>OX371260.1:51557632-52757632 GCA_947311025.1 Lypha dubia | reverse complement strand
GTTGCACGTTGTGAAGTTTTGCTAAAACCTCAACTTCTGCAAACCATGGTTGTTGAATTGATGAACGAAAAAGTCAGTAATCATGGCTCTATTGTACGATTGACTCTAACGTTTTAACCAGCATCGTTTTTAAAAAAGTACGTACCGATGATTCCACCAGGCCATAAAGCACACCATGCAGTCGATTTTTGTGAATATAACGGTATCTCAGCACACACTTAAGCATTATCTTCACTCTAAGTGCCGCAGTTTTGTTTATTGAAATTTCGATGAAAAAAAAGTAAGCTTCATCACAAGGCACAAGTCATTGCTAACAGTGCTCAATGTATTTCCATAATGTGGAAGCATTATTCAGGCGTCAGTCCATTCATGTTGAAATGGCAAACCAAGCTAAACATAAATCACTTGACATCTAAAAAAATGGCCACCAGTTAAAGAAGAGCTGCCAACTTAAAATTTTATATCTCTATAAAAAACACCCTTACAATCGAAAAATAGTTAGATGTACAGAGTACTGCCTAAGAAGCTTTCCATATAAGGCTACAGTGAACTGTACTTAGCCACAGCGAAATTAGTTTATATCTATTAATGTTTGAATTTTTTAATTGGCTTTTTTTTCAATGACTCAAAAGATTTTTATATATAAAAAAAAATCAATTTTTTTTGTTATTAACCTTGACTAATTTTTCATTAATGTCACTAATAAATATGAAAAGTAATATTATCACGCTCAAGTTCAGTTTTATTGAATTAATGAAAATTCAAAATTACTAAGAGTTTTTTTATGTTGAAAATATTATTATTTATATACAATCAGTTTTTTAGCAGAACGTATCAGTACTGATTTCAAGGCCGCTACCCCTCTCATCAGCGTTTAATTGTCCATCTTTACAATTTTCGTAAAGTGGATACTAATTGAGAAGAATATCAACTATTTAACTAGTTTTCAACAGAAATAGAATATAAGAATTAATTTTTAATTCAATTTTTATTCTACAATGAAACAGTGCTGGTTAGTACGTAATTCCCTCATCACTGTTTGGAAATTACTAATAATCAACACAAACTCGTAATAACAATAATATAAAAATATTAATTCCGCTTGGGCACGACCCTAATAACAAGGGTCACAGTAATATGAGAATATCCCTAATATAGAGTAAAAACAACAAAAACGTTAAGTTACAAAATAGAATACTTTGATGATAACGGACTATGGGTTTTTGTTGATTATTAGTAATTTCCAAACAGTGATGAGGGAATTTCGTACTAACCAGCACTGTTTCATTATAGAATAAAAATTGAATTAAAAATTAATTCTCATATTCTATTTCTGTTGAAAACTGGTTAAATAGTTGATATACTTCTCAATTAGTATCCACTTTACGAAAATTGTAAAGATGGACAATTGAACGCTGATGAGAGGCGTAGCGGCCATGAAATCAGTACTGATACGTTCTGCTAAAAACTGATTGGATATAAATAATAATATTTTCCAACACAAAAAAACTCTTAGGAATTTTGAATTTTCATTAATTCAATAAAACTGAACTTGAGCCTAATAATATTACTTTTTATATGTACATCAATATAAGTTCGAATAATAATTACGTTTATTCGTAATATAAAAATGTCACTAATAAATAAAATTTATTTATATAATTTTCCCAATTAGCTCACTGTGCAACAAAATGCCAATATTCTCACATTTAATCATAATTGCCAAAGGCATGAATATAAATAAATCATTGTTTGTACATTTTGGTAATTTACACGTACATATCTTAAGCTTATGCTTTATAAGTTAATAGTTAAAAGTGATATGTGTATGTATGTAAGTTATAATCATTAGACATTCAATAGTGTGTGTCTGTATAATTAAATGATTTTCAGTAAAAAAAAAACACACACACACATTGTAAACAGATTTGTACAAAATGATGAAACATACATATTTATGAAGTCAAGGTTATGAATGAATGTATGCTGCATGTATGTATGTACTTTAAGAGCATAAAATAATGTTGCAGTTTTGGCTTTTAATTTTATGATGTCTTTTATAATTTTACTTGAAAATGGCATTAACTTATCGTTCAAAGTGCCAAAGAATCAATATATATATATATTGATACCTAATTTCTACAGTCTATTGTATACTTTAATAAATTTAATTGGTAAAACATTATGAGATATTTGTTTGCTATCACAATGCCTTTCATATTTATATGCAAACAATGCTGTCATATAAATATCGATCTAATAGGCAAAAACATTATTATTCAATGATGTGTCATCTAGTTTGCTAACTTTAATTGGAAGAGTATAATAGACACAATATGTAAATAGTTTCAATGCGTACAAATAATGCAACGAATTGTGAAATATTTGTATTAATGTTAATATCAATTATAGAAAAATTTAAGATAATTTATCAAATATATTGAGGCACAACATGTCTATATCTACATACTACAGATAAAATAATCTTATTATGAAAATTTCTTTGGATAATATAATCAATAATATTTATAACTGGCTAAAATCCGACGTGCTTCGCTATACGACAGACTTATTTGAATGATAAGAAGAATAAGCTTTGATATATAAATTAATATACTCGTATATACCTATCTATCATATGGGAAGTGTTACTTCCAATTTCTAAGTTTTAATATGTCTTTTTTGTAAACATATATACAATGTGCACAATTTAGGAATTCGGTAAACATGTTAGGTGAGCGATCACACATCCAATGGCCCACAATAAATAAAAACATTTTAAACAAAAAAAAAATATAATAATAGATTTGGATACATTATACATACAATCCAAATTCTGTTTAAAAGTTTCAATATTTTACCCTAAAGCAAAACCAAACCAGGCAGCTTAAAATGCTTAGCTATTCGTTTTTTTTATTGTTTTAATACAATAATTTTCTTGCATAAGATATTTTTATCTGATCAATAGCTAGTTTTTATTATTATTGTTGTTATAAAAATAAATATATGTATGTAATTGTATAAATTTATATAAGGGTGGTCCTCTAAATAAAATACACATTCTAAAAAATTGTTCTTTATATATTTAGAATTCTAGTCGCATATTAGTGTACGTGAAATTGAGAATGGAAATACTGTTTTTTTTTCAAATGGAGTTCCACCCTAATGTACATACATATGTACGTTTAATTGAATTTATTAACATATTCATAAAAATAGTTATAAAATCTTAAGCACTCAAACAATTATTTGTAAAAGAAAACCAAATTAAAAATTTTATAAATAAATTCTCAAACAACAACAGTTTACAAAATACACAAAAGGTATAACAAAAAGAAACAAGACCAGTTAGAATTGAAAAAAAAAAATAACAAAACCAACTGGCCAACTCATATTTGACAAATAGCAGGCAGGGATTCTTAAACTTGTTGGAAATGTCAATATTAAGTTAATATTTTGTACAAGATATGAAGGCTTTAGTTCATATTTCATATGTTGCATTATTTTTCTTTTGTCAATATACTTTTTGCCCTAACAAATTATTTGGGAACCTCTGCTTTAGAACACTTTTATGTGCTAAGTTGAACATTGTTTACGAGTATATATGGAGTACAAAAATTGTTCCAATCATTTTTAACACTTCATTATAAAAATTCTTATTTAGTATTATTTTTATCAATCTATTGTTGTTATTCTTGTTTTAAATTTTAAATTTATTTTTATAATTATGTTTATACAAAAATTGTATACCATTGTATTTTTAAGATTCAAAAGTTGTTACCATGTTTTATTTTTTTTTTTTTTTCGTTTTAATCCATTTTGATTATGTTTCGGTTAATTTAAATTAGATTGAGAAAACAAAAAACTTTAACAAGAATCTGTTTTTTTTTTACTGTTTATCTTAAGAAATAATTAAAGTGAATATAAATCTTTATTCAAGTAAAGCGTTAAGCATGTGTGTAAATTGAAAATTATATTTATTATGTGAGCTTATGACAAAGTTGATAAGATTTGACTACAAAATTTCGCTCTTATTTTTTATTGAACCACGCCTTTAAAATTATAATAATACTTCAGAGATTAAATAAAGTTATTCTAAAATATTTATGCACGAGTATAAACAGTAAAAAAAATATATGTATATTAAAAAAATTCATTATTTTACAATCAAAGTGATAAAAGATTTTTACATTTCTGTATTTCTTATAATAAATTAAAACATCGTATAACAGTTTAACGGCACAAAATTATACATTGCTAGAGTTAATGGAATATTTGTTAATGAAATATGTTTTCTATGCAGAGCTTTTCCAATAGCAATTTGTGATCGGTTTTCCAAATTTCACCAAAAATTAAAAAAAGAAACTTAGTGATTATCGGAGATACTTCCGCTTGATTGTAGATAAAAAATTAATGATTTTAATATTAACAAATCTGATCAGATCAAAAAACCGATAAAAATGCATCGTGGAATAGAAAAAAGAACTATCGTTGGTATGCATAATGAAAACATAGCATGAAGTTAGAAAACATGACGAGACTAAAGTGGAACTTATTGAAATTTTCCATATGCTGTGAAATGAGAAATTATCATAGAATATAGAATATATAAGTCCCGAGTACAAATCTACAGTGATATTCAATGTCAAATTGTATAAGAAAATTCTTAACACTTCAGTTCATTTAAGTAACTTATGCTGACTTTATGCCAAGTTTTTATTGTGCATCTGCCGTGGATGTCTTAAGTTTATTTAAAATATATCTCATTATATTTTAAAAAATCATAATGAGATTATTTTGTCTTTAATATTAATACTAGCCAAAAGCTTTGATGACGGACGTGTTGCTATATAAGTCAATTTAATTAATACTAGTAGTGATTACCAATTACACTGGTCAACAAAATTTTTTCACAAGAAAGGTGTTTACCAATTTTCAATTACCTTCATTTTCATTTTAAAACTTCTGGTATCTTTTTTGCGTTACAGCAAATTACCCACAAATTTTTACATTCGAGTGTTGACTGTTTGAAGAGCGTAGTTGTATTGAGTGAAGTGATTTTTAAATAACGTCGAGAAAGTTTGAACATGATCCTGATGGAATTTGATGCCTTTAGTAACCAAGTTATATGCAGCGTAAGACAAAGTGTGGGTTTCACATATCTGTTGTATTAATTGTGTGGATCAGCTTACTGAATGGCCAAAAAGATATCGACCTATGCCTTTTGCAATTCCTGTGATGCAGACGGAACCCACGAAACACTCATCCGATTGGTATATTTGTGAAAGCATTATATATAAATGGCGATCGTGTTTTATACTTGATCGAAAAATTTCTATTCTATTTTATTCGAATATGGAACATTCTGATTGCATTTCTATTATCATTAATCTTGCTTTCAACATATAAAGACAAAAAAGTTGTTGTTATATACAAAAATTGGTTTTTCGTTGACCAGTTTTATAGATATTAAAGGTGTTTTCGGGAAATCAGAAGCTTTTGACGTTCTTCTCATGAAAACCCAATGTCATTCGATAAAATAAACGAAAACAAAATACTACGCTTATGTATGTACTAGAGTTGTCAATTATTCGCCTTTCATCTTTGTTCGAATAATTCAAATAATTGATTTTGTTCGTTCGATCAAACGATTAAAGCTGAAAATTTTTAATATTTTTATTAACAAAAAAAAAATACATAAAACTATTAATTCAACCAAACATGCTTCATTCAGTCAAAAAATATCAAATGTTTTTTTTTTTTTTTTTGTGAAATCAGACAATTTGGGTTGTTTTTAAGAAATAATCTTTTACAAATAAAAGTTGACTAAATTTTTTAGCTTTCAAACGATTTTTGGTTTTGGTTTTTGAAATAAATCTTTCGCTAATTGTCGAGGTAGGTGATATTGTGAGAAGAGCATAAAATAGTTTATCTAATTTTTCTGTTCTTTTTTTACATTTTTTCAAATATACCATATCGTCTAATATATCGCTGAAGTCTTTTTATATTTTGAATTTTGAATTTTTAATACTTTTAATATAATTTTTTAATTCGTATAAAAGATTGTTAATTTCATTACTAGTAACATCTTCTTTATCATTACTTTCATCTGAATTATTGTGGTTACTTTCAACATAAAATAATGTGGAGTATAATTTATTCTTTAGTTTCACTTTTTGAAGAATATTTTAAAAAACTTTCATTGCTCGGAAAATTTCCAGAATTTAAAAAATATTATTAACGTATTTAAAAATTTTATACGTCCCTCATTTATTCTTATTTTAATACGTTTTCGCAAATCTGTTGCAAAAGAATTATTAATTTTTTTGTTGTTGATCCAACAATTTTGTATACTTTAGGACACTTGTTACATGTGACTTTGTTTTTTTTTTTCATGTTAGTGCTTGGTAAAATACTTTCAAAACGAGCTCAATTTTTTGGCTTTAGTGTATTTCTAATTTATTCACCTGAGAGTGAAAAAACCCCATTCTTGAAAATTTTTTAACGTTTCATTCCAAACATAGCACGACTACTATGCAGGTATGCGCAGTTTTTCATATCATACAAACAAATTTAAACATTTTTGACGTATGCATTTTAAACCAAAAAAAAGTTGTTCGATTAATTGACATTAATTAATCGATTTATTCGTTATTCGAAAATCGCCATTTTAAAATTTTTCGAACAAGAGTTTCGTTTTGTTTGATCGATTAATCGAATTATTCTTAATCGGTTGACAACTCTAGTATGTACTGATGTCTCAAGGTATATATTTTGAAGATATTCGACCGTGTCAGAAGTGGCGATAGAATCTTATCGCTGATAGTATGTTATCCAACACTATTGTCTCACGGCACCTTCGCCGCAATATCAAATGTGTTACACTGCTTTTTCGCTACTACTTATGGAATGTTTTTTAATGAAACCAGGATTCTTGATTCATTAATGCGATATTTTTTCCATACAATAGAGTATGTGGTGTTATGTGGCAAAAAAGCCAAGCCACGCATTTCAAAGAAAATTCGTACATTCGAAAATGTACGATGCTTAATATCATCGGCTATTTTAAACACTCAGCAAGACTTTGAGAAGTGTTTTGCAATATTGTTTAAATATTATAACAGAATTGTACATAATAAATTAAAATTTAATTATAAATATGAATATGATCAGCTAAGTCCAGTACAGGATTGATAATGAAAGAAAAAGACTAATCTAATTACGATTGTCCATCATATATACATATAAAAAATTGTTGCAAGTGTGTAGTGACTTTATAACTCACGAAAGGTCAAACCGAATTAAATTCGATTAAATATTTAGGGTTTGTTCGTATGGTCGAGTAGATGGTTTATCTAAAGTTTGCACGAAATCGGTCGACGCGTTCGTAAGTCATGACTTTTCATGACAACATGTGATTTTGTTCATATAAAAAAAAAAACAACAAATACGTAGGCGCCTATGAGCGTGTGCGGTATGTATACTGTGTGCTGACTTCATGCAAACGGTAAATACACGATGTAGCGCATACACGTATACACATTGACTGCTGTCAGTGAGTAATAATCTGAAGTTTAAATCGAAATTTATAAAAGTAAATATCTTCTGTGCGAAGCCGGGGCGTTCAGCTAGTTTCAGTATAAATTTATCATAATAAACGTATTCGTTGTGGTTCACTACGCCATTATTGTTCAAATGTAGAATTAATATTTTTTTTTTGTAAGACCAGGACTCAGTGAATGGCCATATAAAATTATGCAAATGAAGAATAAGGCTTATATTTTTACAACTTTATATCACTCTATATCACATTTTTGTTAATTTTATAGCATTTTTGCTGCGCCACTGGTGTTAAGTAGATGCATGAAATTTCTTAAGCTGTATTAGCAGTATTTTTATTTCTTTGTTTTTCATCAAAGACGATTGTGCTAACCGCTAAAGCAAGACGCTGTGGTGTACATGCGGTTTGCACGGTATTAAACGCTGCCGGAACAGTTTTTAGTGACCAGAGCTATGTCTACATCACTTAAACAGTTTAACAGCAATTACTATCAAGCCGGCCACTCACGTACAGTTTCAACTGTCAGTTGCAACTGTTCAGTTATAACTGACAGACTTAACTGTGAACTGAGATGTACACACACGTGCAGTTCAATACTTCAGTTTTTAACATGGATTCCAACGAGCAGGACGGTTTGGCCGCTCTCGGTGTACTTTTTGTAATTTAACAAAAAAACAAAATAAACAGCGTAAACAGTAGTGCAGGAGCATGCACTTTCCAGACGTACAGTTTTAACTGAACAGTTGAAACTGACAGTTAAAACTGTACGTAAGTGGCCAGCTTAATGCCACAGTGATTCACATTAGAAAATTTTCGAATATTTAATGACTTGCCCTGCCCAGGGATCCAACCCAGGTCCCAAGTCATTGTATTCTCTGTAGTGAACGCGCTAACCACTTCAGCCAGATAAAAAAAAATAAATTTAGGGAGCATTAATGTGTTAATTCTCTAAATGATGGATAACTATAAAAAATTCTATATGGCGTACCACTGTCCGCCTTCTATAATTGCAAGCCTTTACTTAGAATACGCTCAATCCATATAAAAGCCCACATCATGTTGCTGTTTAGATATAGAAGAGATAATTATTTACTTTCTTTCTATGGAAGTTACACGTCTCCTTTCCTGTAAAAATAAGCTTTGCTTGAAACTACATGAATATTAAATAGTCTTACACCCAATTCATCGTGTGAATTGGGTGTTACTGTTAAACGTTAAAAATGAGTAAAAAGAACATTTACGAGTGTTTGAAAAACAACGAATTTTTTTAATTAAATTGCAACTCATAACATCATATGTTTCTTTTCTTGTTAAATAACTTTACAGTATTGCGTCACAAGTTTAGTTCAAGCAATTATTTGATTATAAACCTTTTTTCTGTATGAATTCAATGACTTTTGTCATACCCTCATTCCTACTTCTATGCGAGAACTTTGGAAATGATATAATGTAAAATTTAATCCACAATTTTTTTTTTTGGAAATGATATTTTCCTTTGTTTTTTTTTTATAAATTCAGTGTGAATATTAGATTGATAACAAATATTTTTATACAAATCACTTTATGCAGAACCATAAATTAGGGGTGCGGCCCTTCTTCAATAAGAGAGGGAATAACAATGGTTATTGATAGTTTCTTTATACATAAATTATAGTTTACACTTTATTTTCACCACCACCAATAATTACATAAAGCAATATAACAAAATAGCTTTAAGCACAAAAAAAAACAATATAAAATCAAACAAGTTGTCAAGTTGGACTGACAACTTAAGAAAGACTTCTTATGTGATTTTTTTTTTTTTTAATAATAATTGTAGGCGCGTGTTTAGAATAAAAATTGTGAAACATATGCATGCATACATGTTCCCTTAAATAGTGTGATATTTGCAGAGCTGGTGATTTTTCTCGTTGTAATAAACAAGAATGGTATTTTGTTTTTGTTTAATGGACAATAAATTAATAAAAATATGTATAAATTTTTAAGCTCACGTATTGAAATGGAAAGGAATGTTAAAAGTAAAGACAAAACAAATTGTAATGTACAGTGGGTATGAGGCTATACAAAATAATTGTGTAATAAATATCCAATTTGAATAGTTTTGATTGACTGTTTGAAGCCTATTCTTTTGTTGTTTTAAGCTTTAGAGAAAAACTAGTATCGCGAAATCATGATACAATCATCGGTATTCCAGATGTAAATACTTTGTTTACGCGTTATATGTTTAAAAACTGTTGCACAATAGATGACGCAACTGCCTACAATTAGTTAATGGTGCTTTTTCAATGAATTTTTATAAATTAAAAATAAAAAAGGGCAGTTTAATGCAAAACTAAAGCATATTCTAATAAGCTTAACCCCTTATCTTTCTTCCTATAAAATCCCTACAATTCTCTCATATTATATTACAGAAAATAAGGTCGTATTGATGTTACTTTCTTTGCAAAAGAGGAATACTGAGTGTCACTTTGATTTTTATTTTTTTTTTTTTTTGTTGTACTTAAATACATGACTGTTAAAAATTTTAATTTGGTATAACTTTTGTCAAAATCGGCTGTATAAAGTATGCATAAAGTCTTAAACAAAAAAAAAACTGTCTTGCTCTTGAATCATATGGATTAGTAATACCTTTTATTATCGCCATATACCACACTGTGCTAAAGCTTACCATAGGGCCAGTGACGAATTATATAATTTTTGTAGTATGATTTTTGCCATAGATTTTGAATTAGCCTCAATTAATTTAGTTTTGTGACATTTTGGATGTGTCACAAAAGGTGATGTATTTGTTTCATAGTTGAGTATTTGAAATGAAACAAAAGATTTATACAAAATTGATGCTATAAAAATATATACAAAAAAACTTGTATATATGTACGTTAGGGTGGGTAAATTTTTTTGCCTACTAAGCGTATAGCAAAATCGTAATCTACGGGAAATTCTAAGAAATTTTCCCAAAGAAACCATGGTTCTAAAATCAAAATCGAGCTTCCGGTTTTTTAAGAGAAAATTTGGTGCTCAGGACTATTGTTATTTTAACACAAACCTCCAAAACCATTATTTCGGTAAATAATTTTCTATAAATGAGGACAGATATAGAAAGCTGAGAAAATTTCCTTTAAAATAAGCCCTCTCCAGCGTTACAGGTCAACTACGAGTATTCACTAATTGCAATGAATATTTCCAAAAAAATAGCATTATTTTCGGATGCCCTGAGCACCAAATTTTCTCTTATAAAACCGGAAGCTCGATTTTGATTTAAGAACCATGATTTCTTTGGGAAAAGTTCTTAGAATTTTCCGTAGATTGCGACCTTGCTATACGCTTTGTCATGTTTTTCGGTCCCGAACAAATTGAATCACCCTAATGTACATATTTTAGATTTTGAGACCGCAAAGCTAAAATCGAAGTAGTTACTTAGCAAAAACTATTAATGGGCGGCAGCAAGAGAGTCCAAAAACGCATTATTTTGGTTACCGATGTCGTTCTAGGTAGTTCTGTTGACATAAAACTGCCTTTCTTCAAAAACACAATGAAATCATGTCTCTTCGTTTTTTTTTTTTTTGCCAATTTGGTTTTTTCTTCGTTAAAATTCACTGTTAGAATAGTGACCATTTAGTTAAAAAAAAAGTAAAACAATATGACGGTTTCAAGGAGCAAAAAAGTTTAATGAATTTCCTTGTTGATTATTCAGAAACTAAAGAATTGTCTATAATTTTTCTAAGAAGAATTTTTACTTCAAAAGAAAAAAATCAAATTATTTATGCAATTTGAAAAATATGTATATCTATGTTAGCTTGATGTTATTATAAAGTATTTCATATTTAGAACAAGGTTTACGTTTGTATGTATGTATATGAATGTGTATTAATATTTTTTTTTTCATTTTGGAAAACTAAAAGTATTTATTATAATAAAAAAAAAATAAATAGTTGTATACAATTTATGCATGCACTTAATATATGGCTGGAATAAATTGTTAAGAATAATAATATTTAAAAGAATTTGCACTCCTACCTGGTCAACCTTGAGTGAGACGGTTGCTGTTGTTGCTATTGCTGTTATTTTGTTGCTACATAAAATAACCATACATGTGTACGTGTATGCACTAACATGTATATAAGGCTTATATTATAAGCAAATAATCAGTACACAGTGGTACCGACAGCACTAATAATAATTTTCTATCTTATCGATCTATTTGCAAAAAAATTTCAACAATTATTATAAAAGTTAATTAATAAGGTGTTGATTTGTTTTCTTCTTTTTTTATATAAAAAATCAATATTTTAATATTATGTATAACGTGTACGCCAAGTGGTACACAGCTACTTGATGATAGTTTTAATGCGCCAAAAATAGAGCTAAGGTACACACACTTGTCAGTTCTAAGAATATCATCAGTAAAATGTGTTGAAAATTTCTTACAACCGTCTGAACTTATAATTTTTATCTGACAACGTTGCCAAAAAAAACTATTATCAGTGAATTGTAGTACAAAAAACTGTAAAAAAAATTGTCCGACAATCTTTTCAACACAAATCGTTTTCATTGTCAGATAATTGCCAATTAATTGTCAGACAATTTTTAATTGAGAGATGAAGAAATTTTCAGCATCTGACAATTTTTTAATTATCACTAAATAAACAAACGAAAGATTTTATTCTATTTCTTTTAAAAGTATGCTATACTTAATGTAATAGTAATGCATAGTGTAATCTAACAGCTGTATGCACCGACAATTTGTTGACTGACAACGTTGCTAGATAAATTTATTATCTTAAAATTGTCTGGCAATAAATTGTAAGTTTTTCTGACAATTTTCTTACAACCGTGAGAATTGACAATAAACATTGTGCTGGCAATTTTTTATTGTCAGTACAATGCCAGAAAATTGTAAGATGTGACAATATTGTTAGATCTGACAACCGTCTGTACAAAAAGCTTAATAACCCACAGAGAACATTAATGTTTATATAATAGATTTAAATGTACATTTTAATAATGAAAAACTTATTTCGAAACCTGCCTTTCTGAAGTGTACGTAAAATAGATTTTGGTTCATTAAAAATATCAAAAAACTTATTTAACTCTTAACGTACGAAAACACGTTAAAAAGTGTTGCATTATTTCATCAAAATTTCTGAACACATTCAGATATATGAAGTGTCGTCCAAGTAGTTCCATCAGACATTAGATGAACGAAAAAAAAATATCATTAAAATTTGATAAGTAGTGTAGCAAATATATATTTATATTAGAGCTCATTCAGTTTGAACTACTGTGCTAATGCGATAACTGCTGTAGCTTAGCACAGCAATAGTAAGAATAAAGCCACTTTTGCTTATTTTGCTTCTATATTTTTTTGTTAAACTCACGTAACAATATGAAAACCAGCAAGGGGCTGTGCACATATTACGTAACGCTGTTTTCAGAGATTTTATACCTCTCCCGTAACGCTTTTTAATAATTTTTCCGTGCAAAATTTCCAATCAGTAACAAATCTTTAACCCCCCCCCCCCCTTGGAGCGTTACGTAATATGTGCACAGCCCCCCAGAACTTAAAATAATGCGCACTTAAAATACGAATAAAATACAAAAAATAAAGAAAACAAATAAAGTATTATAATAAAAGAAAAAAATTATTTATAATAAATAAAGAATTAACTTTAAAGTCAGCCATACTAAAACAAACAGCAACTGAAAAATATTTAATTAAAATAAAAATTAATGAAGAATGAAAATTGAAGCAATAACAATTACAAAGTTAACTTTCTGAGCAGTAAATTCAACAAGTACCAGAACAATAGCAACCGAGATTAATGCAACAGTCTTTTTGTCAGTTAAGATTAGGCCAAGTTAGTCCAATATCTGTTGTAAGAAGACAAACATGATATTATTTAACCCTGCAGGTGTGCAAAACTACACACATTTGAATAAAGCATAGAATACGACTGTCTATTTTTAAATGCAAACATAAATAAAAATCAACAAATGTCTGATGTCAAATCGTTATTGTATATACATACGTATGTATGTACTATGTGATCGTATACAGAATTCTTAATCGTAGCACCAAATTTATACATAATCCATAATAAAAGAATAGAGAACAACACCAACATAATAGATTTTCATAGAAGAACAAAAACAATTTAGCTGAAATGCTATAGAAATGTTAGTATAACACGTATTTATAATCCAATAATATTTTCAAGATATTATCATGAATTTAATAATTTTTGTATCATTTAATACACTACGAATCATTTAAATAAAGAATTAAATTTTATATATATTTAATAAATATACAAAACGAGATCGATTTGCGCAGCCGAAAGGAAAATTATGTTGTTGCGCTTACCGAAAAGTTGCAATAAAAGATCGCTAAAAACTGTATATTAAAAAATTACTCCTACTTTATTTAAATAAATTACATATAAACGTATCGATGGCTTGATATTTCGGCAGTAAAATGATGGAACATGTTTACATATTTACAATTATTTTATATCTGCATTATTTTAATGTTACAAATTTCCCAATTTCAATAGATTTTTTTTTAAATCATTTAGAATCTGAAATTCTTAATTTCATTTGGAATTTTCTGAATTTAAACTTAAAATACTCAATTTCGTTTGGTATTTTCTGAATGTAAACTTGATTTCATTTGGAATTTTCTGAATTTAAACTTGAAATTCTTAATTTTATTTGGAAATTTCTGAATTTAAACTTAAAATACTCAATTTGATTTAGAATTTTCTGAATTTAAACTTAAAATACTCAATTTCATTTAGAATTTTCTGAATTTAAACTTAAAATACTCAACTTCATTTGGAATTTTCCGAATTTAAACTTGAAATTCTCAATTTCATTTGGAATTTTCTGAATTTAAACTTAAAATACTCAACTTTATTTGGAATTTTCCTTTTTTTTTTTTTTTTTGTAGTTTTATTATTTATTGAATCTTCAATTATGAATTGAAACATCATTAAGTTTTTCAAATCTTAAATCTAAAAATACATTAATATATGTTTAGCCAATGCTAAACAAATTGTTTTTCCAACTATTGATTTTTGATGTTTAACATCTCTCGTGTACGGCTGAGAGAAAGAGTATCCCTCCTTCACAACCAGGTGTGGCCACTGTATTTTAGAATTTTGCGCGCAAGTGGATTTGGGTGCAATTTTAGTTTTTCAATATATTTTTGGCGTGTTTAGAAAATACTGTCTTAACCAACGGAACATCGAGATCTTTGTGAATTCGATGATTTCGAGTATACCATGGGGCTGCTGTTTTGTCGCCTTTGAATTTTTCTACATTTGGTGCGGAGGAAGTGCCCCATAACTGTATTCCATTGTATAAAAGAAGTTTACATTCTAGGCTTAGTATAGAGTTTCTTCCAATAAGCCAATTCATTTTCTGCTCATTTCATTTTTCTGCTCATTCACTTTTATCCGCCATTGTTTTAGCCATGTTTCCAATTTTGATATGTACCCTTGTAGATTCCGGGAAGCTTCTACAGGATTTTCATGAACGCTTAGAAAAGCCGTATCATCAGCAAATGTTGACGTGTGAATGTTACTGCTTAACGGTAAGTCAGAGGCATATGTTAAATAAAGTAAAGGACCGAAGATACTGCCTTGCGGGACTCCGGCTTCAATCGACTGCGGGGGGCTTAAAAAATTGCCTTCCCTAACTACAAATTTTCGTTCCTCTAGATAGATTTTTAAGAGCCTGACGATGTTTGCGGGTAGATTTTGTGTTAATTTGTGGACAAGACCTTCGTGCCATACTTTATCAAAGGCCTGTGGAATTTTCTGAATTTAAACTCTAAACTCTTAATTTCATTTGGAATTTTCTGAATTTAAACTTGAAATTCTCGACTTCATTTGGAATTTTTTGAATTTAAACTTAAAATCTCAATTTCACTTGGAATTTTCTAAATTTAAACTTGAAATTCTCAATTTCATTTGAAATTTTCTCACTTTAAACTTAAAATTTTGAATTCTGATTTACGTTAAAAATTGTGTAGCCAACGCGCTAATAATTTTAGCCAACACCACCCTCATATTTTATATATTTTAAGAACATAAATATATAATATTAACTAACTTTTCTTAATACATCCAGAGCATTATTAATTATAAGAAAAATTTCAGATTTATTTCTTTCATTGTTCCCTTTTCGCAATTTGCCTTATTGTTGTGCAAATGTTGGTTATAATGTAGTAAAAATCCACTTCAGCTACTGACAAACTTCAGAGTGTTTTGAACAATGTACATACAATGTAATTTTTCACAAACACAAAGAATTTTTCTACAAAACTAACTTGTATTTTTTTTATATACATTAATAATGCGTAGGTTGTTGGTTAGTTGATTATTTAGATTTACTTGTCTAATGACAAGAACAATAAAAATAATTGTACATTGAAATCCATCATCATTGACTAAGAAAAACAACAAACAACAAGTCAAGACAAGACTGGACAAGACAACAAACAGTCAAGTCAAGTACAAGTCATGCTTCTTAATTATGGCCAATGCTGGGCAGAAAGACGATCAAATGAATCGTGACATGTTCTTGGAAAAACCATGAGCTATTTATTAACATAAATAAATGTACATACTCGCATATTTAATTTACAAATATACAGTTGAACGTCTATAGCTTGAACTTCTATAACTTGAAGTTTTTATAAATTGAAGCAAATCGCATGACAAGAGCAGCACTATAAATGTGCAAAGTCTCCCTAAATTGAAGTTTCTTTGCTGGATAATGCTGATTCAAATTATGGAAGTTCAACTGTAATTGTATGCTAGTGTTAACATATGTAGACATATTTTTAATACGTATCATAATAAATTTGTTTTTCTAAAGTATGTTTTTTTTTTTAATTATCTTTGTTTTTGTTTTTAACAACAACACTTCTATCGCAGTATTAACATATGAATGTTGTCAGTGCTTATGAAATATGTGTATGCTAATGCAGAACACTAAAAATATTTAAAGAATTTTGGAAAACTGAAACTAACTCCACGAAAACAATTATATTTTTTTTTTTTTTTTTGCATTAACCCTTAAGAGATCGAAACAAAATTTTTCAAACGAATGATTTTTGCATTCAAGCAACAGAGACAACAGAAATATGTAACAGCTAGTAAGACCCGCGTTTGTTCTATTCAGCCGTATATGTTGATATTTAAGTGATGTTGGATATTAAATTTTTTCCTTTGGTCCTTGATATATTAATAATGTTAAATTCTTGCTGATCATTACATTACATTATTCAGCCTATTAAAATCAAAACATATTAATAAGCAGTTCAAAATAATTAAATTCATTTACTTGAATATATCTTCTTTCTGAAAAAACAAATAGATCAGACATAAGACATATTTATGAGTCTACATCAAAGTATATTTACGAGTACTTTCTTAGAATTAAATTTTAAGAGAGTAATAAAATACGATCTACTCTTTAAATTGTTTTAATCCTAGGAATATGCATACATTCATAGATATGCTTATATATTGTTCATTTAGAAACAAAAAAAAATACTTTTATTTATGCGATCATTAAAATTGTCTTTAATTAAATGCGATGAGTAATGACATGTTGGAATTAGTATTATCATACAAACCTTTACATTGAAACTACACTTTTAATCCACAAACTTTATGTCTTCAAAAATAAAATAATCAAAAGAAAAATCACAAAAACGCATAATTTACAAAAAAAAAAGCGTGTAATAAGTACCTGCAGTTTGTTTTATGCAAATGTAGAAAAATGTTTGAATTAAAATATAAAATTAAATTTTTCAGTGCAAAATCAAGGCAAGGCACACATGCTTTTAATGATGTGTGTTAAGAATTAGAAATTTATGAGAGTTGTTTGGTGTGAGAGATAAGTTTATAGCAAAGAATTACACAACTTTAAATTATATTCGTATATGGAAAATAATGAGGGAATCAACTTGTCCAGAAATTTAAGTTTACTTGCCACATACGTACAGCACGACCATCTTCATCCAGATCAAATAATAAACATTTTATGTACTAAACAAATTTTCTTTGATTCCTCTTTTCCTTTGTCTTTCAATGCGTTCTATGTTAATGGTAGTTGTTATTGTTTTATTTTGATTTTAACATTAAATGTCATACACACAATAAATTTTGCATTTATTTAGTAGGCATTAAAATCGTAGTAAAGAAGCTCATAAATAAATGCAAGCCAAACAAAATAAAATTTTATTTTTTTATTTCTAATTATTTTTATTAGAATTTTAATTACGTGATTGTAAATAATTTTACTAAAGATTAACAAAAACGAACAAATGTTAATGGCATATAGATCAAGATTAAGTATGAAATACTTTGGCCAAATTTTAATGACTTTGTTACGTTAGAACAGCCGAAATAGACATGAAATGTGTTTAAGTAAAATTAAAGTGTATTATGAAAGAGGCATATGTTTTAAGATAAATAAAACGATTAAAATTTATAAAATATTAGATATTATTTTATTTTCAATAAATTGAATTTAATGTATTTGTTATGGGTTAGCTTATCTATATGCAGTATTTCATTGGTTGCTATGAAAATATTTCAAACGTCAACCACAATAAGATATTTTCAAAGAAGTTTCACTTCTATTTAATAAAAGCAAAAGTTCTGTCAGATGCATCTTGTTTCGAATGAGAGATTAAAAATTAGAGAGATTAAAAATTAGAGAGATTAAAAATTAGGATAACGTTACTCTCAGAACAAATTCAAAAAACCAAAAGATGTTCTTAAGCGTCATTTAATTTTGAACAGTATGAGAGCCGTTTCTATATCCCCTCTCTAGCCCGACAAATGGTTAATCTTACGAAATATCTGCAATATATTCACTAACACCAAATGCAACAAGTTTCTGGGTACACCGACGTAAGAGAAAACAGTTTATCTGAGAGACAACCCACATCGAACAAAGAAAACGAAAACTGTCTGTTTAACTTACTGCGCCATAACATTAGTTGCAGAAAATTAATGTGGTAGGATGCAACATTTCCACACAGACTAAGAGAAAAGAGACTGAAGCGAACCGCTTTGACCATTATGGCATGCTTTTTTTTATGTAACGCATAACAATTAAGATAATAAAAAAAAAACGAAAATATACAAAGCAAATGTCGCATTGCTGTCTGATTGCCAGCCGTCTTGTAAGCCAAAGACTTTTTTTTTTTTGGTGAGGGTTAGCATCCAACAAGAGTCTTTGACTGGAAAGGCAAATCTTTTTGTCTTTCGTTGGTGTCTATACCCTCGAATTTAGTCCTATTTTAAACTAATGTATAAAGACACAATTTTTCGAAATGAAAAAAACAATTCGCCCGTAAGCCCTTAATAGCGGTCGAATACAACTATTTCATAACACGGACATTCAGCCCGCCTTTTCCTTCTTCTATGACGATGGTAAAACACCATTAAAAATTATTCAACCCAGTGATGGAGAGCCATACGGCCCAGAAAAGTCACTCATATTAAGATCTTGTAACAGCTTCGTGAAGCAACAAGAACTTTAGAAAAAGACATTTCTCGGACAAGACTTTTTTTTGCATCTTAGAACAGTGGTCAAGAAATACCTCGCCTTACTGTGCAGCGAATTAATACATGAATTTTCATTTCCACCTCTCTGGCTTTAAATTGAACTTTTTACAACTCTGATTAACCAATTCTTCACTCTGTGGCGATTTTAGATTTCTTTGGATGAAACAATGTCTCTTCTTCCCAGTAAAATCATGTTTTTTGCCAAAATCACTGAGAAAAGAAAATCATCGGTTTGCATAAAATACAACAAAGATCTAAGAACAAAGAGTTGGCGGAAAATTTTTGCATTACCTCTAAATTAATATTTTCAAATATATTTCCTACAAAATGAGACTGAAGCCGGACACTGTAATAAAGCTGTAAATAACAATACATTTCTTTTAGAATCCGGCTGTATAGTAAAATTTTACATTCCCAGTTTTCTGATATTCAGAAAAATTATCCCTGATCTTCATGGGTTTACACTAATGCATATTTTTTTTAAGGGATTTTATCTAAATATTTTTGTGCCAACCAGAAGCGTGTACTGCAT
The DNA here is from genome assembly GCA_947311025.1 of Lypha dubia. Taxonomy (NCBI): domain Eukaryota; kingdom Metazoa; phylum Arthropoda; class Insecta; order Diptera; family Tachinidae; genus Lypha; species Lypha dubia. The sequence continues at coordinate 52,737,948 of OX371260.1, read as the reverse complement.
TGTATTTATTTTAAGAAAGTATATTAAAAAGAATATTTGATTTAAAAAAAAGTTATAATAAACAAAAAATATATGCAATAAATTGCAAAATTAATTTAAGAACACTTTTAGAAACAAAGTTAAGCTTCTGTTGGAAAAAGTAAGTGAAACAAATATTACAGAAATAAATCTAATTATTGCAGGTGGCCGCCAAGCAACCCACGGCCACATACAAGTACTTTATCAATCCGGCTATAGAAAACAAAAATGTTAACTTACAAACTTTACTCTGACGGCAGTAATAAATAAATAATCTCATTATTTTTATAATAAACAGAAGAAAAAAGAATTTATGGTATGGCTACTTTTACAAAAAAAAATTAGATCACTATGGAAATTTCATAAGCTGGCTGATCGGTAAGAAAATATATTCCATTTCATACCTTTATTATTTTACTATTTTATCAAAGACTGAAAACGAACATTAAAAAAATGCTGAAAAATGCTAAATATAAATTGAAACACAACTTGTTGTGTAAAAACCCATTGAATCACGACAGCAGTATGTCACTTGTTGCTTTTGTTATTTTGCCGTTTCTTACAATTTTTGAATTAATTAAAAATTAATTCAAACAAGTGATCAAGTTAAATGAATTGTATTTATAACTGCATACATATTTTTCTATGTATTAAAAGTATGATTATTTGTGGCCTCTGGATAAAATAACATATATAAGTCTGATTTTCGTTGTTTGTATAAAATGCAGCACAACTGTGTATGAAAATTTAATGAGTTTTAGGAAAACTTAAAACGGTCTCAATGTTATTTAAAAAAAAAACTAAAGCTTTCGACTTAAGGCCTTTTGAACAAATTGTACAGATAAATAGCAAAAGTTATAAATGCTTTAACACGACTTACGTGCTTTTGTCTATTCTCAATTTCTTTTATGTATTGTTTTATAATGTTTTTCTTCATTTATACGAACAATTATTGTATAGAATATTGATACACTTTTAATGGATTCATAATAATAGTTTATAAGAAGATTTTCTATATAACTGAGATAAAAATTAGCTTAACCCATTAGCGGCTGCTGTTACACATGCGCAAAAGTGTGATATCTTAATCTTAAAAATGCCGATTCCAGTTCAAGTTTTTTTTTTTTTTTGTGTATAAATGTCCGTCCAACAGATTTGTTGATAAAATATGTGATATGTGTTATTTGAAATCTCAAAAATATCATGTCGATACAAAAATAGCTTACGCGACAAAAACTATTTTAGCTTATGCGACAAAACGCTGTTACGATAAAATATAAACTAACCATCCATCAATGTATTGTTAAACTAACATTAATTTTGTTTTTAATTTAAACGTAACGATTTCGTACGTAGCCATAAAATTAGAAGATATAAGATATGCAAATGTTGCCGATTGTTTCATTTATTAAAAAAAAAAAATGGAAAAGATGTCGCTTAAGCCATTTTCGCGATTAAGGCTCGATGTGTGACGACACGATGTATAATAATTAATTAACTCAAATTCAGTCCATGAATTTTAAACCAACAACGGGAAGTCTTGAGTTTTTTTATCTTTTAACACAGGCAGTACCTGATTTTTTCAAATCGTATATTTATCATATTTATCTAGCGGCTGTGCGCATATTATGCAAGGCTGTAAAAGGGCTGCTGAAGATTTGTTACGGATTGATGGTAGAAGGGGGGATGGGTATAAAATTTTCGAAAACAGCGTTACGTTATATGTGAAGGCCCCCTAAGTTCTCAGAATAACTAAAAATAATCCCGATTGGAATAAAATGAGCTAAGACCTTTCTACTTTAAGGAAACGATATACGTACATATACTCGTATGTATAAATATTTTTAATTTCAGATGTTAGAATAGAATAGAAAAGTGGATAGATCTGGTCCAAGGACCGGCACTGCGACACCTATTGAATCTTTTGTGCCACGGATCTCTAAAAGTAAACCAGGCTCTGAATTACACTACTTACGAAAGTCAGCACAGAGCTTGGAGAAGCCCGGCTAATATCATCCGAACACACAAATTCAGAAAGAAAAACACGCCTTCTATTATTACATAAGACTATACATTCACAGAGAATGTGTGCTGTTGTCTCATGCTCTTCCATGCATAAACGGCACAATGGTGAGCGAACTAGGTTACTTTTCCAAAGATGGTAGTTCAGTCCATAATGACCGGAAAGGAAACCAGTAACTAGCCGTAAGTCGTTCCTGCTGAAATTCAGGATGCCACTGTATGCGACGGACATTACAACACATGCCATTGTAGTAGCGATAGAACAATGAAACACACCCAACATTGCGTCGATGCTCCAGTGAGTCAATAGAGTTGGCTACCCTACTGTCACCGATAAGCTTCTTCGCCCTATCCTGTACGCGGTCGAGTAACTTCAAAATAGATTTTGAAGCACCGGCCCATACATGAGAGTTGTATTCCATTTTTGGTCGTAAAAGGTGGTATAAATATTAAGGAGATTAGATGGAGTGAAGTATGTCTTACACCGTCTTAAAAAGCCGAGGCACTTGAATGCTTCTTTTGAGACATGAAAAATGTGATCATTCCATCGAACATCACAATGAATTTTCATGCCAAGAACATCAAGATCTTCTGATTCCTCAATATCTATACCATCCATGTTTACAGATGGAGCAGCATGTCCGGTCATACGTCTGTGCGAGAGCATAGCGCATTGGGTGTTTCGTGCATTAAAATTTACCCTATTTGCATGACCCCAAATTTAAATTGTCAGGAGATCGCAATTTAGTGTATCATTCATATTTTGCCGCCTTGCCCGGATCTCCGACGGGTTTGGCCTGTTACTTTATGAATATAAATGAACTAAGCTGCTGTCATCTGCAAAAGTGTAGATAGGGTTGGAAGTTTGACGTAGAAGGTCATTAAGAAAAATAAGAAAGAGGGTAGGAGAAAGAACGGAGCCTTGTGGTACACCTGAATTTATCTTGAACTCGTATACAACAACTCGTATAGTGCGATCTCTGAGAAAGCTCGATACAAATCGAGTGAAGCCATCGCCGTCACCAAAAGCAATCAGTTTTGACAAAAGTGCTCCATGCCACACTCTATCGAATGCCTTGGAAATATCTAGAGCCACCACCTTACTTTCGCCAAAGTGATGTATGGTATTACACCACTTCTCCGAAAGGAAAGCTAGTAGCTCCCCCGTAGAGCGGCCCCTACGAAAGCCATACTGCCGGTCGCTAAGTAAACTGTTGAGCTCCAAATATTTCACAAAATGGAAATTCAACGTAGGGTTGAATTTCAGGGTTGTTGGCCTCCCCCTTTTTAGGGATCGGCGTTACATTGGCAACCTTCCAACACTTTGAAAATTCACCAGCGTGGTACAAAGTGCTGAACAGGCGTGAAAATGGACGTGCTAACGTCTAAAAGTACTGTTTCAAGGCCAGTGCTGGAATACCATCCGGCCCAGGAGACTTGTTTACGTTAAGCTTCACAAGTCACTGAGGTGGTCAATTGAATTATTTGAAGTATGTATGTTGACATATAAATAAAACTAATGCTGCTTTATGTAATTTACAATTATCAACAATAGTTTAATTTTGCTCAAAATTAAATTTTCGCCAACATGACTCTCTAATCGAAGCGGCCGATTTGTGTTTTTTAGTTTCAGCGTGATATAGAAGATCATATAATTTTGCTGAAAGTGATCATCTGCAATATTTGGAAAATCATTTTGCTTCGTTCTTTTCATCCTGCACCAGCCAAGACTTTAATTGACCATGGTTTAGTCATTTCCGACGAAATATTTGGTTGTATTTAGGGGCCATTGCATTAAAATTTTTCATATTTTTCTTTTTTTTTAAGTAAAAGATTACAATGCAAAAATCTAGCACAATTTACACATTAACAGATTTTTATAAATGCTGTTATTCGAGACTCACTTTCTGGCATTTCACAACTAACCGGTACATCCATTTGTACAACAATAAAATACTTGTAGTATAAATTACTCTGTAGCTGTTAAAAATGATTGAAATTGTGTAAAAAATGTCAAATACCGCAAAGAAAGGAATATTTATATAGAGTTTGATAGTTGAAAGGCGATGATGATATGATGATAATTTCACCAATCGACTAAGTATGTCCTGTCAGCTGCTCTAGAGCGTTAACTTGCCAGATACATCTTGCTTTGTAGCAACTTTCTCACAATGTTGACCAAAATTATATTATTAAAAACACATTGAAAAGTAACAAGTCAGTAAACTAAAATTCACTAGATTTCCCACTAATAGCTAAATCATATTTTTTTCCGCAAAATGTAATGAAAAATAGCTAGATTTGACGAGAAAATATATGAATTGGCAACAGTGATCACAAGGTTCACGTCCATGAAGCTCAAACTTCAAATGTAACCCCCTTATCTCTGGCATCAAACAATGCTTTAGCAAACTTTATGTATTTGATGGCTTAAAATCTGCAGCGGTCGGGCTTAATAATGACCACAATTAAGCATTCTATGATTTTGATGACATCGTGGCTCTATTAAACTATGTACTGCTCTTGGCTTAAAATCTATTTCAGTAGTTTTTACAGCAATTTGGTACCATCCGGATAATATTTTATTTTTTCTATATAAAGAATTTCACCATTCCATAGATATCATAAAAACGAAATATTTTAAAAACAGATCATACAATCTATTATGTTGATCATTAATACATAAAGTAACAATGTATCGAGAAATCGTTACAGTCATTGTACATTTATCCGTATATCTTGATTAAAATCCATATAACTGTTAGACAATTAAACAAAAGTCAGGCACAAAAAAACACATAAACTTAATAAAAAGAAAGCTGTATTTGTAATAAATAAATTAATTTATGTGTCAATAAATTAAACAAACAAAAATCTATGGCATATGGGTGCATTTACCAAGTAATTGATTCTATTTTTATATATACACAATAATGGAATAATTATTTTTTTTAGTTGACTTTAAATAAAATAAAAACGTTCACGTAAATAACGATGCTGCCAAGTGATCTTTGCTGTAATTTGCTGCTAACAGAACTATAAATAATAACTTCATTATTGGTTGCATTGATTGTCCAAGAACATGCTCAAGTTTCCTAGAAAAATATATGAGTTTTCTTTGGACAAAACAAAAAAATCAACTCTCAATAGATTATATTCGTATTCTATGTAAGATTTTTTCAACAGAGAGCTTACAAATGTTAATTATAATCAATCGTGTTTCAGAATTTGGCATTAAATTATAATTTTAAAGAGATAATGACGTTTATTGGACCGTCATTTTGATTACTGTTTTTAAAGGCTGACATACAAGAGGGCTTAAACAGTAATTCTAAGTGTTAGAATAACTCACTAGTACAAGTCTAGGCAAAACAATTCCTGTATTGCAAGATGCAAAATTTATTCTTCTCATATCAACATACGAGTAAGGATGTATGTATTCGCTTAAATATCTACACTTTTAGACTACTAGAAAGATACATATGTATTTGATTTTTTAATACTTCTACTTTTTGCAATTTAAATCTGTAGTTTTATTACGACTTTTACAATAATTACAAATATAAATGAAAAAAAAAAAATTAAAATCTGTAAAACAAATGTAAAATAAAAATTCCAAATTGACTGAGACATAAAAATCGCATTAGAAAATAATAAAATTATATTAAAAATAAAAACCAAATCAACCACACTTTCGCAGCATAACTACTTTAGTTCAATAAATTATTATGTTCATACACAGCAAATAATTTTCAGGGTTATAATAATTTTCGTGGTACAGCTATTTTATATTTTTAATTTATATATGGACCATGATAATGAAAAAGGTAAGAATTCTTAAATTAAACTAAAATCTACAACTGGTCAAGGCACCCCGTATTAAAAGTAACAGGAAATTTACTTTCATTTGCCCTTATTGCGCAGCCACATAGGATGTGCTTTTCCAAAGAAGGAAGTGTTGTTTGAAATAAAGTGCAAGTCCTTGAAAAGATTTTGTTGATTTCATTAAATGGAAGTAATGATTAATGATCCAAATACACTTCATTCGATGCTCCACGAACTGAAAACGGTTTCGTCTGCCCCAATCACACTACCAAGCTTATTCATCCTCTCTTGCACGCGGTCGATTAGCTTTAAAATAGATTTGCAAGTCCAGTATTATTATTCCACTTGAGAGCATAGGAACTCCAATATATATTTCCGTCCTTATGTGTCAGCGTTTAATATTTTAATAGCGCAAGCTTAGATGCTTTCGCAATACTTGGCCAGATCGGTGTTCCTACTGGTATTGCCACCATTTCCTATTTATTGTTATACTTTGTTTCTGTTTCGTTAATTTTATATATCCCAGCATAGTAGATGGTAAACTAATCTGATGATGAGGCTTTCATCAGCCGTTGCCTATAGGAACATTGCTCTGTGGTTTGGGATCTTGCTTAGCATTTGCAATTTTCCATACTTTGATCGTTTAGAAATAGCATAAATCTTATGGATATCAAATATTCAATGTCCTTAGAAAACAAGACAATCGTATAATCGCTCAAAAGTATGGAAAATATTTATAAAATTTGAGACTTGAAAATGTGATCAATTTATTAAAAGTAAAGTGTAATTTTTTTATGACAACATTTGTGCCATTCATAATTACATATTGATCTACCGATCGGTTTTTTTCTAATTGATATTGAATTTATTGATATTTGTGTGATTCGTTATATTAAAGAATTTTCATTACTTGTGCCAATATCCCTTCCAACTCGCTTGATAATTCATCTAACAAGAGAAGCAGCTGAGATCAATTTTTTTGGAAAGCTTAACTCTTCTATCGCCAGTGCTCATATTTATATCTCTTTACATATTTACACATCTTTTTCGACACATTTAAGTATAACAATTAAGTTAGTAATAAATGGACTATTATCAGTGTTACTTTTTGCTTATTTTTCAGTCTGGAAAATTTTGTCTCTGTTGAGGGTGGTCAGAATTCGATTGTAAACAAATTTATTTTGAGAAATATAAATATGAGAATTAAATCTCTGCTTAATTAATATTTTCATCATATTAATCACTACAAATTCCAGTGTTATCATTGATTTTTCTTTGTGCTGTACCACCGTATTAGACAGCTCGAATGAATGTAATCGCAATTATTATATACACTTGCCTTTTTGCTAAATTTCTAAGCGAAAATTCAACCACTCCTAAATTTTATTCAATATTTAAAACAAAATAAATATCAGTGTTACCGTTTGTTCACATTCGTTATGACAATAATTCGTTTGTTTTGTATAGAAATTAAACCAATGAAAACTGCAATTGAAAACTGAAAAAAAAATGTACAAAGCTCAAGGTAGTTAGTAATTGTAAATTTCAATATAATACTATTCATCTAATTAAGATTGAAATAAATTTAGGTTGATTATTTTCTTGTTCCTAAGTATATGGATCATTGCTAATTCTTTTTATTTATACCTTTACAAATCTTTTCTTTTATAGAAAAAACCATAAATCTAAAAATACACAAGTGGATCTAATAATGAAATTTAACTAATTCTAAAAAATTTTAAACATCTTCACTAAATTTTAAAAGTAGTGATTGCAAAAAAAAATCTATTTATTATCAAAATACATTAATTTCGTTCAGTGTAACAAAACCAGACAGCTGTTAATTAAAAAAGCCAAAATGCACTTAAAATCAATAAACTACTTTATGCTGCAGTTATGCATACACTAACACATACAGCCATTCACACACACACACACACACAAACTGTAATCAAGTCATTAAAAGTAAATTAAAAATGTAAATTATAAAATTGATATGTAACAACAACAAAAACAACAAGAACAACAAAAAATCTATATTATACATTAATTCAGATATAAAAATAATATTGAAAATATTTTATAATGATTGATGACGAATTGTTTTCTAAACTATGGAAAAACCAATGACATGTCACATGAAATATGAATGAAAATAAAAATTAGAAATATTTTATTCTCACTAGTAAACTACATATTTTTAAATATTTGTAGTAAATATAATTAAAAATAAAACTACTAATTAAAATGCAAAAACTATTAATAGACATACGAGTATGAGTAAAGCAATAAACACGAGGGTAAAAACCCTTTTCACACATCGTCATTGAAAGTCTTTCAATAAATTGTAAATTATTTTTTTAAAGAATTGTAAAAAGTTTCATTAAATAAATTACAATATAAACAAAGTAAACAAAGTAAAGAATTTATTTAAAGAAAAAATTATACAAAACTGGTTTCTCAAGATGTGGATGACATCAAGTAACGGGGTATTGTTTATTGTTTTGTTTGTAAAAAAAACACCATTAAAATATGAAATGAAAAAGGGGGAAGGTGCATATAAAATATTGTGAGGTCATTAATTACTCTTTTTTATTAAAAAATAATTATTATTACTTTAAGAAATTGAAATCAACTGCAAGTATGACTGTTGCCGGTTAAGATTTGTCTTTCTTCCTATCCCGGCTGGGCGATGCAAACATGGATATTGTGTGTGTGCGTGTGTGTGTATATTCGGTCCTTTGTTTTACTCTTGAGAGAAACATTTTAGAGATTTTAATGATTTGTTATAATCTTTCGAGTGTCAGCAGAGATGCCAATGTCCTAAAAGTTACATTAAAATTGGTTTAAATAAAATCGCAGAAATCTATACTTAAAAGGCTGTGCACATACTACGTAACACTCAACCGTGGGGGGGGGGGGGGTGTTAAATATTTGTTACCGATTGGAAATTTTTAACTGAAAAATTATTAAAAATCGCGACGCGGGAGGGGAGGATTAAATCTCTGAAATCAGCGTTACGAAATATGTGCACAGGCCTTTAATGCATGCAAAGAAATCATACATATTTTAAGCGACAATCATATATATTTTAAGCATGTTTGCGTCTACCATCCTTATTTCTAACATAGTTTATGGTTTTATAAACAAGTTTATTCTTGTTTGATATGATGTTAGACCTAAATAAATTGTTTGACCAAAAAACGTATGTCTTTAATTAATCATCACACTTTAAACATTCATCAAAATAGCAACATGGTTGCATTTGACTACATATCGTCGTCGAAAATCCAAAAGTACGTAAAGTCGCTTGGTCTAATTTAACAGGAGAAGCAAATAAACAGTATAAAATGGAAAAAAAACTTTAAATATAGAAACAAATGATGGATTATAGAATTTAAGAAAAACAACTAAAATATATATTTTAAAAGAAAAAACAATATTGTTTAAATTGTTTTTTTATTTATGTTTGTTTTTTTTTTTTTTTTTTTAAACTCAACTTTGATTTTTTTTTTTGCTGATACGTAATTTTCGATTTACAAAGACGATATATGTATATAAATTTTTTTTTCTTTTTAACCCAAAAAAAAGGCTTATATTGCTGACTATGAGTCATGCCGGCATCCTCCAAGAAATTGTCCAGCAAACTCTGACTATAATAAAATAATATAAAAAACAACAATAAAATGTTTACAACAACTATTTTATATTTTAAAGAAGTTTTTCTTTCGCAATGAATTTGTGAAATTGGATATTTCAAAGATTGTTTCTTTTTGGACTTGTTCACTAATTTCTATTAGTTCAACTTTTTAACTTTCCGTTATCAAAAATAGGAAATTACTGAATTCATAGAAATTTACGAAAATCGAGATTCTCTGGTCATTTTGAGTCCATGGGTTTCTATTCTGACTATTTTTTCAATAATTTCCGTATGAATGTATACATCTGTGTGTGTGTGTGTGTGTATGTGAGTGTTTGTTAATGTAACCCCTAACAACTTAAAAATTAGTCAACTTTTTGATGATATGATTTTGAAGTGGCGTTTCGGCCATTTGTAACATGTCATGATCTGTTATTTGTTTTTCATTGTATTCAGTAGTGCTTACAATTTCATCGTGGAGATACGCAAGAACAACGTTTATTATTCAGTTCTATTATCAAAATAATAGTTCTCCAATTGGAACTTTCCGTGCGCTTTTGTCATTTTATGGTCGTAATAATCGTCTCACTTTCATCTGTGTGGGGCGGTAAATAAACAAAACTGTCAATTCTGGTGCGAAAAAATCCACAAATTATTCATGAAAAACCATTACGTTCACATAAATTGACAGTTTGGTGTGGTTTTTGGTATGGTGGAATCATCGGTCCGTACTTCTTTCGAAATGAAGTTGATAACACCGTTGCTGTCAATGGAGAGCGGTATAGATCGATGATAACCAACTTTTTATGGCCGAAATTGGAAGAAGTTGATCTTGACAATATTTGTTTCCAACAATATGGGGCTACGTACAACACAGCAAAAGTAACAATTGAATTATTGCGAGAAAAGTTTGGAGATTCGACTATTTCAAGAAATTGTGATATTGAATGGCCTCCAAAAAGTTTTAATTTAACACAATTATACTATTTCTTGTGGGTTTATTTAAAGTCATTTGTCTTTCGAATAAACCGCACTCTCTTCAAGCTTTGCAAGTCAGTATTGAACGTGCCATTCATGACATACGACTTGATTTAGTGGAAAAAGTGCTCGAAATTGGGTTCATCGAATTCGTTCCTGCAGAAAAAGTCGTGAAAGCCATTTGAATGACGTTTTATTTAGAACTTAATTGTATCAATTGTTCTTCACATTAAAAAAAAAACTTTTGAAATTCCTTAACAATAAGAGTGTTTTTTTATTTTTTAAGAAATCATATCACTCTTATTGGAAAACCTTTTACCTCATAACTTTTTCATAATTTATCAAACCTTCAATTCAGTTGGATATTTTTTGATAGATTTTGAGAATTTGCAAATATATATTTTATATAAATTTTAAGCCAATGGGAACTATGAAATCCAAAATCTACTCAACTCTTAAGTTCAGATAGCAACTTCGACTTCTAAAAGATCAATTAAAATTTATTTTTTGATTTGTACGTAATCGAAAATGTTTTTTAAATAATTCCTTAACATTCATAACTTTTAAAGACTTATCGAAAATTTTATTAATATTTTGGGATTAGAAAATGGCGTCAAATGTTAATAACTTGATCAAAATTGGTGACGGGTACTAAGATATATCGGTGTCGAGATATATCGAAAATAAATAATTTTTTTATTTTGACATTCGGCTACTTCTTCCGAACTCAAAGATGGCATCAGCTGCTCCATAGTTTATCTAAGGTTTGCAGTTAGTGATAAGTTTTTGTAATGACCTAAAAGGTCACCGGTATCCTACATATTTATTTTGGGCTATTTTTAAGATGTCGGTCAAAATAAGAATTAAAACTTAGAAGTTTTTAATATCAGTAAGTTAAGGTCATACGATCTGGCCTACGGTCTGGTGAACTTGTGGGTCATTCTTAAATTACAAGTCTCAGTTAATCATCTAAGATCGGTATTTGTACAAATACAGCCATATGGGTGTTGTCCAGGTATAGCGAGTTCAACGTCTTGTATTCATCCCAAACGTGAAATATTCTTAATTCGTTGCAATGAAGCAGAGTAGTGTTTTATCTTATCAGAATCACTTAAATTTTTAAAGGCTAGTATATGAGTAATTACCACCCAATGACAGCATTATTAATAAGAAAAAAAACTTTTAACAATATTGAAGAAAATCTTATATAAGCAAATTTGTTTGCTTCCCCAAATGATCATACTGATAATATGATCTTGTAAAATATCAAGATATGATCCAGCAATATATTTTAAGGTAATTTAAAATAAAACGTCATTGATTTGGAATTACCAAATATGTGACGCCCTTGTAAAATCAATTAATGTATTTTTTTAAAAATCAGTTAGGCCACCACTACAAGTTTTAAAAAAGCTAATACTACCACATGCATTATGGCTATGTATTTATATGTATGTTAGCATATAACCAACCTTTTGCCAAATCATACTTCAAACAATTGCACTTTTAAAAAACAAAAGCTTTCCCGCGTTTTTATTTTTTTTTTTTTCTCTCAGCTTAAAGACGAGTTTATCAGAGGGGTTTGGTTTGTGTGCTGATATTCTCTATTTTTTTTGTTTTTGGGATTTTTTCACTCTCATTTATGTTTGAAATAAATGACAATAGAATTGTATCGTCATATTTGTGATTTTTCTAACGTCACTAATTTGTTTTGTTTATTGTATTTTTTTTTATTAGGGTTTTTTTGCACGTGTCGTTTTGTTTTTTTATTTTTTTTTGTTTTTTGTTTGAGCTAAAAGTTCGATGGAAAATTTTTAGCTATAGTCTGGGTGGCTGGTGGCTTTTTAGTTATAACTTGAGATTTAGTTTATTGATTGGAATAGAAGCAAAAGCTAGATAAATGTTAGCAAATATTTTATTTCATTTAGTTGGCTTTTTACCGGCAATTCAGCTTGTTACAAACGAAAAAAACATTTTAAATTCGTGTGTAAATTACGCTTTTAGTTGATCATTTATCAACGTTTAGCTTGTTTTATATATTTTCGCATCTCACTTATTTTGTTTTAGTAGTTTTTGTTAGCATAAGTTTTATTTAAATGAAAAGAATGTGCACAAATCGTTAAAAGCAAAAGCGTATTAAGTTAAATAAAATCGTAAAAAGTCTTAATAATCATAAGTTTTTTTTTTCTTTTCGATATAAAAACTGTGGCCGTGCAAGCAAAAGGTGTGAATTATTGTTTTTGTTTAATTCAAAGAAAATAAATATCTTAATTAAAAAAAAAAAAAACATCATGATCTCATCTAACAAAACTTAATGGTTTTTGTAAAAAAATATACAAAATCTAATCTAATATATAAAACCTTTTAAATTGATTATATTAGATTTTCTTTTTTGTTTCAAAATTTGGTAAGTTTTTAGGCAATAGTGTTTTAAAATAAAGAAAAATCTATAAATCATTAGCAATAAAGCATAGTGTTAATAAAACATTTTGACAAAAAGATGTTACCATCAAAAACTGCTCAAAATTTTTTATAAAATTATGTTTTATAAAGTAAAATTCTCAGCATATTTTATGGAAATTTTATAACAGTCTTTGTGGAATCAGGACAACTTAATTCTGAAAATTTTATGGAATATTTAAATAAAATAAAATACAGTACAACATCGATATAACGAAAAGGAATTAATTCCGGAGTCCTCTGAAAATAGTTTTCATTACAAAGATATTCACACAAAAATACGCGATAATTATAACTTCAGAAAATATAACGTCAGATATTAGTAACGATTCATTATTAAAGCCGCGAAGTTTCATTTACAATCACATAAAAGTTGTAACAAAATATTTTCACTTTTCTTCATATTTCGTTATACCAAGGTTTGACTGTTACATATGTACAAAGAAACAATAGCTATTCCGAAGCATTATGCGAAACCCTTTAACTAAGTTATATCGAAGTTTCACTGTAAATAAGATTTAGCCGCGAGAAAAGTAATCGTTTGCAATTACAATAATATTCGGCTTAAGAATTTTAGCTCTCGATCCAACAAAAATGTTCGTGTACGATTTGAAATTCGTTTTATTCAAAAATTCTTCACTTCTCTATTACTTTTTTGTTTTAATGTTTATTTTATTGCAAAATTCCATATTATCAAATCTTAACAAACAGCAGCCCAAACTAAATTTTTAATAGCATTAATTTTAAAAATATAAACTCAATATTAATTTGATAACAGCAAACAAGATTGCAAACTATTTTAAGTCTGTTGATGTTGAAAGATTTAATTAAAAAATTATATATAACACGTTTTTCTGCTAAGCTGTTAATATTTGTAGTGATTTTTCGCACAGTAATTATGCATAAAATGTCATTGTATACCAGAAATAAAATAAACGTGATTGTTTTTTTCTCAATAAATTAAAAAAAATAGATGTCTACGAAAACAAGATTTTAATAAGCCAAACTATTTTTATAAACAACGTACCAGATAAAGGAATAGAGCCATTCAATAAAAGTTGCTTTCCATTAGAATTTCTAAATGTGTTATCCTTTTTGAAAAAGATCCATGCACTTTGTAAACACACTTAAAATTATTAAACAGTCTTATTTCTGAGCTTTAATCAAATTTGTTTTCTGTTTTCTGCCTCTCTTTCTCTCTTCTTTTAGATGTCTCAAACAGATGCTTGTGTGGTAGCACTACCTTCTCCAGCACCAACAGTTGCGTATGAATTTGAACAATTACACTCAAATTCACATTATACAGTTACAACAACAACAAGTACAAGTGGAAACGATCCATATGCAACATATACAGATAATTTTGATCTATCACTACTACCTCAGGATTATAATAATACAACATCAGCAACAGCAACAGCAACAACAACAGCATCGTCAATTAAAGCACAAACGAATCTTACAGATAATATACCAATTACAGTTTACAATTTCGAAACAACGACACAAAATCCGCAACACCATTTGCATCAAAATAAAACCAATTCTCTAACAGTACCGAATATAAAAATCGAACAAACCTGGTCGTCATGTCCTGCACTTAACACGATTAAACAGGAACAAATCTATCAAAGTTATTTTCCCATAAATACGAAACAAAATCAATTAGTACCACCGCCACCAGCTTATCCCGGTCATATTTATCCGTCGCCACAATCTAGCCCTGCCCAATCGGAATACAATTTTTCTCATACTCAACAGTCCGCTTCACCCTTATCATCTGCCTGCTATGAATCTCTAAACTCATCTCGTAATTCTTTATATAACGCTGTCTCCTCACCATGCCCCTCAATTGACACCCATGCAATCAAACAAGAACAATTGCATATTTTACCACCTTCACCGCCTGAATCCAGCTGTGACACACCCACACCACAGTCTAGCTACAGCAGTTGCAGTAGTGGTTTCGATTTTAAATCAGAACCTTTCGATTCGGAAGTTGAAACGTTAAATGATTTGAATAAGCTGCAAAATAGTGTTACAATCGAAGCACCAGATCATCAATTATTGCGTGAATATTTAGAAGATACAACATTCCAAAATCGTCACAACCTGAAACCTTTGGCTCTGGAGTCGTTTATGGGAGGTTTAGACGAGGTTCGGGACAATTTCGAACCAGTTATTTCATTAGCTCTAGAACATGCTAAACGTGAAGCTGATGCTACTTGTGCTAAATTGCAAATATCACAGGGTAAGTGTAAGACAATGCACACATAGAAATTAATTATCATCTATTTTTTTCTAAAAATACTAGAGTAAATTTTCTTATTCAGCATAAAATTATATTCTTGCCAACACAACCAAAAATTGTTGTACTTTTGATGAAAAAAAAGCCAAAAAATATAACAATAATAAAAAAAAACACAATCTAAAATATAATGATTCATAGCTAAACCATTCACTTATCATACCAATAAAACTTTTGCCTTTATCCACAATCACAAATAAACTTATTTAACCTTAAAGTTTAAAAATTGTTTTTCCAATAAGCCGTGACTCAAAATACCACAACTATAAAATTTCAAATAATGTATTATTTTCAATAACTTATTTACTAGATCCCTCTGCTTGGTCAGCAAATCAAGTACACGCATGGTTACGATCCACCCTACAACAATATCAATTACCAATAATTGATGATATTGAAAGCAAATTTAACGAAAATGGTGCTGAACTATTGCAACTAACTGAAGATGAATTTGTCAAGAGAATACCAGAGGTAAGTTAATACAAATATACCCAAATGCACACGTAGCTACTGTTAACTAATACTTTTATGTTTATGTCATAATGACCACTTGAATATTAATTTAAATTTGAATTTTAAATTAGACAAGGTCGTACCAGTCTTCATAAGCAACCAGTATTGTAATTAAACCTTAAGAAATGTTTTTTGTAAGTCAGGTTTGAGTAGCTAGAATGAGAGGAGGAGAGTAATCTATCATTTGACTTTGCTACCGACATTTCACCAAAAAAAAAAAAGAACCACTAAAATAGAAATCAAGCACGAAAAAATAACAACTTACTTAAATGTTTAATTAGATATTAAAAAAAAAGAAGTTACGACATCTTGGTATTGAAAAAAAAAAGTTTGACTTAAAACAAACAAAACCATATAAAATATTAAAAAAATATAAAAATATTAAAGAGTATTTAGCGATGGTTTGCTAACAAGTAACTTTTATTTACAAAGCAATACCCTAAACAAATGAGTAAAAAATTGTGCAACCGAAAGAAAGCTTTTTTAATAAAAATCTTCTCTGGTACTGCCTACAAAGTATAAAAAAAGTAAAATGAGAATCAAGTGTGAATTAAAAGAAATGATTTCCTTCATAAAACGCAAAATCAAAACAAACCAAGAAACGAAAAGTTGTTCAAGTTAAAAATAGCCGAAATTTCAAAACACTGAAATTACATACAAAAGACTTGAGACACAAGCGTGCCGTTCTCCCGTTCATTTACTCACTCTCGCCAACAAATCAAATGACTTAAGAAACAAACACACATATTTTTGCAGAATAGTGCTTGCTGTTGTTGTTGTACTTTTTTTATTTCTTGAAAAATATAAGTGAATTGGAAAATAAAAATGTAACGAAAAAATAAACACACCAAATTTAGTAACTGTGGTCATGGTTCAAGGTAAAGAAAAGAATGTGTGAAGGTTGTTTAGTGAAAATGTTGTTTGTGGCTAAGTGTGTTTGTATGTATGTATGTAATCAACAACAAACATGCATTTTATCTATTTCTTCGTTTTTATGAACCATTTTATAGTAACGGTAATCTAGATCGCACTATGGGTTCACATGCAACTAAATAATATTTTACGTTTGTATTGCCAATTTCCACAAAATGTAATTTTTTATATATTATTCTTAAATTTAAAAGTATATTTAAGTTGCAAATAGTTTTTTTGACACTATTTGATAACGAACAGTACTGTGGTACTCTCCCAATTCATTTGAAACCCTCACACACATATTTCAATTTTTAATTTTTATATTTAAATACGACCCCATTCACTCCTCAGCAAATGTAGAAAGGTTTTTGTTTTACCAAAATTTAATAATAACTAAAAGAAGGAACAGGCTTTATGTTCGGAAAGTGTCAAGTCTTATTCAGGTCAAAGGTTTATTGACAATATTATATTATTGCTGCTCGAAAGACATTTTTTGTGTGGGGCTATTTGCCACGAGTGCACGACTTTAACACGCTAAAAATACCCCTTCACATTCACCTAAACGTAACCAGCGGAACTGCCGCAGCTTAGGAACTATCCTTGCCAGTAACCGGTCACAGTAGTTGACAGTAAGACAAAGTACGCCAGGTAGACCTAGTGATTAAAATTGCACAGAAAATAAAAAAAAATTATCATAAGGAATATTATACAAATCTATCCCTAATTCGTTGGAATATTGATCATGTGTAATTCGTTCGGTACACAATAATACGGAACTTCAGCACTGTATAACTAATTTGCAATACTAAAATTTCAGTTTTGAAATTAATAGCTAATTTTAGTATATTTATGATTTAAAAAAAAAAAATAATAATAATAAAATTTTTAATTGCGTCTGAAAGTATCGCTTAAAAATAGTTTTGTATGAATGTGAAGGAGAAAAGGTTTAATTGCGTACATATTTGTATACCAGAAACATTTTACTCTGAAGAGTATTTGACTAAATTCGTTCTAAAACAAGACCTTGAAAGGGTGTTTTCATAACGATTTCTTTAAAAAAAATTTCTAAATCTTTATTTTAAAATTTGTTTTCTTTCAAATAATTGCGATAAATTTATAAATGCTTAAAACTTTACTATGTTTTACGAAACTGAACCCATTGTGCAACATGCTAGCACCATAAAAAAGTAAAATGTAAACACTCAAAGCATAAAGATCTACACACACAGTACATACAAACATTAATTTATATTCAGATTTGTGCATATAAAAATAACTTACAAAATAAAAACCCCAAAAAAAAAACAAGTGTATGGGCTTTACTCTGTGTGTGCAAGTGATTGTGTTTAAGCTGCATGACGCACAGCAAAGAAAAAGGTTACATTCATTTCCATTTGCTTTGTAATGAAACTTACAGGTACAGAAACCTTAAAGTACTAATGGCTAGACTTGTTAGAAACAAATGCAATTCAGTGTAAAATATAAAATACAAAAGAAAAATTTTACGTAAATAAAAATACAATTTAAAATAATGTAAGGCAACGACCAGCAACGACATTGCAAGGTGAAAGTGACTCTTCATAATGAGCAAACTGTATTAACGATCATTTACAAAATCATAATGATAAAAATAATCATCATTATTGGGATCAATTTAAAACACTCACAAAAACTGTGGTAGGAAAAGAAACAAAGTAGCCGAAAATAAAAATAACTTGTGTCAGAAGACACCAGAAATTCACTTGCACTTGTGTGTTCACACACACTCTTTCGCAGCGTTTTATTAAATGTGTAACAGTACATTCCCATTTTGCATGGCTTATCATAAGTTTGAAATTTTGATATTTTGTGTGCAATTAAAAAAACAATTTTTTTTTTATTTCTCAAAATTTATTTACTATTTAATGAACTTTAAAAACTTGATTATTAGCTAATTTTGGTTACTATTTAAAATATTTGATTATATTGGTCTAAGGATTACTTTATGTATGATTATTTTGTCGGAAGCGATTTTATGTTTCTTGTTCACAGGGAAGTAAACAAGTCAAAAACAAGTTGACTGGTTTCTAAAGACTAGCAAGCAGTTCAGGTTCTGGAACCTACAACTTGGAGTGATCATTACATAAGATCAAATAATTCCCAACTTTTAAATAAAATCTATCAATGAAATTAAGGAAAGAATTTTACATTAATCTTTAGTTCTTTAACAAATTCTTTTTTCCAATAATATATTTTTATTTGCTCTAAAGTTTCCTCTATAGATCGTGTTTAAAACACTCATACGAAATTAAATTACATTGTATTATAAAAATTTTTCTGAACGTAGAACTTTGCTGTATTTTATATTTTTATATTCTGTCTTCTTTCAGTGCGGCAGTACTTTGCATGCACAATTGGAAATTTGGAAATTAACTTCTTCGCCTGAATTTTCCAAAACGATTAATCAAAATCAAATGATTCAACCACAAAATATGTGGACCAATAATATGATGCAACAAGAGTGCCACAATGACATGGAAGAAGATACCGAAGGTAAATACGATACTAAATACGCATTAAAATATGAAGTAATCATAAATATTAAAAATATCTAACAAATCTTTTTTAATGAAAATAAAACAGATGAAGATGATTTTCTTACCAATACCAACAGTACCAACAACAACAACAACAACAACTCATTGCAACAGTCAACGAATTTACTACCAAATTGTCAATTCAACAATAACGATGAAGTGATCCATACAAATTCCAATGGTTTAAATATTAATATTAATAACAACAACAATGCAAATAGCAATAATAATAATAATGAAGTCACTAATACTGCACCAGTAAAACGTGCTGGCACACGCAACGGTGGATCTCACATACATTTATGGCAATTTTTGAAAGAACTTTTAGCGTCGCCTCACATCAATGGCACTGCAATACGTTGGATGGATCGCAGCAAAGGCATTTTTAAAATTGAAGATTCAGTACGAGTAGCCAAATTGTGGGGTAAACGTAAAAATCGTCCAGCTATGAATTATGATAAATTGTCACGTTCGATACGTCAATACTATAAAAAGGGCATTATGAAGAAGACAGAAAGATCACAAAGATTGGTATATCAATTCTGTCAGCCATATCATATGTGAGCTGAAATCTGAACAGAAATGCAGAAATGAATGAGAACAACGACAACAAGAACAACACATTTTCAGAAACAAAAAAAAACAAAAGACAAAAGACAAAAAAAAAAAAAAAAATTTAAAAGCAGCAATGAAGTTTAAGTTTTTGCATAAGAAAGAAATTATTTATTTATAATGAAAATATTTATTTATTAATATAATAATTTATTTATTTATTTATTTATCAATTTATTTATTAAAACTATTTATTTATTTTAAAATTATTTATTTGTGTTAATTTATTTATTTATTTATAAAAACTATTTATTGAAATCATCTTCTTAATTATTAAATTATTTGATGATTTTCCGAAAGAAACATTTATTATGTTCAACTATTTATTTATTTATTTATTGAAATGTTCTGTTTTTCCAATTTCCAATTGAGTGACTCACAAATGTGCGAATATCACACTTTAAGATTAAATTATTTATTTATTGTATTTATTTGTATGTATTTATTTAAAACGATTTATTTATTTTGCTTAACAAAAGTTTGGATTCGTTGTATTTTTTTATTAAAATATGTGCTATAATTGCGATTAAGTTGTTACAAACTTTTGCTGTTTTGCGCAATTTGTTTGACTAAGAGAAATCTAAAAATGTACTCTTTCATTAAAAAGTTCTTTTAATCTAAAGAAACTAACCAAAATGAGAAGAAAAAGTACACAAGTACATATTGACGAATAAATAATCAATTTTGGTTAAAATTAATAAAAATGACAATACTGCTAGGACTGTGAATTAAGGCCCTAAATTAAAAATGTTTCTGTATTCGAAATTAAAAATGTCTTAAAGTAGTTTATAGTCCTTTTATAGTACAGATCTTAACAATTTAATAACCTCAAGTGATTCAAATATTTTGTAACTTGTGTGTGAAAAGGAAAAAGGGATCAATGAAAAATGGCCTCAAAATCAAAAATGCTAAGTGGTCCCTAAAAAATGGTTCTAAGTCACTGCTTCCTAAAGATTCCCTCCACAGCCGCACTTTTGCTGGGCTAGATGATTTTCTCCACCATGATGTTTTCCGAAACGGCGATGCATACGAATGATTTTCTGCATTCCATTAGATATTCATTGCGACCTAAGGCCTCAATACAATGCAGAAAATCTTTTGGAAGCGTTTCCGTTTCTGAAAATAAATGGTGGAAAAAAGCCTTTAAGACCATCCAAAAAGGCGCCTTCTATGCAGAAAGTGTTTAATAGGGAATGCAGTTTTTGGATGGTAATGGAAAATTTTATGATATTTTACTTTTACTAGAAAAGATAAGCAAAAAAAAACTAAAAACTAGAAATGAAAAATATTCCCAAAATAAGAAAAACGCCCAAAAATGTGCAGTTTTTCTTTTCAATTGAAATATTTTGGTGCCAATTTTAATTTGTTCTTGTTTGCAATATAAAAATATTTGGGCAATTTTTTATTTTTCAGTTTGAGCAAAAATAGCACCGGTGAAAAATAGTTTCAATAACAACAAATATTTTTGAGACCATTACTTATTTTTGGTTTGGGGACAATTTTCATATTTGGCTTAATGACATTTTTCAGTTTGGGGCCATTTTTCTTAACGACCATTTTTACTCAAACAGAAAAATTATATATGGAATCAAAATGTTTATATTGAAACAACAACAATTTTATCCCGGTTTAAGAAAAAATGGGCCCAAATGATAATGGTCCCTAGCTGAAGAATTAAAAATAGGCAAAAATTTTAAATATCAAAAACAACAACATATATTTTCGAGACCATTTTTTCTATTTTTAGCCATTTTTTATTTTTCAATTGGGACTCTTAAGCCATTTTTAATTGCGGCCATTTTTCATGGAGCCAGAAAATAGTTATTTCATAGTTTATTTCACAAACTAAAATGTAAATATTTAATTTAATAAAAACAAACTCATTTTATTAATTAAAATATATCTATGATATATGAACAGAAATATGCGTACATGTGTACATACATATTATGATATTAACAGTTCTATGAACAAATTTGAAATATTTATTTAAAAAAAAAAATTATATGACAAGCTTATAGAAATCAATGATTTCAATATTTTTGTGTAAAATCATTATTATTGTTGTTCTTTGATTTTCTTGTAAAATGAAATTCTGCCATAAAACAAATATTCGATTTAATTTAAACTATTTATACAAGATAATAATTTTCAAGCCTATTTATTTGTTAAATTATATTTTATTTATTAGAAAAACATGGTGTTGGTTATTTATTTAAAACAAATCACATAAAAGTAAAACACTAATATTTGGGATTTTATTTATTAACCATTTAATTTTAAGAAACAACAGACAAACTGCAAAATGCTTATTTATTTATTTATTTTGAAATACATATTTATAATTTAATATATTTATTTATTTATTTATTTAATGCGAACGAAACAAAAAAAGACAAGTGCATTTATGAAAGAAATTGCCACTTAACCAAATTGTCATATCAATCAATTGACTTGAGATAATTTAATTTTTATTAATAGCGGGCGATTTTTCGAACAGCGAGATCTCTTAAGGAACAAGACTGTGAGTAAAACTGACATTTGATCGTATACGAGTACAAATGAAGTCTTGACGTTTTTAGCAAATTCTTGGTATTTATTATCATCATTAACAACAATAGCCAAGGAAATCTCTGAAAGCATACTACTCCTTAAAACAGCTAAACTAATACTGATTTTGTATAAAAATTTTGGCAATGCCATTTTGTTTTAAAGAAAAACTGCCATTTTTCTACCTCTTTTCAACGGAAGATTTTTTGTGTACGATAATATTTATCTAACATAATGAATATCTTAAAAATTAAAGTTTATCAGAAGAGTGTTTTTTTTTTTTTGCTAAAAAAAAGTATCCTCAAACAATCATTATTACGGACACATCCTGTTGAAGTCGGAATATTTTAAATATTTAAATACACAATATATTACATGTGAAATTTTGAATATTTGTTCCACTTTAAGTCGAAACTCACTTAATGGATTTGGTAGACGGAGGAATCAGATTAAAATACATTGTACTTTGTAAAGGGTTAAATTGGTACTCTTGGTTATTTAAACTTTTTTTAAATAATTTTTTATACATTGTAAAAAGAATTTACAAAAAAAAAATGTGCCAGTCACGCCCAAGGACTTAAGATAATGCAAAAAGAAATCCAAAATTTGTTCAGTGTGTCGCCATTTTTAGTCCGATCATAACATTTTGAAAACCGGTGTTAATGCCTGTGTAAGGGCTACAATTCTGTATTTAATAGGATTTTACTGACATCAAGTAAAATTCTTTTATCTTAAGGGTAACTGGCACAATTTTTTTAACCACTCTAGTGTACATTCCTTTTTTATACATATTTTTTTCATTAACATGTAGCGCGCACAATCACACGGTTAAAAAAAAAATAAGAATTAAATACAGCAAATATAAGTGCTTTGAAATGTATCCAAAATAATAAATATCAATATTTAATTTCAATAAAGCATTTCCATTAGACAGCGTGTGTTAACCGAATTCGACTCTATCTTCAGATGCAAAATTAAGAAAAAAAATTCACAAATTTATTTATTCTTTTTCAAACTTTTAAGTCCTGCAAATCAATCTGATCGGTTGCACTGACTCCAAGCAGTGAGAAAGATTCATAAGGAGCCTTAACCGTGAAAATAGCTTAAGTGACATGGTTTTCTTTTTTAATAAATGAAATAATTGGACACAATTGCATCATCTTAAAATTTCATGGTCGCGCACGCAACCATTACGAATTTATAAAAAAAATAAATTTTATTTTAAGAGTGCATTCATGGTAGGTTTGAATTTTTCATGACAGCGGATTTTCGCTTAAGCTAAAATTGTTTTTATCGCTGCGGCTATGACTCGAAATATAAGAATCAGTTTAAAATTTAACTTATTCCGTATAATATTTTTTTTTTAATTTTTAAAGGCAATAAAATTAAAACATGAAAAATCCCCACTGGATCAGAAAATTAAAATATAAAGATATGATATACATGATATATATTTCATAATTTTAAACATATGTACATTAAGGCTATAACAAAATTTCGCACATACATATGTAGTACCACGAGGTGTGCAATGGAAATAAAAATCTTCGATTATTTTGCGAAAAAAAATACTACACGCACCAAATTCATTTTTAACAAGTTAATTTATTTCATATCATAAAAATCAATTGGTCTTGTTGGATCTCTATATTTAAATAAATTCCAACGCAATCTCATTGCATACAAATATAAATTTTAAACTTCATCGCTGACGGTGTCAACTTTCTTGACGCCAATGAAAAATTTAAAGCGTACTTTTTCATAGTTTTCAATGGCCTAATCGACTATACGAGTAGAATGCCAATTTTTATATCTTCGAAAAATATTGAAAAGTTAAATGCCCAATGTATATGTAATATACATATATGTATGTACATATGTGTAAAACAAAAAATATAATGAAAATATATCAAATACATATGTACATACATATGTATGTACGGAGTACTTGTCCTTCATTTTCTTAACTTTTCTTTGATGGAAGACTAATTGTTTTCTTAAAACCCGCTGAATTATGGTTTTTAAAAACTTCAGCTAAAATTCAGAAAATACTTCATCACCCCTATCGTGAATAATTTTCCACGTGAAATTTTTTCACTTTTCACGTATTTGCAATCGTGAACAACTCGCATGAAAAAATTTTATTCAGTCCAGAATAACAAGGTGAAAAATGTTCACTGAAAAAAATTCCCCTTATCGTGAATAAATATTTCCCTTGGAATTTTTCCACTTTTCACATTGATATTTTCACTTTATTTTTGATGGGGAATAGAACTGAACATTTATGTATTTCTTCTTATAATTTGAATATTAAAGCTTAAAAAGTTTATTTTAATGAAAAGTTCTGATAGTAAGGCACAACCTGATGTATTCCTCAACAAAATGCAAAAAAAAACAGGCCGATTGCCTGCAGAACTTTAATTTGTTGGCATTTTTTTCGTTTTGTTGGCTTTCCAAAAATTAGCCGAATCATTTTACCACATAAAAGTAAGAATGCAATAAACAAACGGAGCAACCAAACTAAAGTTGGAGCTGAATATTTAACTTTGATTTTTGAAGTTTTCTTTAAAATAAATATGTCCCTGTATATTTTTGAACAAAAAGTTCTATGATATTTTTATTTTTTTAATCTTCTTCCCTTTTTTACATTCACTAAGAACTGATAGCGGGAATAATTTTTCACGGGTGATACATTTTTCCCTTCGAGTGGAATTAAAATTTCATATGAACAAAATTCTCACCTCTTATTCACGATAGGTGAATATATTTTTTGCAAAACGAAATATCAAAATTTGTCTTACTTCAAAACATTATTTATGATGACAGTTAAGAAAGGTTAAGGTATGAGTTTTCGCAAGCCATTTCCGGTGCCGTTGAAATTTCACCACAAAATATAACAAATGATTCGCCGAAAATTCGCCTTATTGCATTCTAAAAAAAGTAATATTAAACATAAAAATATTATTATTAAAACGTTTGTAATATTAAAATCACTCTTTTATGTCTAAATATTTATAATTTTTTTTTATTGAATTGAATCAAAATTTTTAGTTTTTCTCTACTTTTATATACATATTTTATTTTAATTTAAGTTAAACTTGAAGATCAATTGATCGTATATATATCCTATATATTTACTCACTAATTCGCAGTGCCTATTTTTGGCAGACTTAAAGTCTTTCTTTAGAGGCTGGCGAGTGCTTTCACTTTTTTTTCGTAATTTAACTTAATTTATTTATTAAAATGGCATAATAATTTATTTATTTATCTGATTTACATATTTATTTATTTATTTATTAATTTGCAAACAAAAGTGTAACAAATAATAAAATTGTACTTTTTTTGGCCAATGTCAATAGCATTGATTTTTTATTCGTTTCTTTCAGTCCAGCAGTTACGTAAAAGTTTTTGATCCAAACTGCTACTAAACAGTTTAGATGTAGCAGCTTTTGATTTGATTAATTTTTCTGAACGATCTGCTAACTTTTTTGTCAAAAATATCAAAAAATTGTTTTTTCAATTTAAATTATTGAATTTTATTTTGTAAAAAAAAATTTCATAATATTTATTTGTAAATTTAAATGAATTAAAATTTAAAAATATATTATGATATTTGATTCAAAAGTTAAACTGAACTGAAATATCGTAATTTGATGAAATGTATCGTACATTTTCTTTGCTACCAAAAACGGTGAGCGCTCACACAACATGTTCGCTCATCGCTCAGTAATCAAAGCAACAACAGTTGTGCAGCAAACTGTGTCTGCTGAACGCACCCAATATCTCTCTAACACACACATAGTAGAAGAGAAATTGTTTCTTTTCTTCGTTTTCTTCATTCTTCCACATGTTCTTGTAAAGGGTGTTTTTTATAGAGGTATGAAACTTACAGTTGGCAACACTTTTCTAACCTGCCGCCATTTTGTCAACTGTGAAATTTATGCAAAACAAGTTTGACGTTGATCCCGATTTTCATAAGCGATTTTTTTACAGCTCTACTGCTAACTTTTGTTCGAATGGATACGTCAGTAAACAAAACTGCCGTATTTGGAGTGATGATAATTCTTAAGTGTATGTTGAGACACCCGTACATCAAAAAAAAAATGAATTTTTGGTTTGATTTATGGGCTGGTGGTATTTATGGTCCGAATTTCGTTGAAAACGATGCTAGTCAGAATCTTATAGTCAATGGTGACCACTATAGATCCATGATTACTAACTTTTTCGGCGCAACATATCGCACTGTTCGTGCTTTTGGACACTTGAATTGACCTCCAACATCGTAGGATTTAACGCCGCTAGACGCCGAAACAATTGACGAATTGGAGGACAGCGTTATTGCCGATATACGGCCACAAATGTTGGGAAAAGTAACCGAAAATTGGACCTCCAGATTAGACTACGTGTGAGCCAGTTCTGGCAGTCATATGCCAGAAGTCATATTTAAATTATAATGCCAGAAGATTATCTTTCGAATAAAGTAAATTTCATGTCAATTTAAAAATTTAATCTTTATTTTATTTCAAAGTTCTATACCGCTATAAAAACAATAGTCAATAGTTCACCGTTTAAGTCATGCTGAAATCAGTTCATCCTTACAAGCAATGCACATCTAAAAGTACACATTTGTATTAGAGATGTGCAAATGTCGTGAATTTTACGTGTCACGCGTGACTCACGCGTGAATCACGTGATTCGTGATTACAAATTGATAAAATCACACGTGCGCGCGTGATCGTGATTCAAAAATATATTACCGTGCGTGATCGTGCGTGACTTTTTATATTAAGTTTATTCTTTGTATTGCTAAATTTTCGTTCTTTTCCTGAATTTTTTTTATTTAATAAATGATCTTGAAGTAAAGAAATTAATTACAATATAAAATTTTTAGCATATGCAAAATTTTTTATTGCAAAATTTGTATTTCACCGTGAGCGTGCGTGCAAAATTATGTCCGTCGTGCGTGAAAGTTCGTGATTAAACATATTGCGTTCGTGAGCGTGCGTGATCGTGAAAGTTTTAAATCATGCCGTGCATGAGCGTGCGTGAAAAATATTTATATTTCGTGATCGTGAGCGTAATTTTACTCACGCGCACATCTCTAATTTGTATATACAGTTCGAGCTTTTGACCAAAAGACAAACTGTGTTTTTAGGGTTACCGAAAAGTTACAATAACCGAGAAGCGAAAACAGATTCGTTGTGACAACCGAATTTGTGAAATTTTGTGAACGATATCTTTCGACATGGTGGGCCAAGCCGATTGCTTGATGGGCCTTTGCACTGATACAATGTTTTTTTGTCCTAATTAAATTAGATTTCTTTTCATGTTTTTACTAGCAAACACAACCTGCCAAGCGATTGGTTTTTTCTGCAGAAAACGCGAAAGGCCCTTGCCCAGAATTGAACTATAAATGTCCGGACTACTAAGCGATCATTGCTACCTATCATATACAGCGGAACTTATTTCATGGTTTTGTTCTTTCGCAAATTCAAAAGAGATTTAAAAATTTGTCACCAAATTTTAAAAATTCGAAACTTCACTTCTTGCATAGTAGAGCTGCGAAAAGCCAAAAAGCTTTAATATATTTCGTGAACTAAGCGTTTCTATAGGGACATAGATTATTATATTTGTTTAGCTTAGAATTAATTACGATAATTATCTTCTGCATTTTTAGTGGATGTTTCTATAGAAAATCTTAGCTGATAGCCAGCATTGCCATGACTTTTATTTTTACTGCACATTGGTGTTGGCTGAAGTGGTTAGCGCGTTGACTATTAAGCAAACAATGACTTGGGGGCTGGGTTCAAACCCTGGCCAGAGCAAGCCAATCAACATAATTAATTTCTCTAATGTACATTAGTGAGACATTGTATTAATTGTTGTCGGACTATTTAAGTGATGAAGGCATAGCACTGGTCACTAAAAAACTGTTCCGACAGTGATTGATGCTATCCAAGCTAATGTACACAACATCGCCCTCCTTCGTCGGTTAGCAGAAACATCGGCGAAGTAAAACAATTAACAAAATGCCTGCTAATACAGCTTAACAACGCCAATACGGAGGCGCCTCAACACTGCCTTAAAAATTAACATAACGCGAAAAGCATAGTTGGGAAAGAGTTAAGTCTTCTAAATTTTCAACATCTATCTTCTCTACCCTATCCCTCTACCTGAGTTCCGGCACAGTGCACTGCATACGTAGGGCTCATTCCCTGAGTGCTGGTCCTAATTAAAAAAAAAAAAAAATCTGATTTTCAAGTGATGTTTTGACCATAATTTTTTTTTTTTTTTTGCAATTTATAACAATACCAATTAATTTGCAAATGTAAATGACACAAAAACATACATACATATATACTCGTACATATCGTTAAAATCGAATACTTTAATTTTGAAAATACTGGAATATCTTTTTACGTACATATGTATGCATGTACACATGTATGTACATTTGTATAAATGTCCATGGCATAAAATATTTCCTAAGAAATGCATGCATTTGCACATATTGATTGATTCTTTTCTAAAGAAAATAATTTCATTTGCAGCACAAATGCCATATCATATTACATACGCAATCTCTTAAAATTATACACACGCAAATACATATACACACAAACTCACATTGCAAGTAATAGCATTACACCTACACGCATTCAGTCGCTTACATACCTTTAAGCATTCATGCTTCCTATAAAATGAACATCACTTTATATTATTGTATTTTATTTCATTTTGTTGTGCCTTCATCTTTATTTTTGTTTTTCATTTTATTTTATTTTCCTATTGGAAAAAGGAAATGATGGAAAACTTATTGTATGGAATGAATGACAGGTAGATGCATTTAAAAATACAAATATTAAATTCCAAAAAAAAAAGTAAAGATAGAATAAACAACTGAATAAGGAGACATAAGCACATTTAAAAGAGGTGGCCGAACTTTTAAATTGAAATCTTTAGAAAAGTTAGAAAAAATATATTTTCTTTTATTATCTACATACATCCATATATAAATAAAATGGCGAAATAATAACATAAATTTTAATTTGTATAATTGATAAACAAATCAAAATCATGTGATCACTTTTATTTAATCAACAGCTCGCCTTCCTATTTCAAATCGCATACATATTTAATTCTAAAAACGATTATGATGTTTTTGATTTTGTTGATGTTTTAGCTGTCATTTTATTGTTTGATAGCAGTATTGTAGAATTTCTATATAGAAGGGAAACATATGATTGAATGGTTAAAAGGATTCACCGCAATACATAAATACTCACTCTCATATTTTCACTGTACGAGCACACAGTCATTGTATTGTACTTAGGAAAAAGCTATTTACTGAAAGGTACCTGAGAACCCCGTTAATAACACCAAATTATTTTATTTTTTAAATTATTACTTTGATGAAAGGAATTTTTCAAGTCATGCAATAATTTAAAAGACACAGGCAAAGTCTTGACTTGGAAAATGTTCAAACTGAAAAATAAATTTTTCGCATAATGCAACTGACAAATGTTTTTTAAGTCCTACAAGAAGAAGCTGAAAACACTGCTTACACGTAATAGCTTTGGTTTTGTAAAATTAGAAGACTCATTTGGCAGTGCAATAATTATGCACACATAATTGTAGGTAAGACCATTCAAATTTTGTTGCATCTAACCAAACTGTCTAATATCAATATTACACTTGATTATTTATTATAAAAATAAAAACTACAAGAAACTGTTTAAAAAAAATAAAGCAAGTAGCTTGATCGCATACAAAAATACTTAGAAAAGAGCTTATTAAAATGCTTGCGCTGACTGAATTATCTAAATATTCCTTCTCATCTGCGTTCGTTGGTCCATTTTTACAACTTATATAAAGTGGATACTATTTGGGAAAGAATATCAACTATTTGAAGACTTTTAATAATATATTATCTTCCTTCAAAAACTACTGCTTCGGCCGAAATGGTTTGTAAGTGAGAGATGGTTGTTGTTATTGTCTCCCCTGCTTTGAAAATTTCTTCGAACATATGTACATGATTTTTGTTCGCGACGTCCCCCTTTAGAGCACTTAGTTTTTACAAGAAACCGCTGTCGAGTTTTCTTCTGCCAACTTATAAAACAGCTGAAACATTGTCATACATACAAGTCATCTTCTCTGAGGAAATAAATAAACAAATCTGAAGAAAAGAGAGAGAGGACTTCTAAAGGAATATATATCTCTTGTTAGTTATTTATTTTAATGATCGTGATAACTAAAGGTGGAGGTACATAACACGCGTTTCCACGCGTTAAAGTAGATCTACTTTCTACTTTTGTAAACATCCTACACGTCACTTAAAGCGATGAGCAGTTTTTAATCGCCGTTTTGATGGTTATTTTGCCACACAAAACGCGTATAATGCGTTGACTCTAAAACGCGAGTTATGTACCTCCACCTATACATGTTTTTTGATCGCGGCATCTCCCTTTAAAGCTCTTAGTTTTTACAAGAAACAGCTGTCGAGTTTTCTTCTGCCAACTTATGAAACAGCTGAAACAAGTCTCATCTCTGGGGAAATAAACAAATCTGAAGAAAACAGAGAGAGAGAGAGAGAGAACTTCTAAAGGAATATATTTCTCTTGTTAGTTATTTATTTTGATTTATGATCGTGTGAACTAACAGCCATACCTAAACAAGACCGGCAAGCGTTTTTTTAGCTGTCAAAAGTTCTCATGCCCATATAATTTGTATGGAGCATCGCGAAATAACGCAGCGGTAACGCGGCGGCAACATTTTGCAATTGGAAAATCCGATTTGGACAACGCGTTTAATAGTGAAGTTATCTGCAAAAGACAAGCACACATAATACAATGACTATAAGGTAAGTAGTCTTACAAGCCCAGCTGACAATTGTTGTAAATTACTTGTTTTTTATTTCAGGTGTTAAATTTTGATTTGTATTTATTTATTAAATTTACATATAATTTAAATTTTAAATTTACATCTACTTATTTATTTACACATAAACGTACACACATACATATTTATACTTTTGACTTGCGAGGAATTTTTTTTGTTGTGTTTGTTGTAGAGATGCATGTATTCTTCGGTTATGAGTATACTATTATAATCAGGGTTGTTATATATTTTGTAATAACCCTGTTTTTATGACAAAGCGTTGACGCTCTTGTTTAGGTATGGTATTTCAGCGTTAACGCTAGGCGGTAGAAAACGTTCCGCTTTCCGCTCTTGTTTAGGTATGGCTGTAAATCTAAATAGACGACAAACATCAACGTGCCTAAAAATAAACTCAGACATATATTTGCCCACTTTTTGTGCATAATCGGAAGCTTGCAGGGACTTTGTTATATATATATATATATATATATATATATATATATATATATATATATATATATATATATATATTTCTTTTTTTTGCTGAATTTGCTGACATTAAAACGAAATTAATCAGATGTAAGTGTGTAATTATCTAATTATATGTATGTATGTGGCAAGTACTGTAAGATGAAAAAGGATTTCGTTTTTGCTGGAATAATAGTCTCGAAATATTAAATTTTTTATATGTGAATCAATAATAATATTTATTAATGATTATTTTGAAGAAAATTTACTCTCAATAATATTTATAAGAACAGATCGTTTTCTTAATATAAAAAGAGCTTAATTCATTTTATCTCAAATTGCATTTGTTCTTATATGTATCTTTAATTTAGGTATTGAATTACGCGACTTGGACAAAATTATGACCTTACTAGATATACCCGGTGCGCTTCGGTACCCCCTCGTTATAAAATAAAATTCTTATTGTGAAAATTTAATGACGATCGGTCCAGTAGTTAAGACTATAGTATAGATATAGAAGTATAGATTTGTTATGGCTTTTATATATTGAGGTAAAGAATAATTACAATCAAAATTGTTGAGTTTTTAAATGTGTTGGAGCTAATTTTAAATAATGATACATGATATTTTTTGCTAAAATATTGAATAAAATTTTATTTTAGAACATATTTTCACTGATATCGAACTCTCTTATATATTTAAACAAGGATAAAAAAAATCACGGACAAGTATGATCAAAACAATGATCACAAAATTTCCGAAAAAAACACTTACAATTTTGAAGCTACAATTGGTGACCCAATATTTTTTGCATCTGTTCACAGTTTAGGCCAATGAAAAATTTTACTTGCAATAAATTTCATGACATAAATTAAATCTTCCATATTGGTTGGATTATCTTGCTTTATATTGGTAAAAATGCATTTTCCCTTTTCCAATGTCTTACATGTTTATAAACTTTTTCCTGTTAAGTGAACAATGACATTCATTCAATGCTATTTTTTTTTTGTGTCTCTCTCTCTCTCTCTCTCGCACATCACCTTCTTGTTGTTGCAGTAGTTATTTCTGTTGCTGGAATAGTTTATTGAGTGAATAAAGACGAAAATTTATTGTCTCACATAAAAAATGGGATTGATTCACAACATAAAAGTTTACAATACACTGCCGTCATCAGAACATACACATTTGCAAACATACAGACATACTATAATGTGCCATTCAAGTTAAAAATAACTATAAAAACAACAACGCAAGCGAATACACGTAATTCTTAACAGCAAGATGTTCATAAAACCTCTGCATATATGAACATAAAAAATTTACACCGAAAGAAATATAGATACTCGTATTGGAAAATATATTAATTCTATATATCAGACTAAATAAAGTTATGAAAGCTATTTAGTTTCCATTTTTAAAAATGTAATTTCCAACAGGTATCACAACTAATATGATTCAAGTGTTTAATTTAAAAAAAATTTTCTTAATGTCCTTAATATATTGGTATGTCTTTCTGAATGAATTGCATTGTCATTTTGATTGAATTGTTGTTATCGATACACACATACTCAAAAACCCATATTTACGAGTAAATTCACAATACAATTGAATGAATGTCTTTAACAAGATGGTGGTTAAAAAGATGTACATTTCTTTAGCAAATTTTCTAAAAACTTTTTATTTAATTTTAATATTTAGTTCTACTGTTTATACATACATAGATTTTTTTCTCATTCGTCTTTTTCTCTGTAAGGGATACATTTCATAGAATATTTTTGACAGTTTTCTCATATTAAAAGTAATATTTGTAGGTAAGAAGTAGTAAAACTACTTCATTTTCTGTATTCTTAAAAATATGATTTATTTCTATTTTATTTAGTTCACTTTTTTATTACAACTCGTATTTTGAAAATGTAACATTTCATTGTGACATTTATAAACAAAACATGTCTATTTTTTTTAGCTTTCATATCCGTAGATTTTCAACTTGAGAAACGTAAGTTATTTTTTTAAATTTACTACAAATTCAATAAATACAGGTACACACAGCTAAAATACACGTTTTGAAGAAGAAAATTTTAGCTCTGCAGAAAATCGTTGAAATTATTGGATTTAGTGGCTGTGTTGGGTGGAAAAACCGCCAAGCAATGAAATTTTAAAGGAAAGCAGGCAGGTGAAAAAAAGATTTTATTTGTTAAAAATAAACATAAAGCAACAAATTATCGGATAGATTTTCATATAATAAAGGACTTTGAAAAATTATCAACATTTAGTACAAGGATTGATATCCCAAAAGTAGAAAGACAATAAAAATGTGTGATTCTTTTATTCAATACTGAATACTTTACTGAAGGTAAATGTTTGCTTTAAGAATATATTGATATGTAATATTTTTTTAATAAGAAGTAAAAATATGGCAAATATAATAAAACACATAAAAGTTAGTTGAGGTACAATAACTCACTTTATATCCCTTGATAGATTATGTCAGAAAACTAAATTCAATATTTTTTTTTTTTTTAGAAATTTTTCTTAGACTTAATGATGCAGTCAATACTTTGCAGAAGTTGATGATTAGTAAACTTTCTACTTTAATTATATTCTCGACTGTACTCTGAATATATAAAAAAAGAAATTATTGATTTAAATAAAAGTTGCATGTTTGTGAAAGAACTATAATATTCTTTTCTATCTTGGTAAAGAACAAAGATGGTGCATTATTCCTGCTGTTCAACACTTTTGACAAGTCGTAGGAACTTTTAACAATTTGTATGAAAGGTATGCATAATTTATAAATATTCTATATACATTTGGGACATTTACACTGTAGTCATAAAGTCATGTGTCATAAAATAATAACACACAAAAATATGCCAAGTATGAGCAACCCGTGATACAGGTATGTATGTGATAGAAATCGATTCGATTCGATTTGAAATGAAATCTAAGATTTAAATCTAATAAAATACATTTAGGTGTGATGCAAATCGGATCGAATCAATTAATTTATACAATCGAATTAGGTTAAGCGAAATTGTAAAATTACAAGTACATTGTTCCGCTTATGCGATATTTTCGATAAAAAGGAGTTTAGATAAGTGAAAAACGTTTCAGTTAAATGAACTCACTTCAAAATTGCTCTGTAAAACGAAAATATAGAAGTAAAACATTTGTGATTTGTTTTTCATTTCAGTTTCGTTTTAAAAATTATATATAAGCTTGCAACAACATTTGAAAATAATAAATAGTGAATTATATTTCTTTGAAATAAGCGTTCACTAAGTTTTTCGTTACCAGTAAATTAATAATTTTTTCTTATATGCGGTGTTTGTTTTATATAAATGAGTTTATTTCTAACCAAAATATGTGTCAATTATGCTGGTTTTCTTTTAAGCGGATTTTCTTTTAAGCGAATGTAAGTGCTTTAAAATTATTTGAAAAATAATATATATGAAAATTTTTATTTTGAATTTCGCGATTTTTTTGTATTAAGCAGCAAGCTCTTATCCGAATTCGATAGTATTTGTTTTTTTTTTTTGTGACGTCCGTCCGCTAGAAAATTCCAGCTAATTTTTGTTTTTTTTTTTTTTGCGACGGGAGTAATTTTTTCAAAGTTTTTACTTTCTTGCATTTGCTCTCAAATCTTTTAAATTTTAGCGTGTTTATTTTATTTTGGTAATTTTCCATGCCTTTCTTGCGTTTATCAAAGTTTAGGCAATTTTTATTCATAATTATGATATCTTTAAAATTTTTGCAGTTTTTCACTATGTGCGTAATTTTTGCAAAGTTTTTGTCATTCTTACATCTTTAGGGGCTTTTAATTAAACATTAAGTAAAATATTTTTATATTATTATTATTACGAATAAACGTAATTATTATTTGAACTTATATTGATGTATATATGAAAAGTAATATTATCAGGCTCAAGTTCAGTTTTATTGAATTAATGAAAATTCAAAATTACTAAGAGTTTTTTTATGTTGGAAAATATTATTATTTATATCCAATCAGTTTTTAGCAGAACGTAAAGTAGAATACTTTGATGATAACGGACTATGAGTTTGTGTTGATTATTAGTTCCAAACAGTAATGAGGGAATTTCGTACTAACCAGCACTGTTTCATTGTAGAATAAAAATTGAATTAAAAATTAATTCTCATATTCTATTTCTGTTGAAAACTAGTTAAATAGTTGATATTCTTCTCATTTAGTATCCACTTTACGAAAATTGTAAAGATGGACAATTGAACGCTGATAAGAGGTGTAGCGGCCTTGAAATCAGTACTGATACGTTCTGCTAAAAACTGATTGGATATAAATAATAATATTTTCCAACATAAAAAAACTCTTAGTAATTTTGAATTTTCATTAATTCAATAAAACTGAACTTGAGCCTGATAATATTACTTTTCATATATACATAAAGTAAAATTTTAGCAAGCACTTTAATAAGTTTCGCAATTTTTTCCGAAAATTATAAATTTTTGCCATTTTTAACTATTGTAATGCATTGAATCATATTTTACAGATTTGAAATAAAAATTTTAGTTTGAAGAAAAATTTGCAAGTTTTAGTGAATTTTGGCGACATCGTAATTTTTTTTAGTTTTTGCGATTTTTACATGTTTTGAATATTTTGCATATAATAAGGTTAGGTTAGGTTAGGAAGGGTAGTGTGAAATACACATCCACTCGGAAACCCAATTGGATCCATTGTGACTCCCTTCATTTATAATTTATTTTCTAATTAGTCTCCTCACTGCCCAAGGAGAAAAAAGAGCCATTATTATCCATCATTCAGCCATTTAATTTCCATGATAAAGCCCCTGATATCCTCAAGTTTGCACTTCGCGATATCACTAATGCCCTCATGGAACCGTCTGCTAAGCCATCTTTGCCTATGGAGTTGCACCCTTGGGCAAAGACAGATGATATGGTCTATTGTTTCTGGCTCCTCTTCATCCCCACACATCCTACAGAAATCCGGAGTGCCATTTTTCCATATGCTGGTCCTCGTTCTAACCGAGCAATGGCCAGTCAAGGCGCCTACTAAGACTCTCAAAACCTTTCTAATCATACCCAGCAGTAGATAAGATTTACCTGAGTCTAGTTCTGTCCATATGGACCTCGAGACTCTATAATCTTGTCTATTCCTCCAGGAATGGTTAGTTCTGCTAATTACCCAATTACTGAGTTCCCTATAGTAATAACCGACCTGTCACTAACTGCCATATCTAATGCTGACCCTATTCTTGCCAGCTCATCAGCGATTTTATTTCCCTCAACATTGCAATGTCCTGGTACCCAACAAAGCCTAACGCTAAATTTGTCCATAAGCAAGTGGAGAGATAGCCTACACTTGCTGACCAGCTTCGATTTGACACTATGCCCCTTCAAAGCTTTTAGCGCCGTCTGACTTTCAACGTAGAATGTTACTTCCACGCCTTCAGATACGTGTTCTGTCACTAGTTCCGTGGCCCTGAGGATCGCTATACACTACATTCGTTCGGTAGCCTAAAAGACCTACGACGTCTGTTCCTAAAAAATAGACGCCAGCACCCGTCCATATTTCCATTTTAGATCCATCTGTAAAGATCGCGCTGCCCTCGTACAGTCTATCAGATTTGACCCCAAGATTCATATCCGGAATGACGTTTTAATAAAATAAGTCTCAACAATCTTGGAGTCCGTAAAACCAGGGAATATTGTCTCCCGTCTATAATAAACTTTTAACGATTTTTGAACAAGATTATGGCTGATTTAAAATATTGCAATTTTTGTAAATTTTCACTTTAGCGAAAAACTATTTTTTAGTTAAAATTGTTAAAAACACGCATGCACTTGAACATTTTATCGAAAAATAAAAACAAAATGGAAAACATTTTTTATAACATTATCGTAAACATAGCCAGTAGAATTGTATTATTATAGTGCACGTTTGTATGAAAAATATAAAAATATTTTCAAATAATTTAAATATTTAGTACATTATGACAATATGACTGATATGACTACAGTGTTAATAACCAATAACCTTGCCAATATTTTTCCAAGAATTCTTTCCCATATGAGGCGCTCAGTGCCAAAACGGCCTAACCCTCATTTTCAAAAAAATCAAACTGACTAAGCTGATCTAACCGAAACCTTTTGAAATAAATACTAAAAAACTCCCTATTGCATAGTATAACACTAGGTTATACTACCTGCTGAAAACTGCAATAGGGAGTTTTTAAGTATTTATTTCAAAAGGTTCCGGTTAGATCAGCATAGCCTCATATTAGAAAGGCAAAAAAATTTTGCCAAGCTTACAGGTTGCCTAGAAATAAGATGGAATTGTACCTATCAAGAACTTGGTCCTTATTTTGATCTCAGTACTTTTTACGACCGAAATATTTTGAATAGGAACTTGGCCTTATTTTCAAATTTGTGAAAATATTAAAAGGAGGGGCACCATAGTCGCCCCAGATGAAAAGTGCCCGTATAAAAATTATCTTTCATAATTTCTCATCATGACCTACCTGTGTACCAAATTTAAGCTTTCTAGCTCAACTGGAAGCTTTTACGGCAGAACTTTCAAATTTAACCTGTGAGGTCACCTCTGTAGAGAGACCTTATGTTTCAAGTTTCATTGTATTATGATCAAGAGGAGCAAAGTTATGAGGGGGGTAAAAATAGGTCGAATGGTTTCTTGTAGATGTACACACTGTGTGGCCGAACTTGGCCTGGCGCACTACCGTACGCCTAGATTAACTATTTTTCCAATTTTTCAACAGAAATATGTATGTAGAATTCAAGGCTTTTTGTAAATAATTTTATTAAATTTTTACATGTTTGCAAAATTTTTGTTTAGTCTGAAATTCTCCCAGACCTTCTGCGGTTTCAAGACTCATATCTTGATGAGTTGGAGCGTTAACATATTCTACAAAAATGTTCTCCGTAACATTTTACATAAATTTTCTGAACACATTTTATACCTAAAATGTTTCTTACACCGATTAACAATAACAATGTGCCAGAGCTGGGAAAGTTTAACTTCCCCTTATATGAAATTCAGACGTAAACTTTCAAAATGCCGATACACGTGCCTTTTTTTTTTCCTCCTCTATCAAAAGTTATCGGCTGGACCATGTATTTTTTTTTTTTTTTTTGTACAGTGTAATTTTAATTTTCTTTAATTCAATAAAAAAAATGTACTAATATATATGTATAAGAGTATTTATAATAATAAATAAAATATTAAAAATTAATTTTATAGATCATTGCAATAGAAAATCGTTTTTGTTTTTTTTTTTTCAGAAAAGAGAAGCAGATCTTAACCGTTTTTAAAATGTGACTCAATATACTCTTGCCGAATAAATAAATAATTTGCCAAAAATAATATTTTAAAAAATGAAACGCAAGCTTCAATACATCGACTTTCAATTTATTCACAACTAATAGTCATATTCCTTTAGGTTCCTATTGCCTACGCATTAATATTTATATATTCTTGCACGTTCATATATATGTATGTATAAATTGTTATGGTATATTTGTGTGAAATATTTCCAATGATAAACGGATTTACTGAACCATCTTCGTATGATTAATAAGTATATTTGCGAAATACAATACTAATGAATTCCCTCATTAGTGCTTCATGATAAATGCGTCTACAAATGCTTAACAACCCACCATTTTGCAATGTAAGCCTTTAACTTTCGTTAGCCCAATACGTCCTATTGTGGCAACCAACCATTTAAATAAACATTCCATATTATATTCGTCATCAAATATGTTATGTTATGCGTCTTACAGTCATCATTGATGTTACCTATTTACAGCTTAAAACACATACACTCAAAGCCATACACAAATAATAATTCACGTGTAGCAACCGCTATATATAATTCTATTTATTCTATAAATTCAATTGAAAATTTAAAAGCTTAAAGACGACTATCTAAAGATTAAGTTGACATGGATTTGTAAAAATTTATGAACATTTTGTAAAACAAATGATACATTAAGTGTCAGTGTATGTAAAAGACACTAGTTTGATGGATCTTAGGTGTGATCTATGTAACAAGAAATTTTAGGGAATTGTTGAACAAAATTTTAGAATTTTTTCTTATATTTAACGAAAAAATTTTACAAATATAATTAGTTTTATTATTGTTACATCAAAAAATTAAAATTAAAGGACAATAATTATGTAGAAATGCTCTTACTTTCATCCAAAATATCAGGCAAAACTTCACACAAAAAACCTACCAAACACAGTAAACTTTCCTTTAAATTTATTCAAACTAATAAATCTTTTTAGTTAAAGTAACTATAAAAAAGGGGTAGCATAACCCTTTTGACATTTTTAGTAATTTCATTTTAATTTAGATATAGAAAGAAAAGCATAGGCATACGGTAGAGACTTAAATGGTGAAAAAATAAAAAATAAAAACTTTTCTGTTGCGCGTTTTTTTAATTTTTATAGCAGTGTTGCAACGCTTCTGGTGTTAAGTAGACGCATTTCATTAATGTTTTATTTCGGCGACGATTATGTCAACCGACGAGGGAAGGCGCTGTAATATACATACATTAGCTTCGAACATTATCGATCGCAGCTGGAACAGTTTTTAGTGAATGCAATTAATACAATGACACTAATGTACATTAGAGAAATTTATGATATTGATTGACTTGCCCTGACCAGGGTCCAACCCAGGTCAAAAGTAATAGTTTCCTTAGTAGTCCGCGCCCTAACTACTTCAGACTGCACCACCATTATTTGCTTTTATTTGTCGATTTTAATATTCTGGTGTGGCCGAGTTTTTTTAAGGAGATGTGTTAAAAACATGTGATTTCTATGTTCAATACCAACCGTAGACAAAAATAAATTTTAAATATTAATTCAATCGTGTTCCAGAATAAAAATGGGCAAAAATTTTAACTTTAATTAACCCATAGACAATAATATGTTGTACAGTTTTAATTGTAGCTTAATTGTAAGTTGTAAATTTTTTGAAAATATTAATTTAATATTTTTATTGGTTGTTTTAACAATTTTTATTGGTTGGTGCAATTCTAACCAAAAAAATTGGGTAGATTTACCCAAATATTTTTATGCAAAAGACAATATGAAAAATATACGTGCTGGCAAGGTATATTAATTATAAGGTAGTCGCATTAGCTAAAATTGACATCAGCTGATTGATTTTTTGTTGTCAAAACTTTGTTATGTTTTTATAAAATTATTGTGACATTTTTTTTTATTTAATTAAAATTTAAAAAAGTGAAAAAACAAGCGTGAAAAATTTTTAATATTTAATTAAAATTAAAAATATCGGTTAAAATGCGTGTATGTAGTGTCTGCAAAAAAAATTTGCAAAGGGGGAAGGAAAGTTGTTCCAAGTACCCAAATAAAAGACACATCCTGATTTTATACATACATCTATCAACACCTTTTTGTTTTCTGTATTGTAAATAGTTTTAACTTATATTTTTATTTTATGCAATTGATTTTTTTTTTAATTAATTTTTTTTTTTTTGTTTACACATCACATTTTGACAACAGCCAAGTTTTTACACTAACAAAATGCCTGTTGTTTTTGTGACGTTGTATTTGTTTTAGGGACAAGACTACCTTATTTATTATACCATGCGTGCTGGCTTAAAAAGTTCTATTGGTGTTAAGAAAAAAAGTTAAAATATTGTATAATATAAAAGCAACAACAGTACTGTAAGAAATTGTAAAAAGCACTGTAAATATCCGCTTTTTAAAACGGGGTATTTAACAAAATATAGGTTTATGGAGAGCCAAAAAACCACCAAAATATGATCACAGACTGGAACGTGCAGAAACCAAGCAAAAACTATTGCTTCGGCCGAAGCAGGTTTGTAAGGGAGAGATGCTTGTTGCTGTTGCGCCTCCTGCTGCGAAGGCGCTTCGAATATGCATGATTTTTGTTTGCGATGTCCCACTTTGGAGCTCTTGTTTTTTACATAAAAGAGCGCTTTTTTCTAACCATTCAAAATGCGCTAAAATCATGTTTGAATTATCTAAATTATACCTTGGTTTTACTGCGTCATCTACTAACATACGAGTACATAATTCATCTGTTGGTAAATACACAAGTTTAAATAAATAAGAGAGAGAGAGACAGAGACAGGGAGCATCAAAATTAAATTTTATTTTCCATTCCCTGTTTACTCTATTATTAGTGTCAATTAAATGTAAATAGCCGACCGACTTCAACGTGCTTAAAAATAAATTGAGCCATCTCTCTGCCTTCTTTTTGTGCAGCCTCGGAAGCGCTTCAAAACTGCGCATCTCGAAAGCATGAAATTTTGTTACTGCTTCCAGAAACATAATAATTTTTTGCTGGGAAGCTTTTCAACGAACGCTGCGATTAAAATTGTTTTCCATATATCAGGATTTCAATTTTTAAGTATGCAAAGGTTTATGAACTATTCTTGAGTAAATAAAATAATATCATTCCTAAGAAATTCGTAAAAAAAATTCTTATAAAGTTTACTTTTTTCCTGCAAAATTATAAACAATTTTCAAAGACATTAACTATTTGAATTTATTTATTTTAAGGAAGTTTTATTGGATTTGAATAAAATTTTCTCTTCATTGTTGACTTCTATAGGCTGATGTTCGTAACGTTCCTTTGATCCTTGAAATACTAATAATGTCTTAAGCTCGTTGATAATTACGTTACGAATTCGAACATTCGAAGTCGGTAAAAATTATATAAAAAATTTCTAAATTTTTCATTAAATTTATAAAGATTTTCTAATTTATTTTGAACAATTTTTTTTACTTAAAACAATTAAATATACTTCATATTTTAAGAGTGTGTTTCATGTTTATATTTATTGGCATTTTCAAAAACAAACAAACCTGAATAGGATAGAAAATTGTTCCTTAAAATTATTATTTAACTCCGGAAAATCTATGAATATGTATTTAAATTGTATCGTAATCAATAAAAAAAAGAGATTTTAGTAAGGACCTAAATGTTATACTCAACAATGGACATATTACAACTTGCAAATTATCAGAAGTGAATTTTATTATCATCAGTTATTCACACACACGCACACGCACACACACACAATAGTGTCAACAATAATAATTCAAATGTAACAATTTCTATATCTATCAAAACGTACATGTGTTGCTTTATGTTGCAAACAAATCAAAATTCAAAAATTTTAAACATGAAATGTGAGCACCCTTCTTCAGATGTTTGTGTGTGTGTATGTTTGCCTGTAGTAAACATATAGCTATTCCTTTAGTATTGTTATGCCCAATAATGAAAGTAACTAATTTGCATGTATCCAAGTGTATAATACTTAGAGCTTCTCTAGAAACCACAAGTCCAAACTAAAGCATACAAAACATTTTGTAATCCCCAAACGTTACAAAAGTGAGTCTATAATGTTCTTAATATACCACAAACTACAAACATTAGCTCACACATACACACACACACACAACATGTAATAGAAGATTTAAGCTCATTTTTGAATGAACAATGAAAAGTGAAAGACTTGTGGTCATGCAAAATCAAATGCCTTTTTCGCATTAGATGCAAATGCAGGGTAAATTGGTAAACTATCGAGCTTCGATGCAGATAAAAAAAAGGATTAATAATTTGTAGAATCACACAGAAAAAAACTAATGAGCATAAATCGTAGACATGAAAATATTTCAAAGTGTAAAACAGGCTTGCAGTGACTTCCGGTTTCAAACCTCGACCAACATTTTTTCTATCCAATTTTTTTATCACTTACAAGATTTTTTTATGGCCATATGGGATACTTCCAGTATACTTTATATTAACTTATACTAAAATCTTTAAATATTAATTAGTATTTTTAGAACACATGCCTAACAGAGTTAATAATTCATATAAAATCAAAGTCCATGAGGAAATCTTGATTTTATTAAAAAAATTTGTGCAATTACAAAATAAACAAGGTTCAACATTATTCATTTTAGAGGAATGTTAAGATGTACAGTAATTTATTTTATTAATGTGACTCGGAACTGAAAACTTTGTAGTTCTTACGTATGATATAACGCGTGATCC
Source organism: Lypha dubia (assembly GCA_947311025.1). Taxonomy (NCBI): domain Eukaryota; kingdom Metazoa; phylum Arthropoda; class Insecta; order Diptera; family Tachinidae; genus Lypha; species Lypha dubia. The sequence goes on along the minus strand of OX371260.1, from coordinate 52,694,109 downwards.
ATTTCGAGGTTCCGTACTTTATTAAAGCAAAAAAAAACACAGAAAATTCAAAATTTAATGGAGAATGTTTATTATAATTTGAGAGAACCTTCTTTGGCATTTATTTTTTAAAGATTATGTCTATCAAATGTTGGCCATTGCTACGCCGCAGATGGTCCATCCGTTGAGTCCTATTTTCGATGACTCGTTCGAGCATTTCGACTAGTAACTGGCGAATGACACGCGTGATATTTTCCTCCAAGGCCTGAATCGAAGCGGGTTTGTCCGCATAAGCTTTAGACTTTACATATCCCCACAGAAAAAAGTCTAACGGTGTGATATCAAACGATCTTGGTGGCCAATCGACCGGCCCAAAACGTGAAATTATGTGATCACCGAAATTTTCTCTCAATAAAACCATTGATTGATGCGATGTGTGGGAAGTGGCGCCGTCTTGCTGAAACCAAATGTCGCCGAAATCACGAGCTTCAATTTCGGGCATCAAATAGTCGGTTATCATGGCACGATTACTGTCGCCATTGACGGTTACGTTCGCACCGGCATCAATATGGACCGATGATTCCACCGGCCCACAAACCCCACCAAATCTTTGTTTTTTTCTGGATGAAGTGGCAGTTCTTGAATCTCTTCAGGTTGCTCTTCGTCCCAAATGCGGCAATTTTGTTTGTTTACATACCCATTGAGCCAGAAATGGGCCTCATCGCTAAACAAAATTTGCCTCGAAAAGGTCGGAAACACATTCCTCACAGAACGTTCGTAATAAAGTTGAACGATTTGTAAACGTTGTTCAGGCGTAAGTCTTTCCATTATGAAATGCCAAACAATACTAAACAAAAATAACATAACAGCCATGCCACGACTCATACGTGATCTGTCAAAAAAAGGCTATTGAAAAAAGTATCTCTACTTGGATCACCCATTATAAAACGATCTGAACACTTTTATGTAAAACACAACGAGTAAAATTTGTCTGAGACATTTTAACTCTTGAACTTCATAAGCGAATTTTGTTTAGCGCTGCAGCTCACTTTTGTTTGAATGGATACGTCAATCAACAAAACTGCCGTATTTTGAGTGATAATTATCCTCAAGTGTATGTTGAGGCACCGTTACATTAGGAAAAACTGACTATTTGGTGCGCATAATGGGCTGGTGGATACATTGGTCCGTACTTCTTTAAAAACTATACTGGTCAGAACGTAACAGCAATGCTGACCACTATAGAGCCATGGTTACTAACTTTTTCGTTCATCAATTCAACAACATCAGAAGCTGTGGTTTCAACTAGACGGCGCAACATGTCCACAGGTCGTGCAACAATTGAAGGAAGCGTTTGGTAACCGAATAGTGTCAAATTTCAGATCCGTAAATTGGCCTCCAAGATCGTGCAATTTAACGCCGCTAGACTATTTGCTGTGGGCGTATGTGAAGTCGCTAGTCTACACCGATATACCCGAAACGATTAACCACTTGGAGGACAACATTCGCCGCGTTATTGCTAATATACGGCCACAAATGTTGGAAAGAGTCATCTAAAATAAAACCTTCAGATTAGACTACGTCGGAACCAGCAGTGTGGGTCATATGCCAGAAGTCACATTGAAATTATAAAGCCAGAAGATTATCTTTCGATTAAAGTAAATTTCATGCATCTCTGTTTTATTCCACTTTAAAGCTCTAAACCTCCATAAATAAACACCCTTTATAACTTGACTGAAAATTTATTTAAGGATAAATTTAATACTTTTCACCAAAAAAATTTTTTAAATTATTCTAGTTTGTTTTTCTTTCTTACATATTACAATTAAAACAAAAACAAAATTTTTAAAATTGTTTTTGTTTTAATTATAATTTGTACGAAAGAAAAATTCGTTCGACATCATGGGCCAGGCAGTAAGTATCGCTAAACTTTTCATTGATTTAAAAAAAATCTATACTTATTTTCAGTTAAAAGTGTTGAGTAAATAACAGGAATATATAAAGCAGTTTAGCCGTAAAGCTCTTGTTTCGACTAAACTTTTGTAATATATCTTATTTGTTGTTGGCATACTCTTGCTGATTATAGAAAACTGAAAATATGTAATTTAAAGTTTTCTTAATGACTCACTTTTGTTAGTTAGTGTATTTATCAGGACTATTTGTTTATCCTGACAAAATGTGAACACATCTACTCGTATTTAAGTTTATGGTCAAGTTTGATTGGATTTCTTAAAGTTAAATTTAGCCACATATTCAATTATATTTGTGTGTAAGCAAATAAATGGATATGCAAGCACACATATAAATGTATGTATTTATATGAACCTCAACCGTCCAATAGGCATGTGCATTTACATATGTATGGATATACGAGTATATAACAACATTTGTCTGTTCTTTACACATTGCAAAGGATGGGTTGCTTGTTTTAATGCTACAAAGACATAAAGCGTCACAGCATACGCAATTGGATTTCCGGTAATTGCTAGACTTCCTTTGTAGAAACAGACCGTATTGATAAACATGAATGACAGACTACAAAGATATACGATATCCAGCACACACACACACACACACACCATCCGGAAATGCACCATCAACAAAAGGCAAATAGTGTTTGTCTGTCGGTCAATTTATAATTTATCAATTACGGTAATGACGTTATCAACAGCAAATCATTTCATAATTTTAAAGAATTTTATGTCTTGTTGAAAAATTATTTTTCAATTATTAATTTTAGATTCAATCTTATTAAAACTAATTGGTTTTTAATTCATACAATCAAGTTTCAAGGCATAAAAATATTTATATTTCTATTCGAAATTTACAAGTCACAACAGCCTGCAAGCGAGAAAGACATGCTGAACTATTTGCAAATGATTTTCATAGCTCCACTTCAATAAACTAAGCTTGCTGGACGTTAATTTACAACCAGATAAATTATTGTTTAGAAAATGGTTATGCTGATACAATATCAGTTGCATAGACTTTATTTCAGCTAACGTAATTAATAGTCTATAGATCCAACAAACATTACATGATCATACCCATAAGACCACATAAGAAACCGAATGAAAGCAATAAGGAAAACCTTTTTGAAAATATCAATAAGATGGCTTAATGAAATCAATAAGAAATCCCTTTTCTATACAATTCATATGAAAACCTAATAGAATCAAAAAGTTTTTTTCTATGGATTGTTTTTTTGGTGCCAAAAATAATGGAAATTGGGTAAAAAAAAATTGTGAATAACAAGTTTTCTTCTTGATTTTATGTATTTTCCTTCTTGATAAAATTAAAAAGATTTACCGGGAGTGCCACAAAAACCCGAAAAAACAAAATCACCAAACACTAAATCCCCAACCTTAAAAAATCCCCATGCGCAAAATCCCTAAAAAACAAAATCCCCAAATTCAAAATCACCAAAATCCAACTTTAGCGAAAGTGCAAAAAAATCTCCAAACTGAAATTAAAACTCAAAAAAAAATTTACGATAAATTAACAAATATTTATTAGGTGGAACAAAATCTTAATTCATGAAAATATTATTGAAAACTAAAAATATTATATATAAAGTTCATTTTTGGTATTTAGCCATTTAATAAAAGTTCTAATTCTATTTTGACATTTTGTTAAAATTCTTTTTGAATATATTTTAGATATGTATCTTAAAATTTTGTAAACATTCTAATTGCATAGTGGCAAACTATGTGAAATTGATTTTAAATGTGTTAGTTTTTTTATTCACCTTGAGCTTTTACAACTTTTTTAATATTTTTACCTCGGTAGATGTTTTTTTTTTTTATTTTTTTTCGCATAGATATGCCTGAATGTATCTTATCTATATTGGCTTGGATTTCTATATATTCTTTCTTTAATTCTCTTATCAGAAAGAATTACAAACACAAAATCCCCATTTTCTGTGTGAAATACATTTAAATTAGGTTTAAAATCGCCGCGATTTTGTACATGGGGATTTTGTGCTTGGGAATTTTGTTTTTGAGGATTTTGAATTGGGGATTTTGGTTTTTGGAATTATGTGGTACACCCAGATTTACCACGTAAAAATAATAAGGAATCTCTTCGGAAAAATCTTCGCTTCTTTCTGCTGGGATACCCCTTAGCCTAAAAACGTTTCATAGAGAAAATCTTCTTGATTCTATTAGGCAGTTTTGGCTCTGTGAACGGAATGAATGCTTTTGCTTCTACTAAGTCCCAAATATGGCGAGCACAACTGAATAATATGCAACGAACTGTATTTTAATACCAATTATTGGTTGAAGGAACTAAAAAAAAATTTCTTTTCAAATTTGCGTTCAAATAACGACCTTTCATCGGTTGTTGGAACTAACTATTTGTTATTTTTATTATCATAATTTATAGCAGATGAGACCCATTGCAATATTGCCATTTTTATCGAAAGTCTGTAGTAATATTATATTGGTGACGTTGCTGTTTGCTTACGGCTACAAACATAAACACATATACATATTATAACTACTTATTTATATCTTTGTAAAATCCTAGCTAGCTACAAATATTTTGTTTATACATATACATACATATATCACACCAATAAATATTTTTATAAAATCTTAGCCTACTAAAATTTCTGTTTGGAAACTTTTAGAATAAGAAATTATTGTACATAGAATAAGCCTGGAGTGTTTTTGAAAAAAATAAAACAGTCAGTCTAGATTTGGAAGTGAAAACTGATACGACGTCTTTTATTTAAAGTATAGACTACAAGTCTTTGAAAGATTAATTCACAACCAAGTTACGCAGTTTCTTGAAACCAATCACATGCTTTCTGACCGGCAATCTGGTTTTCGGAAAACTCACAGTTGTATAACGGCTCTCTTAGATGTCGCGGAGGATATTAGATAACAGGTAGACTGCGGTAGCGTCACATTTTTAGTGCTATTGGATCATTCTCGTGCATTCGTTTAGTTTTTCATCAACTGTCGTAGATCTTATACATTCATTCTTTTAACCAATGCTGGAATTAACCCGCTAAGTTTAGAAATGGATGGCTTTAATAACTATATAATAGATGATAAAGTTTACATGTTAGATATAATAGGTGCGTTTTTGGAGTCCATTCATGCTCATAAAAAGATTGATCAAGAGAACATTGTGCACACCCAAGTTAGCGAAACTTCCGATAGGTTTTTAGAAACCAAATTAATTTTCGAGAGTAATAAAACCACTCTAACTAATTTTAGTGATACAAAATTATCAGACAATTTAGAGGAAACACAATCCTGTAATTTTTTCATAACTAAAAAAAATATATCATACATTTTTGCTAGTTTGAAAAATAAGCTATCATCAGGAGTTGACAATATACCAAATATATTACTTAAAAAAATTCCACAAATAATGATAGACAATTATTGTAAATTATTCAATAATATGCTCAATAATTCATATTTTCCGAATAATTGGAAAGCAGCTAAGGTTGTAATATTACAAAAAAAAAAAATACAAAGAACCGAATAATCCTAAAAATCTTCGACCTATAAGTTTGTTACCTAATATCAGCAAAATTTTTGAAGTTTGCATCAATAATAATATTAACAAATTCTGTAGTGATGAAAACATAAATAGTGAAAAACAATTCGGTTTTAAATTCAAACATTCGACAGTGAATGCTATGGAACTGGCATAAAAAAAGTTGTACAGGCGCGTGCCTTATCGACATGGAAAAGGCCTATGATAGTGTATGGATTCCAGGCTTAATATATAAATTGTTTCAATACAAATTCCCAATACATCAAATTATTTTAATATACAAAATGATAAGCAATAAAGACTTCATGGTTTGTTATCAAAATTCAAAAAGCACAAAATCTTTCAAGATTGTTAATGGATTACAACAAGGAACAGTAAAGTCTCCTATTCTTTTTAATTGATAAATCCTAGATCTACTAAACAAAGTCGATATATGATATCATTTGCTGATGATATTATTATATATCATTCTGATGACGAAATAGAAGCAATAAATCACAATCTTCAAAACATCTACAACTTAGTTGAACAATATACAATTAATTGGAACATGAAAATCAACGCACAAAAATGCGAAACCATTCTTTTAAGACCACCAGTTGATAAATGTAACTCAAACATAAGAAAAAACTGGAAACAGTTTGGAATTAAATCAAATTTATCAATTTGTAGCATTCCAAATAAGGATGTAGTAAAATATTTAGGTATATACTTGGAAAATTTTTTGTATTTTAACCACCATGTCAAGGAAATACTCATAAAAGCAAGAAAAGCTTTCTTTTTATATAGACGACTAAGATTAAAATTATAATGTATCAATCCCTTATTAGACCTATAATAACATATGGTTGCCCAATTTGGTTCAATATATCGACTTCATATATGGAAAAGATAAGAGTCTTTGAAAGAAAATGTATAAGAGCATGTACATCATTATACAGAAATCCACAAAGCTAATATCTAAAATACATATCTAATAAGACATTGTATAATAATGGTAATATAATTAGAATAGATAATTTTATAATAAACCTAATCAGAAATAATATACTAAGGTGTAGCCAATATATAGAAAATAATGCTATAATGGCCCCTTATTACACAAATAATGAATATATGTATAATGGATTCCTTGAAAAAGGGATTTGTTCCACCTGAGGCTTTTGTTTACCTTGATAACAAAAAAATAATTCAAAACGAAAATGGCATACCGGTCTTTTACCATGACTACAGACGTACCAATATAAAAGCAGTAAACTGTAATTCAGAAAATGTAAATATGAGATATAGCAGTAGCATATCAATCAGAGATTTAAGATTTACACAAAAATCTAATACCAAAAAGTTTTGGTGGTTTTCTGAATAAACTCATAATTTCCCTTTTTTTAATCCTTGACACTAGCCTTTCTTTACCCACTCATTAATATATAAGCAATGTTTTTAAATTAATTTTCATTGCAAAAAGCTGGTGATATATATTTATTTATTGTAAATAAAATAAAAAATTATAAACAAATTTGTAAAAACCAAATTATTATTATATAAATAATACTTGAGTGCTCGATTATGGGACATTGTATATAGAAATTGTTATTGTTAACTAGTGTTTATAATAGTTCATAAGTATAAATATTGTAAATAAATAAAAAAAAAAAAAAAAAACGAGGTGTACCACAAGGTTCGATAATAGGCCCTCTTTTATTTTCGTTATATGTGAATGATCTTCAAGAAAAAATTGAACACTGTAAGCTTAGGCTGTATGCAGATGATGTTCAGCTTTATATAAGTTCCAGAAGCACTGCGGTTGATTAATGTGTTAGGAGTTTAAATCAGGAGTTAGGTATTGCTTACGAATGGGCCACCGCTAATGGGCATGTAATTGATCCTAATAAGACCAAGTGTTTGATTATTAAAAAGAAGTTATTAAAACTTGAAAACAATCCCATTGTATTTCTAAATAACCAGTCTATAGATGTTGTAGAATCTGCCAAAAATCTTGGCATTTATTTTAATAACACACTTACTTGGTCTAATCACATAAACTTTGCATGCGGTCGAACGTTCTCAATGTTATGGAATCTTTGGCAAACCCAATATTGTACTCCTATTAAAATTAGAATACTTCTTGCAAAATCTTACTTAATACCAATGTTATTGTATGGCTGTGAGCTACATATATGCAATCTGTGATGGTGAAAGCAAACGAAAACTTAATGTGGCGTTCAATAACATTACTCGGTATTTATTTGGTCTAAGAAGATACGTTCATATATCCCACTTTGTGACCCGGCTTTACGGCATTCATCTTGATGATTATCTTAGAATGCGTACTTTATTGTTTTTACTTAAAATTATATATAAACAGCTGCCAGTACATCTCCATGAGCGTTTAAGATTTTTAACACTTAATAGAGGTAAAAGAATTCTTTCATTTGGTCATCGCACACTGATTTCGAAGTACCATTTTTTCATTCATGCTATCAGTCTCTGGAACGGAATCCCCTTTAGATTACAAACCATTAGTAACGCACGTCAGTTAAAGAAATGTATTTTTTATTATTTTACACGATGAATATCCATACACATGTTTATGTTATATAAATTACAATTGTATAGCAATGTTTTGTTTTCACTTTGCTGGTTAAACATTTTTTATAATTTTAATTTAATTAACTTCTGTTAACTCTTCGAAATCAGACTTAATTGAAATTCGGGTATTAATTTAATTTATATATTATCATAATTTGCCACAAATACTTAATCTAACAAAAAATTTATATAATATAATTATTATTTTTTGTAATTTATTGTTTTTACATATGCTTAGTTCCATGCTGCAATATAAGACACAAAAAAGTCTTGTGTATGGGACATCGAAATAAATAAATAAGTAAAATAAATAAATAATACCAATAATGGACAAAAATAAATTAATTTTAAATTCAAATGAATGTAAGTAAAACAATTTAATTTAGTTAAGTATTAAAAAGATCAATTCAACTGTGTTCCAGGATAAAAATGAGCGTAAATAATCACGATTTGCTTCTATTTAAAATTACATAGTGTTAACAAATTTTATCCACTGTTATAACTATTAAGTTAATGGCAGTAACTGAAAATACAGTAGTACTACATGAAAACTATTGTTGTGGCACATTGAAATGATTTAAAAATTGGCTACAAATTCTTTCGACACAACGAATCTGTTTTCTCTGAGTATTAAAACAACTTTGATTGGGAAATTTTTCAACAGTTTAGTTCCACTCTTTGTAAGACAAGAGATATTTTAGAAGAATTATGCCTGGATATCTATTGTTGGTAAACACATATTTTTTTCAGATTAATTACAAGATTTTTTATATTTCGAGAATTATAGATTAAATTATCAATAAGTTTTTCAGATTTAAGATTTGAAAAACTTATTGATACTTTAATCTATAATTGAAGATTCAATAAATAATAAAAATTTATCACACAAAAAAAAATTCTAGAAACAACAACAGAGACATGTTTCACATCAACAGCTTATATTTGGTGTGAAACGAAGATTAAGTTGAAGTAAGAGAATCATTATAATGGACATATTTCTGCAGTTGGTTTGTTAGAAATTTTTAACCAATTTTAAAAAGGAAGGAAATTGAATCTCCAAAACCAATTTTGAACATTCTTGTAAAACGGGTTGCCTGCAATTAGATCCTGTAATTTTTTTGATTCACGACAACTTTTTCCCCTAAAATATTTCTTATCGCATAAAACTTCCATTTATGGATCGATTTTCGTAATTTTTTTTTATTTTGGAAAAGGTTTTCGTGCAGTTTGATTACACAAAGTTTTTATTAAAATCGGGGAAAATTGTCTTCCCACAAATGATTGATTACACAAGGGAACAAGGGTTCTGTTGATTAAGAACTGAATATTGTTTTTAAAGTTATTTGGGACGCTGAATCCAAATCTGCACTTGGTTTTTCTCTATCAGCTCGACTTTTCGAGATATACCGTTAAAATTGAGGCACTTCCGCTACACATATTGGAATAACTTGAAAACGGTTCACCGTATTAAGTTAAAAAAAAAGGTGTCATAAAGGAACAATAAAATTAATAGGTGTTATGAGTTTGCTACCGCAACCATAAAAATGAAATAATCTTTTTTTATTACTTAATTTTTTTAATTCTTAGAATCATAAAAAACCAATGAACGTTTTTTCCTTCACTTCAAAATCAGGTAACTTCACTTAATTGAGAATAAAAGTGAAACACGTTCATCGAATTTTATGGTCTATGTTATTTTTGTATGGAAATCGCGATTTTTATCAATTCAGTACATCCTGAACAAAATCAAAAGTTGTGCACCGATTTCAATGAAATAAAGCTCATTTCATTCGAAATATATTTAACTAAATGTTTTTAGACCAAAACTGTGATTTTTGTCTCATTTTTATTTTTTATGAATTTTTAAAAACAAAAAATTTTTTTTTTTTTTTAAATTGCTATTTTTTTTCCAAAACTTCAACGATATCTCTGAAACTACTGGGAAAATTTAAAAACATTGTAAGCGCGGCTTAAAGATAATATTGTTGGGGAATTTCGAATTTTTTTTTTAACTTAATACGGTGAACCGTTTTCAAGTTATTCCAATATGTGTAGCGGAAGTGCCTCAATTTTGGACATAACGGTATATCTCAAAAAGTCGAGCTGATAGAGAAAAATGGAGATTAGATTTGAAATCAGCGACCTCAAATTAGTAAAAATTTGCTATCATTTTCAAATCAACACAAAAAAAGTTCAATTTTGTTCCCTTGTGTTATCACACATTTGGCAAATATTTGTCCAAAATAATGTAACCACTAGTTTTGCTTAGGATTAGTGTAATTTAAATTTATTTTTATAATGCAATAACTTTGTGGCAGTTTGGCCACGTATATAATTTTTTTTTATATCAGGACAAGTTTTCACTGCCGCGAAAACAATTGTGTTTATCACATAACTCTGCTATTTAATGACCAATTTCCAAAATACTTCTTTCGTTTGTGGTGGCCCCAGATATTTCCAAGGCATTTGATAGAGTGTGGTATGGAACACTATTGTCAAAACTAATTGCTTTAGGTGTCGGTAATGACTTCACTCGATATGTATCGAGCTTTCTTAGAGATCGCACTATAAGAATTTTTGTAGATGGGATTTTATCAAATGAGTTCAAGATAAATTCAGTAGTACCACAAGGTTCCGTTCTTTTTACTACCCTTTTTCTTATTTTTCTTAGTGACCTTCTATGTCAAACTTTTAACCGTATCTATTATTTTACAGATGACAGCAGCATCGTTCATTCGTATTCGTTCAGTGACAGGCCAAACTTGTCGGAGATACGGGCAATGCGGCAAAATATGAATGATACACTAAATCGCGATCTCCTCAATTTCAAATTGGTGTCATGCTAATTAGGTCAATGTTAGTGCACGAAAGACCCAATGTGCTATTCTAATGCACAGACCTATGACCGGACATGTTGCTCCATCTGTAAATATGGAGGGTATAAATATTAAGAAATTAGAAGCTCTTGATTTTCTTGGCATGAAGTTTCATTGTGATGTTCGATGGAATGATCACATTTTTCATGTCTCAAAAGAAGCATTCAAGCATTCACTCCATTTGATGTCCTTAAAAGTTTTATCACCTTTATCCGTTCTAAAATGGAGTACAACTCTCATGTATAGGCCGGTGCTTCAAAGAATATTTTGAAGTTACTCGATATTGTACAAGATAGGGGGAAGAAGCTTATCTACACAGAAAAAAATATTAAATTTTTTTTTTCAATTAACCCTTTAATTAAAAATATAAAAAAATTTGATTAACTATTTAATGTATTTAATTAAATTTTTAATTGCAATAAATAATTTTAGTTAATAAATGTATAAAAATTTTATTGATGCTATTAATTTGTCTACTGGTGCAAATTTAATTAAATTTTTAATTGATATCACAAATATTTTAATTGAAATCAATTTTTATTTTTTTCTGTGTATTGACCCGCTGGAGCATCGACGTAATGTAGGGTATATTTGACTGTTCTATTGCTACTAAAACGGCATGTGTTCTACTGAAATCCGAAAACTGGTTCTCGAAACCCGTTACTTTTCATGTACAACTCGCTCTTCATTAAGAGCACGTCCCTTTGCGGTCAATATGCCAAAGAACCGCACTACGCATTACAGGGTAAATTCGTACTTTAGCCGAACTGTTGGTTTTTGAAATAAACTAATCGCAGAGCTTTTTCGCTTCACCTTCAGTGTGTTAAAGTTTAATTCAAATATCCACAAATACTTCTCCCTTTATCCTCCTTTTCACAACCAATTTTCCGAGTTCCGTCATAATACACTGCGTACGTAGGGCTCATCCCCTGATCAGCACGGTCTTGATTAAAAAAAAAACAAATAACCCCATGTTTTTTTTTTCTGAAAAATTTCGGATTTTATTCGTTTTCTTTCTGTTTCGTCCTATAATTTTTTATTGTTGAGGCTGTTCCACCAACATATTGATCGCATAGAATTGTATATGGGCCCCTGAAATATTGATTAATCAATAAATCAGCAATTTTTTTATTATTTGCGTCAATTTTATAATCTGTCCGATTGGATTTTGGTATTTAATTTGATTATTTGTTTGAAAACTAAACGTAGTTTGCGTAAAATAGTTGGGTATATGTATTTTTTTTTTCAATATTATAAATTTTTTCAAAATGTTGTATAATAGAAATTAATAAAAGACTTTAAAAACCATGAATATAATCCTCTTCATCATTGTATACAGGTTACGAGTTAGGTTGCTCTACCAGTTTCACGATTTCGCTAAAAGCGTAGAAATTAAAAAAAAAATTATAATTAGGATCCTTCTACAAAATTAAAACTGTAAAAATCAATAATAATATTTTGAGAAATATTTCAACGAAAACATGCAACATTTAAAATACGCAAAATTGTTCAGAAAACATTGAAATAATTCTGCTTAACCACAGGCCATTTGTTAGTAAATTCATAACAAAAGGGTAAATTTATTGTAAAACAGCAATAAACACAAAGTGTTTCAGAACTAATAAATGCCTTAATTAGATAACAAATAAAATGCCTGTCGTATTAAAATAAACGATTTTTCTAGCAAAGAAAGTCGGCACATAATTTCTATTGCTACAATTTTGTTGTTTTTTTGTTTTCTCTCCTCAAAATAAAGCAATCAGTAATAAGTTTTTCAAATAACAACTTGACTAGGAGCACACGGCTTCTTCTTGAAGGTAATCTTTGTTAATATTTTATTTACAAATTTCTTAGGAAATTGGTAATATTTGCTACAATAATTTTTATGAGGTCGTTATATTTTTAAATTATTTTTGAATTACTTAATTTTGTTGAATTTAGAATTTTATGAGTAACTTTTTTTTGTACATTAGTTTTTTTGTGAGCTTCAGCTCAATTTGTGCAAAATGCTTTTTTGTGTAAATATTAGTTTAGTACTTAATTAAAATTAATATTTATGTCTTCAGCGCCTAAGAGAACCTTTATTTATTTGTGGAGGATTGCAGATTTAGAATATTTTTATAGGATGTGGTACGATTTTGTTACTAGGGTTACGTTAAAGTGAAATCAAATATTATAACGCCTGTAAGTCTACTATTCCCTAAACGGAGCTTTTGCAGCTTGTCTTTTTCTGCACTAACCATGAGGTAAATTCTCTGTGGATTTGTTTACATCTTCACTAAATTTTGCAAATTGCCCATGTCATCGAATATTTTAATAATTGAAAAATGATTGATGGAAGCATATTAACTTCAATGAATAATTATTTGGTTGTGGCAAATATACTTAGTTGACATAAACATTTTGCAATCATGTCTTTTCTTTGTGGATATTAGAAATATTTACTGAAAATATATTAGGGGCTGTGCACATATTACGTAACGCTCTGTTTTCAGAGATTTTATACCCCCCCCCCCCCTTCGACAAGCTTTTTACTAATTTTTCGGTGCAAAATTCTCAATCCGTAACAAATATTTAACCCCCCCCCCTCCCCCTGGAGCGTTACGTAATATGTGCACAGCCCCTTATACGAGTATATGTAACGTATGCGTAACTATACGTATACATAACTTCACAATACAAAAATTCTATATAACGTATACGTGCAGATGTCTATGGTATATCTTGGAATGCCTGATTAATAGATTATCGACCGTAAAGGGTGTTTTTCATAGAGGTATAAAATTTTGAAATGAAATAAAACAAGGATGATGTTTTAAAATTGACAGGAAATCTAGTTCAGGCCAAGTTCGGCCACACAGTGTGTATATTTACACGAAACCATTCGAGCTGTTTTTACCCCCTCATAACTTTGCTCCTCTTTATCATAATATAATAAAACATAAGGTCTCCTCACAGAGGTGACCTCTCCGGTTAAATTTGAAAGTTCTACCGTAAAAGCTTCCCGAGATATTAAGGTGTGAAAAGTCCATATTTTAGTACATATTCACTGACTCACTGACTCATAAATATTATTGGGCACTTCCAGTAAAGCTAGAGAGCTGAAACTTGGTACACAGGTAGGTCTTGGTGAGAAAATAACCGGAAAAATCTGAAAACGCGCACTTTCCACTAGGGGGTGACTAGGGTCCCCCTTCTTTGTATGGGGCACTTCCAGTATAGCTAAAAAGCTGAAATTTGGTACACAGGTAGTTCCCGATGAGAAATTAACGAAAATAATTTTTAAACGGGCACTTTTCATCTGGGGGACTATCATGCCCCTTCTTTGTATGGGGCACTTCCAATATAGCTAGAAAGCTTAAATCTCGTACACAGGTAGGCGCAGATAAGCAATACATATAAAAATTTATACAAAAACAAATTAGAAAAAAGAACTGATATCCGCACAAAAACACAAATGTGAAAATAAGGCCAAGTTCCTATCCAAAATATTTCGGCCGTAAAAAGTACTGGGGTGCCGATTTCCGATTACTTTTTCCAACATTTGTGGCCGTATATTGGCAATAATGCGGCGAAAATTGCCCTCCAAGAGGTCAATCGTTTCGGGCTTATCTGCGTAGATTAGCGACTTCACATATACCCAATGAAAATAGTCTAGTGGGCATAAATCGCATGATCTTGGAGACCAATTACGGCTCCAAAACGTGAAACTATGTGGTTACCATACGTTTACTTCAATAAATCAATTGTGGCTTGTGCTATGTGGCATGTTGCGCCGCCTTGTTAGACAACAGCTCCTGCAAATCATAGTTGTTCAATTGATGAACGAAGTCAGTAAACATGGCTGTATAGCGGTCACCATTGACTGTAACGTTCTGACTAGCATCGTTTTTAGAGAAGTACGGACCAATGATTCCACCAGCCCATAAAGCGCACTAAACAGTCACCGAAGCTACGCTTTGCAAACCAAAATCCTTCTACAAAATCTTTCATAAATTGGAAAGTCACATACCCAATTCCCGAGCACTGATTCGTGTCTTCCTCTGCGCTACGCAATACATCAGCAATGACTTCTTCTCGTTACACTGTACGACGTCTCTATGGATACGTATTATTATTTAGAGCAAACGTGGTGAGAAAACGTTCCAAAATTAATGAAATTAATTACTCTGATGAACGATTATGTTGACCGTAAAATGAACGTAGTGCGCGATAAGTATTTCGAACAGAACCATGACTTTCAAAATAAATTTGCGACAGTCTATTCATGTTTAAAACACTTGGCAGATGATGAAATGGCCGCCAGTTAAAAAAAGTGTTGCCAACTTAATGTTTTATGAAACAATCTTTATTTGTGTCAATACGAGTATACTGGAAAATTAAAAAAGTTTAGCCTAAATCAGTGTTTAGATCACAAATCTGTATGATTAATGTGAAAGAAAACCTTTTCAACTGTATAACAGAGTCATGTAAAACTGATAACAGAGCTCAGTTCGAATACAGGTGGATTGTATTATGAGTTAAAAATTTTTAATCTTAATTTCACGCCCTATTTTAACAACACGATTGTCAGAGGTGATGCCAAACGTTCTTGCGTTTTGGGTTTTTAAAATATCAGTGCAAATAAATTCAAAGCAAAAATTTTTCGGAAATCTATTTAATTACATTTACAATTTCAAGGTCTCTGTAAATAGATATTTAAAAATTTACTGTCGGTAGTAGTAATATGCATTTAGGGTGTGTTAATTTCTCTGCTGCATACTATTGCACTTTAATCAGCTGAGGGGACTTTATGTATCCTCATGATTATTCTAATTTTATCACAATTTTTAATGTAACGAAATTTATATCTTAAAATCTTTTAATATATATATTTTTTTTTTCCAATTTATAAAAAACTATTAGATTAACTGGAATGATTTAAAAATTTGAATTTCGATTATTTTCAGGAAACCCAACATAAATGTATAATATCTAAAGCTAAAATAAAGCACACTCTCACATAAAATATGATTTGTTTGTTAGCAAAAAAAAAATTATATAAAAAATTAGCAGTAAGTCCATCCTGCATGAACACTCCACATCCTACGAAAACAAACACTTTGCTGGTTAAATTTTCACATTAAAAAATATACATAAAAAGAAAAATATAATTTCATTGATGATTGCTACAATACGTGTTTAATTATATTTTCATGTCGAATGGCAGGCATCCCAAATACTTGTAATTTAAAAATATGTACAGACAAACACTGATAATAAAGAATTCCGAAAAATAACTAAAAAAAACAATCACACGCAAGTCACTAAAGGACCATTAAAATCTGTTATGATTTTAAATCATTCATTTATTTTTTTTTCATTTATTTGCATTAGAAACATTAAGCTGTGATTAAATATTGGTGTTCGCTCATGCTTGTGTTTCAGCAAATCTATTTTTATACTTTTAAAACTATATATTCAATTTTTCTAGACACGTTTATAAAATTTACTTTTTAATTTAAAATTAAACATTCATTTTGCCAATGAAATATTGTACCGAGAAATACATATTTATAGAAAGCAAACATAATATTATTTTTACGCTTATATGAGATAAATATATAGTTTTTAATTAATGTTTTGTGTATTGTTTCGAAACACGCATAGATTATCTTGTAGGATGAATTTATTTGTACTGTTCGTGTTTTTTAATAATATTCAGTACTAAAGGTAGAATTAGCCAGCTGTAGTGGCATGCGATCGTAACGGTGCGAAACAGCTGATTGTTATATGATATGTTATACAGCAAAATATTTTTAGGCGTGATCATATTCGAATTGAAAAAACTCTCGTGGTTGATAGCTTATGTGAGATCCAATTAGCGATCAGTTTTTTTTCCATTTTATAAAGAACAGACTCTCACGTCTAAACAACATTTTAAAAATTTTAGTCATTTAATTGGCAAATGAATATTTGACGAGCTATTGGCGAATGTTACAAAAAGTGACTTGGGATTCCAGGCTTTGTCGTGGTGACCACTGATAATCATAACATCAAATCCAGTTTAATTGATATTAAGCATATATTTTTTTTTGCTTAGTTTGATTTTTGTAATTTTAACCGAAAAATACCAGAAAGGGAACAATTTCTTCTGAATTTCTACACACACAAAAAACCTTTAACCGTTGAAATTAAAAATTTTGTTTAGCATTGGCTAAACTTATATTTAATATTTTTTAGATTTAAGATTTGAAAAACTTATTGATAATTTAATTTATAATTGAAGATTCAATAAATAATAAAATTTATCAAAAAAAACAAAAAAAAACAAAAAACCATTCTAAGTCAAGAATTGCTCTGATCTTTACCACCCTCGAAAAATTGTGTTAATTAGGAAAACCTTTGGTCCTTGAAATTTCAAGTGCGTACGAGATGAATCTGGTCAAATCCATGATGAGTATGTTCAAATGTAAAAACCAGTATTTTTTTTTTTTTTTGTGTACTAGAGTGATTATAATCATCATTAATAATTATTAATGATGAATATTTTATTTAACTGCTTGAAGGTTTTATCCAGAATAACACTCATTTAACGTTAGAATATCATGAAGATTATTAGGCCAGTTTTAACCAAACCAATTACAAAAATTCTACTCGAAAAAAAAGGAAATTTAATTAGATTAAGCGATTTAAGATTACTGGAAAAAATATTTACTTGAAATAGGAAATTTTTGTTTGATCGAACATTATTTTCTTTGAGTTTTTCGATTAAACATAATTAAACAAAAACATCCGATTAAAATTAAATATAAAAAGTTTTCCAATAGGGTTGATATCATTCTGAAGTGACGTTTCGGCCATTTGTAATATGACATAACAAATGACAGGTTTTTCATTGTATTCAATAGTGTTTACAAATTCATCATGAAGAGATATACGCAAGAACAACATTTACAAATAATTCAGTTTTATTATGAAAATAATCGTTCACCAATTGCAACTTTTCGTGCGCTTTTGCCATTTTATGGTCGTAATAATCGTTCAAGTTTGCTCGCTATTCGTCGAATTGTTAAAAATTTTAAGCTTACATTTTCTTTACATAATGTTCAAGTGCCAATAAGACAAAGAACCGCTCGAAGTAATGCAAATATTGCTGCCGTTCAGGCAAGTTTTGCTGAAAACTGCAATTTGTCGATTTCAAGACGTTCTCAACAATTTGGATTGTCTCAAGCTACAACCTGGCGGTAGAGATCGATGATAACCAACTTTTTATGGCCGAAATTGGCAGAAATTTATCTTGACAACATTTGGTTCCAACAAGACGGGGGCAACGTGCCACACAGCAAATGCAACAATTGAATTATTGCGAGAACAGTTTGGAGTTCGATTATTTCAAGAAATTGTGATATTGAACGACCTCCAAGAAGCTGTGATTTAACACCATAAGACTATTTCTTGTGGGTTTATTTGAAGTCATTGGTCTTTCGAAATAAACCACACTCTCTTCAAGCTTTACAAGCCAATATTAAACGAACCATTCATGAGATACGACTTGATTTAGTGGAAAAAGTGCTCGAAAATTGCGTTCATCGTAATCGTTCCTGCAGAAAAAGTCGTAGAGGCCATTCGAATGACGTTTTATTTAGAACTTAATTGTATCGATTGTACTTCACATTAAATAAAAAACTTTGGAATTTCCTTAACAATATGTGTGTGTTTTTTTAAGAAATCATATCACTTTTATTGGAAATCCTTTTTCATTACAATTAAACTATATCTCTCTTTTTTAATAACTCCAAAATTATCCACGACATTAAAAATAAGTTTGCAATTACATGATAAAACGCAGTATCGGAATATTTTCGTATAATCCAAAGAGGTGTTTTGTAGTCATGTTCTATCATGTAGATCCAGTTTTTCAAAATTAAAAGTTTTTGCAAAAAATCCATTGACTATTGATGTTGTATTGAAAGTGTAATCAAATATGTAGGAATATATTTAAAATATCAAAAAGAAATACGAAAATCCATTTACAAATAAAATAGTTGTAACTCAAATCCGAAAGAGTATGCTATAATTTATGCGCATTGGGGTTAATGCAATGCATACATTGCTCATACGCTCTAATATAATCTGATAATAAAGGGCTGCAACGAGTAACTCTTTTCTTCACATGTGAAACTCGCTTTCGAATACAGTAGATATTTGCTCTGTCGCTCAGAGCACAAGCAGTGAAGAGAAGAGATTGTTTGTTTGACAAATACTAACCAGTAGCAACGCAGATTAAATGAGTACCGAAAAATATGAACATACAAAACCGTAGCCAACAAAAAAGAAGTACCTTAAAAACTATGTTCACTTCATGTGGTACTTCAAGAATTTTTCATTCAATCCTGAAAATTAAAAATTTTAAATTTTAGCCTTTACATCCACATTGACTATATTAGCCGGCGTTTTAAGTCTACAAAATAAATAATGAAAAATTTATTCATACATATATATGCTTTTTTTCATAAATTCAATTAACATTTTTTGAAAAAAAGATGCCCTATTAAAAATGTAACCTTTAAAGTAATTAGTTACTAAGTAACAAAAATCAAAATAAATAATATTATGTATAAACTTGCCTCACTTAATTCCATTTTTTTACTACACTCAACAGAAAGAATTTTTTTTTTATTTGCAAGTACCAAGTAAAGTTTGGCTGTCGCATTATGTTCACCTCGTTCTGTTCATACATGTTGCGCCTAGCGTTAACGCTGAAATACCATACCTAAACAAGAGCGTCAACGCTTTGTCATAAAAACAGGGTTATTACAAAATATATAACAACCCTGATTATAATAGTATACTCATAACCTAATAATACATGCATCTCTACAACAAACACAACAAAAAAATTACTCAGAAGTTAAAAGTATAAAACTGTATGTGTGTATGTTTCAACCTGTGACAAAAATATAAATAAAAATTATTCATTCAAATACGAAAAAATAAATACAAATCAAAATATAACACTTGAAATAAAAAACAAGTAATTTACAAGAATTGTCAGCTGGGCTTGTAAGACTACCTTATAGTCATTGTATCATGAGTACTTGTCTTTAGCAGCTAACTTCACTATTAAACGCGCTGTCAAAATCGGATTTTCCAATTGCAAAATTTTGCCGCCGCGTTACCGCCGCGTTATTTCGGGATGCTCCATACAAATTGTATGGGCATGAGAACTTTTGACAGCTAAAAAACGCTTGCCGCTCTTGTTTAGGTATGGCTGTAAGTTGAGTAACAACAAGAAGTGACAACGAGTTTTTGGTGTTCTCAAAAATATATGAACATTGTTTCTGTAATTCATTTCGAGTAAGTGTTAATGCTTTAAGCTTAATGGCTTTATTACCAATGCAGTGTGGTGCAATTATGTCCTTATATTTAAATTAGTTGACATATAAGGCAAATTTAGCGTATTACTTATAACTTTATTTCAGTGAGCCGACGAAAATCGGTACATTGTGCCGATAGTGGGATCTAAGCTTTAGAAGTACACGTGAACTTCTTAGCTACACATCTATTTATGCAGCATTCTATCTGATAAGCACAAGTTTAAATCAAGTATTTGCAAGTCTGCAACAACTAAAAACAACAGGCGTTTTGGTTGTGTAAAAATAATGGATGAATATCAAAAACAGATGAGAAGAACATGAAGAAAACAAAAACAATTTGTAGAATTATGTATAACAAAGCATAACAAACCAAAATGGCGTACGAAAATTGTAAACAGCTTTTGACAGTTATACATTAGATACCACTAAAAGAGAAAAAAATTAATCAGCTGTTTAGTTGCATATACGAGTACTTGATATAAATTTACTTTGCACAAGTTCTTCTACTTTTACCAGGCACCTTAACGTATACGTGATATTTTTACCAACTAGATTGAAGATTACTCATACGAAACTGGTTTGAAAAATATTTGTAAATTAATGACTGAGAAAATAACAAACATTTAAGCTTTTTCTTGTTTATTGAGTAAATCATAATCAGACAGATCCCGGTATAATGAGCGATTAATTTTAAGAATTATACTATGCAGCGAAAAATTTATTACATCGCGAAAAATTGTCACTTCACCAAAAATGGTAGGTTTGTCGTTCCGTGTGTAATTTCCGCAATATTCATATGAGGCTCATAAAGTATATATATTCTGGAACTTTATGGATAGGAAACTTGAATGACCCATGTCCATCTGCACGTTTCGCACTATGCCTGAAATCAGTTTTGAAAAGCCACCACAACAGTTGACTTGGAACTTGCACTAATGCATAAGGACTTATCTTAAGATGATTCGTATTTAAAATAAGAAAACTTAAAACTAGTTTCGATATTTGATTATAAAAGGTTTTCCAATAGGGATGGTATGATTTCGAAGTAAAATTTCGGCCATTTGTAATATGTCATGATCTGTCATTTGTTTTTCTATGTTTTCAGTAGTGTTTACAATTTCATCATGGAGGGATATACGAAAGAACAACATTTACAAATTATTCAGTTTGATTATCAAGATAGTCGTTCTCCAATTGCAACTTTGCTCGCTATTCGTCGAATTGTTGAAAATTTTGAGCTTACATTTTCTTTAAATAATGTTCAAGTATCAGTAAGAAAAATAACCGCTCGAAGTAATGCATATATTGCTGCCATTCAGGCAAGTGTTGCTGAAGACCGAATTTTGTCGATTCCAAGACGATCTCAACACCCTTACTGTCAATTAAGAGCGGTATAGATCAATGATAACCACCTTTTTA
Source organism: Lypha dubia (assembly GCA_947311025.1). Classification (NCBI taxonomy): domain Eukaryota; kingdom Metazoa; phylum Arthropoda; class Insecta; order Diptera; family Tachinidae; genus Lypha; species Lypha dubia. The sequence continues at coordinate 52,672,373 of OX371260.1, read as the reverse complement.
TGGACGAAATCGGAAGAAGTTGATCTTGACAACATTTGGTTCCAACAAGACGGGGCTACTTGCCACACAGCAAATGCAACAATTGAATTATTGCGAGAAAAGTTTGGAGTTCGATTATTTCAAGAAATTGTGATATTGAATGGCCTCCAAGAAGTTGTGATGTAACACCATTAGACTATTTCTTGTGATGTTATTTGAAATCATTGGTCTTTCGAAATAAACCAGACTCTCTTCAAGCTTTACAAGTCAATATTTAACGTGCCATTCATGATATTCGCCTTGATTTAGTGGAAAAAGTGCTCGAAAATTGGGTTAATCGAATTCGTTCCTGCAGAAGAAGTCGTGGAGGCCATTCGAATGACGTTTTATTTAGAACTTAATTGTATCAATTGTATTTCACATTAAAAAAAAAAACTTTTCAATTTCCTTAGCAATAAGTGTGTTATTTATTTTAAAGAAATCATATTACTCTTATTGGAAAACCCGTTATTGTAAATCCATATATGCATGCATGTATGTACGAGTAGGTAACTATTCCGGAAATAAATTTATTAATTGCATGTAAATATGACCGTTTAGCAGCATTGAACCTTGAATCATTATCACTAAAATTCAACACACTGCGGCTCGTTAATGTGTTGTGTATAATTACTTAATAAAATCATCTTTTTTAGTTCATTCAATCCTCCTGTTTAGTCAGGGATGAAAGTGGCCAAATAGTATAATTTTATTGGAGTATTAAACAAAAATTTGCTGCTCATTACATTTGATGCGTCCCAATAATATACAAAGGGTCTTCCAACAGGAACTTCCGCACTTTGAGAGTTGATGCCCGGCCGAAACTTCAAGCATATTCAGTTTGTTGTGCCAAATCACCAAACTGACCCAAGAACTGAAGTTCAACGACCTTAAACAACGACATATGTTTGCTGCATCGTCTCTAGAGCAGTTGACAATTGGCCGCAATTTTCATCATAAAGTCATCCTCAGCAATGAGGCCCATTTGTGGATGAATGGGTTCGTGAACAAACAAAATTGTTGAACTTGGAACGATATCAATTCATATGAGATCCAAGAGCGTCTTATGCATCCCGAACAAGTCACTGCTTATTGTGGATTTTGGGCTAGCAGTATCAGCGGTCCATATATTTTTTACAAAGACGTTTTCCAGGCCATCAGTGTCAACGTCCTGAATCGGATGATCTTGACACCCACAACATGCAGTTTCACCAGGACTGCGTTACGTAAAATACATTTCATGCCATATTGCTTATTCTGCACGAGGGATTTGACACCATAGTTATCACACTTAGAGGAGAGAATGAACTGGCAACCGAGATCGTACGAATTGTCTTCATTAGGCTTTTCCTTGTAGGATTTTCTAGTGTCACGATGTGTATGCGAATAAGCCACAACTCACAGAGGTCCTCAAAGTAAACAAAATCCATGCCATCAATTAAATTCAGCCTGATTTTTGCACCAGAGTCATGACAAATTGGACAAGTAAGACGTGGCAGACATTTGACCGATGTTATTAATGGCATCAATAGATCTTTCAAACAAATAAAATATTTCGATGATATCACACACACACACTTAGCTTTATGAAAAACCCTTTATAAGATTTGGCATATAACATTTGACACAGTCGAATTTCGCACTCTTACGCGGTATATATACAAAAAAATACATATTTATTTTATAAATAAAACAGAACTAGAAACTTTTTACAGATAAAATTATTAGCTTTTGTATTATTTTTTCTATTGTACGAGTAAGTTTGGTTATTCTGCATGTTTGCATTTTGTTGGTGACAATACCCTGACTGATTACTATTAACTGGAAAAAACCTTTTCAAATCATCCTCAGACCACAAAAAAAAGGATAGTCAACCGGATTTTCATATATTGTCTGCACGACTCATTTTATTTAAATTCGAATTTTGTTAAAACTTTTATTCGGTTCCAGCTGGCATTATTATAATAAAATTTATGTTTTTTCGCGACTACTTTAAACCAAATTCTAATTGAAACTTTAAAAAAATAGTTTAAAGAAAAAATAATACATTGCCAATAGTAATCAGTTGCCAGTATTTGTAATAACATAATCATAATTATCATTTTATTTATTATTGTAATACTTTAGTTTCACTTAATAAGCAGTTTTATACAGATGAATTAATAATATGTATAACACTCGAGGAGTTTTATATACGAGTACATAAATATTTTTCCACCATAGACAATTAAACCCTCATAATGTTGCTAAAGTTTAAGGGGGAAAATTAAAATAAAAGAATTTGTTAGCACAACTACTTTAAACGCAAAGTTAGTGGAAAAATCCTTGTGGAAAAGCCAAAGAGAAATATAATCTATACATACTTATAGTTTGTAAAATAAAAAGGGGAAAAACTTAAATAAGTTGTATATACTAAACCCTGTGCAAATATAAATAATAAAGAAAAAATTTAGATAGAAATCAAGGATTTTTCTTTTAATATTTAATGTTTTTTTTTTTTTTTATTATTCTCTATGTTGAGTACAATTGCATCAATAGAGCATATAACATGCACAACTACACATTCCTATTCGTACAGTGACTAAGAATATTTCCATGGCAATATTGAATACACAGTGCTACTCAAATGACTCTAGAGATTGTTAAAATCAAAATGGAAGGATGTAAGAAACAACAACAACAACAACAAGAACAACAACAAAAAGGATATAAAATAAAACGAAGCATCATTTGCTTAGCAAGAGTTTTTATTTTTTAGTTAATTTTTTTTCCGAATATGAATTTAATACGAACAGAATTTTATTTAATTTAAGTTTGTAGCTTAGTATTTATTAAAACATTGCGTAGTAGGTATATATTATAACTAATGAAATTCTAAAGGGGTTTTAAGTACTCTGAAAAGTGGCTACAAATCGCGGGATATTTTAGTGGCCTTACGATTAGTTTTTGGAGTCCTCTGCAATTGTACACAGAGAAAAAAATTAACCTTATATAAGGTTAACTTAACCATAAATAAACATGATTTGGAGTCTACGTTATATAAGGTTTATTTGAACATTTTCTTGTTGACTGGTATTTAACAATAATAATAGTTAACTTAACTATTTCGTGGTTGAATTTTTTAACCATGAAAATGGTAGATATTAATATGATTAGTGTTGTTTTAACAATGCATTGTTAACTTTTTTAACCATGAAAACTGTTATTTTTAAAATAATTGTTAATATTATTATTAATATTATTAACTATGAAGATTGTTATTTAAACCTTTTTTATTGTTTCGTTAACCATTTATTGTTTACCTCTTTTAACCAGAAACATAGTTGATATAAAAATTTTCAATATTAAATTAACCTACTAATATTTGAATAAAACAAGAAAAATTGAATTTTTTACAAGTTTATTTTTTATTATATTTACAAGTATTAGTACATATGTAAATACAGTGCGCTGGGGATAACGTCAATTAATTAAAACCGTTGATGAAATGGGGTGTTCACGGTATCCCGAGTCATGTGTCATTATGTGTCATTCACATAAATATCCAAGCCAACTTCTTCGGGGTATTTAATTTCCTTAACAAGGTATTGTATTGGCCCAACTTACCAAAAGTTTAAGCGCGAACAGCCACCGAAAAACGAACACCTGTGAGAAAAGAACAAAAAGATTAGAAAATATTCGTATATATCGCACCCGAAATACAAAAGAGTCACAATTCAAAATTTTCCAAAATGTATTTTTTCTATAAATTATTTACAGTACACATCTCTAAATATAAAAATTTCAGACTCATCACTATCTTCTTTAACTGAATAAATACCGTTATGTATATTTTTATGTTATGGTGTTATTTTGAGTTGTGCCGCTATAACTGTAAAAAGTGATAAAGTTTGTGGTTTATTTCCAAAAACACAATATAAAACTAAAACAATTATAGCAAAACATTCTTCAAAATAACTTTTTCATAATGGAACTGATTTTTTTTTAATATTGCAACTATTTGTACATAAACAGTTTTTTGCTTCTCCTGAATATTTGGGAAATTTCAGTTGTGACTCTTTTGTATATAGGGTGCGATATGTAGGTAACACTTCTAACAAAATATGCATGTACTCTTTACACTTTCAACTTAGCATCAACAACACCAACGTACATACGTACGGCGTGGCAGCCACAAGTGCACAAGCAACGATAAGAAGACCACATACACACACGTACATATATATTATTTTTGTTCTCCTTATTTCTGGTTGCCATGTACCGTTAATGCGACAGCGTGTACATATTTCTTCACTTTTTAACGCAGAATCTTACACTTTTCTGAAATCGCCTTGCTGTACTAATATTATCACACATTAAAATGTCTAACTTACCAACAAACAGATTCCGACACCAACACTACTCACTTTCACTATTCAACAGCAACTGAAGCTTCTTCACAGCTCGACATGCAGACAAACTACCATTTGGTGTTGGATTTTTGAGAGAGCGCATTCGCATTCGTTTCAACTTCGTGTAACTTAATACTGACATCGTCTAACACAAAGCAGTTCATAAACTTCGATCACAAAAAAAACCGACTGAACTTTGAATTTTTGCATATCTCGCACATTTTTCTGCCTCTCTCTCGAAAAAGCCAACCTATTTTAATGTTAACTCAACTACTTTTCATGTACATTTGACATTATATAACGTTATTTTGGCTTCGTAATCAAACATTTACCATGAAAAAATTAACCAGACACATAGTTAAAAAAATCATTGTATTTTCTTCTCAGTGTAGTGTCCAGTTAACCAGTCCGTTAATAATTATAATTTTTGATCTCTGACCGTGAGTGTCTTCCATTTTGGCTGCAAAATTATTGTAATATTTAACATATCCTCATGAGATACCCAAGAGGGGTTGGTATTCTATTAAGGTGTGTACTTAAATGAGGTAGTATTTCAATGGTCAAAATATTGTAAGGGAAAGTTTAAAGCAGTGGAGGGCATTTTTTGAAATGCAAAATTCTGTTTGCACGACGTCGATACAAGTAAACTATAAGCTTCTTGGTGTAGCTTATGTTAATTAACGTTCGGTTGTTGCTTTGTTATCATTTCGTCAAAGTAAATCAAACCAGTCGCTGATCAGCACTTGTTTGAGTAAGACTTCGCTTTACAATTTTTTGTTTACACTCAAAGCAATATATTCAATGAAGAATGGGAAAATGATTTTTTTTTTATAGAGAACATGGATGGTGATGCTTGATTTGTTATTGCGTTATAGTCAAAAAAGTTTGTTTTGATTAAAAAGACATTACTACTGTTGTCATGGAGGTTACGATAACCTTAGCAGGGGTGATCGAACACTAAAACTATTTCAATTAAAGGCAGAATTTTTCTTAATATTTATAGTTGATGAAATTAATATTCACCATCATAACAACGAAACCAATATTCATCATAATAGTGTTGATGAAACTAGTGTTCCATTGTCTTTAAAAAAGGCATCGTATGCGGTTGCTTTGGGTTTTGAATTGAAAATTAATATTATTTTCGTTATTATTATATTAAAGTAAAAAGTATTATTGAAAAAACTTCAAATCAAATAGAAATACTAAAAGGCAAGAAATGTATTTTACTTCTGGCAACAGAATAATTTTTTGAGTGTATTATTTTTGACCGTCGTTCGTTTTTTGCTGCTTCCCACACCAACAAATATGAGAGATTATGTGTCTGCCCACCACTGGTTTAAAATATTGTCTTACTCTTTTGAGAGAATCGAAAAGAAATAAAAGACACAGTTTGTTCTTCAAATCAATTCTCTGGCTTATTCAATAAAAATCATCAGATTAATTACTAAATTATTGTATAAGTCAGCATTATTGGTCAAAGGAATTCAATGTATACTCATACCAATATTATTGTTAAAGAAATTATAGACATTGAAATTTTATTAATAAACAATTAAAATCATTGAAAATCCTTTTTAGCTGACCAACATAAATTCCTTAAACATACGATTATTAAATAAATAAAGTTCTTATATAACATTACAGTGGTGAGCATAAGTGTACACACACTACACTATAAGACCACGTTGGACTCCTCTGTTAGTGAAATATGCAGCTCATTTGGTTCCTAAATTGTCTACATGGCCAGGCCCTCTGCATAAGGTCAGTTAGTATCGACCACCAAGCTCATAATATAGAAATGTAATACAATCCTTGAAAATATCCCACAAGAGATTCAGCCCACCAACTCTGACTAACTATCTGCCATCAACTTGAGACGCGTGCTCTTACATTTCCTTCTCCAACAATCTCTACACAGCACAAATAACGATGGCATATAGTTTCGCCAATAACATCGTAGGCTATAGGAATGACCCTTTGGAAGTTTGGCACTGCGGCCTTCATTGGAAGAATTCTGATCGACATCTTCATGTCATAACGTATTTTATAAATAGTGACTGCATCGTCAAAGTTCTTGTTTATGACTAATGTTGTGGTAACATTAAAGCGTATTTATCAAAACACGATTAAGTCGTGTATCAGTTGTTTCGCTCCAACAGGTCACAATCAAAGAGCTGCAACAAGTATGATCGAGCCTAATTATTTCCTAACGTTAAATTTTAAGAACAACAGAAACAAGTATTATTCAATTTTATACTCGTTCGCTTTTTATGCACAAGCAGAATAGTCATTAACAAGTCTAAATCATTTCGATCATTTGATGCGAATGTGCATGATCTGATTGCGTGATACAATGAATATAAGGCATATGCAGAAATACTAAAAACGCCAACTCCATGTATTTTGTTGGTGGAAATTTTGATTTCGGAAGTCAAAAGTATAAATGTGTATGTGTGCATGTTTCAAACTGTGACAAAAATATAAATAAAAATTATTTATTCAAATACGAGTACAAAATTACTTTAACAACTGAATAAAACACTTGTTCCGCTAACAACACGTTGGCTTCGATTCAAAATTAGTTTCATACTCTTAACGACACAGTCAGAACATTCATGTTAGCATAAAGCAACAAGTGAATAAAACTGAATGCTTGAAACGAACGGTTGCGTACACAAGTGTTTTTTACTTTTGAACAAAAACGATTAGGTCATAAAAATCAATGTGCATAATTAAGTATATCCGAAAAATAAGCAATTGCTGCAGCTCACTGGTTACAATCCCTTAAAGTGACCTTTTTAGTGTTTAGCAATTTTAATAAAGTTTTAAAATCACTGTGTCAATGTTTCAAGCTGTAAAGTTTATTTCAAAATCTAGAATTCAAATTATTTTTTACAAACATCTAATTGGAACGGAGAATTTAACGAACACATTTAATTTCAATTGAAGATTGGTGGACTTGTCACCTAAGCTTCAAATTTCCAAATAATTTGTTATAAGAAATAATGAAATGCTTCTTTTAAATGTTTAATTTTTATTTTGATATCGATATACAGCGAAAATATTTGATAAATCATAACATTTTTGCCGCAACCCCACTATGATCTAAATTTAGTCATTTTCAGCACAAACTACAACACTATAATTTAATTTTCAATTATGAACTATCATTAGAAGCACTTAGCAACTCCTGTCCGTTGTAAGGAGCTAACCTACTATATATAAGAGTATGTATGTACTCATGTATGTTAATCGAAGAGAGACTTATTCCAATAAATATTTTCCTACTAAGACAATTTTCCGTTGGGACTGAAGCCTTTTCATATAAAAACTCCACCAATTACAGGTTTTTTTTTATTCATAAGTCGCAAGCAATCGTTATCCAATAACAACAACAAAAAAAAATAGACTAAACAATTCAGTGTACCTAAGGACAAAACTATATCACATCATTAAACTTAAAATACATTTGGTAAAACTGCACCCTACAATACTTATTTGCAAACTGAAATAATATTGTAGAATAAAACAAAATGAAAATTTACAATTTTCTCTTAATACTAAAGTCACGAAGAAAGAACAAAAAAAAACAAAAGGAAAAGTATGTAAACTTAAAAAAAACGAAACTGTTTAAGATAAAAGCTACAGATGCACACATACTCGTAGCTCTAGTATAGAAAAAGTCCTTCTTCAAAGACAAAGGTGCATTGCACTTCCATCTAAAGATGTTTGTTCGTTTATGTGTGTGTGTGTGTGTGTGTGTGTGTGTGTGTGTGTGTGTGTGTGTGTGTGTGTGTGTGTTTAAATACCAGCATTATATGCGTGCCATTGACTGTAAGAGTGTTTGTGGCATGTTTGGAAAAATAAAAATGAAAATAACTAAAAGAAATGAAGTGTAACTTTAAACGCTTAAACAACACACATACACGCACGCACACATTCAGATATTGTTATTTATTTTTTTTTTTTTTTCTTCATTGCAGCTGCATAAGAAAATTACGACAACGTCGGAAAATTTGCTGCCACCGTTAGTTACGAGCACACTGCCAAAGTTAAAGCATATATTTAGAGTGTTTAGCTGGGAAGGAGTTTATGTTGGCGTTTTTTTTTTCTTTTTCTTTTCCTCTTCATCTTCTTCTTCTTCTAAATTTGCATTTGCAATTTGCATTAAAAAAAAAATATGTGTGTCTTGGCTAAACATTGTTATGAAAATGACAAATACTCGTAAATATTTCAACACTTTAAGTGAACTTTTATTGTTTTTCTTTGTTTCTTGGCCATTTCTGTGTTTATTCTTCTGTTGTGCTCTTGTTTTCTCCTTGAAATAGTTCGTTTTGTTTTTGTGCTTTTAGTTCACTTAATGGGAATAATTTAGTTTTTTTCCTCTGACTTATAATTAAAATTATATGCAAATTCAAAATATTGTTTATGACTCTGACACAAACATAATTTACAAGGTTTTTAATTTTTTTAGACTTTAACTAGTGTCTCACAGTGGTGTGCATTGATGATAATAATAACACAATATATATAATACTTCTTTTCAGCCGATTGTGGTCTCTGTAATTTAAAATATTGCACTTAAGTGAGTTTGAAGTTTATAAATGAGCTGATATCTGACTGCAGCAATTTTTCGGAGAATTCTTATTTTGTCACCGGTGAATTTCTTCTGCATTTGATGCCGAGGTAGTAACCCATATCTGGAAGTCCTAAGACCACTTTATGTGTATGACATATTTTCGTGTAATATTTTATCACTTAAAATCATTATCACATGCCATTCGTATATCGAAGGAGTCAAAGTTCAATTATTTTCTTAAATTTTTATAGTGCATAAGCATTTTAAAAAAGCAATTTTTAATCAATAGCAGAGTTTGAAATATCCAAACAATTTTTTATAAGTTTAAAATATTTTCACATTACTAAGGAATTTTTTGTGAGGAATTTACAAGGATTTAAAAATCATAGAGTATATTTTTGCTGTACAACTGAATAAGGAACCAATTAAGAACAGAGTTGGATTTCCATTTGCTGGCCATAAAAATTTCTAGTCGCGACTCTAGTAAAACTTTCAAGAAAAACAAATCTAATCAGTAGAACGGTGTGATCGCTGTAATATTGAAAAATACAATTAAAAAATACAATTAAGTTAAGTAATTAGAGGCAATTCCCGTAGTACTGTAATAATATAATTTTTGTAAACTCAACGCAAGATTTAAAGATTATCCACACATTTGTTCATGTAGAATTTCTTAATAAAATTTTAAACAAATTTTAAGCACAAGAATACTAAAATTATACTCAAAATGTGTTTACCTTTAGTGTCTTTATGGCTAAAATTTTAATAAAAATTCTACATAGACAAATGTGCGGATAATTTTACAATAATTAAGGATAATTTACTTTATAAATTACAATTTCATGCTAAAAAAATAAGGTGCAATTTTACAATGAAGGCCGAGTGATTTGAGTAAAAGTTTTATGAAAATCAGTGAATAAATTTAATGCTTTTCACACTAATTTTACACTCAAATCACTCTTCCGTTTTAAAATTTTGTGAATTGAACTAAATTTTAGATATTGAAACCAAAGTCTGTCTCATTGTTACCGTTAAGTTAGAAATTTTAATAACAATCGATTTGTGAACACTGAACAATAAATTTGCGGAAAATACTTATGGTGTTTTCTTTTCTACACACAAAATGGCGCCTTGTTGAAAGGTACATGCACAAAATGTCTTGCCAAGCCTGTTATTTCACTAGAACTAAACACAACTTATGAAGAAGTGGAACGCCCTGTTTTTAACAGCTGACAGCTAAGTTTTACAGGGCACTATCAACACTGTCGAGTTTTACGGGGCAAAAAGTGCAATGCCTTCCACCCTTAGTGAGGGAGATTTTTTTAGAATGAAACGCACTGCCCATTTAGAGAGCAAAGTATATTTTCTGCATGGAGATGTACCATTTTTTTGTAGAAAAGAAAACACCATTAATTGATGATCGAGAAGACATGTGTCAAGGATATTTTAAATTGTAATTTTATCCTGATAAACTGCTGATAACATGGTATTACTGTCACAATTATTACAACAGTTTAATGATATGCACCATACAGCTGCTCTAGGGATTTAATTTTTTTAAGTTAATGTAAAATTTTTCTGGCGTTTTTTTTTCATTACATCCACTGTAAGTATGTATGTCTGTATATTCATATCTTTAGTTTTTCTAGTTATATATATTTTCTTTCCTTGAATTAATGTTGTTGATTTTTTTCCAGTTGCTGTTGTTCATTATTTTTTTACTTTGCATGTTTAAATGAAATTTTTTTTGAATTCTACTCTCTTACAAACTCATGCATACATACAAACACACATAAATATTTTTACAAACATACAAACACAGTTGTAAAAAAGCTTATTATTATTACGTTTATTATTTTTATTATTAATATTATTCTTTTGTTCATTGTCGTTTTTTCCCCCAGTATATAACCTCATAATTATTGATTGTTTAAGTTAATGCTGCAAAGAAACAAGTGGCATTAATTAAATGTTACCAAGTAAATAAATAGTACGAAATAGTACGCAAAACTACGCCAAAGGAAGTTAATGGTATTTTGTATGATAAGGTTGAATTGTAATTGTAAATGGTGGGAGTTTTCTTTGCCAGACGTAAAGAAAAATGGACAAGGATATAATAAGGTTATAAAATTATATTTTTACATTATTTACAATGAAAATAAAACAATTTTAATTATTATATACATACAGACACACACACAGACATTTGCATAACTAAATCTTTTTGAGGAAACTTAAACAATACAGAATTTTGTTGTTTATTCATGATGGATTTTAGTAAACACTTTTTATAAAGGAATATTTAATTAATTTTACAGAAATTAGTTAAAGCAATTAATTATATTCTTTGATTTTGTAAAAGGGAAAAAGTATTTACATAAGTATATAAGTAAAATTTAATGTATTTTAGATTACACAAGAAACAAATTGACATTTTTTTTTATTAAATTTCCTTAAACAAAAAAATCAAATGTTCATAATGCCACTCTACAAAATTTCTAATTTGAAGAAAATATTAAATTTATTTGATTGCACATTTTCTAAAAATAAGAATGCTTAAGAGCATTTTGTCATACGAATGAAATTATTTTATTTTAGCTGTTAAAAATGATTTAGGAAAAGACTTACTCCTGAATAATTTAAAAAAAAAGCTTGCATACTTGAAAACGGCTGTCCCCAATTATTTTCATATTTTCTTTTAAGTTCCTCGGTTCAAGTGTCCCAAAAAAGATAAGTTTTATAAAATTATCACTACCCTTCATTCTAGATAATGCATTCTATTAGCAAAGAATATTCTCCGGGTGTTGCATCAAGATGATATCAAGAGCTTCCTTGTAGCCGATGGACGGTTCAGAAGAAGGTAAAATAAAAAATGTTAACAACATCAAGAACCACATAGCAAGAAATTGAACCACTACGTAATTACATGAAAAAATTGTTCGTAGCCATGACATGGCGAAATTATTACTAATTTTTTAGATAAACACTGATTTAGTTTTAGTAAATATAAATGAGAAATTATTATTATTAGGCTTAAGTTTACCTTTATTGAATTAATGAAAATTCAAAATTACATGAGTTTTTTAATTTTGAAAAACATTAGCATGTGCAATCAGATTAGCAGAACGTATTAGTATACCGATTTCAAGGCCGCTACACCTCTCATCAGCGTTCTATTGTCAATCTTTACAATTTTCGTAAAGTGGATACTAATTGGGAAGAATATCAACTATTTAACCAAGTTTTCAACAGAAATAGAATACGAGAATTAATTTAATTCATTTTTATTCTATTTTTACATATTGAAACAATTTTGGTTAGTATGAAATTCCCCATGTCTGATTGCTTACTTATAATATTCAACAAACACTCATAGTCCGTTATACTCAAAGGATTCTACTTTGCTATTATAACGTATTGTTATTTTCTCTCAATATTTGGGATATTCATCACTGTGATAATCCTATTATTAGAGAATACCTCGTGCCCAAGTTGAATTAATATTTAATTCAGTACGTTTTGATACGTTTTGTTGTTCACCAATTTTTTAGTAACCCATTTTCTAAGTGAAAAAAATTATGCTAACTTTATTTTAGATATTTTAAAAATGCGAAAAAAGACGTTTTGCTCTGCAGCTCCTCATATATTTGCGCATATAAGAGTAGAAGTCTATTTACGATTTCACCAAATCTACATACAGTTCGTGATATTAAAATTTTTTGTCGACTGCTAATATGTTAGGATATATGTATGTATGTGTATGTATTAGTGATGTTACGAATACTCGTATTCGTATTCGACTATTCGACTATTCGCCTGTTTTAAGATATTCGTATTCGTATTCGTATTCGCCAAATTCAAGCGAATATTTTTCGAATAATTTTCCCATACATTTTCCAAAAAAAAAATCATACAAAATTTTAAAAAAAGTACATAAAATGTAAAAAAATATAATAATTTTTATTAAAAAAACCCATTGTATTTCACGCAAAGTAATAACCTTCTTAAAAAACAAACAAAAATATATATGTATTTTGCAACTAGTATTCAAAAATTAAAGTTTTATATCATGTTAAATTAGTAATCAAACCTCAGTAGAGGAATGTAGAATTTCAAAAATAGAAGTTTTGAAGCCTTTTCTCCATCAAGCCTATTACGATGCGGTGTATAAATAAGCCCCGCACCACTAAACATTCACTCGCTTGGAACACTCGTTGGTGGTGTCACTAAATATTGCCTGACTATATGAAATTCCACTGACACAGGTGGATGCGCCTTCTGCAAAAATATGTTCGCTAAACAGCACTGAATTATTAATTAAAAACCCAAAAAGAGTAAGAAAAACAAAATCTGAAAGTATGTAAGTAAAATAATTAAAAAATGTTCTGTAGAGGTTTTCAAATTCGGCATCTTAATGCAATAATAATGTTAAATCACTAAATTTTTTTTTTCATTCATAGTTACTAACGCAAAGGCAGGGATTTTTTCCAATTAAATTTGAAATATAAACCTCAAAAGAAATATTCGTATTCGTATTCGCGAATACTAAAAATTGATATTCGTAACATCACTAGTATGTATGAATGTTAATAAGTCCTCATAACTTAAGAATAACTTAACCAATCGGAGATTTTTTAAATAACTAAACGATTCAGGTTAATAGATTTTAAAAAAATATTCAAGCATAAAGTCGTCTACAAGGAAATATTTCAAAATCTATTGATTCATTCGACAAATATCGTTGTCGCAAATTTTTGAAAAAATCCTCATATATGGCAACACTGGCACTACCATAGAAGCTAGATCTCATCAAGTCACATTAAATATTGTGTTCTAATAAGAGTAAGTACGTAACCCAAAATTACTAAGTACTTTTTTTTTGTTAGAAAATTTTGTTGCCTAGTGTAATTAAAAATTAGGAAAATCATTGTTATTTTACATGATATACTAGAATATTGACCGATTTAAAATAATAAAGACTTACCCAGCGGCGGAAGGCATTACTTGGCCTCTTGCCTAATTCCATACTCATACATATTTTACACACGATGTCCTAGCCAGCCAAGGCCTTCTAAGTTCCCTTCTTACACAGGTCTAGTAGAAGGCCTTATTCAGTCACAAATTTATTTTTAAATTACCTTTACAAATGCAAAAACGTAGTAAAAACCCATGAAAGTGCCAAAATATCAACTCAACAAAATAGTGATTATTGTATTTTGTTGAATTTTAGGGTTTTCTTTACATTCGATGACATGTTGTTAACTATTTATTTATTTATCGATGTATGTATACATACACATACTAAAAATCACATGTTTAGAAGGGAGTAGATGGGCTTTCCATAACCCCTTCTTGAGAAGGCAAGCGAGCATGAGTAGTAGATGTAAAAGAAGCTCTAGGAAGGCCTTACGGTGGGCCTTATATATGAAAGCCTCCAAAATTTCGCCGCTGGGTAGTCTCAAATATTTTATTGTATTTTCACATGAATTCATATACACATGGTTATGTGTGTGTTGGTAAAACTTTTCTTTTTTTTTTTGTACCTGAATTAATTTGATATCTTTACATTCAATTATTTTTAAAAGCAATTCTGTGTTATTTTACTTTATTTTACTTATTTTTATTATTACATACACTTTGCTTCTTGTTTCTATTTATTATTATTTTATTTTCTTTATTCTTTTGTTTTGTTTTCTAACAACTAACATTTTTCTCAGATGTACACTTTTTACGTGGCTTTATGAGCTGTTAAATTTGGCAATTTTCTTTGGACTTTTATTCTACAATAAACTACAAATGCCAACACATTCAAACTATTTATGACTAAGAAAGTGGGGGAGGTAAACGAAATACCAGCAAAATATATTGTACTATTAACAATTTACACAAAAGAAGATTAAGATATAAATCGTATGTGATATTGTGTTTTTTGTACATGGCAAGTCCTTGTAATTTTACTGAGATTGTATAAAATTAAATCGGATTTTTTACATTTTATTAAAACATATCGAGTTTTAATTAATTTTATTTAGGCTATAAACATTTACTGTAAAAATAATATGATATAAATAAATATCTAGGGCAAGTTCGGCCACACAGTGTGTATATTTACACGAAACCATTCGAGCTGTTTTTACCCCCCTCATAACTCCTCTTGATCAATAATAAATTTAATCGTATGACAAAATGTTCTTAAATTTAGTAAAAAATATTCTTTTTTTAGAAAATAAGCAGTCAAATTAAACAAAAAATTTCCTGAAATTATTTTTTGAAGTGACATGAACATTTCCTTTTTTTTTTTTTATTATAAAAAAAATTTATTTGATTAAAACAACAATTCTACATATTTATATGTAAATAAAGTTATAATTAAATATAGAAATGTTTTAAACTATTTTAAAGAAAATATTTTTACTAAAATTTAATAAATATCATTTTTTTTACTGTACAATTATATGAAGAAATTGTTCCCAGCTAAGCACGGCAGGTGGAGGAGACCTAAGTCGAAGATTTTACAAATTTTTTTTAATAAATATTTCTTATAATTATGAAAAATTTCCTGTGAAAGACGACATTGGCGCCATACGACAACCTTTTCGAACTCAAATTTTAGTTAATATTTTTTTGCTATGCTTTTGATTGTGTGATATTTTAAATTGTGCCAATACAAAAATTTAATCTTTTTCATTAGAGAAAATCCTTAATTAAATATAACAACTACTTTCACAGAGTTTTTGACATTTCCGTGCAACAATACAATAAATAAAATATTAAATATTCACAAGAAATAGTATAATTGAATCAAAAATTGATTGGCAATAAAAATACAATTAATTCAATTATCACAATAAATTAATATTTTTATTGTTAATAATTTTCATTGTTTCTCTTGACTTAAAACTTATTAACAATATAATTGTTGCCTTTCTTTTAATATAACAAAATGATCTGCTTATTAGGTGTTTGTCTGTATGATTGTATTGCATCGCTGGCTGTAGGTCTGCCTGCATGAATAAGTATTTCATATTCAATTACACTCAATTTCACAAACAATTTTTATTAAATAAAAATTAAAAATAAAATAAACTTATGTTGATAGTAATAAACTGCCATTAAAAAACAAAATAAATTAAATAAAAAGAAATTATTACTGAATTGCACAATTAATTACAAAGCTAAAAAAATAAAAAATGCTCATGTAAACAGACTACTGCTTTTTCGTTGCATATTTTCACGAAATGCACACAAGAAAGAGAATAAAAAAAAGTCCAAAAAAGGAAAATTAAATAAGATGATGTACGCAATTGTATGGTGTGTATGTGTTGTTGCTTACAAATTAATGGTCTTAAAATTTCTCATTAAATACACTATTAAGTTAAATAAAAGGATACACAGAGATATATTTAAATACAGGCAGGCATACACATACATTTACATACATTATGCACTATGATGCACAGTGCACAGTGTGACTGATGATAAAAATACATAAAAATAAGTTTTAAGTAATTTCAATGCAAATGAAAAATATATTGATTTATTTGTTGAAATCCATACAGACGAACATTTAATTATGCACTTAAAGTGGGAAGTCGTTATTCTAATCAAAAATTTAGTGCTCCACGCAGAGGAATGAAGAAGAAAAATATTACATTCTTCTATATATTCGTATATAAAAATTAATTAAGTTTGTATGTTTGTCACACAGCTAGTATAATTATAACAAGGACCTCACGCCGAATATTTTTTTTTACAAATTATTTATCAATACATATATATATCAACAGTCCCAATGTGCATTAAGGTACGGTCACATCTGTCAAACATTTGCCCAAAAAAGCGTAACCACTAAATACTAATGACAAAACTTTTGATTTAGACACCTGTTTATTACGTTAAACAGTTTCCTGTTTAATTTATAGAAAATGTAATAGAATGCCTAAATCAAAAAGTTTTTCATTGATATTTAGTGGTTACGCTTTTTTGGGCAAATGTTTGCTAGATGTGACCGTACCTTTATATGTGCAAACAATTTTTAATTCTTATGTATTTACAAACTCACATTTTTATACACAAGCAACGGATGTATCATATTTACACATTATTTGTATTGAAATTTTGTAAAAGATTTCTGGGTTCAAAAGGACTTTAATGGAAACGAGAGAATTTATCGTAATACCGATAGCAACCGTATTTCCGTTGCATAAAGAAATATATATGAAAAGCAGCATTAAAACAAATGAAAAAATACCACATTTATATTATGTATCATAAAGGATGTGTATAATTTTTAAGAAATCAACACTAATGAACTTTGCAGCCTGAAAACTCCATTTAAAAAACAAATAGATATATGTGATATTTAGAGATATTTTATATCTAAGAGATATTTTATATTTAATGATATAAAGGATTAATTCCTTCAAGAAAATAAATAATTTATTTACCTTATTTATTAAAATTCAGCCATGTCGCAGAATATCATTCCTATCAAAAGTGGTTTCAATTCCGAAAGTTGATTCTTCAGAACAATAAAAACCAACATTTTTTTGTAATCAAGACAACTTTTAAATTCAAGATGGAATTGACAATGAATTTTTTTACTAACTTCATTTAAAGCAAACAATAAAAAAACATGCATACCTTAAGAAGCGCCAGTTAAATAAGGTTTGCATGTTAATAAAATAAAGCTTAATGTGATCTTTGCTAGTAAAAATAAGTTAAACAAACACCGAAATACAAAATAAACGGAATGAGACGATTGTAAATCAAAAACGATTGGAATTAATTTATGTAATTGAAATTATTCTGTGATTTGCCCCTGTATATTTTTTTTTCTGTAATTAAAACGATTTTAAAATTAAAAATAATATTAACAAAAACTTGTTCTACTAATTTTATTTGTGGAAGGACTTGCATACTTTTAGGATCATCAGATAAATAATTTACCACAAGCCTTGCAAGTTAACACAGATCTTAATGTGAGTTTTGCTAGTAAAAATACTTTAAAAAGTTTGAAATCAATAGAGAAAATAAGCGGAGTTTGAAAACTATAAATACAATAAGAACACAATGGAAACCGTTCCAATAGAAATGTGTGATTAGTACGACAAATTTGCTTTATATATTTTGATTGTCACATCAAAATAAAATCGAGTCGAAAAAAGAAATAAATTGCATGGATGCAACCGTTATACTGGCAATTACTTTAAAAATATAAAATATTACTTTGCGAATATCTGCATTAAAATAAACGAACTTTATCACCGCCACTTTTCGTTTTAAAGCTAGACGGCATAACTTTGCTATGAAGTCGTCATACTTCCCTCTTCAGCGGAATTATTCACCACCGTTTAACACTTGTGTTGAAAATTTAATTAACGCTAAATTTCCTTTGTGTCCAGAAATATGGATCATGTCTTATTCTTTCTGAATACAAGCAAACATGCAAACAATATATACATAAATACATACATACATACATACTATTAGTATCTACATAATAAATAATTCAAATCCACTTCCTGCAAAATTTAAATCATAAACCACTACATATATACATACATACATATGTATAAACCTAAATATGTTGTATGTGAATATATACATATGTTCACATCGTTGTATAGAATGTTAAGCACCTATAGGTATGAACAAGTAATTTCAATGTACATATTTGTTGTAATAACTCACATTAACGACTTGCATTGCAATTAAATACATTTTAATTACAAGTATTAAACGCAATACGCTTTTACTTATTCATAGAATAGTAATGAAGCAAAATTGTTTTTTTTTTTTTATAAAAAAATGTTGCATAAAAGCAAAATTTTTCATTGTATATACATAAATAGATAGAAAAAAAATCAATACTTAGAAAGAAAATATTACATAAACATAATTGTTTAAATTTTTATATTAAAACTTTATTAAGAGAAACAATAAATTGAACGAATCTCGTTTAACTGCGAACAAAAATAGGTGTGAAATTTTGATGCAGAACTATTTACCTAATCCCATTCTTTCTTGTAAAATAGAAGTAATAAAATTCAATCATTATTTCTTAATTTTGGCAAAAATATTACATACTGGTTGAAAAATGTTAATTGTAACTTCCTTGGAAATTTAAAGTTACTAATTATATTTGTAGAATTGCTTGACAGCTTAAATTAACTGATATTATTATACACGTTAAAAATTAGATTTCAATTAAATTTTGGTTTTCGCCATCTGTTTTTCATTATCTAGGGGCACGGTAGTGCGCCAGGCCAAGTTCGGCCACACAGTGTGTATATTTACACGAAACCAATCGAGCTGTTTTTACCCCCTCATAACTTTGCTCCTCTTTATCATAATAAAATGAAACTTAAAACATAAGGTCTACCTACAGAGGTGACCTCACAGGTTAAATTTGAAAGTTCTACCATAAAAGCTTCCTGAGATATTAAGGTGTGAAAAGTCCATATTTTAGTACATATTCACTGACTCACTGACTCATCAATATTATTGGGCACTTCCAGTAAAGCTAGAGAGCTGAAACTTGGTACACAGGCAGGTCTTGGTGAGAAAATAACCAGAAAAATCTGAAAACGGGCACATACCACCCGGGGGTTACTAGGGTCCCTCTTCTTTGTATGGGGCACTTTCAGTATAGCTAAAAAGCTACAATTTGGTACACAGGCAGGTAATGATGAGAAATTACCGAAAATTATTTTTTTAACGGGCATTTTTCATCTGGGGGACAATCATGCCCCTTCTTTGTATGGCGCACTACTAGTTGAGCTAGAAAGCTTAAATTTCCTACACGGGTAGGTCCTGATGAGAAATTAATAAAATTATTTTTAAATGGGCACTTTTCACCTGGGGGACTACGGTTCCCTTATTTGTATGGGGCCGTTCCAGTATAGCTAAAAAGCTAAAATTTGGTATACAGGTAGGTCCTGATAAGAAATTAACGAAAATGATTTTTAAATCGGCACTTTTCATCTGGTGCGACTATGGTGCCCCTTCTTTTTATAGGACACTTCCAGTATAGCTAGAAAGCTGAAATTTTCTACACAGGTAGGCCCAGATAAGCAATACATATAAATATTTATACAAAAACAACTTAGAAAAAAGAAGTGAGATCCGCAGAAAAACATAAATTTGAAAATATCCAAAATATTTCGGCCGTAAAAGGTACTGAGATCAAAATAAGGACCAAGTTCTTGACAGGTACAATTCCATCTCATTTCTAGGCAACCTATAAGCTTGGCAATATTTTTCCAAGAATTCTTTCCCATATTAGAAAGGCAAACAAATTTTGCCAAGCTTAGAGGTTGCCTAGAAATGATATGGAATTTTACCTATCAAGAACTTGGTCCTTATTTTGATCTCAGTACTTTTTACGGCCGAAATATTTTGGATAGGAACTTGTCCTTATTTTCAAATTTATGTTTTTGTGCGGATTATATATATTTTTAAATGAAAAATGCTAAATTAATATAAAATGTTGCATACTTACGGGGTAGGTACTACTCAAACAAGCTGTGATGCGTATGAGTAATAAGAAATCGCAACAGAGATATTATTATATATGTATATATGCTAAGGTTAGCTTATATTCTTAGGTTGCTGGTGAAAATAAAATGAAGATTCCAGACCACTTGGGTGCAGATATGTTCACTTGTAATACCTGTAGGAAGAAAGAAAAATGTAAATTAGTATAGAAGTACAATCAAGGGTAATTATAAAAGAAAAGTATAAGAGAAAGAGAGACAGAAAAATCCACAACGAGGGCGACAGGTGTACGTTTGCGTATTTTTAACAATTTTAACATTAAAAAATGTAAACGTTTGGTTTTTAGTAGGTACACTAGAGCCTCGATTTGAGTCGTTAATAGAGACCGGATAAATGCGAAACGAAACGACGCTAATCGGCATGGATCTTGTTTTATTGATTGGTTAAAAAAAAATTGCAAAAAACTATCACCCCTATCGCAAATAACAAGCGGAATTTTTATTCCCGGAAAATTTGTATTCCCCGCGAGGTGAAAAATGCTATCATGAATCTCACGTGAAAAATTATTTTGTTGATTAATACATTAGCTTGTGCCTTATTATCAGAACTTCTTTTTTTAAATAAACTTTGTAAGCTTTAATATCCGAATTATAAGAAGAACTACATACATTTTCTGTTCTATTCTCCATCAAAAATAAAGTGAAAGTATCAAGGGGAGAAGTGAAAAAATTCCGAGGAAAAAAATTATTCAAGATAAGGTAAATGTATTCATAAAAAATTATGAATACATTTTATTCTTATTCTACAAACATAAGTACTCCTATGTATGTTTATTTCTGCATTTGAGCAAAATTATTATTAAAAAATAATTTTTTTTGAAAAGAAGTAGAAGTTTTTTTTTTTTTTTGAGAGCGTCACAACTTTGAGTTAGCATCACTGCTTTATTTGAGCACAAATTTAACAGCTGATAGTTGCGTTTTGTTTAGTTTGCTTTGAAATTTCATTTTGAATCGATTTAAACCAGAGTAACGCATGCAAATTTTTGCAATTTTTAATCAAAATAATTGTTCTATTCGTTAAACTCATCGTGCAGCGGGCGTTACAATCGATCTACTCAAAGAAACTTTTGATAAAAAAGTAATTTCACGTAATGGCCACCAAGATCGTGTGATTTCACCCCCTTAGGTTATTTTTTTTTTTTGGGTTATGTTAAGTTACTTGTCTACGTCGAGGAGTTATCGGCGTGATACGGCCGCAAATGCTTCGAAAAGTTGTTGAAAATTAATATTCCAGATTACGCCGTCTACGCGCCAGCTGTGATAATTTCATAAAATTTTCTTTTCAATAAAGGACGTTTCATTGATATTAAAAATATATTTCCTTGTTTTATTTTGATTTAAACTTGTTTCACTCTATAAAAACCACCCTTTATTTTACAGAATAAATGTTGCATTGTGCTGGAACTCAGTGAGAGGGATAGGGAAGAGAAGATAGATGTTGAAAATTTAGAAGACTTAACTCTTTCACAACTCTGCTTTGCGCGTTATGTTAATTTTTAAGACAGTGTCGAAGCGCCTCCGGTGTTAAGTAGACGCATTAACTTTGTTAAGCTGCGTTATTAGCAGGCATTTTATTAATTGTTTTACTTCACCGATGTTTCTGCTAACCTACAAAGGAGGGCGATGTTGTTTACATTAGTTGGAAACAGCATCAATCGCTGTCGGAAGAGATTTAGTGACCAGTGCTATGCCTTCATCACTTAAATAGTCCGACAACAATTAATACAATGTCTCACTAATGTACATTAGAGAAATTAATGATGTTGATTGACTTGCTCTGGCCAGGGTTTGAACCCAGGCGTTAAGTAATTTTTTGCTTAGTAGCCAACGCGCTAACCACTTCAGCCAACACCACCCAACAAAATAAGAGATTATTTCTTATTTATAATTATCACTTCAGATAATAAAATTCTATCACATGTTAATATGTATGCAGTGACGTAAATTGGAATCAAAAATACGCAAGGCGAAATCACCAATATTTTAAAAAGCGATGCAAATCGAAACGACATAAATAGTATCGACACAAGTCGGGGGTCCAGTGTAGTTTTTTAAGGAATGCCATGTGTGAAGTTCTTTTTTAATTTTTCATTACAAAAAATTATAGCAAATAATTCAAAAACTCATAAACAGGAAACAAAACGTTGAATTTCTTTTAAAAATGCTGGCATCTTATTGAGAAACTTATGGCTTGGACCACGATATCGAACGATATCGTTCACTGGATTCGCTGCATACGTAAAAAAAACTAACTTTCGTTTCTTTAATAACAGATTTTATTTAACTTATTCTTTGTTTACTGGCACAAAAGCTAAATAAATAAATAAATAAAGTGTATGATTAGAAGGTGGTAAATTAGTTGATTTTCGTTTAAAATTTCATCATAATCGATCTGTTTACACAGTGGGGCGAGCCATTATTCTAAAGCTATTAAAGTGAAAACTTGAAAACTAAGTCGTTCTGCATTGAGGTTGAAAATAAAGTTTTTCAAATGTCACACATTTACAAAAATTTTATTGAAGAATTATTGCTTTTCTACCGCATCTTTTAAAAATCTGTTTGGGTGCCGTTTAAAAAATGAAGTTAATTTTTTATCTTTTAGTGTCAGGTGGATTAAAACACCACAATTATTAAAATCAAAACTATTTTCTCAAAAATCCTTATAAAAATAGTCAATAAAGGAAAAAATAAACCAATCCTTAGTTAAAGTCAATCCACTTATTCATATCTTCAAATTTAGCAAACATTTTGATATTAATTTACATTAATTTATAAAGGGTTAATATCTTGGTTAAATAATTATTTTTAAAATTTAATTTCTTTTTTAGATTTCCAAAACTTTTGAAAAAAATTAAGGAGTGTCGATAGAAAAATTAATCATCGTTCAAAATGTTTCATTTTAGAAAAGTATTAACATTTAAAATATTTATTAATTACTAGCTGACGAGTCGTTTCGCGCATGGACCATCCTTAACATTTAGTGGTATGAAAAATAGATTTTGACTGATTCTCAGACCCACCCGATATGCATACAAAATTTCATAAAAATCGATCAAGCCGTTTCGGAGAAGTGTAATTACAAACACCATGATACGAGAATTTTATATACGAGGATTGTTCAAAAGAAAAGGTAAATTTTGAATTTTCGCGGGCTGTGTACATTCGATTATAAATTTTTTTTTTTTTTTTTTTTTGTTATGTTGGTACACATGTGTTAGTCATATTTTAGTATTATCAGCCCATTTCTGTTAGTAGTTTGTTGTTGACAACTGAAAAGGTGAGTCACGTTTGTGTGTGTTGTTCGATTTTAAAACTGGTGACGAAACGTGGGTATATGGTTGACGTCGAAAGCAAGGCCCAATGATCCCAATGGAAGCGGCTAGATGAGCCAAACCCGAAAAAAGCACGCCAAGTTCGAACAAATGTGTAGGCTTTGCTAACTGTTTTTTTCGATTACAATGGCGTAGTGCATCATGAGTTCTTCCCAACAGGTCGTACGGTTAATAAGGAACACTACAAGGAAGTTATGCAACGTTTGCGTGAAACAATACGGCATTACTTTGAATGGCACAAAAACGATATTGATGAATAAATAAATACTTTTCAAAAAAAAATTCAAACTTCACCTTTTTTTTGAACAAACCTCGCATATATAAATTTTCAGTGCATAAAAATAAATTTTGCAATTTGTGCCCCACCTTAGAATTGTCTTATTCAACTCAAATTTGCAATATTTCATAGAGACTATGGCCAACTTTAGAACACAGAAAATAATTTTTAATTTTTTTTTTAATTAACCTTTTAATTAAAAATATAATTGTAATAAATAATTTTAGTTAATGTAGGAGAATGAAAAAACACATACACACACTCAGTCACATTTTCTTTTTTACTCAGTCTACTTGAGTGTGTCAAAGAAGCCGGTCGTGTGCGTAACAATATTTGAACCCTTGTTTTTTACTGAATCAAATTAAACAACATAGGCTTTGTATTATATAATAAATTTTATTTTTAAAACTAAAACAAAAACTCTACAATTTTGGGGGCTCGTCCGGGATCTAAAACTAAATTGCTAAAAGACGAAATTAAAAGCATCAAGATGAGCGTTTTGTGAAATTTTTTTTAAATAAAAAATAATTTGTCAACGGCTAAAAAGGTGGTTGTTGTAGCTTTGCACAAACTTATTTTTGAAGGAGAAGGTGACCGCGGCAACAGAGGCCGTATCCGTCAATTTCAGGGGTTTGAGTTTAACGAAGACGACGACGATTTCGATAAGAAAAAAACGTATGTTAATGCAAACCTCAGCAATGCTGATATGGTAGCGGTATGCGGTCTGTTAGGTTTGAGCTACAACAACACCAACTTGTTTCAATACATTTTTTCCAACCTGCAAAAGGGGCAATTGCTTTGTTTTCAGGAAAATGACGACGACGATGATGACGATGACGGCGATACAGATCATGGCGACGACTTGCGTACAATTATAAACAACAAAAACGACGGCTCTTCTGAATTCGCCAGCTTTGAAGAAGCGAATGATGGCAACGACGACAACGGCGTTATACAAAATACAGCAACGAATAGAACGACGGCGCTATAGCAAGTCATAATCAGAGAATTATTCGTACCAACAATCGAGTTGACGAAACTAGACGTTTAAATATGCAAAGATTTGCAATTAACTATCGTGATGTTGAAGATTCCATACCTTCGTTTGATGGAAATGGTAACATGCCTGTAGAGGCGTGGATAGATGATTTTGAGGAGACATCTGTTATTATGGGATTTGATGATTTTCAGAAATTTATATATGCCAAAAAATCTCTGAAGGGAGCGGCTAAGATGTTTATCGCCAGCGAGAAAAAGATTACATCTTATGGAAAATAGAAAGCAGCATTACAAAACGAATTTGGTGCAACGGTGAACGGTGCACAATTGCATAAAATGATGATTGAACGTAAAATGAATAAGAACGAAACGGTACAGGAATATTTCTTTAATATGAAGGAATTGGCCTCGCGTGGTAAAATTGATGATAATACCCTTATGCAGTATATCATTGATGGCGTTAATGATTTGACGATAAATAAGACCATCTTATATGGCGCGGCAAATTGAAAGGATTTTAAATGCAAGCTTAAGTGTTACGAGACCATGTCAGAAAAGCGGGATAAACAATACGAAAAGCCAACACCAAGAGCTACAGTCAAAAATGACAGAAAGGAACAAAAATGTTTCAATTGTGGTGTTAAAGGTCATGAATCTAAAAATTGCAAGGACAAGGACAAAGGCGTTAAATGTTTTAACTGCAATAAATTTGGCCACATTTCTAAGCAGTGTCCAACAAAACCAGAAAAGGCAAATCTACGTCAACTGGTAACCGTAAAAAGTGACACCATGGAAGTGGATATACAATTTTTGACTAATGAACCATTTTCGGCGAAAGCTTTGTTTGATACTGGTAGCAAGTATAATGTTGTTACGGCTAACGTTTATGATAAATTGGTTAAACCTAAACTTCATAAATCAGATTTTTATTTAACTGGATTTGGTAATGCCAGCAACAGAAGCAAAATTAAACCACTTGGTAATTTTGAACATAGAGTGAATCTTAATAATGATGATTATATTTTAACTTTTCACGTCGTGCCTACTAATTGTATTGATTTTGATGTAATATTGGGTAAAGAATTTTGTGCGTTTGCTGAAGTGACGATTACACCTGATGATTTGAAAATACGAAAAATTGAAAATGACACGATCGAAGAAATACACAAAATCATGGTTATGAACGTCTGCGAAGAAGGGAAATAAACGTAAGTACAATTGATATTGAAAATACTGCTAGTGAAAATGCGAAGATGGAGGTAACACAGTTGATAGAAAATTACCGACCATCCAAAAACAAAACAACAAATGTTGAAATGAAGATTATTCTAAAGGACGAAACGCCAGTTCATTGTACTCCAAGACGTCTCCCATTCGTTGAAATATCCGTTGTTGATGACCAAGTTGAAAAGTGGATCAAAGAAGATGTTATTGAACCATCCGAGTCAGAGTACAGTAGTCCTGTGGTACTTGTTAGAAAACGAAATGGAGAACCAAGACTTTGCATCGATTTTAGAAGAATAAATAAGGTAATAGTTAAAGATCGATTCCCATTACCGTTGATCGAAGACCAGCTTGACCGTCTACAGGAAGCTTTTTTTTTTGTGTTAGTTTTATTATTTATTGAATCTTTAATTAAAAATTGAAACATCAATAAGTTTTTCAAATCTTAAATCTAAAAATACATTAATATATGTTTAGCCAGTGCTAAACAAAATTTTTAATTCCAACTGTTGATTTTTGATGTTTTACATATCTCGTGTACGGCTGAGAGAAAGAGTATCCCTCCTTCTCAACCGGGTGTGGCCTCTATAATTTAGAATGTTGCGCGCAAGTGGATTTGGGTGCAATACTAGTTTTTCAATATATTTTTTTGCGTGTTTTGAAAATACTGTCTTCACCAACGGAACATCGAGATCTTTGTGAATTCGCTGATTACGGATATACCAGGGGGCTGCTGTAATTGCACGTAGAATTTTATTTTGTCGCCTTTGAATTTTTTCTACATTTGATGCTGAGGCAGTGCCCCATAACTGGATTCCATAGGCCCATATTGGTTTCAGGATCGCGTTGTATAACAAAAGTTTACAGTCAAGACTTAATATAGAATTTCTTCCAATAAGCCAACTCATTTGGGCTGCTTTTAATTTCATTTGAGTCAACTTTGCGTCTATGTGCGATTTCCATGTTAAACGCCGATCAAGATGAACGCCTAGATATTTTACTACAGTGTGTTGCGGTATAGTCTCGGTGTTAATTTTTATAGGCGGGCATGTTTCCCTGCGTAAAGTAAAAGTAACGTGTACACATTTCTGCTCATTCACTTTTATCCGCCATTGTTTTAGCCATGTTTCCAATTTTGAGATGTACCCTTGTAGATTCCGGGAAGCTTCTACAGGATTTTCATGAACGCTTAGAAAAGCCGTATCATCAGCAAATGTTGACGTGTGAATGATACTGCTTAACGGTAATTCAGAGGCATATATTAAATAAAGTAAAGGACCGAAGATACTGCCTTAAGGGACTCCGGCTTCAATCGACTGCGGGGGGCTTGTAAAATTGTCTTCCTTAACTACAAATTTTCGTTCCTCTAGATAGCTTTTTAAGAGCCTGACGATGTTTGTGGGTAGATTTTGTGTTAATTTGTGGACAAGACCTTCGTGCCATACTTTATCAAAGGCCTGTGCGACATCAATAAAAAGCGCTGAACAATATTTCTTTTTTTCAAAAGTTTCTCTTATAACATTCACAAGTCTGTGAGTTTGTTCAATAGTGTTATGCTGACTGCGAAAACCGAATTGATGATCTGGAATACATGCACTGCTAGTTACTATAGGAGTCAGCTTGCTCATGTACAGTTTTTCAAAAAGTTTCGACATATTGGACAATAAACTAATAGGCCGATAGGATTCTACTTTTGTATGATCCTTACCGGGCTTTGGTATCATAGTAATCATCGAAACCTTCCATTCTGCCGGATAGTATTGCAGTCGTAAAATACTATTAAAGATGAATAGTATTACTCGTTTTGCAATGAAAGGCAATTCTTGCAGCATTTTGTTACTTATTTTATCAATACCTGGGGCTTTTTTTGAGTTTAGACTTGTAATAGCCTTTTCAATCTCCACAATATTAAATCTTAGCGGAATTTCTGGTAAAGCGACGACTGGTAGCAGTTCAATAATATCAGCAGAAATATTTGGAGTAAATACTTTTTCTAAGTGTTTAACAAAAAGAGCACCTTTTTCAGCATCAGTTCTTGCCCAGTCACCATTTGAAGCTCGTAATGGAGGTTTACACATCACCGGCCTTTTAAGTCCTCTGGCTGCACGCCACAGCGAATAATCTGTTGATGGTGTTGCATCGAGTTCTTGCAGAAATTTTTGCAGCGAAGCTGTTTTTTGTGTTTGCAAAACTTTTCTAAGCTGCTTGGTAGACTCTTTAAGCCTTAATTTTAGCTGAGGCGATCTGTATCGTTGCCATTCTCGTCGAGCTCTCCGTTTTTCGGTCAATAGCCTTTCTATATCTGCACAAAAAATATTGTTAAATCTCGCTTGTTGTTTTGGTTGAATTGAAGAAGCATTAAGAGCAGCTTGTTTAGCATGTGCTTCAAACAACCTAAGGAAGTCTACAGGAAGCTAACGTTTTTTCTACGATCGATCTTAAGAATGGTTTTTTTCACGTATCTGTCGAAGAGTCAAGTAAAAAGTATACATCCTTTGTAACGCATAATGGACAATATCAGTTTAAAAGGGTTCCATTTGGTTTATCTAATTCTCCTGGAGTTTTCCAACGACACGTAAATGCAATATTTAGGGATCTTACTAGAAAGGGTATAGCTTTACCGTATATTGACGACGTAATTATAACAGCCACGAATGAAGAAGAAGCGGTACACAATTTGAAATCTGAACATTTATCGGCATTCAACCAATTGAAGACTGTTATGAGTCAAAATCCCGTTTTACGTATTTACAATCAAAACTATGAAACCGAAGTCCACACAGACTCATCTATTGAGGGGTACGGAGCAGTTTTACTTCAAAGATCACCTGACGATAATCAACTACATCCAGTGTATTACATGAGTAAGAAAACTACTGACCAAGAAAGAAAATATTCCAGTTACGAGTTAGAAATTCTTGCCGTCATCGAAGCGTTGAAAAAATTTAAGGTTTATTTACTCGGTATACATTTCAAACTTGTCACTGATTGCAACGCTTTCACAAAAACTCTCGAGAAGAAAGATCTATGTACTCGTGTTGCTCGTTGGATACTATTTCTTCAAGAGTATAACTATACCGTCGAACATCGATCTGGTACGCAGATGAAGCACGTTGATGCTTTTTCCCGACATCCGATCATGATGATTACTGACGAAAACAGTGTCGTCGAAAAAATAAAACGTTCACAAATGCTAGATGAAGATCTCTTAACAATTAAGGAAATTTTGAAGAATACACCCACTTATAAAGATTATTTTATCAAAGGTGAAATAATTTACAAAGTTTTAAATGATTGTGAGCTGCTGGTGGTGCCAAAGGGCATCCAACGTGAGATCATCAAGCAAGCACATGACAAAGGTCATTTTGCCGTTAAGAAAACGAAGGATCTAATATGCCGTGACTACTATATACCCAAAATTGATGAAAAAATAAAACACCATATCGCTAATTGCGTTCCCTGTATTGTAATCAACAGAAATAAGGGTAAACAGGAAGGTGAACTCAATCCGTTGCCAAAAGAAGATGTTCCTCTGAAGACGTACCATGTTGACATTCTCGGACCATTAGAATCTACCAATACGAATTACAACCACGTATTTGCAGTTATAGATTCTTTTACCAAATTTTGCTGGTTATATCCAACCAAGTCAACAACGTCTAAAAATTGGAATTACAGAGTGTTATATTCGAAAACGAATCAATTAAGCACTCCAAGATTACAACTGTTTTACCTCGTGCCAATGGCCAAATAGAGAGAATGAATAGTATAATCGTTCCAGTATTGGCAAAACTTACAATAGACGACCCAGGCAAGTGATATAAATACGTAGCTAAAGTTCAGCAAATCCTAAACTCAACCTACAATAGAAGTATCTATTCTACTCCATTTGAGGTATTGATAGGCGTAAAAATGCAAAGCAAGGATGACATTCGAATAAGAGAATTACTTGAGCAAGAGGTCATCTCTAATTTTGACCAATTAAGATCCGATGCCAGAAAAGATGCAAAGGAAAACATTGCGAAGCTGCAGAACGAGAATAAGAACACCTACAATCTAAGACGAAAACCAGCTACCAAGTATAAGGTTAACGACTTGGTGGCAATTAAGAGGACACAATTTGGAGATGGACTAAAATTGAAGTCAAAGTATTTTGGTCCATATCGCATTGTCAAAGTTAAGCCTCACAATACGTACGACGTCATTAAAGTGGGTAATAGTGAAGGTCCGAAGCAAACTTCAACATGTGCAGAATTTATTAAGCCTTGGCCAGATGTTGAAGATGAAGACGAATTCGAGACGACTCCATTGCAGGAAGGCCGATTTGTAGTAGAATGAAAAAACACATACACACACTCAGTCACATTTTCTTTTTTACTCAGTCTACTTGAGTGTGTCAAAGAAGCCGGTCGTGTGCGTAACAATATTTGAACCCTTGTTTTTTACTGAATCAAATTAAACAACATAGGCTTTGTATTATATAATAAATTTTATTTTTAAAACTAAAACAAAAACTCTACATTAATAAATGTATAAAAATTTAATTGCTGCTATTAATTTGTTTACTGGTGCATATTTAATTAAATTTTTAATTGATATCACAAATTTTTTAATTGAAAGCAATTGTTATTTTTTTCTGTGAATACGCAAAATTCGTGATTTATATTCATTACCTGCATCTTTCATTTTGTATGACACGACAGGTTATGTAAAATATTGTATTTCCCAAAGACAATTGAAAACTGTTTTTAAACTTAAACTTGTTTTGAGTTCTCTACTGACTGGTTTTTATTCTCTGTTAAAAAGACTGCATTGCATTCCCGGCTTCATCATCACAATAATCCGGCAAAGCTCTTTAAATAAACCAAAGTTAAGCTGGCAATACCACTCTAACGTATGCATTTAAATATTTAATATAAATTCTTTTCTTTTGTGTTTTTAATTCTATTCTTTCTATTTGTTATTAATGATCGCAATCGAATTGTAATAAAAAAATTTAATGTTCCAACTTTTAATCAAACTAAGTAAACGATAATATTAATTATTTAAATGCCTACTGTACTGTAACCGAATGAAGCTTCTGGAAAAGCACTTTAATCAAAAACTTGTAAAATATCAAATATTACAAACACGTTTTGGCGTTAAGTATGAACAAGATGTTTTACATGTTCGTTAAATGCTACTGCTGCTGTTCACGGCATATTAACAACATTAAATTAATGATTTAAGGACGACCAATTTAATAAAACAAAAAAACGGATATTCCAGTCCATCCATCTTTTTTTTCGGTGTATGTGAGTGTGTACAAGTGCTATCTGATAACAAAACAACACTTATTAATTGTAATTTTATTTAATTGAATTCCTCTGTTCGTACGCTAAATGTTTATTAAGTTTCTTTTTACATTGACTTTTTTCCTCTAGAATTCTTATTCGATATCGTTTTTTTTTTTTTTTTTTTTTTTTCTTCTTGTTGCTAAAATCATTATTAATCTCTTTCTATTCTCTTTACTTCAAGAAATTAATTTCTTGTAAATTTTTTTATTTATTTGGATTTTATTTTCTTCTTTTTTTGTGTGTACCCGTCTTCGGTTGGTGGGTGGGAGCTAAGGAAAGTTAAGAAATTATTGGTATTTAATGCAGATTATAAAAGTCAAATACACTTGCCGAAGTACTATCAAAAAATTTGAAGTTTTTTCGAAAAAATTTGTGTAAAGCATTTACAGCAGTTTAAAGGTATGAAATGCTTAAGTAATATTTGTAAGTAAACGTACAAATAGGAGGACATTTAATACAGCTACATCGCTGTTTAATAAAAGTTTATTGTCCCTTTTTATCTGACTTCAATAAAAAAAATTAATTCGCTTGTATGTAAATATTTTTAATGTTTGAAAAACCATGTTTCGTTAATTTAGAAACAAATTATTGAATATCTTGTTTGAAAGGGTTTGGTGGCAGATTCGTACCGAAACTTTTTTGAAATGTAGGGAGGTGTTTCTCTAAAATACGGATTAAAGCACAACTACTCCATTAATGTATCGATGTCCTTAATTGTTTTTTGTTTGAAACTGCTTGCTCGGAGTGGAGGCTTTTTCTCACAAAATCTCCAATATCTCCGAACGAGGTATTGGTTATCGCTTCGCTCCACCAATTGTTATAGATTTTCCAAATTCCACATTTGTTTACTCAGGTTTGTTTAGACTTCGATCGCATTAATATATTTTTTAAATCGGCTTTAACTTCGCAATAAAAAAGAAACACTAGAAAAAAATTCAAATAGTGAATTTGTAAGTCATTAATATGAAACAAGCTGTTGATTAAAAAGCTTCCACGTGAATAAGCATAATTAGAAATAGAGAAAATATAATCAGTTGAAAACAGCTGTGTGGTTGCCAGTTAGGTCTAAGCGGTAAACAACTCTGATGATGAGTCCGTGCAGTCTAATTTTTCTTTGTCTCTTTAATTGTTACGAGCTTCGTGGGGTTTCTTTCTATTAAAACTATTAATTTAACAATTTAAAAATTGACAAATTAAAATTTCTTAGACCAATAATTTAATCAAAGAATTAAATAAAAACGAGATGAAGCCAAAATTATAAAATTTCATTGATTAAAATAAAAAAGATTTAAATTCTTTTTTTTCTTAAATACTTAAAACTTTACGAGGCACTGGAGGCCTAGTTTCTTTATCTAATGTGAGAGCTTTTTGCATCGAAAAGTTTATTATAATTCTAAAAAAAAACAGGATGAGAGAGAAAATAATTTAAAATTAAGTTTGCTGGGTGGTTTATATAAAGATTTGGGGATGTAACGATACGCCATTTCACCGATCCGATACCTATACCGATACCGATACTCAAAAATAAATATCGCCGATACCGATTCCAATACCGATACGCATATTGAAATTGAGCTCAAGTAAAAATTAACAAAACTCAAGTAGAGTAATTCTTCTATTATACAAAATAACAGTGTACTCGTATATTAATGAGCCATTCAAATCATCAAAATTTTCAATACATTTCAGTTTCTAAAATTCAAATTTTCAAACTACAAAACGTCTGCAATATTTATGATTTTACAAAATAAACGATGTCATTCAGTTTAGATTGGCTCAAGATTTAAAATTTATATCAATAAGATTTAAAAGACAACGAATTGAATTTGAGATCATGTTAAAATTAAATTAAAATTATAAAAAAAAAACATTGCAAAAGATTAATATATAAAATTGATATTAATAAGATTTTTGTTTAAAAAACAAATTGTTCTTAAATTTTGCGGAGATAGACGATTTCTCGAATCCGTTTGAAGTAGACCTGCAGTGGAAAATAGTCTCTCAGATGTGACAGAACTCATTTGAAAACTTAAGTATTTCTGCGCCATTTTCTTTAAGTTTGGGTAAGATATGTCATTGCGCCAGTAAACAAGAGGGTCTGCGTCTCTAGGAATATAAGGAGATCTAAAGTATCTCTCGACTTCTTCGTTAGCAGAACCACAGCTTAGGGTGGATAGAGGCTCATCCTCCTCGGATTATCTTATAATTTTTTCACATACTAGTTCTCGTAGACTTATAGTTCTTATAGACTAATAATGGATTATATTATGAAAATCAAATGAATATAAATGAATAAGTTCTTCCACACAGATTGAAAATATCAGGCTTATATTCGAGTTTTATAAGCCAGAGGTTGCCCACTATGTGACGCCGCAGCTCCCAATGTGAAAACTTAAGCTTAGAAGCACATCCTTAAATGTATAAAATTGCATTAGAATCGAACTAATCGCTTACAAACTGCGGATTATTTCCAAATTTTTCCATATTTTCCAAAATCTTCCATTATACGTTGCCTTACATATGTACATATGTACATGTATGTGTGTATGTGATACATCCAAGCCAGACCCACATTAAAATATTTTTTTTTTTTAATCAAATTATTTAGCAAATAAATCGAATGTATGTATTGAATTCACAAGATGTTGCAAGTATTAGAGATTATATATAAATTTTTATTGACAATTTCCAAACAAACAAGAATTTAAATCAGCGAAGGCCATTTCAGCACCGGAGTGCCGAACCTCATTCGATTTCTTATATGTATGCAACCGAATGAAAATAAAACTACTCACCAAAATGTAAAAACTAAACAAAAATTTCATTGACTTGAATGATAGCTTTGGCATAAGCTGGTTTATGTTACATTGCTTTTGAATATTTCTCTTTCAAATTTTTTATTAGTTACACAGCGAATATTTGCAACAACGCACAAATACTTTATTTTAGTCGAGCTTATAATTTGTAAGCAGATTTTTAATAAAACTAAAGTAATAATGAGGATGATTGTAGGAAAGTAATTTGTTCTTTTGTTCAATAACTTTTTGTTAATTTCAGCGTACACACCTATCACACATTAAAAGTTGAAGTTTTTCAATTTATGCCATTTTTGTGTTGTTTCTGATTTGCTTTAGTTTATTAACTTAAAAATTTGTTCATTTATCTTAACATTTATACAAAACAAACAGAAACAAATTCTATGTCGGTATTGTGTTCCGTTCATGCATTTTGCTCACTGTATTTTCACTAATTCATACTCATAAACACTAGTACTATCTAGATTCTCTTTTTGGTCATCACTGATCTAAATAGACAAACATATAAGTGGAAATTACCAACAACACGAAAACGCTTTACAAGACATACAAGACATACATTTATTAAAAACTCATAATCATCCAATCAACTTATTCTTTTACAAACATGTGGCTGACTTTAAAGCTTTGAAATAAAAAAAGAAATAACTCGATAAATTCGTGTATAGATTGCAGAATTATAAGAATATGAAAATACAAGAAATTTGATAGCATAAAACAATAAAACGGAAAAGATTCTGATACACACTGCCGATATACATAAACACACAAATATCGTAATACCACATTAAGTTTTATTTTAAAAAACAAAAAAAAAGAAGAAAAAAAAGCATTGTTTAATTTAATCAGCATACTCGAACTTTTATTCGAATAGTATCAACACCAGCACCATCACTACCACCATGATGGTGGCCAACCATTACCGCAACAACAGCAACAATAATGGCGAAATGAAATAAACAATATTATAAGCAAATAAAAACAAAAGAACGCAATGAAATACAAAAAATAAATAAAAATAAGATTGAACAGAAAAAATTAAAACCGAAGTGAAAATAAAGTCTGAGTTTATGCGGTCATTTTGGTGAAATATAAGCACATTAATTTTAACACAACATTAAATTCGATATGGCTGCTGGTTAGCTTCGCTTTTAGTAAAAATGCTTGTACAGACAAAAACGTATATGCATATACACATCCAAAAATACAGAACACACATGTACACAGACACACACCACAAACACTCAAAGCCAATAGGAACTTTATAGAGAATTGTGTGGTCTTGCCGTACTGCACCAGACAAAAAGATATTGTGATTGGATTGGATTGGTTGTGTTCTTAAACTAAGAAAGCTTTCAATTTCCTTTTTTTCGTTCTTTTTTTTTTTTTTTTGCTTTTCTTTTGTAAGAAGGCCAGAGCTATAAATAGCAAAGGTAGATGATACTTAACGTTATTAAAATAGTCTCAACAAATTGTTAGTAACACGAAATAAAACTCAATTCGAGATTGTAATTAACTGTGAGCGTAGATAAGAAGTCTGATGTTGGAAATAAGATTTATTTGGCAGATTTTTCTTAACAGCTATTAATGGAGGCAATTTATTTTATTTTATTTCCTGTAACTTAATAAAAAAAAAATCCTGCACAAATAGTCGTTATATTTAAATGGAATTAATTAAAATTCTTAATCTGGTTAGATTTCGATCCTTAAGCTTTTCAAATACTTTTGCTTTTTAATGCTTCGCTACACCCATTCTCATAAAATAAAACAAAAATTTATAAAAAAAAAAAAAAATTATTAATTATTGTATACTACCTATGCCATTTTTGTTTACAGAAACTCAGGAAAATTTTCTTTGATGTTAGGAAATACAACTTTCGTCTTTCATAGGAAATTTTTACCAAAAAAAGGTCAGTTTTAATTCAAATCTTAGAAAATATTTTGTCATGGGCGTTATCCATCTAACATGGCTAGGAACATTGTTTTTCATGTAATTGTGTAGTAGTCCTTGCTATGTGGTCATTGATCTAACTACGCATTTTTCCTTCTTTTGAACCATCCATCTGATGCAACTAAGCTTTTGATGTTATTAGAGCGCTGGAACGTCCAGGGATGTGCTTCTTTACAGCAAGGTTGTTGAGGGGTGCTAAAAACATTTATAAAAAACTTACGTCTTTTGGGACTCGAACTGAGGAACCACACTATTACATCTTTCTCTAAGCAGACAATACACATAAGTACGAAATTCGTAATTTCATACTTTAATAAAAATGCTAAGTCATGTAATAAAAGTAATTTAAAAAAGTTTTGAAAATATTTCCAATATAAGATTTAATTAATGAGCTATTCAGAAATAAGTCATTTCCAAAATCATATTTTTACAGCTAAAAAGAAATAATTTTATTCGTATTAAAAAATAAGGGGTATCCCAGCAGAAAGAAGCGAAGATTTTTCCGATGAGATTCCTTATTATTTTTATGTGGTAAATCTTTTTAATTTTATCAAGAAGGAAAATACATAAAATCAAGAAGAAAACTTGTTATTCACAAATTTTTTTTAACCAATTTCCCCTATTTTTGGCACCAAAAAAACCATCCATAGAAAAAACTTTTTGATTCTATTAGGTTTTCATATGAATTCTATAAATATTAATTGTATATTTTTGTAATTCACAAAATATTATTTGTGAGTTTTTGTATAAATAGATGAGCTTTAAAATTTTTTAAACATAACATCTACTGATAAGTTGGTATTGCTACCAACGAAATATATATTTAGTTATTGCTAACCCGTAACAAATAAATAAAATTTAAAACATAAATACTTGAGTACATGCTGAAATAAATGTAAAATTTATTAGGTTTTAGTAAAAATTTCCTGCTACAGACGAAATTTGTATTTCCTAACATTAAACAAATTTTTACTGAGTTTCTGTAAAAAACGGCATTGGCGCCATACGACAGCCAATTTTAACTCAAATTAAGTAAAATTTGCTAAATTTTAATTAATATTTTTTTTTTTTATTGAATGACTTGACATTCACTGTGGAGTACTACAGCATTTCATTTTTTTTTTAGTTTATCACATACCAGATAACAGAGATATGATAGCCAACGAACCCGCATATATGCAATTCGGTATGAATTCAAATAAAATATGTATACGATTTGGAGGATTTTAAGTATTTTGGAATAATTTTGCTAGTGCTTTTCTGCATATTTAACCTTTTAAAGCATTATATTGTATATTAATTAATTGTTTCCCAATTTTCTAAAAATGCTCCACTTGCTTTTGATTTTTTAAGAATTTATTTACTTCGTAAGCTTAGTTTGATCTGCAATTCATACAAAAAAATAGCCTTTTTATTCAACGCTTTAACAATTTTAAATTCATTATAGTAAATACTAAAATAAATCTTAAAATTTAATTCACATCACTTCATATTTTGTTTTCTTTTTTTTAATTAGGACCAGCACTCAGGGGATGATCCCTACGATGATCCCTAGAGAAGATAGATTTTGAAAATTTAGAAGACTTAACTCTTTTACAACTCTGCTTTGCGCGTTATGTTAATTTTTATAGCAGTTTTGAGGCGCTTCCGGTGTCATGTAGACGCATTAACTTTGTTAAGCTGTATTAGCAGAAATTTTATTAATTGTTTTACTTCGCCGATGTTTCTGCTAACCGAAGAAGGAGGGACATGTTGTGTACATTAGCTTGGAACAGCATAAATCGTTGTCGGAACAGTGTTTTAGTGACCAGTGCTATGCCTTCATCATTTAAATATTCCGACAATAATTTACACAAAGTCTTACTAATATATAATAGAGAAATCAATGATGTTGATTGGCTTGCTCTGGCCAGGGTTTGAACCCAGGCCCCAAGTCATTTTTTGCTTAGTAGCCAACGCGCTAACCACTTCAGCCAACACTACCCTCATATGTGTATATTTAAAGAAAAGCTTTTCAGAAAAGCCTTGACAACTTGTTGTCTAAATTAATTCCTAATTTTTTATAATTGATCAAAAGTAACATAAAGCAATGACATTTCAACACTATTTTCAATATAAGTTCACAAAATAAAAAAAAATCTCAAATACTAATAAAAAAAAAGTTTACAACACTTTCACGCGTACTCGTACACTTCCTTTTTCCGGTTTTTACTTTTACTTAAATCAAGCACAAAACTCGTATAAAAAAAACATACTCGTACACAGTTACATGTAAACAGAAATGTATTTCAGACTTTGTATAAAAACGACAAGTACAAAAAAAAACGATTTGTCCATCATTCACACAGGAAGTTTAGCAAACAATTTACGGTAAAAATGAAAAAAAAAAAACTACATGCACACCAGAAATTTTATACGTTTTTAATTCACAAAACACCCTCAACCACGTAAACGTCAAATAAAACCCAACAAGTGTTACACAACCGGGAAAATTATAGAAAAATTTAAAACATACCACATTGTTTTCGTTCTTTTGTATATTTTGTATTTACAAATTATTGGTAGAAAGAAACATACATACTTTCTTTCTATGCATTCGTTTGTATTTAATGTTTCATTTTGACTGACAAGTTTTTGGTTGCCAAAATGTAACATTACCTAAAAATATTCTTTCTACTTAGCTTTTCAGTGTTTTTCATTGAATTCTTGATTATTTGGGTGGGTTTATGAAAGTGAGTATTTACACCCACGGAAATACTTTTAGTGTGTTCATAAATCACTGTGGGGTGGGTGGTGTGACCGTTTAAAAGTATTTTTTTTTTTCTTTTTCTTTTTTTGCTATATTGCGTTCTTCTTCCGTAATGGCTTCGAGCTGTAGGTTCATAAATTTTTTTTTTTTTTTGTTTTTTTAATACATAAATACTTACATACACACAATTTTTTTTTCTCTTTGTGTGTCTTAGCTGAGTGTTTAGGCCCAACATGTAACTGACCAAAATTAAAGGTAAATTTTAATAATGGATTTTAAATATGGGAGTATTATTTATTTAGAAACAACTTAAAATGTAATTTTAATAATGTAAGTTTTATGTAATGATATTCCAGCAGTTGATTTATGATCTTTTCAAATTTCGAAAGGTCATCAAATATTGGGCTGGTATAAATATAAATGTGTATGTACGAATAGTACATGACTAACACGAAAACTATCTATTATAATGATATAAAAACATATTTGCTAAAAATTTGTACAAAAAATTCAATGGTTTATTTCATTAACTAATGGAGAAATAAATTTTATAGTTTTATTTGTTTATTTGCCTAACATAATGAATAATTATTTTGCCACAAAGTAAGTTAGAATTGGTGTATTAGATATGCTCCAAAAAATCTTAATTGAGAGGAAAAAACTAAAGTAAAGATGTACTTATTAGCGTATCACAGTTTTATTTTATTTTTTTTTTTTTTTTGCAGTTTAATATTTATTGAATCTTTAATTAAAAATTGAAACATCGATAAGTTCCCTGTAGTTCAAGTGGCTGTCTCCGAGCTGGTTATAATACTAGCCCCTTTATGACACAACCAGTCCGAATGCTAGCCATATGACTGGCCACTTTAACAAGGGGATGTCTTACGATGGGGTTAATTGTCACCAAGAGGCCACAAAAAGACAGTTCATAAGCCGGTTCTTCTTGGCTTACCCTTAACTGTCTCCTTATACCTGCCAAACCACTCCCTTAAAAACCCCAAATCATTCCCTATTTTTTATGAAATAAAAGTCATTTTGTAATTTATTTAACTTAAAAAAAAAATTATTTCGTCAAAAAAAAAAACATAACAAATTCATTTATTAATTAAAAAGATAATAATAATTAAATTTTGCTTTGAGCTATTTTTTATTATTATTCTTATTATTTTATTTATCTTCATCCTAGTCATCTTCATCCTGGTTATTCCCACTGCAGTACAATAATGTTCCTACAGCCCACTTGTTGTAACTTAGTAAGGATGCGTAACATTGCACTATTTTTGTAAATATATTTTGACTGTATTGAGAATTGAACTAGCAACCTTCCGACTGCTAATCAACACAACAACAGCTACACTCACTGGTACTTGTACATTGTAGTACTTAAGTTATGTGTGCTTAATGACATACATTTTTTACTATCCACCATCTGCGACACAAAAAGACAGCTAAGTGCCTGCACAAAGTGACAGTAAAATTTTCCACAGTTTTAGAACCAGTCTTCCGAGTATAGGATCAATGTGGATAGTTTTATAACCAGTCTTCAGAGTATAGGATCAATGTGGATAGTTTTATAACTAGTCTTTCGAGTATAGGATCAATGTGGATAGTTTTATAACCAGTCTTCAGAGTATAGGATCAATGTGGATAGTTTTATAACCAGTCTTTCGAGTATAGGATCAATGTGGATAGTTTTATAACCAGTCCACATTGTATAGTACTGCCACTTTTGAGGTAAATTGTCACGAAAAAACTACAGGGTTATTCAAATCTTAATCTAAAAATATGAAATATATGTTTAGCCAATGCTAAACAAAATTTTTATTTTCAGCGGTTGATTTTTGTTGTTTTACATCTGTCGTGTACGGCTGGAAGAAAGAGTATCCCTCCTTCCTTCGCAACCGGGTGTGGCCTCTTTAATTTAGATTATTGCGCGCAAGCGGATTTGGGTGCAACTCTAGTTTTTCAATATATTTTTTCGCGTGTTTTGAAAATACTGTCTTCACCAACGGAACATAAAGATCTTTATGAATTCAATGATTTCTGACATACCAGGGGGCTGCTGTAATTGCACGTAGAATTTTATTTTGTCGTCTTTGAATTTTTTCTACAATCGATGCTGAGACAGTGCCCCATAACTGGATTCCATAAGACCATATTGGTTTCAGGATCGCATTGTATAATAGAAGTTTACAGTCTCGGCTTAGTATAGAATTTCTTCCAATAAGCCAATGCATTTGGGCTGCTTTTAATTTCATTTGTGTCAAATTTGCGTCTATATGCGATTTCCATGTTAAACGGCGATCAAGGTGAACACCTAGATATTTGACTACAGTGTGTTGCGGTATAGTCTCGGTGTTGATTTGTATAGGCGGGCATGTTTCTATGCGTACCGTAAAAGTGACGTGTACACATTTCTGCTCGTTAACTTTTATCCGCCATTGTTTCAGCCATTTTTCCAATTTGGAGATGTACCCTTGTAAATTCCTGGAAGCTTCTCCTGGATTTTCATGAACGTTTAGAAAAGCTGTATCATCAGAAAATGTTGATGTATGAATGTTATTGCTTAACGGTAAGTCAGAGGCATAAATTAAATAAAGTAAGGGACCGAAGATGCTGCCTTGGGGAACTCCGGCTTCGATCGACTGCGGTGTGCTTAAAAAATTACCTTCTCGAACTACAAATTTTCGTTCACTTAAGTAGCTTTTTAAAAGCTTGACAATGTTTACAGGTAGATTTTGTTAATTTGTGTATGATACCTTCGTGCCATACTTTATCGAAAGCTTGAGAAACATCTATAAAGAGCGCAGAGCAATATTTCTTTTTTTCAAAAGTGTCTCTAACAACATTCACAAGTCTGTAAGTTTGTTCAATTGTGCTATGTTGTCTGCAAAAACCGAATTGATAATCTAGAATACATCCATTACTAGTCACTATAGGCATCAGCTGGCTCATATACAGCTTTTCAAATAGTTTTGAAATGTTGGGCAATAAACAATAAACTTGCTGGGCTTTGGTACCATAATAATCATTGAAACCTTCCATTCTGTTGGATAGTATTGTAGCCGTAAAATACCATTAAGAATGAATAGTATTATTCTTTTTGCAATATATGGTAATTCTTGAAGCATTTTGTTGCTTATTTTGTCGACACCTGGGGCAGAATTATAATAAGAGCTATTCTTCCATATTTTCTAATAATAGTTTCTCTATATCTGTTCTAAATAATTTCCTAAGGAAAATAAATCTTAATATTCTTTGCTGAATATGTTCACATACTCACTAATACTAATTAAACAGCAGTACAACCTTATTTTGAATTTTGCGGAACACTAGCATCTAACAGCAATTTTAGCTTCTCTTCTGTTTAGCAGTTGTTTTCAAATTTATCTTAATTTTCTAGAGGGCCATTAAAGTATTTTTCACTCAAACAAATTTCTCAACTATTTAAATCGTTTTAAGCCACATACGAGTACATACCCCATAAAGTTATAAAACTTAATATCTATATTTAAGTTGATTTCTTTGCTCTTGTGTTTACGTTGCTGTCTTAATTTATTTTTCAATTTTCCACTCTTTAATATTGCATGACGACACCATTTGCACATTTATCATTTAATTGACTTGAAATATCTACAAATCTCCTACTCATTGCCTTCATTCGAAGATAATCTTTGGAGTTTGTTTTTTTTCTATTCTTCTTTATCATCATTATATATTCCATGCCATATTTATGACTACTTTTATAAATACGTACACACATACTCACATAAATATAAACCTTACCAACAAATAATTCTTTTTGTAAAGAAAATTTCGGTGTAAATTTTTTATGATATTTTTATTCCATTTTTTTCCATTTAAGATTCAATGAAACCAACAATTCGTTTAGATGAGGTTTTCCTTAGTAGTCTTTACAAACGGAAGAATTTTTCTTTTTTATTTGCCGCCATTGACAATGATCATCATGTAGGAGGAGTTTATAGCTTGTAAAGTTATAAGTGCTAAAAAAAAACAAGTCGAATAACTTTATTTCTTCCTTTTTCACGTTTTACTTTTAAATTGAAGGATTTATAATTTTGCTCTTAGATTTGGTGTACAAAAAAATGTATTTATGAAAAAAGAAAAAAAAGCAATTTCTTTTTAACGAATGACTTTAGTTTTGTATAAATGTACATGTGTATGTAGGTGTGTATGTATACATGTAGATATGTGTTTGTCGATAGGTTCGGTGGCAAAAGAATATTCATTGAATCTCTTTGCCAAGTCCTTGGTAGCAAAAGTATTACGTTTTATATGTTGCATGTGCAATATCATGATTTGACTGTAATGACATGATAAATGCGATTTCTTCTTCTTGTTTTTTTTCACCATTATTACTTTATTTTCGTATTCTGGTCGTATATAGAAATTAAGTGGATTTATATTTTTTCATATAAAATTTTTTTTTTAAGTTTTTGTTGTTACTTGATGACATTTAATTGAATAAGCTCATCACTGCAAGAAGCAATTATCAACGTATTTGTATGGATTATTGCTTGAGAGTTTGCAGATAGAAAAAAAAATTAAGCAGGAAAAATAAGGGATATTACAAAAATATATTATATATAATAGTATGTGTTCTATAGAGCTCGTATTGTTGTAGTTTTATATTTTTATAAACGATTGATGTTTTAATTTAATTTCACAGCTTTTGCTTCGTTTTATACAAAATATTTCCTTAAGTCATTTGGAAATGATTTTTGTCGATTGTGCACACAGAATAGCTGTAATTGGTTTAATGTGATTAGAAGGAAAAATAGAAATTTGTATTTGTTTGCTCAATTCTATAATTGAATGTTACACATGAAATGGTGCAAAAAGCGATTGCTTGCAAGAATATTTCCAAATATTATCGTCAAAATTGCAGTAAAAGAAATAGTAAATAAGCAGTAATTGTTGTTTTATTTTTAAATAAAGTGCGGAGCAAACAATTGCATATAATTGCAATAAATATTTTTTTTTCTTAAG
Source organism: Lypha dubia (assembly GCA_947311025.1). Classification (NCBI taxonomy): domain Eukaryota; kingdom Metazoa; phylum Arthropoda; class Insecta; order Diptera; family Tachinidae; genus Lypha; species Lypha dubia. The sequence continues at coordinate 52,628,130 of OX371260.1, read as the reverse complement.
TGATTTTTTCACAACACGTACAATGATTTTATGCTGAATGATTTAGGTGTAAAAATTGTATTAAAAACACTTTGTTGTTTGGGTGATTTCCATAAATATTTCATTGACTGATGAGTATCACCCAAACAACTAAGTGCTTTTTATACAATTTTTACACCTAAATCGTTCATCTGTCTAGTTGAAAAAGCACCTTAATTTGCATAACTGTTCACTAAAAAGCAAAATTGTCTGAAGATTCTTATCCGAAATTCAGTGGGACCTAAAAATTTATATGATTTCGTCAGTGATGCATTTTCGAGAGAGGAAATGCTTAAACGTCTCTTTTTGCATGGGAGCTTTTTCAGTTGTTCCATTTTAAGAAAAAAATATGTTTGGACCATTGTTGGGTAAAAGTTTACGATAAGGAGTCTAGTGAAACATTTTAAACTTTACTACCCCATGCTGTAGAGGGGACCCCTCCCCTTTTTCTCCTTTTTTAAAAAATATTAAAAAATTTCCCCTAAACAGCACTGTAGCATTCTGAAATGTCCTACAAAAATATTTGTAATTAAATTTTGATATCAGCCTTAAAACATACTTTAATATAAGGCTCTTTTTTATTGCAGCGTTTAAGTTAAACTTAGAGATCTATCTATTAGATCTATCTATTTATAATGGATTTGAAATTTATTTTAAGAAATATTTGTATTGAAATTTTGAAGTTTTATATTTTATGAATACTAACAATAGTATTTAAAAAAAATTTTCCTTAAAAGAAATTGTATGCAAATATTTTACTTCGGCTTTAAAGTTGTTTAAGGCGAGCGAGATTAAAAATACTCATTCAACTACAGAGTTGAAATATTATACAAAGGTGTTCACCATAATGTTTAACATAAAATTTTTGAAAACTCAGGTTTAGTGAAAAGTTTTTTTTTCTATACACGCAACTCACACATTCCGATCGGAATTATTTCAATTCCGTTCTTGTATTCCGTTCTTTTTTAATTTTTAAATTTCATTTATTTTGTATTTCGATTTTATATTGATCAAGTTTTTTTATACTTTAACATGAAAAGATTATAAAATATATTATACTGACTGATGCTCCTAAAAGTATGCAAGTTTTTTACTGTATACTACAATTGTAGGTAGTAGAAAAATTCGTTGTCATTTCTGATTTTGTATTTTGATTGCAAATAAAATTTGAATTTTTTAAAGGCTCAACTTTCAGAAGTGAAAACACATTCGATCGGAATTGGGTTATGTGATTTGACATACGGTTTTGTACATTTCGCTGGGTCAGAATATCACGAACAAATTGTTGTACAGTGTGCTCGCGATTATATGAACTTATTAAAACCCAACCAGTTCACTTTTGAAGATTGTTCATATTTGCGAATGGCATCTAATTTCCCCGTAAAAACATTTTTTCCCATAAAAACCAAAGGTTTATTATGTTAAACTTTTTATTTTTTTTTTTTTGTATTGAAGAAGAATTTATCTACAACCCTGTTTATAAAAATTTCATCACTGTTTCCATAAAAATCCGTTAAAAATGCAAAAATAAGTTCTTTACATTTTAAAGCCCTTCACACTAATGGCCAGTTTGTGACTTCATATTTAAGTATGTAATTAGTTAATTGTTATTTAAATTTATGTTGTATTTAAATAAGATAACATTTTTTAGTGGGTAATTAAAGTTCTTATTTAATTGCGATGAAAATATGGTAGCACTACGTAAAATAAAAAAAATTTCCCAAAAATTTCATTAAAGAACAGCTGACTAAAACAAATAATGAAAAATCCAAAAACATATATTTTTATTTTAGCTAAAAATAAGAATAATTAAGAACTCCTGAAATGTTTTAAAAGAGTAAACGCAACTTTCGAAATAATTAAAAGTTTAATAGCGACAAAACAAGACAACATTTTATGCAATTTACCAGCAGCCACAAATATTTTATTGGCTTTATCTATATATGTATATAAAACCGAATGTGTGTTTGTTTATTTGTTTGTTTGTTTGTGTGTTTGTTTGTTTGTTCCTTATAGGAAGCCAAACCCTTGGACCGATCTTCCTGAAATTTTCTCAGTATTTAACTGGAACTCTCGGATGAATTAAGGGCTATATGAAGTTTTGATTGGACAAAGGGGTGTGGCACCGCCCATAAAACCCAAAAATTTAAATCGCCATATTTTGGGCATTTTTTGACCTACGTCGATGATATTTGGTACATATGGTGTTGGCATAATTTGGAATACGCACCAGGAGAAAAGTGGGTGGGACCACCCCCTTTTTAAGGAAAACCAAACCCTTGGACCGATCTTCCTGAAATTTTCACAGCATGTTACTGTGACTCTGGAAGGAATAATAGGCTATATCAAGTTTTGATTGGACAAAGAGGCGTGGCACCACCCATATAACCCAAAAATTTAAATCGCCATATTTTGGGCATTTTTTAAAAATCGTAATATAGTCTTAACTACTGGACCGATTGTCATTAAATTTTCTCAATAGGATATATACATACTTTTAATTTTATTTTATAACGAGGGGGTAGCGAAGCACACCAGGATAAGCGAGTTTTATATAAGAAGAACAAGCAGTCAAAAATATATGGAAATTCGTAAATCTTAATTATTATTTAAATACACAAGGTCGTTCATTTAATTATTAATTAAGTACTTTTTTTAAATACGCAGTCAAAAACACAATTTAGTATTTAATTACAACTTAAAAATAATTATAACTTAAATATCAAGTGAAAAATTGGCCCTAAATTTATATTTTAGAGTAGCCAATGTTCATATTTTGGGGTATTCATATTTTCACGAGAACACTGTATATTAAATATTTTCCATTTTTTTTTTTTTTTACTTTATTTCTTTGAAATTTTGTTTCTGTTAAATTATTATTTAAATAAACTGCAAGCTCTGAGTTCTGATTAAGTAGAAAAATGTTTATTATTAAATCCAATATATCGTTATAGGAAATACCAATTGAATAATGGTATTATTAATGATCTTTTTTTTAATCATAAAACTATTTGAAAATTTTATCATAATTTTAAGAAACTGCTTGATAAACACACACGAAAAAACTTAATATCTGTGATAGCATCTCTGAGAATAACAAAAAAAAACTAACCAAAAAGTACAATTGAAACTTTTATTGTAAATACAAAAATTTGCAGGACTTAAGATTTTGAAATATTTTATGAATCTCTTTGAAAACTTGTTCTTTAATAGTCAAATAATATTAAGTCGTAATTATAGGCTTATTCTGCATAAGATATTTTCCTTAGCTTTTTTTATAGCCAATAAAAAATATTATAATTGCATAAATTTGATATTGATTCCTTTTTTTTTTTTTTTTGTTTTTTTTTTGTTGCTCATGAATTTTTTATTATTAAATTATTTTATTTGAAGTTCACTTTTTACTAGAGTACAACGAAAGAAAAAAGAGTAATAACTTACACTCAAGTACAGAAAATTTTCTTATTCCTTTTTAATATACGACTTTATATTGTTTGATTTTTTTCTTTTTTTGCTTTTTTTCCCAAAAAAGTTTTCAATACAATATCATAATTTAACAACAGCTGCATTACAAACTTTTAATGATGCCACCAAACGCCATCGAGTAACAACAGCAGTGAAGCACTGTGCCACATCCTCATAATGCTACTCGTAGTTGAGGAAGTTCTATAGCAAGTAGATGTTCTATGGTGGTTCAATTTTGCCAATTTGGGGGTAGGCAAAGAAAAAAATTCGCAAAACAAAATTAACAAAACATACTTGTGTAATGGAACAGAAAAAATAGATTGATATATAAAATTAATTTAAGAAAAAGTAGAGAACAATAAAAAGGAATCATTAGTGTTCAAAGGACACAAATTAGAAAAACTTTTATAAAACTATCTTGACAACTTATAATTGCACCGCTAGTCAAATTTTTATATATATCTGAAATTATATACGAGTATAAGATAAATAATTTTTTCCCTTGTCCCTGTAAACCAACAAAACTACATATATTAAAAAAAAAAAATCTAACAGCATTTTTTCAATAAAGTCATAACCAGGGAAACCAGAAATATGTATTCCGCAAGAAATATACAGCAAAAGTTTAAAAATATATTTCGAAAATTATATAAAATATGCGGGTAAAAGGACATACAAATCATTTCGTTTGTAAAATTTTCATACAATTAATTTCAGGTACAATTCTCGTGCTATTCTCGAATCATCACTTAGAAGAGTAAGCAACCGTACTCTTATGCCCAAGCTTTATAAAAATCATTTGAGAATTATAATCGTATTAGGCCTAGAAACTTCCACAAAACGTAATAAACAATTTAGAGTGGCTTTGAATCTCTTTAATTTTTTTTACACTTTTAAACAATTTGAAACTAATCAGGTGACAATAAAACTTTCGATCAGGCAATATGAGAAATAAAATCCAAGTTAAAGAATTTATTAGATTTATTATTGGAGATATTCAAAAGTATGGTTAAAGTCTACTGATGATTTGTTAATTTAAGGACTTTGCTTAACCTACAACAAAAAAATGGAACTTTTTAAGTGAAATATTAACATTAACAATTGCTGAATTCACAAAACCTCTTGTATCATTTGTTCAATTCACAAGCTCGTATTAACGTCATCTGTGTTGTCTAATCGTATAATTATACAATATTGTATTTTTGTTGTTGGTAATTTTCATACAAAAGTGTGTTATAATTATACGATTGAATTTTATATGTTTTTCAATTGTTATATTGAGGCCGGGTCTGGGAATATTCTATTTGTTAAATTGATTTGTAAAAATATTTTATATATATGATAAGTAACACCAGAAAATACATTCTTCTTAATGATAAATATATACATGATTCATTTCAACTTAATTTTCAAACTAATGTCAGCAATGTTAGCAATGTCGCTAAAAAAGAAAGTTATATTTCGCGTCAAATTATAATTCCCACACCTGGTTTCACTTTTCATGTTTTTTTTTTATTTGATAAAAAGAAATTTGTTTTTTGACATAAACTATTTACTCATATGAATTGACAACATTAAACTTACATTTAAAATACGACAAAATAACGATACAACAAATTTGTCTGTTCACAAGCTCATAAACAAATATCGTCTTTTTTTAAACCATAAAGCTGGAGTTACATACCACGCGTTCTACGCGTCAACGCATTCTACGCGGCTGTCAAATAAGTTGAATTAGTGTAATTGTATGTGACAAGTTACTCAGCACAACGCGTAGAACACGTGAACGCATAGAACACGTTGAAGTAGATCTACTTTCTACTTTTGTAAGCATCCTACGCGTCACTCAAAGCGATCAGCTGTTTCTGAAAGCCGATTTGATGCAGTGATGGGAAGCTTGGTACGATCGTACTTTTTTTTACACTATTTGATAACGAAATATACCGTGGTACTCCCCCTATACATTTGATACTCTAATACACATATTTTTAATTTTTATATATAAAAATTGCCCTCATTCACTCCTCAGCAAATGTAAAAATATTTTTATATAACCAAAATTTCATAATAACTAATCAAAGGAAGAGGGTTTATGTTCCGATAGTTTCAAGACTTATTTACTGCCTGTTTTTAGAAAATGAAAACAAAATTGTGAGTGAAAATTTATATTGAAAACAACAATAAAATACGAAAATTTGTTTTTTTTTCAATATAAATTCTCTCACTATTTTGTTTTTATTTTCTAAAAACAGGCAGTTAGTGCAAAGATTTATTGACAATATTATATTATTGATGCTCGAAAAACATTTGTAATGGTGTTATTTACCAGGAGTGCGGGACCGTAACCAGCGGAACTGCCGCATGACTTTGAATCCCGAAGTAAATTGAGGTCCTCAACTCTACCTAAACCATATTGATTCTTCTACGAATCTCTTCCAATATACGAAGTTGAAATAGAACAAATTTAAAAAACTGCACACACACGTCCTTGAACTTGATTTGTCAAATCATGGACAGATAAAAAACGTATGTTCGACATCTTCCACAAAATTATCACATCTTGAACAAAACGGGACACTGGCATGTCGGAAAGGATTTAAATTAGACCTAAAACATCCACGTCTACTAAAAAACTGTTATACACACATATGTGTATTCCCACAAAGCGATAATTTACTAATGCAACGTCAAAGCTAAAAGAAAATCCATTTCGAGATAATTGCGGTTGAAGTTTTTGATTTGTTCTCACCATCTAGAAAAATTTCTTACTTATTCTCTTAAAACGTTGAAAACACAAACTACATAAAGAAAAAACTTATATGTACACAATATAAATTTGATATTTTGAGTTATAACGTTGTATTAGTAAATGTGCGATATGTATGTTCCCGGATAGTTCGTGTGCGCTTTGTATTCTGTATATAAGTACATACATACATATATATTTTAAATTAATTTTAAATAATTCTTTTAATAAAATTAAAACACAAAATAATTTTTTGTACTCTGTGCATCAAAAAAGTACTAATCAAAAATTATTTTGGTACCGAAATACAAATACTGTTTTCCATCACTGTTTTAATGGTTATTTTACTGCACAAAACGCAGAAATTAAGAAAATCGTAGAATGCATAGAATGCTTGAAACGCGTAGAATGCGTGACGCGTAGAACGCGTGGTATGTAACTCCACCTTAAGACAGACGACTGAGCTTGTGAATTGAACAATTGTATCGAGTGTATCATATACAATAGTGTAAAATTTGTTGTTGGTAATTTTCATATAAAAAGGAAATACACCATTACACTTTTATTTCATATGTTTTGCAAAAATCTTATTTCATGCAATACTCAGAGAGTATATGTATATACTCTCAGAGAGTATTTGTATGGTACTTGTTCTTCTTTCGTCCATCAATACAAGATTCAAGCCGATACAATATACACTAGGTGTTCACAAACATATAAATAAAAGTGTATTTCATACAAGGTAGACCATACAAATTGTTGTGAATTCAACAAATATATGAAAAATCAAGCAAATATGCTACAAAATACTTAAAATATGCATCAAATATCATGTGTTGTCGAGAATAAGATTTGCTCTCTCTCTCTCTCTCTCACTATTTCTCTAACGGGAATATGAAAATCCAAGTCAAAAATCCTTTAAAAAGGTCTAAAATGTATAAATATTTTTTGGGGTCTACAATTGCATATTTGCGGTTTCCCTGGTTACAACTGTCAAATGCAAAAAGAATTTGTTGTAGTTTATTTTTTCTTTCTAGGGTTTTTGAAGCAGGGTTGCCTTACAAAATTTATTCTCAATCGCAAAAATTTATTTTGGGATTTATTGACATCAACTTAATTTTAATTTAAATTTAACAAAAATTAGAAGATTAGAAACTAATACAGATGTCAACTTTCGGATTTGATATCCAGACTCACTCTATTGTGACTTCAAAACAATTTTGTTCTATTATGATGTCCAATCCCCAATTTAGTTAATGGTAATTCTTAAAATACACTGAAAAAACTTTTACCAAAAATTTCAAAAAGTATTTAAGCGCATAAAAGTAATTTTTAAGTACTTCGTAGTGATGTCGATCAGATTCATATTTTTAGAGTCATAAGGTTTAAAAATGTCAAGAAAAACTAATGGTGTTTTCTTTTTTACAAAAAAAAATAGAACATCTCCATGCAGGAAGTGTACTTTGTTATTCGTTTCTTAAAAATGTTTTGCTCTCTAAAAGGGCAGTGTGTTTGATTCTAAAATAATCGCCCTCACCAATGGTGGAAGGTATTGCACTTTTTGCCCCGTAAAAATCGACAGTGTTGATACTGCCCTGTAAAACTTAGCGGTTAACAACAGGGCACTCCACTTTTACATAAGTTGTGTTTTGTTCTAGTGAAATAACAAGCTGCATTATTACAAAGTTGGCAAGACATTTCATACTTGTACCTTTCAACAAGGTGCCATTTTGTGTGTAGAAAAGAAAACAACTTAAGAGATCTTGAAAGCTGATTTCATGTACTACTCAACTCTGAGATGATAACTTGCAACCAATTATCCGTAAACCAAAAATTTATTTTATAAGATTTAAACAGAAAAAAAAAATAAAATACAATATTCAGTAGAGATATATTTTCCTGAAATTTTTCAAAACTAATTTAGATTATTCACGGTTAAGCCCAATGAATAAAATATACTCTTATATATCCTTTTCTTTTTTCCTTAACGTAATCCTTGCCTGAATTACCCCTAATTTAATGTTTTGTATAGACGCATTACTACTCCTGCTTATTACAATAATAACGATGATTATAATGATCTTCACAAAGCGGTATTAGTTTGAAATGAAGTAGAAAATAGTATTCACTTCTCTGTTAATTCGATTAGTTGTGCCAATATATGGAAAATTTGAATTATATTTTATCTATTTTCTTTATATATAATATTTGCCTTGTGGCATGAGTATTATTAAGCTGCTGCATTTGGTGCTGCTTCTATTGTCGTTGTTGTAAACAGGAAATCGTTCGTGCTATAGTAATAATGTGGTGACAATGTCACGTAATTTTTAAAAGTAAAAGAAATGATAAAGTTATTTAAAAAGTAAAAAAAAGTTTGAGAACAAAAAAAAAAACAAGAACAACAACAGCAGGCACACAAACTAATACAGAGTGGGAGAAGAAAAGAAAGTACGGTATTGAGGGCATAATTTATGGCATGAAGTTTAATGCTTCGTATTCCGTTTAAGATGACATTTGCATACTTTAATAGGAAAATGCTAAGTACTTCATGTGTGTGTGTGTGTGGCTTAACTTAGAGTCAGAGAATATTTTCTTTTTAACATTATTTTTTTAATAGTTCTTTTTCTTTTTGTAAGAATATATGAGAAAAGAATTTTATGAGATTTTTTAAATTTTATACTTATTTAAGTGACTCACAGTGCGAATAATACTTGTAGGACCTTTCGGAGAGCACTAATCGAAAAGCCTGATACAGTGCTGATAATTCTGTCATCAATAGCACTAGAAAAAAAAATTGTTCTCCTTCTTGTTTTGTGTTATTATCTGCTTATTTTTGGTGGTGGCATATTTATGAATCCAAATAAGCCCCTATTTGATGTTAATGCGACATATATTGACAAAGTGTCATATGATGAAATAAGTCATACTAGATAAACATTTTTTTTTTACTGTAGGCCAAAGCGAATTAATTATTAGTTTTTTTAAGTATTAAATTTTTAAATTTTTTTGAAAGTCCTTTCAAAATATATATTTTAAGCAAATCAATGCACGTAACATCCAATCATAGTATAGATGAATTTAAAGTATGACAAAATTTCACGTAAGAAATGTAGATGACAGGTTTTCATCAATCCTTAGTTATCGTCCTACCGAGTTATCTATCTTCACGTACATATGTATATATCCACTGTTTGAAGGTAATGTTGAATCTTTAGACTTAATTTCCAAAAAAAAAAAAATTTTAGGAGATACGTAAAGATAACTTCAGCACGACGATAAGTTAGCTCAAGCAGGACTATTTCTGGTCGGAATTCCTAGGTATAGTCTTTCTCTATAGTATTTATCTGCACGCGCTCCGTCGACACAAAAAATTTTCAGTTTAACATATTATCTGTGATTGATGAGATCTTCAAAAATCGGGCTGGTATATTTATGTAATTAATACACCCAAACTGTCTGACTCGTTAAATTATGTTAAAAAATTCTAGCTTTAACTTGCACAAAAATAATCCTTTGGTCCAACAAGATATCGATCCAATAATATTTCAAAAATAAAAAGTGAAGCTTGCCAGTATGTGTTGGAAATGTAAGAAAAATGTTAGCATTTATGTGAACGGTAGAAGATTTTTAGTAGTTACAACTTTGGTTTAGTTCAAAGTAAAAAAAATTTAATATCTAAAGAAGCCATTAAGGGACACTTTAAGGAACAAATTTGTTTTTTCTTGAGACTCGAATATAATGCATTAAACGAGCGATATGTTGATCGCAATGCTATTACTTTTATGTAAATAATTATTGCTCCTATTTAAGTAACTGCATGATCGTTGCAAACTTTATATGTAAATAATTCTTGAAAACTTTTTACAACAAATCATCATTTATAGTTGCAACTGAAACCAATAATTTTGTAAAAATAAGTCAAAACGGAACAAACGATTTTATCAGCATGTATGTACATACATATACATACATACATGTAAACAAAAATGATAACAAAAAAGTACATCGTCTGCTTCATCACGCACATGAAACATGATCATTCTGTACTAGTTTTTAATACTTTATATTATCTTTAAAAATATTTGCGCACAATTAGTGAAAAGAAAACTTTTTTCTTTTTACTTCAGATTATTTTCCTAAAAAGAAAATATACATCCAAACACATCCTCGTAAATGAAATAGCTGTAACAAATCTAAGCTAAGCATGTGCGTATGTGTTTAGGAATAGAAACAATCTCACAAATACATTTTTACAAGGATACTCACTAATTATGGGTTTCCGCTGAGCAAACTTATACAAAAAAAACAAAAGGAAATGTTTGCACATAGGCGTCGGAAGAAATATTTATGAGTGGGACTACTGCCACTCTTGCTTTCTACAAAATATTTCACTTTTTACCACACATTTTTTATAGAGTTGATTAAATGGAATTTTTGATCCCTTGAAAAAAATATGGCTGGCCATGTCCATGTCAATGGCGACGTAAAAAGCACGTATTCACAAATAATATGAGAATTCACAAAACATACATAGATACGTACGTGCATGTGTATGTATATCTCTATTTCCATTAGGGTGGAATGAAAATAAAAAATTTTAATTTAATATTTTTAATTTTCTCTATTGCTTTTCTCTCCAAATTTATTTATATGTTGGGCACGAGAAGCAAAGTTTGCAAAAAGTTCTAAATATTTTGAAAAACAAAATAAATTGAAGCAAAAATATATTATTTCTGTTTATGAATGATGATCTAATCAAGCAATGGAGGGAAGCTCCTTCGACTTCGTTGATTTTAACTAATTTTTTGCGAATAAACTTTACACTCTACCGAGCAAAAACTACTGCTTCTGTCGAAGCAGGTTGGTAGGGGAGAGGTGTTTGTTGTTGTTGTGTCTCCTGCTTCGAAAAGCGTTTCGAGCATGCATGATTTTTGTTCGCGATGTCCCACTTTGTAGCTTCTGTTTTTTACATAAAAGAGACCTTTTTTCTAATCGTCCAAAATGTGCTAAAATCATGTTTACATTATCTGAATTATGCCTTCGTTTTACTGCGCCATCTACTAACATGTGTACGTCCTGGCAAATACACAAGTATAAATAAATAAGATCGAGAGAGAGAGAGAGAGAGGCAAAGAGCATATAAATTAAATTTTATCTTCCACTTGTTTTTTACTTTATTATTTCTTTCAACTTAATTTAAATAGCCTTCTTTTTGTGCAGCATATGAAACGCTTCACGAAAGAATGAAATTTTATTACTGCTTCCAGAAACATAATTATTTTTTGCTGGGTCTTCCAACAATTTGGTTACATACACACAAAAAAATGTTGTTGGTTAATCTAACCAATTTTAGTGGTTAATGTAAATGTTGTCGCAATTTTCAGTGCTATTGGTTAAATTTACCATGTCACAACAGTAACTGAACTATTTGTGTAAATTGTTTTTGGAATTTACATACATAAACTTAAAATTACTCAGTTGAGCTGTTTTATCTTATTTTCAATTTCAACTAAGAATTTCAAATCATAAGAATTGTGGTACAATTATACTTTGTTACGCTCTTTTTACTATAGCTCGTTAACAGTCGTGTTGTGTTTGTGAAAATTACGAAAAGTTGGTCCGACCCACACACAATGTTAAGATACAAACATATATGTATTTGCTTTTACATATTTGTTTATGTTAATATTCTACTGTGGCTGAGTTGTCTAAGGCGATGTGTTACCATCATGTGAGTTCTACGTTCAAACACCAAGAGCGGGCAAAAATAAATTTGGTAATTAAATGAGTGAGTAAGAAATATAGTTAAGTATTAAAAATATCAACTCGTTGTGTTCCAGGATAAATATTTGTGCAATAATAATATAAAACTGTAACGAAACCACAAAAAGTTAGCAGTTACCATACATATTGTCATTTTACAATTTTTATTGGTTGTTTTTACTATTTTCATTGGTTGGTGCAATTCTAACCAACAAAACTGGTTAGATCTACCCACATTTTTTTTGGTGTGTAGTGTGTGAGCAAATTTTGCAGCACACTAATGTATACACACACGTTTTGCTTTTAATAGAATCGTAACGACAAACGTAAAATTTTTTAATACAATTTTAAATGTAGATTTGAATACATCCACCCAGACTTGCTTTTGCAAAAGACTTCTGCATCATAATTCTGTAAAATATTTTTTTCCGAAAATAGAAAGCGATAACTTGGTAATTTACCATGAAATGCGATGAAATTTTTTAACTATTAAGGACTTGTTCTTCATTTTGAACTCAGTAGAGTTAATAATTTTCCTATTAAAACTTGATCTTTCAAATCTTATATTTGTGCAGATTGAATTTACTCAAAAGTTTCGAAATTATATTTGGTTTCACACAAAGAATGATCGTGTTCCTTAATAAAAATAAAAATCGTTTTCACTTTAAAGTCCCTTTTACTACCGACTACTTTTTTACAACAAATTATATACACAAGTATAAGGAAATTATGCCATAACTACAAATCACTTGAGCATGTGTTAGAAAACACACACATGTAAGTATTTTAAAGTTAATTTTTCTCCACATGTATCCTTAGACTATGCTTTTATTTAAGTATTTGTTAAAGCTTATACATATTTGTTTTAACAAAGTTTAAGAAAGTTTTGTGGCTCTTTGTCAGCTTTCATAACGGATGTGTAAAAATAAATGTTAGCTTCGTGTTCGTTAGTAACAATAAAAAGAAAGAAAAAAAACGTAACAAGAAACACCTACTAAACACACAAACACACACATATACATATACATTCAGATGTTCAGATGTTCAGGCAAAAGATGAGAAAAAACTTTTTTTTCGACTTTAATTTCGACTATTTTCTGCAGCTCTTTCTGCAACTTTATACGTACACTTGTCTAGTCTTAATATCAATACTCATGTGTATATTTTATGCAGCTTCTTTGCTGTTGTTTCGTTTTATTTTTTATATGTATATATATTTTTTTTTTTTTTTTTTTGTTTCGATTGTTGCTGCAGGGAATTTACAGTTTGTATTAAGACAAAGTTTCCTTTTGCCTGTTAAGATTTAAAAGTTTCCATTAAAACATATTCTCTAGATGTATCCACATAACAACCATATTCGTTAAATTTTTAGATTGCTTGTTTGTTTTAATAGACTACGCATTCACAAAATTTATTTGAATAAATAAATAGTCAATTGACTTTTCATTCAGGACTAACAAAAAGTATTGTAAAATGGAATAATATATTGCATAATTTACACCATGCAGCAAAGTTTACAAACATTCTATGTGTGCGTGTCTGTGTGTTTGGAAAAATTTATTTTCAATACACAGTTGGTGTCACCATTATTTTGTGCAATATAATTTAAGTTTTATTTTGAATGAATATGTTTCGTACACCAAAAATTTTGGGGGATTATAATTTAGTTCAATATTGAGACAAATAATAGATAATAATGTGATTTATGAAGATTATTTTAAAAAATTTTGTTTTTTTTTTTTTGTATTATTATTATTGGCCATTGGCCGTCGGGAAAATATGGAATAAAAAATTTTACTTTTATTTACATAAAATTAGCAATATGCCAAAATCGACTTTTTGCGAAAAAAATAACTTTTTTTATTGTTGAAAATGGTTCTTTAGGGCTTCAGCAGCAACTTTTGTACTGTGACTTTTTCATAACTCCGTTATTTACAAAATTACCGTTATATTTATTGAAAAGAAAAAAAATCAAAATTAAGAAAATCAAAATTTTGACCTTCAAATTTCCAGAATTCGACCATATAATGTTTGGCAAATTTGTACAAAATCCGTTGGCAAGTATTTTTGCTGAACATTATGAACTCATAGTATTTACAAATACAGGGTGTTTTAATATACATTTTTCAATAAAAATGAATTTTGCGCCATCTAGCGGCAATATTTTGTACTAACTATATTCATTTATATGATAAAATAAAATAACATATTATATTATAAGATAAAATACGGTAGGCCAATAGCTAAATTTAAAAATAAAAAATATAAAAATATATAATTTTTTTTTTTTTTAAATTAATAATATTTCAGTTTTTTATTGAATTAATGAAAACTCCAATTAAGGGCTGTGCATATATTATGTAACGCTTCAGGGGGGTTAAAGATTTGTTACGGATTGAAAATGTTGTAGTGAAAATTTTGTAAAAAGCGTTACGTTAGGGCACAGTAAAAAGTTGTGGATTAATTTTACAACCCACCGGTTTTCATTATAGACTATTTTGGACTTAAATTTAAAATTAATTCCGAAATAGTTTACATGTAAAACCCAAAAAAATTTTGAGATTATTTTTATGATTACTTGGAATAAAAATAACACCAAAAGCTTAAATAAATTTTTCCATTTAAAAAAATTATTCCTAGTCGCTTATATTTAATACCGAAACAGGCATTAATAATAACTTTTATTGTTAAAATTTGTGATCCAGAAAATGAGGAGTTCACGCTAAATGGAATACTAATTTCAAGTAAGTATTAAATACAAGCTTTTATTCAAGTGTATGGCCTAAGGGCAACATAATCAATCTTGAGTCTGTTAAGATATTAGGGTTTTTTATGGTAAAGCTATGAACCGGATTGTCCACTTACGTCTAACCCAACCTAAATCAGACATTTTTATTTTAATCTTTAGTTTTAAAAAACAGTATTTTGAAAATAGAAGTAAAAGAGCTGCAATTCAAAAATCGCGACGGTGCTGAAATTGATTTTTAAGAGCTGCCAGGAATTGTTTTGCAATATAAAGACTGCAGCGTTTTATTGTTTTTTTTTTTTTTTTTGTAGAGTTTTGCTTAGACGGAACAGCTGCCAAAAACATTAACATTAAGAACGTAAGTAAAACGCTTTTCATTCCAGCTGGAACCGTATCTTAAAAATGGTGATTATTCTGCAATTTAATGAATATTCAGCAAAGCAAATCATGAGTGACTCTTCCTGACGTTGTACGTAGCTTCGGTACGCGAAGCTATTAACTTTTTGCGCCAACGAAGTGGAAATTATCCGAAGCGCGAGGACAATATTGTATAAGCTGAAGCTATAATATAACTGTTCCCGTCATATAAAGTAGAAAACAGCAATTGTGGTGGCATTGTAAAATTTTCATTGTATTCAAACTGTGATAAAAGTTTTTGATTTTTACATATTTTATTTATTGGTTTTAGGATATGTTTTTTAGCCCGGAAGCCAATTCCGTTTATTTAGTTGCAAAACTAAAGAATTTTTATACGAAAAGACGCAAGCTTTCGACAGCAAAACCAGATAAGAAAAAACAAGAAAGTGATAGCAGCATCGAAGACGAAAATATTAGTGAAAAAGACCTTCTTTTTTTCAACACCCGTCTGGCATAGAATTTATTCAGTGATGTATTGAAAATTACACCAATTTAGGAATACCGTTAATGCTGGATAAGATTATTTCAATTCTTATTTGTATTTAAAATAAGACTTCGTTCGGTGTTAAAATTATTCATTATGGAATTACATTAATGCTTCTTACGTATTATTTATGTTATACGAGTATTGTAGTTCAATTGTAATACAAAAAAAAAAAGAATACCAGATAATAAATATTAGCCGTATTCACAATCTTCTGCATTTGGGATTGTACCAGAACGACCCTTAATAGATTAAGCAGTTTGTTAGATTTACATATGGTTTGTCGTTTACACACTTGTCCTATACGTAATTATCTTTTTGTCAGTTCTTAACGAATGTAATTTGTCTTTCAACTTATTCGTACCGCCTTTTTGCACTTATCTTTCATCCCATTTTCGTGTTATACATATTTGTATCATAATTATTTCTTCATACGCGCATCAAGACATTTGTAATTTTAACTTGGTTGAAGACGGGTGCAAAACTGCGGTAAGTAGTTAACTTCAATTATTTCATTATTATTATCATTATCATTGCAAATTTGTGCAATTGCAAATTTATTCTATCAATTGTGAATGATATCTTTGGGTAAGGTTGCAATGCTTATTGAAAAACACAAAATTCACAGCTGATTGATTAATAAAAAAATACAGATGTCTCAAAATATTTGCTTAATCAAATAATTCTGATTTCTATTATAAAAATAAGGATTAATTTGTTAGTTAGTCAGGATTTTAAATAATACATACATTTATGTAAATTTGAATAATATAATTTTTTATTTTTTGCGTTTGTAAATTTTTATTTTTTGTTATTAAATTTTTTTATTAAATTAATTTTTGTTAGCCTTTTGCTTTGTTTTATAATTCTGAATACATTTTTTAAATTTGAATAAGCAAAATCGGCTCAGTTCACTGCGTTTCAACTGTCATTTTGCAATTAAGTGTTGCATAAGTATAGTAAATATAAGCTATTGGTATTTAGTGTTGCTTATTTGCAAAGATGTAGCATGTGTATTGCTCTGTATTTTGTTAGTGTAGAGTAAAAATATACTACACCATTTTCAAATGCAATGATGCAAGACCATTTGCACAAGATTGTGAATAGGGCTATTGTTATTACTTTAATGCCCTAAAAAATACATTAAAGAGCGAATCTCTCCCAGTGACTCTCTCATTCAATCTCTTCATTTTCATACTCTGCTGGATTAAATTTAATTCTTTTTTGGGTTTGTTATATGTATATACACACCGGCTTGGTATTAAAATTAACACAAAATTTTTTACTGTGGGGGGAGGGGTATAAAATCTCAGAAAACAACGTTACGAAATATGTGTTTAACCCCTTACTGAGAATTTTTGAAACATTAGAATATCCGACTAGCAGAACGAATCAGAATAACCGATTCAATTCAGCTTCGGCAAATATATTTCTTTTTGTAGGACCAGCACTCTGAGGATGAGACCCCTACTTATGGGCTGTATGAAATAACACCCAATAAAATGAGTCCCAATGAAATGGGACCTACAAACAATTAAACAATTCCAAAAAGAAATTATGAAATAAAACCAATAGGGAATGGAATTATTCCCAAACGACAAATGCAATAAATTCCAATTTTGGGACTTGCTTCATAATGAAATAACTGCCATTTAAAAATATTAACTAATTCCCAATGAAACAAAAGCCAAAAAATATGAAATAATTGCAGAGTTTTTTATTGGCTCATGAGATATGTAAGAAAAATTTCAGTAAATTTTTTATGACCGTAGCTGGTTTTCTAAAAAGCTTAACCCTTAAATGCATAGCGTACCATATATGGTACTGGCCTTTTATCATGCCATATGCTGAGAAATTAAACTTAAATGTAGAATAGTGTGATTTACACTAAAACAGACAGTATAATGGTTCATTCAAATGTTGTTGTAGATTGCTTTTATTTTATTTTAGTTTTCATTAAGCTGTCAAAGTGGCGTATGTATTTTTTGGACATAATTGTACAAGTGAAATTTAATTGTGAATAAAATATTATAGCATTTATACTTATATTGAGCAGAGGTAAGTACTAATGAATACAATAGACTTTTCTTTAGCGAATTATTACTAATTTTTAATTCATTTGATATAAAGAAATGTTTTTTTTTTTTTTTTGATATTTGTATAGGTACCTTATATGGTATGTCATGCATCTGCACGTAGAGTTTACGTATTATGTAAAGATGTAAGTAAAAACACGGAAAAATTCGCAAAAAGTGTTTTAAAATCAGTCTTTTTGTTGTATCTCGGAAACTAGAAGCGTGGCAAAATACGATAAGCACCACACGAAAATTCAGAAAATTTCCAAGCAAGTACTTTTTTTTTCATCTGTAAGAATTCATCCTGTAAAGAGAAATCGAGTGACCATTAGTAAAAACACGCAAAGGCTTCCTATATAGCCGGACCTTGGCCAGACTTAAGGACTTTCTCCAATATGGTTCATCCTAAAACAGCGATTGGTAGTAAAGATTTTCGACATTTCTTCCAACCTACGAAGAAGGGCGATCATGTGTAAATTATTTGGAACAGTATCAATCGCTGTAGGAACAGTTTTTAGAGATTACTTCAGTCGCCTTCATAATTTAAACAGTCCAATTAATCCAATACCACACTAATGCTTATTAGAGAAATTTATGATTTGGTTAACTTGCCCTGACCAGTGTTCGAACCCAGGTCCTAAGTCACAGTTTGTTTGTAGTCAACGCACTAACCACCTCAGCAAATGCCAATCTTCTTTTAAAGATCTATATCATGATGAAGGATCCTGACTATTTTAGTGATCTTGCAGTAAGCAAATTTCAAATTTGAACATTAACTTAAATTAAATAAAATAAATAAAATATAATTTTAAATTGTGAAAATACTCTTTCCAAGATCCTCTGTACTATAATTTTGATAGCACTGCTGTGTCTTCTTTGGAAAAATAATTCTTCATTTCTTAAACTCGTGAAAATAAAATTTGTATCCATTTAACCGATCATTGTTAAAATTTCTTTCGTCAAAAAATACAACTTTTACTGATTGTATGCTTTACAAATTGGACATTTTGATCTTGAATGTTGTCACGGAGTGATGGTTTCTTCTGAAGCTTTCGATGAACTACGACTGGACGTGACTTAACAGGACCACAAACTGTGACTGCGTTTTCGTTACTAAATTTTACAATATTTCTTTGGTCATTTGGAATTTTGTTTTATTGCTTTTATACAAAAGAGTTGTATGATGAGAGACGTTGTTACATATTGTAATCTGTCCCCCAAAAATATTTGGTGCTTTTGAAAATGTTCTCCAATTTCGCCAAATGTTTTTTTTTTCATATCTGTTAGTGACAAAATCAATAGTTAAAATCCAACCAATAAAGTCATTCAACCAAACAAAAAATTCACTTGAAATACACTTGTCTGACAAGTTGAAAACTAAAAAAAAGAAGGATGCTCGCAAACACGATTTCTTTTATGCAACAAAGACCAAGCAATGGCCCAACAAAACAGAACTAAAATTTAAAAATCACAATATTCAAAATAAATAATTAAGTGTTAAAAATAACATAAATTTCATTTATAGTCTGCATAGTTTCACCTATAAAATATGTATGAAAATATTTACAACTGGTTGTACATCTGGTTGTCTTTGAAAACTTAAAACTCCAAGAATTATTTTCATTGTTTACTTCGTGTATGTCAAACACTTGGCTACATCGTTCTTAGCTTAAGTGGTTGCTTGCAAGCATTCGAATATAATAAGATGAAAAAAACTTACTAACAGCAGCAACAAAATCTTGTCTTTCATTGTTTGTTAAATTTAAGTGGTTGATGTTTTTAACTTATACATCCAATTTCTTAACAAAATCATTGAATGTGTTTGTGTTTATTCTAAAGAAGACACTAAAAAACACAAAGGCAGAGAGAGGGAAAGATAGAGGGTAAGAGATAGAGCATGACACAACCCCTTATTAAATATTGACAAGTCGGGATATGAACCTCTTTTTCTTGTTAACAGAAATAGAATATGAGAATTAATTTTTAATTAAATTATTTATTCTACCTTGAAACAGTGCTGGTTAGTACGAAATTCCCTCATCACTGTTTGGAAAGTACTAATAATCAATACAAACTCATAGTCCGTTATCATCAAAGTATTCTACTTTGTATTTTAACGTTTTTGTTATTTTTACTCTATATTAAGGAAATTCACATATTACTGTGACCCCTATTATTAGGGTATTTATAGCTCGTGCCCAAGCGGAATTAATATTTTTATATTATTATTATTACGAATAAACGTAATTATTATTTGAACTTATATTTGTTCAATTCACAAGCTCGTATTAACGTCATATGTGTTGTCTAATCGTATAATTATACAATATTGTATATTTGTTGTTGGTAATTTTCATACAAAAGTATGTTATATGTAATTATACGATTGAATTTTATATGTTTTTCAATTGTTATATTGAGGCCGGGTCTGGGAATATTCTATTTGTTAAATTAATTTGTAAAAATATTTTATATTTGTGATAAGTAACACCAGAAAATACATTCTTCTTAATGATAAATATATACATGATTCATTTCAACTTAATTTTCAAACTATTTTAATCAAAATTGCTTGTCGCTAAAAAAGTTATTATATTTAGCGTCAAATTATAATTCCCACACCTGGTTTCACACCTTGATATAAAACTGACATTTAAATTGTTTGATATTAAACTGACATTTAAAATACGACAAAATAACGATACAACAAATTTGTCTGTTCACAAGCACATAAAAAAATATCGTCTTTTTTTAAACCATAAGACAGACGACTGAGCTTGTGAATTGAACAATTGATTTACATATGAAAAGTTATATAATCAGGCTCAAGTTCAGTTTTATTGAATTAATGAAAATTCAAAATTACTAAGAGTTTTTTTATGTTGGAAAATATTATTATTTATATCCTATCAGTTTTTAGCAGAACGTATCAGTACTGATTTCAAGGCCGCTACACCTCTCATCAGCGTTCAATTGTCCATCTTTACAATATTCGTAAAGTGGATACTAATTGGAAAAATATTTACATAATGATGGTGATAAATGTGCAAGAAAAATAGGTATTATCTCAGGATCCGCGGGAGCTTATTTATCATGGAAAATCTATGCCTATGAAATTTCATTAAAAAATGTACCAATCCGATTACCACTAGGTTAGAAATTGCCTCCGAATTAGAATGTAGGTAGTCCCAATGGCACATTCAATTATTCGTTTATTACGCGACAAGTTAGTTGGAGGTTCCCGAATGAAACGATTTGGGCCCTGCTCAAATCACATATAAAAGACACTAGACACTGTTCAGTTCGATTCAGTATATATGATCTATCTTTTGTACGACCACCACGGTTCGTGTCTATGGTTTCAAATTTTAACATTTAACTTCACGCAGCATGAATATAACTGAAGTGAAACTTTTGGAAAAGTTTGCTATATTTGAATTCAAAATTGTAGTCGTATAGTGCCAGTGACGTTTCTTACAAAAATACTGAAAAATTATCCTTCAAGAGCCAAAAACAATGACTTGTATTATACAAGTTGTATATATGGTGTAGTCCCTTGCTATGTGGTTTGTGATCTTGCTAAGCATTAGTCGTTGACGTGTTTTCCCCTGCAGATGCACTTTCTAACCTTTC
This sequence comes from Lypha dubia, assembly GCA_947311025.1. Taxonomy (NCBI): domain Eukaryota; kingdom Metazoa; phylum Arthropoda; class Insecta; order Diptera; family Tachinidae; genus Lypha; species Lypha dubia. The sequence continues at coordinate 52,606,783 of OX371260.1, read as the reverse complement.
ATGTGCTCATACCGAAGTTTTAGTTGTCCGGAGTATGCTGCAGGCTCCTAATTTTTTGGGTTGGTTTTTTTCCCTGCAGGGAGGGATGTTTAAAAGCCTTTAATTAAAACTCGAAGTTGGCTTTCGTCAATTGGGATTCAAATGCACTCTAATCACTACAATACTACAACATGCCATCCATCAGATGTTCACATAATAACTAAAATGTCGTAAATTATTTCACTAATTTCTTGCATCTTAAAGTACTGATTTAAAAATAAATTATATTTTCTTAAGCTACATTCAAATTTATCAAATATTTGTCGAAAAAAACGTAACAAATAAAGAAACTTATTATTTATTTCTTTACAGCCAAACCCACGATATCGACCGACAAGTCGATAGAGCGACAGCAACTCACTCATTATCGTTCGTAGAAGCGACCCACTAACTATCGACTTGCCGGTCGTCTGGCTTTACGTGTTTAACGTAATCATTGTCAAATGACTATATTGCCACATCAAATATTTCATGTAAATTGAGCCATAAATATGGCCATTTGAACGTGGCACAACGACCAGGTATGCACAGTTCCGTAACAAGTACAACAATCTTAAAACAACATGTATATTGTTGGCATAAAGTACTCGCTTTTCACCAAAAAACGCTAATAAATTTAACATTTTCTTGCGAATGATTTCCAAGCTGTAACAATTATTTATGTATGCTTTAAAACTGTATCAGTTAGCATGAATATAAAGTTAGTTTAATATAAAGCGAATTGAGGTAGGTGTGCTAGTAAGCTCACCTTTTGGATATGCCTTGCTACAAATTTAAACACAAAACATATGCTTTCAATAAATGAATTTTGTGAAAAATATTTATATCAAAATAATTTTTGGTAATTTGTTAATTTCACAAATTCAACAAGACCCTGCAGCGGCTTCGGTTTTGCCTGTTAAATGCTAATCAATAATTATTATCTGTACAACAATATATTTATTAATATACATATGTATGTATGTATGTACATATTTATGTAAATACCTATTAATTTCCCATCATGAATTTTTTTAAAATTATTACATACATACATACATTCATATAAAATAACATTTTTTAAATTATTTTGTCAAATTAATTTCTCTGTCGACAACAAAACTTTCGTGACTGATTTTGACAGTTGTTGTCGCATAATATTTCTTAGTGGGTCGGAAATTTGTATGAAAATGTTTACGTTATCGCTCGCTTTCATTGTCGATCGACTTGTCGTGCTGAAAACTTTTAGTGGGGCGCAAAACAGCTGTTTGTCGTTGAAAAAGCAAGCGAGCGATATCGATCGACATCGTGGGTTAGGCTGTTAATTTCAATATTTCTTTTTTAATTTTGGCTTCGCTTTTTTAAAAACTGTTTAAAAAATCTTTTTTTAACAATAACTAATTTTATTTTTTAATATAAAAACCAAGTTAAATAACACTATCCGTAAGCAAACCTAGTGGTTACGTTTTTTTTTTTTTTTTTGACGCTCACATTTGATTTAAGGCTCCGTTAGCCGAGCGCTGCTCTACCGTACCCGTACTGCACCGTACTGTTAGCCCGTTGGTGTACTTATAGAATATTTAAAAACGTGTTTGACTATACATAAGCAAAACAGAATTACCCAACAAACCAAAACGATTTAGAAATCCCTTGTAACAAGGGCTGCCTTCCTAAACGTCTTTATGCGACGTTAAAGCAGTGTTAAAATCAAGCAATTTTATTTTACAGCTCTGTAAATCAAATACATTATCATTAGAAACACTTCTTTGCTTTGCATACTTAAAATTACAATGACACCGAGACAAATTATTTTTAAAACTTTTGGAAAACACTCCACGAGCAATATAATTAATAGCTTTTTTGTTTTAAAACGAGATCATCTTTCACCTATCCTATTCCACCATTGTTGTTTATAAAAAACATATACGATTTTCATTAGATTCCTAATAATTTTGTAAGCTTAGATAAAAAATAATTTTCATCAGGATTTGTCATTTGGTTTATTTAAAAATAACATAATTACAATAAACATATATAATTTACTTTTCTTTATTTAATTAAGTAAATTTATTCTTGTGTTACAAACTTGTTTCATGCGGTATTCTTTTTAACTTAAGTTCGTTTTCTCCTACTCCAATTGAATTTAAAACATCTGAAAAATTTTAAAAGGAAATGGTTATGCCATTTGATATGCATATTTTATGAACAACATACTTTATTTCTATAGCTCCATTTGCACTCAGGCTACGCACACTCTTTTTCTTTTTTAAATAACTTTTCAACTATTTGCTCTTTCCGGTAACAAAACAACAAACACAAAACTATAGCATGACTCATTTGCGAATATATAAAATTGTAAAGTATTTGAAAACTGCATTTTGTATATAAAAAGTTTATAAATATCATGCTTATTAAAAGTTCTAGTAAATCTGTTATAAGTTTATTATACGAGTTACATTTTGCTTATGAAATGGTTTGCTGGGTAGCATATATAAAATAAATAAATAATTTATGAAAAATTAACAGCTGTTTACAACACAGTGATGGGCATTAAAAATTTTCAAATTGTTACTGTTGTGAAGAAAAAGTACCTAAGATATATATTTATATATACATATATGGTATAAAAATGTTCAGTATATTTGTGTTCATATAAAAATAATTTATATCCAAATCAAAGTTTATTAAACCAAGTGGCATCGCCAAGCCATGTGATAATTTTTTGCTTCACGAATTTCAATGAATCAATATATCAAAAGCAATTTTTGTTTTAAAAAATTAAATTTTTTTATTACACAATGATCCCAATAATATCATAGAACTATAATATATAATATATGTATATGTATGTACATATAAAATTTATGCATATATGTATGTATATGTATATAAAATTCTTTTTACATGTGCATATATAAAAAATGTTTTTGCAGCCATTGAAATGTCTATTTGTTTATTTTATACATCTAAGCATGAATATGTGTGTACATTTACATATATGTATATATGCAATTATATGTATATTTACATGTTTGGATTATTTTAAGTTGTTTATTCATAGTTTATCATCATTATAGAATAGTACCAAAAAAAAAGAGCGGAAATACCCCCTTAGCATAAAACAAACTAACAGCCCATCACTGGCTTACAAATGTCACTTAACGGCCGTATGAAATTCTATTTTATTTAAACCCATACATTACGGGTACGTTAGTTATAAATTCGGTAAGCTTTTGTATGGCTTTTCCCATGCTATAGACGAACAGCTGACACATTACGGTACTGATGCGCTCGGCTAACGGAGCCTTTAGTATTGAAACATTTTCAAATTTAAGAAGACTTATGAACTGAAGTTGAAGACAAGAGTTTTTCGGTTTTAAGTATGCAAAATTCATACGAACTAAGAGTTAGTCATTTCCTATATAATTTTTTATTGCTAAAATAAAATAAGTTCATTCGTATCAAAAAATGTCCTTAAACAAATTAAAAAAAATTCTTACTTTTAAAAAATGTGCTCTCAAATTAAATAGACATTTACCTGAAATTAAGATTAATTTGCAACAACATCGCGAACTTTCTAAACATCATTTGATTTTTTTTTAGTTTACAGAATTTTTATTTCATTAAAAAATGTTTAATTTAATTTAGAAACTATTTGAATTAATTTGGAGAAAGATTTTGTCTTTTTTTAGCGTTTTTAATAACAATTGGCATGATAAACGTGATGAGTTTTAACTGATCCTTTATGACTCGATCAAAGATTGACTATATCCTATGTTATCCTTGATTAGAGTTTTATTTTATTTATGTGAGCCTTGAATATGACATTTAGAGTACATAGCCTGGTAATAATGCTCTAGAATAAAACTGCAATTCGTTATTAAACAGCAAACTTACATTTGCTCACAACTTCGTGATGATGTAGTATATTTTTAAATAAAGGATAAGGATCTACCACAGGATAACAATACAATTTTCAGTTGAAAAAATTCATAAAACTAAACACTTACATTCATATATACGCTTTTTTCATCTTCTCCTGCTAGGAAATGCATAAGTCTTAACTCCATCCACTCATATTCGCTTAACTTCACTTTTTGCAAAAAAAAAAAGAAATATTATTAGAAAATATAAAATAAAACCCTTGGAAAATGTTAGCATGGAGCGCAAAAATATTTCTCAAGAACAAATACCAAAGAACATTCCAACTAGAGTTTATTCACCGTCATTATACTTTTGAGTTGGAGTCCGAAAGTTGGTGTCTTTGTTTATCTCCGTCCATAACATACATATTGTTGCGTCAGAGTGTTTGAACTAAAGAAAATTCTTTGAGTTCAAGTTATGAGTGGACACAAAAGACATTTTTTATTGTCAAACAATAGAAAAATGAAAGATATACGAAACACAAAATATGAATGGATTTTAGAATTATTCTTCATCTATTATTATATTATTTTTTCTTGCGAGTGTATGTGTGTGTGTGTGTGTTTGTAATTTTGAAGTTCTTTCACAGGATAAAATAAATAAGAAGACATGAATGGTTATTTAAGATAGAACTAGATAAATTGAAAAATTAATAATGATTCAATGATTTTAATGTGAAAACAAAAATAGTTGGATTTTACTTAAAGTCTTAAATATTTTTTTGTTCTTCTTTTTTTTCTAAATTTCTTACAAACAAATTGAGTTTTAGATTTATTTATTACAATACATGCAAAAAAGAATATAAGCTTCTTTATTTAATAAAAATAACAGTCTTCAAATATTATTATATTATCATATAAATAAAACTTGTTTAGCTTTCTTTAACTTTCCTTAGTTGTTTGTATGTAGGAAAATAATCCTTTATATGAAACAGTAGAATAAAATCAAACGACTGATAGAGAGGAATCAAATATGTTCTTTAGCTTAATATAGAAAAGTCCAAACTCACAAGAGAGTTACAGGTTCCCGTTTTGCCTTTAAAATTTCAGTAGATATATTAATCTTATCCACTAATACATTCATAGCTTTACAAATCGAAGGGCACTCGCTTTAATATTCAATTTCCGGTCAGGTGTTTCAATTTACAGCCAAGAAAACAGCTGACAACAATTCGTGTAAACAATTTTCATTTTTTTTCTACAAATATTTTACCACAATTTTAAACGACTCACTAAAATTTAAAAAAAAATAAATAATAAAATAAATGTGCATTCAAAATGTGTACAGCCTACATGAAAGATGAATTTTAAAGAGCAGTTTGTAAAAAAAGTTTTAAATTACATTTTTAACGTGCGGTCGAAAGGTAGTAAAATAAAAATATAATATGCAATGAAGTTGACCTTGAAGGACATCCCTAAATGATCCCACCAAGCGCATCGGTATAAAAAATTGGAAGCATTCAACTCTGTCTTTCAAAAGAAGTAGACGAATATCAAAAATCAATTTCACAAGAAGTTTTATACTGAATGACAACAAAAAAATTAAGTTTTGGAAATTTTTCGGCTCTGCAGTTTAAGCCGTTTTGAAAGACCAAAAAACTACACGAATTTTTTTCTTTATGTTGTCTGTCAATTTCTCGCGGTAAATAGCAGAAGAACTCTGCCAGTCCTAGACGTTCTGGCATATAGAGCCCTTAATCAATCGGAATGGTTTGACTCCGCGACAGGTCATTAACAAACCAAATGGCTATTGTATGTGTACTATAAAGTGCCAAAAAGGAACCGAATCAGCGGACCCAAAGGCGTCACTTCCAAAGGAAGTGAAGGAATTTTTAAAAAACACTTTTGGATTTAATTTAATATTAAAGTGCTTTTTTTTCCACAACCCGATTTGTCAAACGAATCATTAGATTTTGTTATTTGTGTTTAAGAACGTATTGAATTTTGAATTAAATTATCCAGGTTTTTGAAAAAATATTTTGCTTCTACTTTTGTAATTAGCAAATTTTATTTGCGAGTTTATGTAATCCAACAACCGTGTGAACAGACAGTTTATTGGCTAACAACGTTGTTAAATAAATTTATTGTCTTACAATTGTCTGGCAATAAATTGTCAGCTTTTCTGATAATTTTCTTCCAACCGTGTGAACTGACAATAAACAATGTGTTGGCAGTTTTTTATTGTAAGATCTGACAACCGGTTGTACACGTATCATGCAAATTGCCTTGAATGTTTTTTTTTATAAAAACGTCATAATTGTTCGTATTCTAGATGTATTAATAAGACGTTTTGTGACATTGTGAAATAGAGCTCACCTTTTTATATTATTGTTGCTGTTTAAATACATACATACATACATGCATACATACGTACAAATTCCTTTTAGTAGTTACCCAAAGAAAATTAAGTTGTCTTATTTATATCCCAATAGACATAAGTTTATACATTCATAGTTTACAAGTGAAATTTCCACTAATACACATACGAGTAAGTGTTTCAAATCTAATATATATAAAAATGAGTTTGCGTGTGTTTGTGACAGCATAACTAAAGAACGGAGTGACGGATTTGGCTGATTCTTTTTTAATTTTGTTCAGTGTTGACCCCGAATGGTTTGTAGACAAAAAAATTTGGACAAAGAGGCGTTGCACCGCCCATATAACCCAAAATTTTAAATCACCATATTTTGGGCATTTTTTGACCTACGTCGATGATATTTGGTATATATGGTATTGGCATAATTTGGAATACGTACCAGGAGAAAAGTGGGTGGGACCACCCCCCTTTTTAGGAAAATTAAAAATCGTAATATAGTCTTAACTACTGGACCGATCGTCATTAAATTTTCACAATAGGATATATAAATACTTTTAGTTTTATTTTATAACGAGTGGCGGTAGCGAAGCACACCAGGATAGGCTAGTTAATAATATTTTTGTCTTTATTTCATACACGACTAGTTAAGTTTTTGGTCGCACCCCTTTTTTTGTGCTGCAATTCTTAAGATTGTATATATCTTGTTCTCTACAGCTTACTCAAGCGGCGATTTGTTGAAATCAATAAAAATTCATTAGTTTTATTGTTAAATTGCCGCAATTACTCACATTCAAATCCACCAGCATACAGCAGTATAAAGTAACGAGCACACTACAAGACAAAAACATTTTCTTTGGATAATTTAGCTCGACCAACAATCCAGTGCAAATGACTAAAATATAAGAAAAAAAAACAAATTATATTTGTAGTTCAAGCAACAACAAAAAAAAAAACATCAACGCAGGCAGTAATGATTAATTTTCTGATTCCATGGTAGAAAGAATATCGTCACACTTACTCAATCGTTAACATTGTTGTTCGTGTTATTTCCTCTTCTGTTTTTTTTTTTTTTTTTTTTTTTTTTTTATGTATAAGAATTACTGTGCAGAATTTACTAGGAAAGAGGAAGTGGAAGAAGGTAGACGTGTGGCATTTTAGACTTAGCTTCACTTTATCCTTGTGTTATTCTTGGTTTCCATGTAAAGGTTAAGTACGAAAAATTGCAGGTCAAGTTAAAGAGAATGGTTGTATAAATTTTGTATCATTTTGAATGCTTAAAGGCAAGTATTATTAAGGTATTTCTTATTAAATAACAACAACAAAAAATAACTGTAACAAACGCTTAATGTAACTGCCATAGAATTTAATCATAGACGTCTGCCCATTTATCTGACTGGTTGCTTAAGAAGCAATCAATTTTCTTAGCAAGAGAAACTTAAAACAGCTACACAAAAATCTATCAATTGTAATTAGTTTCGAAAACTTTTCAATAAATATTTGACTTTCGGCGTAAATTTTTGTATTCCTTCCAAAAGTAAAACGTCAACAAATTTTTATCAACAAATTAATAATTCTTCGAAAAAAATAATTCTCAAGTATATAAAGGAAATTCAGTTTGATGAGGTAAAAAGTCCTGTGACGTCATTAGATTTTTTCATAAAATATCTGTAAGTAAGGACACATTTTTTTTTGCTCATCAAATTGATTAGAAAAATTGCTGGTTCTTTCAAAATTTAATTTTACTGTTTCCAATCAACGAGCTCAAACACCAGTAGGGTATGTCCCAGGATCGTGAGGGCCGATAAGTGAACATGTCAATCTGTTCTGTATCTATTTGAAAGCTATGTACTCATAAGCCAGTAAACCAATTTTTGCTGAAATTTTTCACCGAATATTTTCGCGAAGTTCAGAAAGAAAAAAAATAGGGAAGCGATGTTTTTCTTATCTTAATCCTTTCAATACTGACGAGGCTCTTGTATCCCATTGAGTGTTCATGATTAACTAGAAGGTATTTATTAACATTTTTTGTACGAGTACATGTTCTTATCCCATCAGTTTTTTACAAGCAATGTGATTGTTTACGCTCTCTTTGATTTCTGTAGAAATAAGCTTTTATTTTGCAGTTGATTGTGGTACGTGCCAGTTCAGTGAGGAAAAAAGTTGTGTTTTTGCGAATTTACGATCGATTCTATTTAGAACTTACTGAAAAATGTCGATGTACGTTAATATTAATACCAGTAAATATTTATGCAGAACAAAACACAACAAGTATATGAATTCTACGAAAAAAAAATAAATCTGGGACATACTTATGTATCACAGCAGTATCTTCCACTGGGCCACATTTGTCCCAATAGGTACGAAAGTAATTTAGTTATTTCTAATAATTTGTGATGTTTTTGAAATATAAAGTGCCAGAGATTATTTGATGAGGATAAGATTCGTAGCTTTTTGGTAGACTCCGATTCCGACAGTGGCAGTGACTTCGATGGTGACAGCATTGTTGACCCAACTTACTCTAATGAAACTTATAGCTCGTCTGAAGAGTACACTGATGTTGAAAGAAATGAAACTACTGTTCCAGATTAAGAGGATACACCAATCAACAGTGAAGTTATATGGAACAGCGACGATTATAATTTTTTGCCTCGAAAAACATTTCCAAACTTTGAATAGCCAGTTATTTCTGTCAACATTGATATGGGTTCTAAAGAACTTGAAATTTTTTCAAAGTTTTTCCGAGAAGCTTATTAATAAAAATTGCCGATTGCACAATTAAAAGAATGGAAATATTCAACAAAAATATTCAAAATAACAACAAGAAACTGGTCAATAAAAAAGCAAAACTTGAAATGCATGCTACTGATCCATATGAATAAATCCAAACAGTATTGAAGATTACAGATAACAAGTTTATAGTTAATTTATTTGTTTTTGCTTTATTCTGTTACTGTTGGGACGTAGTCAATTACTGGTGGGACATCCGTGTCCCAGGATATATTTCTTATTCTGGTTATCGTTTACTTATTTCCACCTTACGGAGCACTGTTTGATCCATAATCAGCCAACCAAACCAAAAAAAGAGTTTGTATCTCAAAAAAAAAATCCGTATTGAAAGGGTTAAGTGTGCGTGGCACTTCATATACAATACTTTTGATATATTTCGGTAACAAATATATTAAATGACCTGAAATTTGGTAGGAGCTGCTCTGCTGATTTATGGCATTTTTCTACAGAAAAATAATTTAAAAAAAGTTAGAGGGCGTAGCACTTCCCATATAAATGAATTTTTTAAATGATGATGTTTAGGGAGGTATTGCAGCTAAATACTTTAAGTTTTGTGCGCGATGCCCATCAAGTATAAAAAGATTGATTCAAGAACGGATTATTCATTCTCAAAAAAGATGAGTTCAGTTAAGCATCATCGTGCTTGATTTGAGGCGAAAATAAACGGGCCTAGACTGGATGCATGAATCCACGTCCAACATCAGCATTCAACCAATTGAAAGGCTTACACATTTCGTTTATCTAAAACCAATCCTATCGCATATTTGAATCAATCCGTAATCGGGTGTTTTTAACCTCAATTTAACGCTGCAACACAATAGAATTAATATTGTCAAAAATGTATAATATTTAAAAAAGTTTATGAACTGTTCCCACATGACCAACAAAAGATTTGAGTGTTTTTTTCGAGTGCTATTCATAAAAAATTTACACTCAAATCACTTCTTCATCATGATTTAGATACATTTTAAGGATATTCGGATTAAATTTTTTGTAATCACAACTCGTACTCAATGTGATCCTTTAATAGTTAAATTTACTATCAAATGGCCTCCAAATCACAGAACAATTTCCTTAAGTTTCCATGTCAATTGACGCCCTTCCATGACATTGTCATTTAACAGTCACATGTAACTCTTATATAAGGTTTTCCAATGTGTATGATATGATTTTGAAGTAACGTTTCGGCCATTTGTAATATGTAATGATCTGTCGTTTGTTTTTCTTTGTTTTCAGTAGTGTTTACAATTTCATCATGGAGAGATATACGAAAGAACAACGTTTACAAATACTTCACTTTTATTTTTTATTCAAAATAATCGTTCTCCAATTGCAACTTTTCGTGCGCTTTTGCCATTTTATGGTCGTAATAATCGTACAACTGTGCTCGCTATTCGTCGGATTGTTGAAAATTTTGAGCTTACATTTTCTTTACATAATGTTCAAGTGCCAATAAGACAAAGACCCGCTCGAATTAATTCACCGAAATTGACAGTTTGGTGTGATTTTTGGTTCATCGGTGCGTATTTCTTTCGAAATGAAGTTGGTAACACCGTTACTGTCAATGGAGAGCGGTATAGATCGATGATAACCAACTTTTTACGGCCGAAATTGAAAGAAGTTGATCTTGACAACATTTGGTTCACACAAGACGGGGCTATGTGCCCCACAGCAAATGCAACAATTGAATTATTGCAAGAAAAGTTTGTAGATTCGATTATTCCAAGAAATTGTGATATTGAATGGCCTCCAAGAAGTTGTGATTTAACACCATTAGACTATTTCTTGTGGGGTTATTTGAAGTCATTGGCCTTTCGAAATAAACCAGACCCTCTTCAAACTTTACAAGTCAATATTGAACGTGCCATTCATGACATACGACTTCATTTAGTGGAAAAAATGCTCGAAAATTGGGTTCATCGAATTTGTTTCTGCTGAAGAAGTTATGGAGGCCTTTTGCATGACGTTTTATTTAGAACTTAATTGTATTGATTGTATTTCACATTAAATAAAAACTTTTGAATTTTCTTAACAATAAGTGTGTTTTTTTTTTTAAAGAAATCATATCACTCTTATTGGAAAACCTTTTATAAAGTTCAAGAACTCAAAGTTTATCCAAAATAAAAATTTAACTGTTACACTATAAAGTATTAAAAGCGAAGTGAAATAATTACTAACTGAAGGATCAAAGTCGTAACAAATTTCGAATAACTTACAACAAAAGAAAGTTAAGTAGACGCATTAAATTTCGTAAGATGTGTCAATAGTCATTTTATTAATTGTTTTACTACGCCAATTAGCAGAATAATTGACGAAGAATGGCGCCGTGGTGTTCATAAGTTGGTATTGTACAAACCGCTACCGGAACAGTTTTAGTGACCACTGAAATACACGGATGACAAATCTAACGAACGAATGAATTACTTTGGTGCTTGCGGCAGAAATTCACATAGTATCCACTCTGAAAAAACAGTTTTACATAAATTCCACGAACTCCCGTTCCTTGAATTAAATTCTTTGAAATTCAACGTATTATACGTTGTTTCAGTAAAATATTCCTAGAAATTAAAAGTAAAATTTTATGTATTTATGAACTCAACGTTGAAACCATTATTTGATTTTATTTGTTGAATTAAATAATAAACTAGTTTTTTTTTTTATTTAAGGTATAATACTTTGAATTTAAGAAACTCATTCATTTATTTAAACACAATGAACAAATACGTTGATTCAAAGAACTTCTTTCTTGATTTTAAGTAAATACGTTGATTTTGTTGTATGAACACGTTGGCTCAAGGAATCTGTATATACAGGGTGGCCCAGAAAGACCGAAGTGGTGTGAATTGCTTATAACTTTTTATTTAAGAGATATTTTTTTAATTTTTTTTTTTTTAAATACATTAAATTTATGGGGAATATTTTTGGATTAGTTATTAAAAATGATATCCCGCAAGTGGTGGCCATATTCTGCTTCGCACAAATGTGCTCTTTCCAACACATTTTCCATGACCTTTCGCAAAACTTCCGGTGGTATGTTGTTAATTTCTTCTCGAATATTGGTTTTTAACTCCTCAATAGTCCTAGGCTTATTAACATAAACTTTTCCTTTTAAATAGCCCCAAAGAAAACAGTCTGGAGCGGTTAAATCCGGGGAACGCGGAGGCCAATTAAAATTGCTGTTACGAGAAATTATTCTTTCACCAAAGATGTCGCGTAAAAGAGTCATTGTGGCCCTCGCAGTGTGCGCTGTGGCTCCATCCTGCTGGAACCATATTTGCGGATGGTTTTCCACGGCTGGCCTTACAAAATTTTGCAACATGGCCCGATATCGATCACCATTGACGGAAATGGCGACACCTTGTTCATTTTCAAAAAAAAATGGGCCAATGATCCTTTCTGAAGAAACACCGCACCAAACGGTACACTTAACTGGGTGCAATTGTCGTTGATGAAGTACTCTCGGGTTTTCCGTAGCCCATATCCTACAGTTTTGCTTGTTAACGAACCCATTTAATTGAAAATGGGCTTCGTCACTCATTATTAAGTTATGAATAAAATTTGGATTCTCTTGTGCTTTTTGCTGGAAATAAATTGCATAGTCAAGTCGTTGCTGGTAATCTGTTGGTTTCAATTCTTGGACAAGTTGAATTTTGTATGGAAACAATCCTATGGTGTGCAAAATTCGCTGCAGCGACGTTCTTGAGAGGCCCAGTTGTGACGAACGTCTTCTGGTTGATGTTTCTGGATCCTCCCGAATACTCTCCTGTACCACTTGAATATTGTCAGCCGTGTGGACAGTTCGGTGTCTGCCGGGACCAGGAAGGTTCCTTACTGCTCCTTGTTCTCGAAAATTTGCAACCAGACGGTTTATTGTTGACTGAGAGGGTGCAACCCGCACATTAAATTGACGACGGTATGCACGCTGAGTCAACACAATGGACCGTTGATTTGAAAAGTAAATTTCAACAATTTGGGCACGTTGTTCAATTGTGTATTGCTCCATTATAAATTATCCAAGTCTTCTTTACAAAATACTGAAAAGAAAAGAAAAAAAAAATTATAATAAAAAAGTTATAAGGAATTCACACCACTTCGGTCTTTCTGGGCCACCCTGTATAATAGTATTTATGTATGTAAGGTATGGACTCCAAAACGGCTGGGCCTATTTTGATGAAATTTTCAAAAAATCTTCAGAATATTCAGGCGGGTGACACTGTAAAATCTGATTTTTTATTTTCGGTCTGCGGGCGGAGGGGCGTGGCAAAATCCAATTTTCATATTGCACCACCAATGAAATATACATACATATGTACATATATTTATTTTTTTGCTTTTTTATTTTATTTTATTTTATTTTTTTTGAAAGCCGTTGTCATGTTTTTCAAAACGAGATATCATACTCTTAAATCGGTTATGTAGTTCCGAAGATATTTACAAAAAATCTATATATATAAAATGAATGTCTGTCTGTTTGTTTGTGCTTTATAAGTGGCCAAACCCTTGGACCGATCTTCCTGAAATTTTCACAGCATGTTACTGTGACCCTGGAAGGAATAATAGGCTGTATGAAGTTTTGATTGGACAAAGGGGCGTGGCACCGCCCAATTAACTTAAAAATTTAAATAGCCATATTTTGGGCATTTTTTGACCTACGTCGATGATATTTGGTACATATGGTATTGGCATAACTTGGAATACGTACTAGGAGAAAAGTGGGTGGGACCACGCCTCTTTTGAGGAAAATTAAAAATCGTAATATAGTCTAAACTACTAGACCCATCGTCATTAAATTTTCAAAATATGATATTCTTACGAAATAATAAATTCTTGACTATAACGAGCGGGGTAGCGAAGCACACTGGGTTGACATTGAATATCGCTGTAGATTTGTAGTCGGGAGTCATGACTATAATCTACAGCATTTGGAACAACTCAATAAGATCCAGTTCAATTTCGTCACTTATGCTAACTTCATGCCAACTTTTCATTTTCAATACTGTTTTTATACCAAAAAATTGTAATGAATTCTTAAACAATTTTGGTAATTAAAAGTAAATGGAACAATGAACAGTGATTGTCTCATTCATACAAGTACATACATAACGATTGGAGAAATTTAAAAAAGTTTCTGTGGAAAATTGTGGTGCCTAAGCAAACAGTATCCCATTCTATGTGCGTGTGCTTTATTAATAAATAAATCATATTAAAAACCAGAGAATTAGATATTGTCCTCTTCATTCATAAAAATTTTAAATTGATCTGAAATTAATTTTAAGAAAAATTTGTATTGAAATTTTGTACTAAAACGCATTTGAAATCTGTTTTATTTTTTATGAATACTATCATATATATTTCGGTTCGTGTTTAAACTACACGCGTATAAATACTTAAAAATTTATATGATACGAGTAACATTGAAATACACACTTAATAACCACCCGCAAATCCAAAAAATTTTTATAATCATTCAATATAAATTCCTTGAATCATATAAACTTGATTATATTACTTAATACTTATCAATTATTTTTCCTTTCACTAAATGTTATCTTAACAATGTACGTATGTATGTAATTATTTATGTATATCGATGGCTTAATATAGAAAGGTCGTATCTCGTTTTTTTTCTCAAAATCGGTTTTTTTACATGTTCTGGTAGACAAAACTCAAATACACCTCCCTTAAAAAATTCAGTTTCCTATGTTGGCGAATAATAGATTTGCAGTAATTTTAAAAAGGCCTAACGAACTAACTAAAGATTTTATTGAGTTTTTTCCTTCTCCTGTAAAGTAGATAAAAGTTTAGATACGACTTTTCTATATTAAGCCATCGATATGTACGTATTTATGGTATAGTATATTTAGGATAACAAGTCCAAACTTGTTGCTGCGTAATTACTTACAGCGCATTTAGGAAAACAATTTTAACAACGATAATATTTCCAGATAATGACAATCAATACGAGTACAAATGATTTATAATTGAGAAAAAATAAACGGCAAAGTTACAGCAAAGTACACTTTTGGTTTGAATAAAAGGAAAAACAGCAAGTCAAGTAAAATAAAAGTAAAATAACAAGAAGGAAAGAGCATTTTCTAAAGAAATAGTCTTAATTAACGCGTATATAAGTACAATAGAACAATGAATTCATTGTGGAAAAAGTTAAATGACAACAAAAAGAGCAATAAGAAAATAATTGTAGTACAAGAAATATTTAACAAAAAAAAAAACAATATTTACGAAATGGGAAGAAGTTATTAGAAATACCAAAAGCATTACGAAATAATCAAATGAATTTTATTTTGATGCGTCAATAATTTTATGAACTACAAAAAAGTCATTAGGTTAATGTTATGCAAGAAATATATACGTCTTTTTAGTGCTCCGTACACGAAAAGTGAAAGGATCACTCTTTGTCTGTTGTTCTATTACAAGAACGGCAAGAAAAACAGTCAGAATATATGACGGCTACTGCTACAAATATTAAACAATTTACGAAAGTTAAAATTTAAAGGGTGTGCTAAAGCGATCAACGTAACATGCTGATATTATTATACACACTATTGAATTAGATATAAAAACTTAAATTAAATTAAAACTAAAGGATATCCTTGCAGATGATGTAATTTTGACAGTGATTTATAACATGGGAGCCATAAGCCGCAATGTCTTGAAATTCGTACAACTTGAGCAGTTTTTGGCAGATAACAACGACGAATACTAAAAAAATTATCACAATAAAAATTAAAGGGTATTTCATGAGGTAGTGTTATATGTAAATTGTGCAGAATCTTGTGAACCATAATCATAGGACACTTAAAATTTTATCTATATGTATATTTTTATATTAAAGCAAACCTTTATCATCAATAATTACTAAATGGTGTCCCTTCAACCACAACGTACCGGAGAAAAGAAATCCCAAAACATACAAAAACATCTGCGTAATTGAAAAAACAGGCGCCAAAACACAATACTACAGAAAAATGCAAATAAATTGTCACGACACAAATAAAATTATAAACATGAAATAACGCCAACACAAAAGGATCAGTCTGAATCGCTTAAACTAAAAAATACCGAAATACAAATATCATAAAATAAAAAATGTATCGAATATTAAGATAAAAAAAAGGCCAACATCTCAAGTTTACAAGTTCACTAAAATTGTAGTTTGCTGAATTTCACTGAATGCCATTTTCATTGATCTGGATTAATTAATTTCTTGAATATTCATTGAAATTAAATTTTAAATATTTCATTTAACCCTCATTGATGTAACGTAATTTTACGAAGGTGGTGTTGGCTAAAATGGTTAGCGCGTTTATTACAAAGCCTTAGGACCTGGGTTCAAATTTCTTTGATGTACTTAAGTGTGGCATTGTATTAACTCTTGTTACACTGTTTAAGTGATGAATTTGTAGCACTAGTCACTAATAACTGTTGCGGCAGCGATTACACCATATCTCCCTCCTTCTTCAGTTATCAGAATCGTCGGCGCAGTCAAATAATTACTGCTCACACAGCTTAAGATACAATTAATAGAAATGCAATTTGGTTCTGCCTGCGGAAACTCGGTATACCAGAAACGATAATAGCCCTAATCAAAGAACTCTATCATGACGCACCGTGTACAGTTCGATACAAAGGCCAAGACAGTTCCAGCTTTACCATCAACAAGGGCGTAAGACAAGGATGTGTACGAGTACTTTCACCAATTCTCTTTCCCAAAATACTAGACTATGTAATGGCACAGACAAATCAAGAAGCATCGGATGGAATCCAATGGCACCTGAATCAACGGCTTCATGACCTGAATTATGCTGACGACATATGTCTGTTGTCACACACACACTCAGGCATAAAGAATTCTTTCCCATATTAGAAAGGCAAACAGGTTGCCTAGAAATGAGATGGAATTGTACCTATCATGAACTTGGTCCATATTTTGATCTCAGTACTTTTTACGGCTGAAATATTTTGGATAGGAACTTGGCCTTATTTTCACATTTGTGTTTTTGTGCGGATCTCACTTCTATTTTCTAAGTTGTTTTTGTATAAATTTTTATATGTATTGCTTATCTGGGCCTACCTGTGTACGAAATTTCAGTTTTCTAGCTATATTGGAAGTGCCCCACACAAAGAAGGGGCATGATAGTCCCCTCAGATGAAAAGTGCCCGTTAAAAAATCATTTTCGTTATATTCTCATCAGGACCTACCTGTGTACCAAATTGCAGCTTTCTAGCTCTACTGGAAGTGCCCCATACGAAGAAGGGGAACCCTAGTCCCCGCGGTTAAAAAGTGCCGTTTAAAAATCATTTTCGTTAATTTCTCACCAATACCTACCTCTGTACCGAGTGTCAGCTCTCTAGCTATACTGAAAGTGCCCAATACTATTGATGAGTTAGTGAGTTAGTCACTGAGTGAGTGAGTCAGTGATTGAATATGTACTAAAATATGGACTTCTTACACCTTAATATCTCGGGAAGCTTTTACGGTAGAACTTTAAAATTTAACTTTTGAGGTCAACTCTGTGGGGAGACCTTATGTTTCAAGTTTCATTATATTATGATCAGGGGGAGCAAAGTTATCAGGGGGTAATAACAGCTCGAATGGTTTCGTGTAAATATACACACTGTGCGGCCGAAATTGGCCTGGCGCACTACCGATCGCCTTGATTGCTAACTAATATGAAACAAAAATTAATAAGTCTACTTAACATTAGAGGCGCTGCAACACTGCTCTAAAAATTAACAAGAGTTGTAAAGAATTAACCCTTCTGCTACATTATCACCACCTAACTTCTCCACTCTATCCCTTTTTCTCTAGTTCTGGCACAAGGCATGGCATAAGTAGGGGTCACGCCCTGCGTGCTAAGCCAGAAAAACAATTTACATTTGCTAAAAATAATGGAAAATTCGTTGAAGAAAACATTCGTCTTTAGTATTTAGTTAAATAGATTAGCTAAGAGCACCAATACATGTAAATGAGTTTATTTAACAAATGAAAAGTAATATTATCAGGCTCAAGTTCAGTTTTATTGAATTAATGAAAATTCAAAATTACTAAGAGTTTTTTTGTGTTGGAAAATATTATTATTTATATCCAATCAGTTTTTAGCAGAACGTATCAGTACGTATCAGTGAGTTTATTTAATTTATTTATGAAAGTACCGTATGAAAACTAGTGAAACATAACTAATTCTTTGAATATTGAATCTAAATATATCTTAAACAATATATACATAGTTGACAAACGACAGTTAGTTGTTATTTTCAGGAAGATAAAAGTCATTCTTTACGAATCTCACCTCCTACTAAAGCCTGCTGTGAATAAGCAATTACAAAATTTAATCTAAACGCTGAAATATTCTTTTCATAAATTTATGACTTGCTTTGAGTTTTCTTTTTCTCTGTTTGTTTTTTTAATTCCTTCTTGTCATCATTTTATTCTTATTTTCTTTTTTTGTTTTTAGATTTCGCTGTGTGAAGGTTTAAATTTTATATATTTTTTTTCGATTCACAATAATTCGTTGTAGTCTATTGTCATTTTTATTGAAATAAGCGAGCGAGTGTGTGGATGTGATTGTGTGTGTTAGATGATAAAAGTGAAAATGTGTGTGTTTGTGTATGCGATTGTTTGTGCTTGAATTCTTTTTGATCCTGACATAGACTTATTTGTCTTCAGGAAACTCGAGTAAAATTGCTTTTTCCTCACAACAACAATTTGCCCAAACAGTCACACACATACACACCCATTTACACAATGCTCAATGTTGCACACTATCCATTTTCACCGTTGTATATAAAGTGTTAGTGGGATTTTTTTTTATTTTTATAACAACGACACATAAGGCAGAAAAAAATACACGACATATACATACATAAGAACAATAAAATATTTCAAATTTCGTTTCCTTGCAAAAAATCAAGCTCGTTGTCTTAACAGGATTTACAAGATTTAGATTCTCAAAATGTTTGTTTTTTTAATTCATTCTCCATACTTTTGTTTTAGTTGTTATTGTTCTTGTTTGGGTTGGTAAATACAAAAAAAAAATCTTTTCTTTTATCAATTTTTTATTGTCCGAGCATTTTTTCATCATTTTCGTTTAAACTTGAACCGTTTTCTATTTTCCAGCAAACGGACTGTGGTCCCATTGGCAGATAAAGCCGACATGAATATAAGTTTATACGATATTTTGTTAACTTGATATGATGTCATGTAAATAAATAAAAAAATAATATAAAAATAAAATCTTTTGGGTTAAAATTAAAAAAAGTCGGAAAAGGTATTCCGATTTAAATTCTGTAGTTTATAAAAAAATCATCAGTAAAGTTTCAAATCAAACGAATTCATTTCACTGGTGGACGCATTGCGGTAGCTGATAATAAAGTTTTGTGTACGCTTGCTGTCAAAATCTATATATAGAAATAGATGACGTAAAATAAAACGATTATATTTTTTGCAAATATTAACAAACAGAATTCTGATAAAACAAGCGCAATTGCAATACCAATATTTCGATGGGACAACTTACCTTCCTCTCTGATAAAAAAAAAAAAATTATGGTACCAAACTCTAAAAAAAATTTAAGAATTTGTTAAATATGGCGGATTTATAGAATAAAAATTTTGTTTATGGTGGGATTCGAAACAACTTGCACCGATTTAAATTAAAACCCTAAAAGCACACCACTTCAAAGAAACACAGAATATGGAAATCGGTCAATAAATTGCGAAGTAATTAAATAATCAATCGATAAATAAATAATATTTTTGAGGGTGATGGGGACAACTGGCCGCGATTTTCAAAAAAAAAAAAAAAAACGAATAATAATTTTACAAATCGGTACTTTAAAGGAACAACATTAGGAAAAATGGCCCCAAACTTATAAATAAAAACTTTAAAATGGCCCCAAACTGAAAAATAAAAAATACAAAATGGCCCCCCAAAAAAAAGTAAAAATGGCATCACAGTTTGTATTGTTGTTTTCAATACAAAACTTTGCGGCAGTTTTTCTTTTTTTAATAAAAAATTAAGAATGGCCCCAAAAAAGTATAAGTAAAATATATCCCAAAAAACTCTTTATATCAAAAACTACCTTTTGCGAATATTATTAGTAAACGGAGAATTTGTTCAAAATTATATGCAGTAGAGAAACCTTGATCCCCGCCGAAGCCCGGCAATGCAAAAAAACCGTTTGTAAACGACTGCCACTGTTAGAAGCACCATGAGGTAGAAAGTGTTTAGAACGAACCAAATAAACTAAGCCCCTAAAAATAAGAGTGAAATAAATCCCCAAAATTTTATATGTTGGACGATTTTGTTGTCAATGACCGACAAATGCAGTCTTTGGCAAGCACCGCCGTGTCCGAAAATACAATGGTTGAGAAAATGCTGAACTCTGGCCGAAAGCCGTTTACGCGACAAATTTTTTGTAATGAAAATCAAATTTTTTAAAATTTCAATTTGCAGTAAATTTTCCAAAATTGGGGCTGCTTACTAAAGGTTTCTTGCATTCAAAAGAGAAGAAGAATTTTTGAAAATCGGTCCATAAATTATAGAGTTATAGAAGTTCTGACATTAAAAACCAACCCACTTGAATTTATACATAAATTCCTTCTTTTTTTAAAGTCAGTTAAAAAATAAAAATTCATTCAAAAATAAAATGTTGAAAGACTTTTTCTTAAATCTTTATTTAACAGGAAAATAATTTGCTATAAAAAAAATAATTTTTAAGAAAATAAAATATATTAACAAGAGACTCTTACGACTTATTCTGTGGTGTTTTGAAAATTTGCATCTAAAATAGTGTTAAAATTTTCCCATTTACCAATTTTGTCTTGACCACTGTGCAACGACTGTCTTAGGTTGCAAAAAAATGTGGAAAATAATTTGAAAGCAAAGAGAAAGGTTGTGCGTGTTTATTAAAATATTCTCTAAGTTTTTTTTTATTGTTCTATTGCTGTTCTTCACTCTTCGAAAAATGTTTCCTTCGGGGCTTCTATATTATTATATTTTTTTTTTTTTTTTTTGTTGGTGCAGTTGTCGTTTGTGTCCTTTTATTAAGACATTTACTTCATTTTCCTGTGATTAATGTTGTCATTAACAGCAATTATCTATTTATTATTATTTATATTTTTCTCTCTTTCTATTTAATACATTTTTTTTGTATTTCCTTAAAGCTGGCAGTTTCTTATGGAAGCCTGCGAGTGTGTGAAGAAAGAACAAACGAAAAACAAGAAAAACATCTTTTAGGATTATTTTATTATTCTTGACTTGTTTTATTATTTTTTGATTTGTGCTTGATAATGTCAACGTTTACTTTCGTAGTAAAAGGAATTTATGTCGTGGTATATAAAAGAAAAAGAACAAAATTACATTGAAAATGATAAAAGTGGTTAACCATGGTCAAGTGGCTTAAGACAGAAACGAGATTTATGTATATATACATACATATATATTTTTATATGTATATATTTGCGAAATGTAATAAAGAGAACAGTTTTCAAGATTTGTTGTTTTCTTTTTAAACAAATAAAACAAAAGTTTTAATGGGTCTTCTTTAACTACTGTGTGTGTGTGTGTGTGTGTGTGTGTGTGTGAATATATATGTAAGTATGTGTGTTATTTTATGCTTGAAAAAGTTTTCTCAAGTATAAAAGATTTTATTTTGCTTTGGGTTCTTTTGAAAACTAAATCAAAAGTACAGTGTCATCAATCTACTTTAATTATTTTAGTTCTAAACACTTTTCGTAAGTAAGAAACAAGTAAGTGGATTTGGTTGTATGAATTATAATTTGACTTGAATTTATTGCATAATTGCTCTTTAACAAACAAACATTCTTTCCACCATGTAACATTATTTGCATATTAACGAAAAACATGTGACGTATGAGCAATATTTGCACACATTTGCAATTTAAATTAATCATACGTAAAAATATTACATTTAATACAAAAACAAAAGTTTTAAAATTGTTTTTGTTTTGAATGTAATTTGTACGAAAGAAAAATTCTTTTATGCATAAATAATAATATGTATTACTATTTTTTAAACATGCAATTTAACATTCATTTAACTAAATTTCCTAAAAATTTAACATTCATTTTTTTAAATTCTAAAAAAATGTTGGGAAAAATTTCAATAAATAAATTAATTTATTTGTTTTTTGTTTATTTCTCTTTATGCTTTTCTTATATATTGATAGAGATGCCACATAAAAGGAAACTATAACGATGTTGTTAAGAAGCAATTACTGAATAACAAAATCGCAATAATTGTTGGTAAATTTAACATTTATCGAATTGTTAAAAGTTACTGACTCGCACTACAAGAGAGGCAAAGTACTATTATGCTGTAAATAAAATGAAAACAGTCATAAGGATATTTTCCAGTTAAAGAAGACACTGATGGCAACGAAATGTCCGTAGCTGTTACAGATAAGCTCTTTAATTTTGGTTGATTTTTCTTTTTTGTTTTATTCATTATTGTTGATGTAAAAATTGCACGAAATCGTGTCTAATATTTTTAAATAGACAATTCATTTTCAAAATAGTCTTAACTGATACATGGAAAGAAAAAACATAGTTGATGGAATCATAATCGCAAACTATAATTTCATGTTCAGATTAGTGATTGCAGCTACTATATATTGCATTTGTTATCGAAGGAACATAATATGTCCTTCATAAATCTCCCTTTGACAATACCATTGTATGAAAATAGTTTGCTCTGCAAACGCAGAGAAATTTGAGCGCATTATAGCGACTATGAACATGTTTTTTTCCTGGTTTATGTAAACAATTTGACTTTTTGTTTAAATAAAAGAAAAATACACACACAAATACTTATTAAATTAAATCAAATTATATTTTTGATAAATATTTTTAAATAAAAATAAACTTTTCTGGACAAATTAAATCTGATGAAATTCAAAATAATTATCTTATTTATTGGAATATTTATGTAAAATCTAATTGCCATCTTTTGCAGTAGTTCCGTAGTAATTTTTTCGTCATGTTGCAAAGAAACATATTTTCGTATATTTAATTCACTTCATATATTAGTATATATTCATATATGTACCTTAAACCACTGATGTGGAAGAATTCAGGTGCACTTTTATTTTGTTGTAAAACTAAATAACTTTCATCACATAATTATAATTTTAACGTTAATTTTTTCACTTCACATCTCCTCGTATTATTAAATTCTATGAACGACTGAAGTAACATACGATTGACAGCTATTTTGTTTATTTTCAGAACACAAACAATGTATGGTCACAATAAATTTTAAATTTTAAAAAACTTTTATTATTATCATTTGCAAAAGATTCTTTTGTAACAGCGAAAATACTTTTTTGATACATTAAATTTTTATCGAACGAAACCCAGAATTATTATTTTATTTTCGCATCAAATATTTTAATAATTGAAGAGTTTTTAATTTTTAATAAGAATTTTAATAATATTTGCTTCAATGAATAATTATTTGGTTGTGGCAGATATACTTAGTTGACATGAACAGTTTGCAATGATGTCTTTTCTCTGCGTGTAGAAAATATAAAGGGTTTTTTAAATATTAACGATTTTAATTGTGAATAATGTGGAGTTTAAAGTAACTAAAGAATTTTTATCGATATATTTCCTAAAAACCAGTTATTTTTTCCATTTATGTATTGATACGTTATTATTGGTTAAACCAGGTTTAATCTACGTTTATGGTTTAGCTAAATTATCGTGCAAACGTTCACTTGTGCATGCTAAATCAGATTCAAATATGTAAGATTTAGTTTTAAAAAAATACTAAACTGACAATGCTAATCAGAAATCATTTAAAGTTAAATAGTTTTTTAAAGTTTGTTTCAAACTTGACCACAAAATCGGACATTCATACTCGTATGCTATATAAAATTTCACTATATAATTCAACATACATGCGAGTACATACATTTATTTATAAGACGTTAAAATTTGCTTTGATTGTTCAATGTAATGTGTTGGCGAAGAATAAACGACGAGTATACATTTTATTAAAAATATAATGGAAACTCAAATGACTAACACACGTACAGTAGATTATTTTTTTTTTATTTTTTTTTTTTATATGAAAACAAAAACTATTCGGTTTTTACGTGAATTGTCTTAAGTACGTTTACTCACAAACAAGTGCAAACACATTTCATATTACTTATAAAAACAACTAACAACAATGGCATGTTAACTTTAGTTTGAGATATACTCGTATAGTTTTTCTGTATTGTTTTTTTTTTTTTTTTTTTTTTGACTCCCCGAACAATAACATCTCTTTAGTGAGATAAAAATAAAAACAATGTTAACTGCAATTCATGAAGAACAATATTAAATGCAAAACAATAGTTTATTTTTATTTTTATAGCTTAAAACGTAAAAATAGCAAAATGCTACTCGAAAAGAGGAGAGACAACAAAAAGAAGAAATAAACATAAAATAAATCTAAAGCTTCTGTTGTAATTTTTATAGGCACATCTGACCGAAAAAATGCTTGTGTTAAGACAATAGACAATATATAAAAGAATAGACATGAAATAAATTAAAAGGATATGTATGAGGGTGCCTACATGTGTGGTTTTCTGCATATTTATTGTCTGTTTATATTTCAGCTCATTTGGGGCTTAGAGAAAGTTTTATTTTATGGAGGTAATTTAGCGGACATGTAATGAAAGAAATATAACAGTTTAAGCTGTTTTAGGACTTTCAAGCCAAATAATAGGATTTTACTACAATGCAGGATTTGAAGAATTCGTTTATATGAGATGCTAACAAAGGTGAGTGGCTTTAATTGCTTAGAATGCTTGTACCAATAATTGCACAAGAAAATATCGCTCAAAGATTAATCACCCAAAAAATGAAGAGAGCATATAGATAAGGTGTTTGATCTTTGCATTTAGTGCTTTTGTTAAAATCAAAGTATTATTTGATTATTCTTTTGTAACATGTCAATTATGACAAGAGATACCAAAATATTTCTTTCGTGATTAGTTATTAATTTTATTATTTTTGTTTAAATATTTTAAATAGGAAATGGTTTTCCTTTTTCTTAATGAAGTTACAAATTTTAAGTGGAACTGCAAAGCTGTTGATTTGTTCATTTAATTTAATTTCTTAATTAAACTACATACTTTTAGTAAAAAGAATTAGCAAAAAAACTTCTTGGATTAAAAACACATAGAGGTTGATTAAAAATTAATTTATTAATTTTTTGGCAAATAAAAAATATCAGTCCAAGCTATCACTATCCCAAACGTTGCTTCCATCAAACGTTGACTGCCATCTAGACATAAAGGAAACAACAAAAAGCTATGTTGAACAGGAAAATAATAAATTTCCGGAACCACTAATATAAAAAAACATGTGACCAAAAACTTTTAGCTGACTCCAAAGAATAATTTAATGATGCAGGATAATCAACTACTTAATTGCCGCTGTCATGATTACCAGTGCGGTCGAAACGGATAAGAACCTAAAAAATTATATATACGAATTCAAGCCTTAATAATTAAAAGCAGTTTTCTGCTTATCCGGCGAAAGGATTTTATTTGCACAAAGAGGTCAAATTATTTGGAAAACACTTGTATTTATGTAATTAAATTTAAATAAATTTACAAATATGTATATCAAAACTATGAACTATAAGTACTATCAAGAGATGCTTTCGTCCTTGTCAGACCGATTTGATGTCTGCTACGTCTTATCATACACATTAAAAGTCTGCCATAGATACGCAGAATATATGTAAGTGTGTCTGCATAATTTTATTCGTATTAGATAATAATCTATATGTTTAGTGGCAAAGCCGCTTTTATTCAAAATTCACATTCAGAAGTTCTTCTTATCTGTAAATTTTCATCTTTTATAAAACGATGAAGGTCAGTTCATTGTGCGCCCTTCCCGTAATGTGTTGAACTGTTTCATAGGAATCCCACGAATATACAGAAAAAAATAAAAATTGATTTC
Source organism: Lypha dubia (assembly GCA_947311025.1). Classification (NCBI taxonomy): domain Eukaryota; kingdom Metazoa; phylum Arthropoda; class Insecta; order Diptera; family Tachinidae; genus Lypha; species Lypha dubia. The sequence continues at coordinate 52,580,736 of OX371260.1, read as the reverse complement.
AATTAAAAAATTTGTGATATCAATTAAAAATTTAATTAAATTTGCACCAGTAAACAAATTAATAGTATCAATTAAATTTTTATTTATTTATTATTTAGAATTATTTATTACAATTAAAAACTTAATTAAATATTTAATAAAAATTTTTTATATTTTTAATTGCAGGCTTAATTGAAAAAAAAATAAATGTTTTTTTCTGTGTAATGCCTTAATTCACCGCTTTTGTCCAAAATATTACCATGTCATGTATATGTTATAGCTAAAAAATAGCGATAACACTAGTTTTTTTTTAAATGTAAGTTTTGACACATTTTTAAATATTTGCTCGAAATATTTATCAAAAATTGTTTAAAAGGTAGTAAATAAAATGTACTTTAAGTTCTGAGTTAATGTATTATTGAAAATAATGATTGAATAGCCAACAAATGCTCTAAGCATACAGAAGCAGTAAGAAACACTCTTTGTTTGGTTGATTCACATAAAAAAATCTTAAATATTTTATATTAACTGAGTTGTCATAGTTTTTTTTTATATTAAAGCAATAACTGTGCAAGTATATTCGTGCAAGTATATGCGTGTCTTACAAACTTGTTTTGGGTTGCAGGCTGTGGTAAAATAAATAAGAAAAAGCGAAACATTTTATTCACAATAAGATTTTCCTTCTTGTTGTATATAAACTCGCTTTATATTTTATGCCACTGTGTAACGTAGTAACCAAAAGACTTGAGCTAAAGTTGCTTCACCACCAAAGAATTTCGAATAACTGTTGTTATTTACGGTGCATTTTCATACAAAACGGAAGAGGATCATAAAATAACCAGAAGTTTAACATCGTATTTTCCCGACTACAACTTTTAAAACTCTTTTTGTTTAGCCAGTATTATTTCTATGCTGCCACATCTCTTTAGCATATTTTTCATTTATTTAATATTGATGCTACTGCTACATCTGAGGATGGTACGTATGGATGCATATATACATACATACTTATATAAAGGGTGATATTTTGATGTTTTATTTTTAAAGTTTAAAGTTTTTTTTTTGTGATTTGCAGCAGACATTAAAAATAAAATTATTTTATTATGTGTTAACAGCAAAATACACTAAACGATCTTTTAAGCTTCTGAATAACATTGAGGATATACTAGCTGCTCAGTAGTTTTAGGCAAATTGTATAACCTTTTACCTGGACTGTGTTCTTGCTATGCTTTACTAAAGCTATAAAATGTCTGTATACAAAATTTAGAGAAAAATCAAGATACCAAAAGTTTCTAATTTTACCTCCCAGAAAGTACACTGTTTGTTAATATAAACAAATATAAAATGCACTAAAAGCACTAATTTATACAGTTTTGTAGCCATTAAAACGTAGCCTTAGGGGCTGTGCACATATTACGTAACGCTCCAGGGGGGATGGGGGGCTTAAGATTTGTTACGGATTGGAAATTTTGCACTGAAAAATTAGTAAAAAGCGTTACGAAGGGGGGGGGGGGGGGTATAAAATCTCTGAAAACAGCGTTACGTAATATGTGCACAGCCCCTTACTTTGATCTGGGTCATATGCTACCCATCTACCAAATATCATCCAAATCCATTAAGCGGTTTTCGTTGTATCGTGGAACAATATCTAAACATCCCATCATTTAAACACACAAACTTTTACATTCATAATAATTACTTCATAATAAATTCATCAAACATGAGTTTTTTTTTATAAAAAATTAAAAGAGAGGAAATTATTGCCATCGGCTTAGAGCTTGAAAATTAAATTTTCATTCTAAACATATTATTAGAAACAAATATTTTGTATTATAACGAAGCATTAAATTTTTTAATTATTAATGGTATTCATTACAAAATTTAACGAATTTTTTATTACAAAATTTCAATACAATTTTTTCTTAAAATAAATTTCTAATCCATTTAAAATTTTATGAATTGGGGTAAATATTTATTCCCACTGTGATTTTGTACGGTCACTTGGTGCGAATGAGTTAAATATTAATTCATTTAATTATTATCCGTATGAAGTTCGGTATTTATACTAAAATATATTGCATACTTTTGCGTGGCTCTTAAAAGAGACTCTTTCACAATTGCTTATGACTAATACAATATTCTCAAGAACAGTATAAATAACGAACTTCATATGGCTATTAATTGAATGAATTAATATTTAACTCATACGCACCAAGTGATCATACAAGGTGATAGTGGGCAGCTTTGCCAAATGTGCAGATTTATCTGTATTTTGCAGATTTTCGAAGCATTGACCAGTTTTGAATTTGGGTTTCTTGCACATAAAGTATTTTTTATGTATAAAATAAATTAAATAACGATAAATTTTTTTTGGTTTTTGTTCTATAATATAGTATAATATAATATATATATTATGCAGTTTTTTTCACTATTAAAAAAATATGGCAACGTTGCACATAAGGACTGATACAAAAATATTTTTTTTTTAAAAAAGACTGGAAATATTTTATTAGTTTAGAATGAGATAATATTCGAAATCAGCCGGCTTTTAAATTTATTTCTTCGAATTTCCCTGAAGTTGGTAGACGTATACTCATATTAATATATATGATACTTTTTAAGGGTCAAAAAAGGGACGAATTGGTAGTTTTTCCTGATTTAACTTTACTTCTAGTAAATTCAATTAATATTACAAACAGCGGTGCCATTTTAGCTATTTTCTAGCTAAATTTAGCTATATTTTAACTCGTTTATCTAGAAGAAAAGCTAATTTAGCTATTAGCAATTTTTTTAGCCATTTTTATTTTAATCTAGCTATTTTTTTGCATTTTTCCATACATGACATTTATATCCGAATAATCGTAAAAAATTAAATCCCACAACAAAGAAACACTAATTTACTACCAAAAAATACAACAGCGTAATATGTCGCATTAATATCGCTAAAACAACAACAAATTTATACCAAGCCGTCAACTCTAGTTCATACATAAAAAATATTGTTTACATTTTTTTTATATAAACTTCGCATCAACGATACCGAAACGTCAACGTAAATAGGTTGTTGTTGTAGCTGATGCATCTACTTATTTGTTATAATCTTGTTAATGTTTCTGTAAGTTGTCGGGTATAATTGGCGCCACCACTTGGCGGTAAATGAAAACAATCAAACATATGTCAATTCGGAATAGTACCATCGATAGTTTTGCAGCTCTAATTCAAGTTAAAAAAATTGAAGTTAAAATATAGACAAAAATTTCGCAAAGAATGGGTTAGTAACCCAAAAGGTTAGTATTGGCATTTGCACACGTAAATAAATGATAAATAAATGTATGTATATTAAAAATTGTTTGTTTCAGATTACCCGACAATATTAAAGTGCTGCAAAATATAGAATATTTTTCTGTACAAAATATTTTACGGTCTTCTAAAGAAAGTATTTTACCAATACTAGATTTATTTAAAGTTGAAAATGAAATATCTTCAAAAATTCAAGAACAGTATTCAAATATTCAGTATATAAAATGGAACAATACAAACAATACAATTGCTTTTTGGGCTAAAGTATTTGAATACAAAGATGCTGGTGGAAATACAAAATTTAAAGAAATTTCTGATTTTGTTGCCAAATTATTATCGCTTCCATGGTCAAATGCAGAAGTAGAGAGAGTATTCGGCCAAATAAATCTTGTCAAGACTAAAATAAGAAACAAGCTCCATCTAGACTCATACTAATATATAGGATACATTTCAAGGGTCAAAAAAGGGACGAATTGGTAGTTTTTATTTTTTATTTTTTTGTAGTAATATTATATGAATTTTTATAATAACATACTTTCTGGGGGCTGAAATAAAATAAAGCTGGTACTTTTGGTAATATTTTACTTATGGTATTTTTTACTTTAGGCACATTTTTTATTTATAAACTCTTTTATGACCTAGATTAGAATGTGGGGTAGTTTTTAAGTGGTAAAAAAGGTTCGAATTGGTAGTTTCGAGAATTTATATTGTTTTATTAATATTTTATAAATTTTTTCAAAATTTATATCGTTTCTGTGGCCTGAAATGAGATAAAGCTGGTACTTTTGGTACTATTTTACTTAGTGTATTTTTTTACTTTAGGTACTTTTTTTGTTTAGAAATTCGCTATGACCTACATTAAAATATAGGGTACTTTTTAAGGGGTAAAAAAGGAACATTTTGGTAGTTTTAAAATTTTTTTTTTATAAATATTTTATAATTTTTTTTTTAAGTTTCTGGGGCATGAGATGAGAAAAATCTGGTCGTTTTGGTAATTTTTTAATTGTGGTACTTTTTTCTTGATATCTTCTCTTAATATAATTGTATGAAATTTGGTAGATGAATAGCATATGACCGAGATTACAATAAACGGTAATTTTTACGGGGTAAAAACGGGACATATTAGTACTTTTGTCTCTCTTGGTATTTTAACCAATTTTTTGTTTACTTTGACATACAGTGCACTCCCTAGGTATTGAAATGAGGAAAAGTTGCTACTTTTGGTACTTTTTGCTTCTGGTACACTTTATGTCTTCATTAACATGTATCGTGAACAAAGTCACGGGCAGACTCTAGTGAAACATATTTGCTTTTTTTTTTTTTTGTATAATGTGAAGTGTTGCCGTTTTTAATTTTATTATTTAATATTTTAAGTAACTAGAAAAAAGTAAAATAAAAATATTCAGATAAATAAATCTTATAAAAAATAGTCAGATTTTTAATTAATAACTTAAATGTTGTTGCTATTTTTCTAGTATTGAGAAAAATCATTTTAAATCGTAAAACACTTTTGCTGTCTACTAAAACAATTTTAAAAGATATGCCAGAAATTGAAGTAGTTAAGCAGTCATCTGATCGAGAGTGTATCTATAAATATTATATAAAGCCATCCACAAAAATATATTAAAAAACAAAATGATTATGTTTATTTTTCCTTTCCTTTTTTGCTTTTATGTAAACTTAAGTTTTTATAAATCAAAGGAAAAATACCTTTAAATGTGTTTCCGTCTTATACTTGCGTTCTCTCATTTTGTGTGTTTTCTATTTGCAAACAAAAAAAAATGAAATACAATCAACAGGATGTAGACATTTAAAAACAATTTGAGGTAATTTTTAAATGGCAAAAACACATATTTGTTCACGTGCAATTTTTCCAGCTTAAATATTTATAATGTATTTCAAATTATGGTTTTTACAAAATTTGAACTCATAAAACTGCTTTAAATGCAATAAAAATAAATTATTGTTGAAAAAAAATCATATATTTTCTAAAAAACTTTTTAGTGAAATGCTCTAAAAAGGTGAAAATAAACAATCAATTAAATTAAATTTAAATGAGGTATTTTTTACGGCAGTACGCAAAGTGCAGTTTTGTACTAACGACTACACAGTCAATGTTTCATTTTATTAAACACGTTTTGTAGTATGAAATAAAAATTCAGCAATTTTTTTCTATTAGCAATCGAGAGAACTAAAGTAATGTGACACTAAACATTTCTTGCTTTATACTAAAATTTTATTAAACAAAAATTCTTTCGTTCTTTAAGTGTCACATTAAGAGTTTTGGAAAAAAACTTAACTTTAATTAATTTGTCTTAAATTCATACATGATTGTTTTTCTTTGTTTAACAAATTTGTAGTGACATAATAAATGTTATTCCTTTTCCAAATTATTTTTTCATGTTTATTTCCAATAGAAACTTTGTTTTTGGTCCTTTTTTATCAGTCACGTAGTTACTTGTATAGACAGAAAACATAAAACGTAACCGTATTTTTTAGACAAATTTATAGAAAGAAAAAAATCAGTTTGTTAGTGTTTTAAAAAAAAGTTGAATGAGAAAAAAAATTAGTTTGTAAAGTTGATGCTTGTGTCAACGAGAAAAGGAGACTTTTTAAATAAAACAGGCACTTAACATTTATGCCTGGCTATTTTTAGTTTTATTTTTTTTTTTGTATTTCTCATTCGAGATTTGTGAGCTACAGGCTACATTTTGAAATTGCTTATGAAAATGTTATGTATCTTGATTATTTCGATTTGAATTAAATTCACAATTGCAGTCCACAAATCTTGCTTTTATTCCAGTAAAGAGCGACAACATATGTCGGGATCATATTGCAACACCAATTTTACCCCGTGCTATTAATAATCTTTCGAACCTCATACAAGTTGTGGTCGTTGCAACCAAATGCTATGGACTGCATGTAAATTTTTTCTAACTCGATAGCACTTAATTATTTCATTATGAATATAACTTCACAATCTTTGGCTTTTATAATGGCTTGAAATTGTCTGCCAATGTTTCTACGGAAAATTAATAAAATATCTTCAATGAATTGTTCATAAATAATGAGCTAATCGATGAACTAGTTCACTAATTTTGTTTAAGAATACCTCGCGAGTATGCTTCATTAATGTTGAAAGAATATTTCCACGAATATTTGTAACAAAACAACGTAATTTAACACCGAATCACAGCATTTTAGGAAAAATATAATGAATTTTTTTTCAAAGTGGTGAGGGTGATGTTGACTGAAGTTGTTAACGCGGTGACTACTAAGCAAACCATGACTTGGGGCCTGTGTTCAAACCCTGAGAGTGAGTGAGACATTGTATTAATTGTTTTCGGACTGTTTAAGCGATGAAGCCATAGAACTGGTCACTGAAAACTATTCCGACAGCGACTGATGCTGTTCCAAGCTATTGAACACATTATCGACTTTCTTTGTCGGTTAGCAGAGAAACATCGGCGAAATAAAACAATTAATAAAATGCCTGTTAATACAGCTTAACAAAGTTAATGCGTCTACTTAACACCAGAGGCGCCACACCACCGCTAAAAAATATTAACATAACGCGCAAAGCAAAGTTTTAAAAGAGTTAAGCCTTCTAAATTTTCAACATATATCTTCTCTACCCTATACCTCTCTCTAAGATCTTACACAATGCAGTGCATAAGTAGGGGTTATCCTCTGAGTGCTGGTCCTACTTAAAAAAAAAAATTAAAAAAAAGAATGTCTTTCATTGAAGTTTTATAAAATCAAAGGAATTTTTAATTTGTCAGGCTTAAGTTCGTTTTCTCTAAATTTAATTCTTTATAAATTAAATTATTATTTTAATTAGAAAGAAAAATCTAGTAGCTCTTAATGCTTGAACAGACAAAGAAAAATTAGACTGCGCGGAGGGTTGAACTGACATCATGATATTTCGAGACTAACCACAGTCTCATCATCAGAGTTGTCTACCGCTTAGACCTCACTGCCAACACGGCAGCTGCAATCACACTAGTTATAGATCCTCTATCATTAATTGAATCTACTGAATTGCATGTAAGTTTTTAAACTACAGTTTTTATCATTTTTAATGGGTTGGAACTTTACTACATATACTTTTGCAAAGTCTATTTTGTTCAAGTTGAGCTTGATTCTAGTGTTTATGATTTATTTTTATCAATATTTTTTTCAGTACACCCAATTCTCTTTTTACACGATAGATACGTTCCCAATAAATTCGTGTAAAAAAAATTCGTGTAAAAAAAGATACTAGCCAAAGATGAAAATAGTAGATTGGTTCCAGACCTAAAAAATAACGTAAAAGTATAATAAATTAATAATAATTAATATTACATAAATAATATTACAGGTGATTTATGTGACATTGTGACCGGGCTACCAATATACAATAGTTAAGAAATAGTTATAATTAAACACAATTCTGATTTTCAATTAATAATGCAGCGATTTGGAAATTATTTAAAACTTACCTGTTATTGAGTTGATAAATTTGTACGAGCACTAACTTTACAGCAATTAAACGTCTTTGTAGAATATTTAAAATCGTGTTAAAACAAAACAATTCGTGTAAAAAGAGAAAAATGTTAACTTTTTAACTCGTGTTAAATGAAAATTCGTGTAAAAATAATTCGTGTAAAAAGAGAATTAGGTGTATATCATTTTGCTCGTTTTGATGTAGTGTTGGCAGATATTTTCCTTTAAAATAAAACAGTCGATAAAAGTCGTCTTCATCTATCCAAAATATTATTTTCTAAATTCTATATTGAATTTTTTTGCATACATATTTTTTTTTTTTTTTGTTGTTTTTTTCGGTCTGCAAAATCATCAACTTTCCAAAAGTGCCACAGTGGTGTTCCATGGAGAATGTAAATTATATTACTTTACGTTGTTGTACATAGTCAATTTTATAATAAATGCATGTCTGTATGAATGTTATTGTGGCAATCGTTAGTGGTAATAGTTATTGTAGCAAAAGAAACTGCTAGTCGCAACATTATTTTTTATGACTTCTACGCATAATGACTTTATTTCAACTTTGACATTTGACGCATTGTCATTGTCAAAGAAATACCAACCAGCAAAAGAGTTTTGCGATACAAATATTTATGTATGTACGTATGTATGTATGTGTGTATGCATATACATACTTTATTTCATATGTATGTATGTACATTACCAGTATATCTTTTGCATTTTAGTTTGACACCAAAAAAGTTTCTTGTTTTATTTTGTGGTTTGCAAAAAAAATATATTTATGTATTTAAATTATAAGAAAAATGTCATAGATGAAATTAAAATAAAAGTTTACACAATATGTGTCATAAGCCAAAAACTCCACAAAACGAAAATTCTGTTGACATTTTTATAGAGGAGACCAAAAAAATTATTCGGTTAAATTGTAGATTTTCTTATTATGACAGAAAAATACCGTTGAATAAGTTTAAATTTTAATTAAATTCTTTATGTTAATTAAATGAAATTATTTTTAGGCTAAGGGGTATCCCAGCAGAAAGAAGCGAAAATTTTTCCAAAGAGATTCCTTATTATTTTTATGTGGTAAATCTTTTTAATTTTATCAAGAAGGAAAATACATAAAATCAAGAAGAAAACTTGTTATTTACAATTTTTTTACCCAATTTCCGTTATTTTTGGCACCAAAAAAACAATCCATAGAGAAAAACTTTTTCATTCTATTAGGTTTTCATATGAATTGCGTAAAAAAGTTATTTCTTATTGATTTCATTAGGCCATCTTATTGATTTTTTCAAAAAGGTATTCCTTATTGATTTCATTAGGTTCCTGTATGATCATGTGTAAATCATCTTCTTAAACTGGCTGGTAACATGTAGCAAGGTGTAGTGGTGAGGTGGTTAGAGTGCCTATTTACGAAACCGAAGCTCCCAACAGACGTAAATTTTATAAAAATGGTTTAATTACCCCTCATCCAGATAATACAACTGTTATGAATAAGCATTCCGGACGTACCATGACGTTCTGATGACATCAAATTTGTACTTCCTAACATCACACAGAGAAAACAGTGCCTAAGAAATACCTAATGAAATAGAACAATATTAATAAGATATCTCTACGGATTTTTTTCAAGAAGGAAGTCTTATTATTTTAATAAGGAAAACATTTTTGAAAAAATCAAGAAGGAAACTTATGGTTTTTATTATTCTTATTGATTTTTTCAAAAAGGTTTTCCTTATTAAAATAATAAGACTTCCTTCTTGAAAAAAATCCGTAGAGATATCTTATTAATTTTGTTCTATTTTATTAGGCACTGTTTTTTCTGTATGTGTATATTTATGTAAGAGAGTCTTTTAACTCGATTTTGACAGAATTTAAACGGCCAGAATTATTAAAAATTTCACACACTTGTCAAGGACGGATGATAGATAATACACTAATTCGGTCATTTTGTGCCATTGCCTTAGCCAGGAAATCGATGGGGAAGGTATCTCCCCAAATGCCGAATGACGTATAACTCCTTCATTTATGAGCCGATTTTTAAAATTCCGTTTTTTTAAGAGTTGGCATACTGCAAATCTTTTTTTGTGGAAATCCCCTTTCTTTCTTTTCTGACCCCAAATGTTTTCTTTTGTTTGAAAGGGTTTATATTAACTCTGCATTTCGCAATAAAACCAGTAAGAAATATTGACGCTTGATAAAAGGCAATGCACGCTTTTAGAACAATACATTAGTTTTCTCGTCAATGATTTCCTTCTTATATTAAGAATTATTTATTTCTTTTTAGTTCGATTAACTATAAAGGTGAGTTTTTAACTTTTTTTTTACGTATTAATTTTTGTGTGAATATGTATCCTTATAATTACTATTTTAGAACGAAGTTTACTTATTACTCATTTATGAAAATTTTTAGGATCATTTTCATTTTATGATAACACAATGTTATGAAACTTGGCCCATGAATTAAGCGAAAATTATAAAAATTTATTCGAGTAAAACTTAAGAATTTTTGTTTTCAAAATTTTATTTATTTGTTATGGGTTATCGAATATATATACTGCATTTAATATCAACTCATCAGTAGATCTTATACAAAACTTGCAAGTCTGAACTAAAAATTAGAAAAGTAAAAGCCCAATATTTGGAAAAAAACATAATAAGAGATTTATGTTGGATAAAATTAATTAATTCTTTTAACCAACGAAATGCAGCATAAAGGTTATCTAACCCGTAACAAATAAATGCAGTTTTGAAGGTGGTATTGGCGGAAGTGGTTAGCGCGTTGACTACCAAGCAAACAATGATTGGGGGCTTGGGTTCAAACCCTGGCCAGAGCAAGTCAATAAACATCATTAATTTCTCTATTATATATTAAAAAGACTTTGTGTAAATTAATGTCGGAATATTTAAGTGATGAAGGCATAGCACTGGTCACTAAAAAAAAACTGTTCCGACAGTGATTGATGCTATCCAAGCTAATGTACACAACATCGCCCTCCTTCGTCGGTTAGCAGAAACATCGGCGAAGTAAAACAATTAATAAAATGCCTGCTAATACAGCTTAACAAAGTTAATGCGTCTACTTAACACCAGAGGCACCTCACCACTGCCTTAAAAATTAACATAACGCGCAAAACAGAGTTGTGAAAGAGTTAAGTCCTCTAAATTTTAAACATCTATCTTCTCTACCCTATCCCTCTTCCTGAGTTCCGGCACAGTACACTGCATACGTAGGGGTCATCCCCTGAGTGCTGGTCCTAATTAAAAAAAAAAAAAATTTAGTTGTTTGTCCAGACATATTTAAACATGGCATACTGGTAACAATTGGTATTAAAAAATACCTCCCTGAGAATGTACAGAAATTGTGAGGGAGATCAAATAATCACATGTGCTCTCAAGACCACCTTGTATGAATCCGGCTTGTAATTATTTTTTTATTATCCGTTCGGAAAACTGTTAATTCCGTATTTGTCATTTCGTTCAAAATCAGTTTTGGTGCTTTAGATTTCAAAATCCGAAAAATTTTGTTTAAGCGATTTTAATGTAATCAATTTGGCAACACCAGGATTTTCACTGTATAATATGGCAACAAAAATCACTTTTCCTGTGGACATTTTTTAAAAAGTTTTAAATATTTGTAAAATAAAAGGTTAGAAATTATTTAAAACCAGCTGAACCCGGTGTGCTTCGCTACCCCCCTCGTTACCATATGTACCAAATATCATCGACGCAGTTAAAAAAATGCCCAAAATATGGCGTTTTAAATTTTTGGGTTATATGGGCGGTGTCACGCCTATTTGTCTAATCAAAACTTCATAAAGCCTATTATTCCTTCCAGAGTCACAGTAAATTGCTGTGAAAATTTCAGGAAGATCGGTCCAAGGGTTTGGCCTCCTATAAAGCACAAACAAAGAAACAGACAGACATTAATTTTTATGTATATGTATGTATATAGATATTTTTTTTGAAAAATCAATAATAAAAAACATAACTTTTTATTGAAAGAAAGTATATTTTGATAGTTATTTGTCCTTTGAAATACAGAAAACACCTATTCCGTTCATGAAATCAAAAATGGTTTCATTCTGAAAATTTTTTTCGTAATTAATTTTCTGAAGCACCAAAATACGGAATGAATTCCGTTTCAAAACGGAATTGTACTCTGTGACATGGCTGTATATTTTAATAAGTCAAAGCTACAATTAAAATAAAAAAAAAATAATTTCATTTAATTAACATAAAGAATTTAATTAAAATTTAAACTTATTCAACGGTATTTTTCTGTCATAAGCCAAAAACTCCACAAAACGAAAATTCTGTTGACATTTTTATAGAGGAGACCAAAAAAATTATTCGGTTAAATTGTAGATTTTCTTATTATGACAGAAAAATACCGTTGAATAAGTTTAAATTTTAATTAAATTCTTTATGTTAATTAAATGAAATTATTTTTTTTTTATTTTAATTGTAGCTTTGACTTATTAAAATATACAGCCATGTCACAGAGTACAATTCCGTTTTGAAACGGAATTCATTCCGTATTTTGGTGCTTCAGAAAATTAATTACGAAAAAAATTTTCAGAATGAAACCATTTTTGATTTCATGAACGGAATAGGTGTTTTCTGTATTTCAAAGGACAAATAACTATCAAAATATACTTTCTTTCAATAAAAAGTTATGTTTTTTATTATTGATTTTTCAAAAAAAAATATCTATATACATACATATACATAAAAATTAATGTCTGTCTGTTTCTTTGTTTGTGCTTTATAGGAGGCCAAACCCTTGGACCGATCTTCCTGAAATTTTCACAGCAATTTACTGTGACTCTGGAAGGAATAATAGGCTTTATGAAGTTTTGATTAGACAAATAGGCGTGACACCGCCCATATAACCCAAAAATTTAAAACGCCATATTTTGGGCATTTTTTTAACTGCGTCGATGATATTTGGTACATATGGTAACGAGGGGGGTAGCGAAGCACACCGGGTTCAGCTGGTTTTAAATAATTTCTAACCTTTTATTTTACAAATATTTAAAACTTTTTAAAAAATGTCCACAGGAAAAGTGATTTTTGTTGCCATATTATACAGTGAAAATCCTGGTGTTGCCAAATTGATTACATTAAAATCGCTTAAACAAAATTTTTCGGATTTTGAAATCTAAAGCACCAAAACTGATTTTGAACGAAATGACAAATACGGAATTAACAGTTTTCCGAACGGATAATAAAAAAATAATTACAAGCCGGATTCATACAAGGTGGTCTTGAGAGCACATGTGATTATTTGATCTCCCTCACAATTTCTGTACATTCTCAGGGAGGTATTTTTTAATACCAATTGTTACCAGTATGCCATGTTTAAATATGTCTGGACAAACAACTAAATTTTTTTTTTTTTTTAATTAGGACCAGCACTCAGGGGATGACCCCTACGTATGCAGTGTACTGTGCCGGAACTCAGGAAGAGGGATAGGGTAGAGAAGATAGATGTTTAAAATTTAGAGGACTTAACTCTTTCACAACTCTGTTTTGCGCGTTATGTTAATTTTTAAGGCAGTGGTGAGGTGCCTCTGGTGTTAAGTAGACGCATTAACTTTGTTAAGCTGTATTAGCAGGCATTTTATTAATTGTTTTACTTCGCCGATGTTTCTGCTAACCGACGAAGGAGGGCGATGTTGTGTACATTAGCTTGGATAGCATCAATCACTGTCGGAACAGTTTTTTTTTAGTGACCAGTGCTATGCCTTCATCACTTAAATATTCCGACATTAATTTACACAAAGTCTTTTTAATATATAATAGAGAAATTAATGATGTTTATTGACTTGCTCTGGCCAGGGTTTGAACCCAAGCCCCCAATCATTGTTTGCTTGGTAGTCAACGCGCTAACCACTTCCGCCAATACCACCTTCAAAACTGCATTTATTTGTTACGGGTTAGATAACCTTTATGCTGCATTTCGTTGGTTAAAAGAATTAATTAATTTTATCCAACATAAATCTCTTATTATGTTTTTTTCCAAATATTGGGCTTTTACTTTTCTAATTTTTAGTTCAGACTTGCAAGTTTTGTATAAGATCTACTGATGAGTTGATATTAAATGCAGTATATATATTCGATAACCCATAACAAATAAATAAAATTTTGAAAACAAAAATTCTTAAGTTTTACTCGAATAAATTTTTATAATTTTCGCTTAATTCATGGGCCAAGTTTCATAACATTGTGTTATCATAAAATGAAAATGATCCTAAAAATTTTCATAAATGAGTAATAAGTAAACTTCGTTCTAAAATAGTAATTATAAGGATACATATTCACACAAAAATTAATACGTAAAAAAAAAGTTAAAAACTCACCTTTATAGTTAATCGAACTAAAAAGAAATAAATAATTCTTAATATAAGAAGGAAATCATTGACGAGAAAACTAATGTATTGTTCTAAAAGCGTGCATTGCCTTTTATCAAGCGTCAATATTTCTTACTGGTTTTATTGCGAAATGCAGAGTTAATATAAACCCTTTCAAACAAAAGAAAACATTTGGGGTCAGAAAAGAAAGAAAGGGGATTTCCACAAAAAAAGATTTGCAGTATGCCAACTCTTAAAAAAACGGAATTTTAAAAATCGGCTCATAAATGAAGGAGTTATACGTCATTCGGCATTTGGGGAGATACCTTCCCCATCGATTTCCTGGCTAAGGCAATGGCACAAAATGACCGAATTAGTGTATTATCTATCATCCGTCCTTGACAAGTGTGTGAAATTTTTAATAATTCTGGCCGTTTAAATTCTGTCAAAATCGAGTTAAAAGACTCTCTTACATAAATATACACATACAGAAAAAACAGTGCCTAATAAAATAGAACAAAATTAATAAGATATCTCTACGGATTTTTTTCAAGAAGGAAGTCTTATTATTTTAATAAGGAAAACCTTTTTGAAAAAATCAATAAGAATAATAAAAACCATAAGTTTCCTTCTTGATTTTTTCAAAAATGTTTTCCTTATTAAAATAATAAGACTTCCTTCTTGAAAAAAATCCGTAGAGATATCTTATTAATATTGTTCTATTTCATTAGGTATTTCTTAGGCACTGTTTTCTCTGTGTGATGTTAGGAAGTACAAATTTGATGTCATCAGAACGTCATGGTACGTCCGGAATGCTTATTCATAACAGTTGTATTATCTGGATGAGGGGTAATTAAACCATTTTTATAAAATTTACGTCTGTTGGGAGCTTCGGTTTCGTAAATAGGCACTCTAACCACCTCACCACTACACCTTGCTACATGTTACCAGCCAGTTTAAGAAGATGATTTACACATGATCATACAGGAACCTAATGAAATCAATAAGGAATACCTTTTTGAAAAAATCAATAAGATGGCCTAATGAAATCAATAAGAAATAACTTTTTTACGCAATTCATATGAAAACCTAATAGAATGAAAAAGTTTTTCTCTATGGATTGTTTTTTTGGTGCCAAAAATAACGGAAATTGGGTAAAAAAATTGTAAATAACAAGTTTTCTTCTTGATTTTATGTATTTTCCTTCTTGATAAAATTAAAAAGATTTACCACATAAAAATAATAAGGAATCTCTTTGGAAAAATTTTCGCTTCTTTCTGCTGGGATACCCCTTAGCCTAAAAACGTTTCAAAGAGAAAATCTTCTTGATTCTATTAGGCAGTTTTGGCTCTGTGCATACAGATGAAGTTAATATAAAACGTGTAAAAAAAGTGAGAAAGCTTTCGGAGAACTGATAATAACTCTATTTTCGAAATCAGCAACATTAAATTTTTATATTGTGATAAATTAACAACATAAATATTCAATAAAAATTTATTAGAAAGAAATTCATGCACTCGTACAGTGAATCTTCGATATAATGGACTTCGATATAACGAAAAACCTCAATACAACGAAGCTTTCCTGAATCTGCTAAAAAAAAACGATAATGCAAAGCTTTTCATACAAAAATACACCATAACGAAGTAGCTCTCGAAGTATTTATTCAAAAGCCATGTTAAAATTAGTTTAGAATAGGCAAAATTTTAAAATCCTATTGTCGAAGCAACCAATTCTAAATGCATCTTCGGTCCCTTGCTGTACTTAATATGTGCATCTGACTTACCGTTAAGCAGTAACATTCACACGTCAACATTTGCTGATGATACAGCTTTTCTAAGCGATCAAGAAAATCCTGTAGAAGCTTCCCGTAATCTACAAGGGTACATCTCAAAATTAGAAAAATGGCTAAAATAATGGCGTATAAAAGTCAACGAGCAGAAATGTGTACACGTCAATTTTACGTTGCGCAGAGAAACATGCCCGCCTTTACAAATAAACACCGAGACTATACCCCAACACACTGTAGTCAAATACCTAGGCGTTCACCTTGATCGTCGTTTAACATGGAAATCGCACATAGACGCGAAGTTGACACAAATTAAATTAAAAGCAGCCCAAATGAATTGGCTTATTGGAAAGAACTCTATATTAAGTCTTGACTGTAAACTTTTGTTATACAACGCGATCCTGAAACCAATATGGTTCTATTGAATCCAGTTATGGGGCACTGCCTCAGCATCGAACGTAGAAAAAATTCAAAGGCGACATAACAAAATCCTACGTACAATAACAGCAGCCTCCTGATATATCTGAAATAAGCGAATTCACAAAGATCTGGATGTTCCGTTAGTGAAGACAGTATTTTCAAAACATGCGAAAAAATACATTGAAAAACTTGAGTTGCACCCAAATCCATTTGCGCGTTATATTCTAAATTATAGAGGCCACACCAGGTTGAGAAGGAGGGATACTCTTACTCTCAGCCGTACACGAGAGATGTAAATCAACAAAAACCAACCGTCGAAATTAAAAATTTTGTTTAGCATTGCCATATATACATATATGTATGTATATATATAAAATATATTTAACATTTTTAGATTAAGATTTGAATAACTAATTGATGTTTCAACTTATTATTGAAGATTCAATAAATAATAAAATTATCCAAAAAAAAAAAAAAAAAAACGTGCATTTGCATGGTGGCTCATATCAGTCATCTTATAAAAGATTGGGTGACAAGTATAATCTCAAATTTTATTTCGATGTGAGAAATTTTTACAAGTTAAAGAAACGAAGTACAGAATACAGTTGATGCTGTATAAGTAATGCCAGCAAAATTAAAACATACACAAATGCATTTTTCCAATACATAATGAAATAAATGGAAAATAAATTTCGTGGGTCGTTAAAGATTTGATCTGTTAACTGGTTTATGAAATAAAAATCATTTTGTAAAATTTTATAATGTGACTATATATGATTTAGTGTGCGATATCTTTCAGAATAATTGGGAATGATATTTATCACATGTGACCTTCTCCGAGAAAAGGGATCTAGTGTGTCAAAAAACGGGTTTGGACTTAAGAGTGGATTCTGGTACCTAAAAGGGTGTAGACATGACGTCACAAGGGTCGGCACCCAATCACAACTAACGATACGAAATCGCATCTCCCAACTGAAGATGTGTTCACAGTGATAATGCGTTATGAATATATTAATAAGTTATTTGTGTTTTAGCACTTTTGTCATCCTTTAATCATATGTACGTATAAAAATAATGGGTCTGTTCATTTCTTTGATAAGATTAATTTTTGTTTCTATTTCGCATTTTATACAAAACACTTTATAAAGGTATTCCGTTCATTTATCGTTATTAATATTTAAACGAGCAAAGTAGAAAAATTTTTAAGACGAAATAAATTTTGATGGGTTTTTTCGGAATTAAATCTGCTATTTGTCGGCCTATTTAAAAAAACACAGTAGGACTGGGAGATGAAATTTAAAAGCAAAAATCATTGATCGAAAAAGTACAGCAAAGTTTTTCTGAATTCTGCTTTTTAACATTAAGCTTTCAAACTATGACGGAAAATTTGGGTAACAATCTCCTAACGCCTATTTGTACTTCACGAACTATAAGATAAGATACCTGAAAAATTATCGCATACAAACGCAAATATATTATTTTAACAAAAAAAAAAAAAAAAAACAAATATACTTTTTAATCAATTTAAATGTCTATTTCATTTAATTTTATGATTAACAAGCATTTACCCACACATACAAACACACACAAAGCATACCAAGAAAATTCTAAAAAAGAAATATTAAGAGACAAACCACAAAATATTTGTTGTCACATATTCGCTAGTAGTGGTATTTATTGAAACTATGAAGTTATAACGCAGACTATTTGTGAACGCGTATGTGCAAAAATGTATATATTTATTTTGCACACAATATGTATTGGAATGTGTTTGTGTAGTTTGAACCCTAAAGATAGAAATAAAAATATGGTGCTCTTAAAAGGTTATAAAAAGCTTTTAAGCCTTTTTTAATACCACAAGTGTCAACAAATATAAGATATATTTAAAGAGAAAAAGGAACATAAGAACATGTGGTGGAATTAGTAAGCAGTCTTGGGTGTCATGGTTGCACTCACACATTCACTATCTAAATAAATAATATCAAGAATAGGGATATGACATTTTTTTTAATCAGGTTTTAGAAAATCTAAGAAAATTTAATAATGAAAACTTTTTAAGGGGTATATGGTCAGCTCATTATTGGTTTGGCCGCATGTAGCGAAATTTCGGAATGGAGAAAAACGAAATGTTTTCTTATATTATAGCAAATGTTTTTTTTTTTTTTGTACATATTTTCAATTCTACTTCTTTAATATGTACATTCATATGAAATGTATTTTGCAAATATTGGAATCTTAAAAAATCGCTGCGATATAAAGAGATTATTTAGAGACAGGAATGATGATTTAGGATTTGTTTAAAAATACAGGTGATACAGTGACGAATTTTGAAAAACATTTAAAAAAAATCAACAGTGCAACATCTAAATGGGCAGTCCGATTCTCGTTTCATGTGGCATTAAGGTTGCTGATGTTAAGTTAACAATTTCAAACGTACATCTTTAGCGGAAGCGGATCTACAGTACCCCGAATTAGGTCATACCGGGCTAATGAAAACATTAAATATGCTAATCAAATGTTTTTGATCTGATGAAAATAGAGATGTTTGCCAGTCGAATTGTCTATTCCAAAGTGGATATTCGACTGAAAGAATATAAACTTTTACTGTTTTTAACCAAGTGAAATCTTGCGCCGTCTTGCAAAAACTTTTTTCGTGGATTAAAAACCACATTTTATACGCAATTTAATTTTAAATTTTGAAAAATATATTTTAATCCTTTTTCCCAAAAATTTATTTTTTGGTAACTATAAAAAAGTTTGCTAAAGTACCTACAACATATTTAACTTTTATACAAAGTTCTTTTAATTTTAGTAATTGGAAGGTGCCAGAACAATTTAAAATATACCAATTTTTATTGAAAATATAGTTTAAATAATAATTACGTTTATTCGTAATAATAATAGAAAATAAAAATATATAAATTTTAAGGTCTGCGTGCTCGAATTCCAAAGCTGCATTGAAATTATTCTGGCATGTGATGGAAATCGATCGAATTAATTCGGCGCCGACTTCAGAAACAAATTCTTCTGAAAGATGACTTATTTAACCCTTTTAAAGTTTTCAAGGCTTAGAATATTTTATTCGATAATATTTTACGATACAAAACAATAAAAAAAACGTAAATAAGTCGTCTTTCAGAAGAATTTGTTTTTGAAATCGGCGCCGAATTAATTCGATCGATTTCCATCACATACCAGATTGATTATGACACCTCTGGCGAAAAAACTGGGGATAAACACTCAAAATTCTCACTTTTGGGATTATTAAAAGATTCTTTGGGAATTGCATAGGTTTATAAAAAACATATTTTTTCTTAATTTTCCCAGCATCAAATACATCATTTGTCATCTAGGTGCGAATTTATAGCCGAAAAAAATTGTTAAATTAAAAATTTACAGGATCTTTTATAACATCACTTTATAAAATTTATTAAAAAAAAAGGAATCTATAAAAAAGCAATTTTTAACGGATAGTAGCACTATTCATAAATGGCACAAAAAATCCAAAAGGTGTCGCAGTGCCGGTCCCTGGACTGGATCTTTCCGCTTTTCTTTCATTTATAAATATAAATTTTAAATATATCGCTCTAGCTTGAAGCTTAGTTTACTCTTAAGTATGTTCAAAAACAACTGTTTGCGCCTTGTGAGTGATAAGAAAAAAATCGCTAAAATCTTCAAAATGCTATTAAGTAATAACTGGGATTTTTTTTTTTTGGCATTTATTTGGGAATTTGCGAAATTTTCACGCAAATCTTATTGATTTTTATTTTGTTTTCTTTTTTTGCATTAACTACATAGTTTCCCACCTGGGAGGTTGTTGCAAACAACACGAAACACAAAGAAATGAAAATGGCAATTTCGGCGGCCCTACCTTCAATCATCGACGATAGATTAGCCGGTTGCAGTTGATTTTTCACTCCAGTATTTTAGTATAACAGTGTCAAAATTTCCCAAAATATTTTATAAATGATTTTATCCGCAGCATGTGCTAAAGTTCTTGTTGTTGCAAATATTTTAAAAGCAAATGCTAAAAATTGCCTAAAAATTTAACACTATAAGTTCGCAATAATTTTTGCTACTCTATAAGAAATATCCCTAATACGAGTAAATGTAAATTCCAAACCACAACACAATATCATCACTTATGTATGTGTTCGCATGTAACAACACACACACACGCGTTCCCACACTTTTCCAAATTCACTAAATACTCTTTACCTTTATGGCCTTAGAGTTTTCCTAGACTTCGTCTTAATGCTTTCCAAGAGTTCTTTTGTGTCGCTCTATAGTATTTGCCCAAGAGATTAACTGAAAATATTATAAATCCTTTATTTCTAAGGCTAAGTCAACAGCTTTTGTTCTTTCTTATTCATCCATATAAAAGTTTGCGTTTCTTGTGTTTATTTAAGTGTGAATAGTTTTTTTTTTTTTTTTGTTATTGTTTTATTAGTTTTATGTGTTTTTGTGTCTATTTCCTATTTATGTTTTTATATGTTTCTACTTAATATCAGCATGTTTTTATATACAAGTATGTACTCGTATGTATATTTGCCTACAACAAAAATAATTGCTGCTTAACTTAGCTTAATTCCAACTTAATGCCTTTTTTCACTTAAATTGTAGGGCGAAAGTGTTTCAGTGTATTGTGTGTTGTGTATTGTGTATATAAATTTGTGCTAGTAAGTAAGTCTGACATATTCCTTGGGGTTATCACATCCTTAACTTAACACACACTATTAAAGTGTTGCCTTATTTATCTTATAAATATTAAATTACACATATTTATGCATATGATGATAGCTGTTTATTTGAAATAAAAGCTTTATGTTCCGCAATTCATTGCATGAGAATTTTTGTTTTTAGCATAAAATTTTTTTAAAAGTTTTATAAATTTTAAATATTCTAAAAAAACTATCACTTTTCACTTAAAGCATACATTAGTTAAATGATATTGTTTTTATTGCATGAAATTCCTTTTTTCGTAATTGGCCAATGGTTTTAAATTCTTTTGTTAAAATTTTTTATACATACGTGTACATTAAACGGCCACATTAATAATTTTGAAAAATGGAAATTACTATGTCCAGCAGCCACCGCACCAAGAATATATGGATTACCCAAAATCCATAAGCCCGGTATTCCTCTTAGACCCATTGTATCTTCAATGGAAGTACCATGTTATGGCCTCTCCAAATATATTGGAAAAATTTTAAAACATTTAATATCAGAAGAGTACAATATTAAAAATTCAGTACAATTAAAACAAAAATTAAAAAACATAAATATTGGAGAGAATGATATATTAGTATCGTTTGACGTCGTTTCTTTGTTTACCAACATCCCAGTGCAAAATGCAATAAAATATATTATGAAAAAATGGCAAATTATAAAAAATCATACTACCATTAGTAGAACAAAATTTTTAGAGATTCTACAGTTTTGTCTCAATGACAATAATTATTTTATTTACAATGATAAATTTTACAACCAAATATTCGGTATGCCGATGGGAAATCCACTCTCACCAACCATCGCCTATATAGTTCTTGATAACATACTTAACGATGCAATATCAGAACTAAAAACCAAAAATATACATATTAAATACATCGCAAAATATGTAGACGACATTTTGGCAGTAATCAACCATGACGATCGGGATGAAATCCTAAAAACTCTCAATTACCAACACACAAAAATAAAGTTCACAATGGAGATTGAAAAAGAGGGAAGCATAAATTACCTGGACACAAAACTCATTAGGGAACAAACTAAAATTATTTTTGATTGGCACTCAAAAGCTACAGCATCCGGCCGAATAATAAATTACAACTCTACACAACCTAAATCACAGATCACAAATACGGCAAAAAATTTAATAGAAAGAGTTTTAAAAATAAGTGACACACAGTTCCACAAAACAAACATACAAAAAGTTTACAATACACTGATTAATAATAGTTTCCCAAAAAATATGATCAACACATTAATACAAACGACTAAACATCGTTTACAACACTTAGAAAATAACACAAATGCCGAAAAAAACAAAAAAGGAAATTTTTACAGTGTAAAATACATTCCCGGTCTTACTGACAACAGAAACATAAAAAATGTAATAAAAAACAACAACATAAGCTTTGCTTATAAACCAAACAACACATTAAGCTCAGTATTTACTTGCATAAAAACACCAATACAAAAAGAACAACAAAGCAATGTTGTTTACGAAATTACATGTAAGGGGAACGAAGAACAGAAATGCGACCGTATATACATAGGAACAACAAAGAGAAATTTATCAACTAGGATATCTGAGCATAAAATGGACATACACAAAAGAAAAGAAACAACAGCACTTGCACAACACATACTTGAAACAGGACACACAGCCGATTTCGAAGAAATTAAAGTGATAGATAGAGAAAAGGTTACAAAAAAGAGATACACTAAAGAGAGCTTACACATACAAAAGAAAATAAACAAAACAATAAATTTGAAAGAAGATACAAATAACATCAGTACCAGTTATAGAGTGGCTATTGAATAAACAGTTCATTTTTATACAAAATTCCTTAGAAGGATTTACTAATCCTCAATTTTTATTTATTCATTTATGTTAAATGTAATTAATATTTAAAAAATTGTAAGTATTATAAAAATAAAAATTATTATAAAAATAAAAAATTATAATATTAATTTTTATAAAATATATTTTGAAAATAAAACAGACAACCCCTGAAGAAGTCGACATATAATCGACGAAACGTCGGGAAAAATTGTAATTATATTGTTTAATTACTTGGGATATTGTTTTTAATTAATGATTAATTAATTTAATGCATTGACCAATGTGCTGAACAGTGTTGTCACATTAGGGGATTTATCCCCAAATCGGGGATTTTTTTCAAAATGGGGATGAAAAATTTGGTTTGGGGATTGGGGAATTCATTGAGGATAATTTATATGCTTTGGGGAGTTTATGAGATTTTTTGGGGATTTTTATTTTTTTTATATAATTTGGTTTATTTTTTGGACTATTATTTTAATATCAACATATTCTAATTGTTGTTTTTTGAGTACATAAGTGTTTTTAGTGTGGTAACTAAAACTTTGCTATTAAAAGTAAAGAGGAGTTGTTTTTTATACGTAAAAACTTTATTTAAACAAATGCTAAAACATTTGCCATCGAATCTCAACATTTTCAAAACATATAAGAAATTTTCTCCAAACATGTGTTGCAATCCATTAGGACAACCCAAATTTAGTTCAAACATAAAAATACTACAACCAGCGTCAAATGAAAATGTTTCTAGAGAAAAAAAAGGCCATTTATAAGGTGGAATGATTTATTTGATATACAAATAACAAACAACTTAAATTTGTTTTGGACAGAAGTTTATTCACGGATCACGGCCGTTTAAAGACCTGGCAGAGTTGGTATTAAATTTACTTTGCGTATCAACGAGCAACGCTTGCGTTGAAGGAGTTTTTCGGCAATGAACACGGTAAAAACTAAAATTAGAAACAAAATGCAGTACGAGTTGCTCGAATCTCTGTTGAGAATTAATATACAGTCGAACTTCTCTAACTCGAATTTTCTCTAAGTCGAACTAATTTTTATGGCAGTAACTTTAAAAGAACAAATTACATACAATTTTCCTTCCGTAACTCGAACTGCTATAAGTCGAAGTTCTCCATAACTCAAACAAAAAACATACACATGAACGCTATAACTCGAAGAATTCTGCTTGTTTAAATGGTTTCTTGTTTTTGCTTTAGTTATGGTTTGTTTGTTTGATTTACTCTCTTTTGTTGATTGAGCTGGTTTGTATATTTTACATGCTATTTTTGGTTATTTTTTTCGGGGAATTATATATTTGTTTGTTTTTGTTTGCGTAAGTATCAGTTCTATGCATAATTCGGGCTAGATGATAAATGCTGAAATCGATTTTTTTATTATTATGACAACTAAACGTGTTTTAAAATGCTTATCAATTGAAGAAAATATAAACTTATAAAAGACGTCGATGATGGATTAAGGAAAAAGGAAGCAGCTGATAAATATGGTATCGCGGCAAGAATGGTCTCAACAATTTTTAAAAATAAGGAATCAATTGTCTACTCGTTTGAATCTGGATTTCGTTTATGTAGTAAAAGAGTAAGGACTCAGTCACTTATTTCAGTCAGTCACTTATTTCAGAATATTTTACTTAACTGTAATTTCTTAATTACATATGCTTGTTCTTTTACATTCTTAAGTATGTATTTTTCCATTAGAGGCTATTTTAAATAAAAATACATAGTACAAAAACCTTTTATTTTATTTTGACAAAAAATTCTGTAACTCGAAGTCTCCATAAATCGAAGTTTTTTTTGGGATAATGGTCATTCGAGTTATCGAAGTTCGACTGTACATTTTAAAAATAATGGAATTTGTTGTGAAAGTTTTGATCCATCTCCAGAAATGGTCAAATTGTTTAATTCTAAAAGCATGTACCAAAATTTTCTTTTCATACTGTCTCCTGGTGCGGTAAAGAAATTTAGACTCCGAACTTTTTGATATTATCAGTCAACCTAACTAATTTGTTAGAACACATATACAAATATATACTTAGTGCAAATAAAGTAATCAGCATGCTAAACGTATAAGATAAAGTATTTGAAAAAATTATATCAGACAAACTAAATGAATTTACAGAGAATAATGACATCATAAAAAAAGAGCAATTTGGATTTTGAAAGGAATATTCAACCATACATCAGGTTAAAAGAATTGTAAACTTTATACAGCACAACAAATGCAATAGAAGAAGTACAGGAGCGGTGCTGTTAGATGTTGAAAATGCTTTTGACTCCATATGGCATGACGGGCTAGTATATAAACTCCATAAGCTAGGCTACCCAATAAATCTACAAAAGATAATACAAAGTTTATTAAATGAAAGATCTTTTATCGTCTATATTGATGACAAATGCTCTAGGGAATGCAAAATCCTAGCGGGAGTTCCTCAGGGATCTATCTTATCTCCAACTTTATATTCTATATTTATATCGGACTTCAAGTTATTAGAAAATCATATTGCAGCATTATATGCAGACGGTACAGCTCTACTAGCAATGGGAAAGTTTCAAACGCTATTGTCAAAAAAATGATAAAAGCTGTAATGCACGCTAAAAGTTACTTTGGAAAATGGAAAATCAAAATTAATGAAGAAAAAACACAGGCAATTATAATCCCTTTTAACAAATCACCTAAGCGCACACCTGCTAATAGGTTCTATATTCAGGGAATAGACATTCCTTTTGCAGACTCCGTTAAATATTTGGGGATTACGTTAGACAAAAATTTTACATTTAAACCGTAAATCTACACTTAACAATAAAAACAAGATCTTGCTATATAGGATGTGTATTAGATCGATAATGATGCCAAACATGGTCAACAAAGTGCGCTAAACCTTTTTTCAAAAAGCTCCAAATCACTCAAAATAAAAATCTAAAAATTTTTTACAAGCTACCAAGACATTACCCCACAAGTCGACTCCACACAAGATTCAAAAAACACTTATTTGAAGAAGTGGCTAGAAGAATTACACAAAGATTCGAAAATCGTAACAGATATTCAAATCATGATATAATAAGAAATTTGCAGAGTTAGCACTTTGCAATCTTAAGATTTCAAAAGCGATAACCTTAGAACTTCTTAAAATTCTCATTTAGTAAAAATAAGATTTTTACTATCTTTTCCTTCTTTAAAAAAGTAAATAATTTACATTTTCCTTAATTATATTCCATCTCTTTTATTTGCTAAAATACTTTTCAGTAAAAACTCAAATTATGTATGTATATAAAAATTTATTAAATTTTTAAATGATGTGATGATAGTTACATAAATAAAAAAAAAAGAAATGAAATATTACACAATGTCGTTAAATCAAACTAAAGACAGAGTAAATTTTTCCGAGCGCGCTGAAATTCGTCTCCAAATAAAGACGTTTACAGAATATTATAAGCCCTGACGAAAAATTCAAAGTTCGATTGTTATTAAATATTAGAGCAGAGATGCAGAAATGCAGTTCCTCTGGTGTTAAGTAGAAGCATTAAATTTCTTAATATGAATGAAGCCTCATTTTTATAACAATCACTATAATGGTAAGGGTTAATCCATGTGTAATTTTCACAATATTCACATGAGACCCATAAAGTATATATATTCTGGATCCTTATAGATAAAGAACTTAAATGAGACATGTCCGCCTTTCTGTCTGGCTGTCTGTATGATCGTAAAAACGTGAAATCGGTTGTCCGAAGCCACACACTTCGATTTGAAAATCAGCAAAAAAAATATTATCGGCTCCGTTTTTTTTATTTAATATACGCAAATATACGTGCATATATACATATATGTATATAATCCCCCTCCAGCTATAAATTTATAAATACATGCCGGTGCTCTAGTATTGAATCTGGAATCTGAAATTAGAATTAAACATCCTTGTTAGGCTAGTTATTAATTGTTTTACTTCGCCGACGATTCTGCTAGTTTACTGTAGTGTATATTAATTCGGAACTGCACAGAAAAAAATAAAAATTGATTTCAAATAAAAAATTTGTGATATCAATTAAAAATCTAATTAAATTTGCACCAGTAAACAAATTAATAGTATCAATTACATTTTTATACATTTATTAACTAAAATTATTTATTACAATTAAAAATTTAATAAAATAAATTAAATATTTAATCAATTTTTTTTTATATTTTTAATTAAAGGGTTAATTGAAAAAAAAATACGGGTAGCACTCCGGGAGTGCCGACAAAAGTGAAAACGTTTTGTGATTACAACAATACACGTGCTATTGCCAAACACATTATGCTGGGAACATAATTGGGACGAACGACGAATTTTTCGTTGCGAATATTCGTCGTCAAAAATAGAACACATGCATTCATATGAAAGTGAACACAGCACCGACGTCGACGAAATTCGTCGTACGTGACGAATTCTCTGATAGAATTATTTCTATTTCATACGCCGACGAACGACGAAGAAATCAGTACAGCGTTACCATGTTTTTTTTAGTTTTAAAATATATTAGTAAATAATGTTAATTTTGACTTTAATAAGTTCTTCTTTTTATGATATAGAGCATTTTAGTTAAATATACATAATTATTAATGATGAAATTTGTTTTTAATAGTTTTTTTTTAATGTTTAATTTCATAAAGGAATTATTTTCTTTATACGGTAACACTATCGTTGTTATGTTTGTATGTATATAAAAAACAAATTTGTAATAAAAAATACACACAATTTTTTGGATTATTATGACAGCAGTTGTTTGTTCGTCCCAGTTGTGCGCCACACGACGAATTTACGCAACGAACTTTTGCCAACGAATTCGTCGTGCTAGACGAAATTCGGCGTTCGTCCCAATTGTGTTCCCAGCATTATGCGTAGATATAAACAATTATACCTATAAATACATGCAACAAATTTAACCACTTTTCAAGGCGTATGCAACAGGTGAGCTTACTAGCACAGCTGACTGAGCTCGCTTTATAGCAAATTTTCATACAAACTAATATAGTTTGAAGAGAATACATAAAAAATGGTTACAGTTTGGTACTCATACGTATTAAAATGCTTTTAAGCGAGTGCTTTATACCAACAAAATACATGTTGTTTTTGGATTGTTGTACTTGTTGTTGAACTGCGCATACCTGCTAGTTTTGCCATGTCACTTATTGTAAACGCAAATGCAACTGCGCCCGAGAAGTTAACAACCTAAATTTTTTTCGCTCAAAATGAAGAGAGCGCCATCTTTGAGTACTCTTCTTAATCAGTTTCGCTCAAATTGAAGAGTGCGCCCTCTTTGGTGCACCAAAAAATTAGTGTTTTTCTCATATATGTCAACATCAACCACAAGAGAGGGCGCTCCCTTCATTTTGAGCGAAAAAAATTATGTGTGGGGCCTCCTTACTAAGGTTCTCGAATCGGCTTCGACTGTTGTACTAGATTAAAGAAACACACAACATTTTTCTTTAATCTATTACAGCAGTAGAATCGAGAACCGTAATAAACCCCAATATCTGTAGGTTGTTAACTTCACTCCGACTAGTCATTCGCACAAACAGAGATGCTACAAGCGTGACGGTGTCGCGAGTTCTGAGGTTTTGTCTCATCCAAAACCTTCGTACCGCGCCAATAGAAGTTTTCACTTCAAAAATTTTATATTTTTTTCTGTGTGTATCAATTGCTATCGAAGCTGTTTTTCAGTGACCAGTTATATGCCATCATCACTTAAACACTTTAAAAACAATTAAAGCAATGCCACACTAATGCACATTAAAATTCCACGAGAAAAAAAATGGTTTAAAACAGCGATGGCTAAAAAGAGAATCTAAGTAGTAGCAGGGTTTATGAGTATGCATTAGTGTAAATACAGTGAACAAAATGCATGAAAGTAACGCAATACCGCAATTGTATTTGTTTCTGTTTGTTTTGTATAAATGCTGAGATAAATGAACAAATTTTTAATAGCGTAGACAGACGAGAGCCTTAATTTGCATTAGCAGTCTTAATTCAAATTAACTTGTGAATTATCCCCATCCCAATGTATATAAGATTTGTCGTAAATGCACGAAATCAGAGTGAATTTATACTGAATTTAGGTATTTCAATATGGCAATACCGTCGATAACCTAGACCATCTATTGGCAAATTGATTATTATTGTAAAATAAAAATGGATTAAAACTCACATGCATGCACAATTTTTACATTTTCGAGCAGTTTAAACAAAAGTAGTTTCAGATAGATTTTAAAATATATAATGATTTTTCACTAACAGCATACATAGCTGCTAATTGTACTTTCTGTCGTCTTCTCATTGGATATCGATATAAATGCAAATAAAAATTGTTGACGAACAAAATAGCTATGTTGAAAACTTTTGGAGTTAATGAAGACTTTTCTATCAACAATTGTTGATAATTGTTAAAACTTTTCAGTAAATGAACATACCTAATGTTGCTTACAAACAAACAGCTGTTTACTTAATGCACAAACTATCGTCTGTCACCGTAAAATGCTAATTCACATTAGTAAATTTGTAATGTAAATTAAATCTGTCGTCTGTCTACCCTATAAGTTAATAAATTACATCAAACAAATATTTCATCAGAAACAATATAAAAATATCAAAACTTCAACTTCAAATTAAAAAAAAAAGTTATTGAACAAGAGAAAAAAACTTTTCTACGATCATGCTCATTTTTACTTTATTTAAAAAAAAATCCATATGAGTTACAAGCTTGAATAATATAAAGTAATTGATTGTTGTTGTTGCAAATATACGCTGTGTAACTAATAAAAAAATTTAAAGAGCAATATCAAAAGGCAAAGCGAAATAAACTTGCAAAAGCTATCATTCAACTTAATGAAATTGTTTTTTATTTTTTACATTTTGGTGAGTAATTTTATTTCTGCACGGTTAAAAGAAGCCAAATCAGGTTAACCTTCATGGTGCCCAAATGGCCTTCACTGGTTTGAAAACTAAAACATTATTTTTGATTTTATCAACTGCATATTGAATACAAATAAAATTTATAGTTAAACTTATCTTATGAATAAAAATATATTAAAATAATTTAAATAACTTTAAATCTTAAAAACGAAATAAAACTTTTAACCCAGAAAAACATAAGAAAATAGAAATATGCATGTAAGTATTAGTGATGTTACGAATACTCGTATTCGTATTCGATTATTCGATTATTCGCCTATTTTAAGATAATCGTATTCGTATTCGCCAAATTCAAGCGAATATTTCTCGAATAATTTGCACATACATTTTCACAAAAAAAAAAATCATACAAAAAGTTTAAAAAAGTACATAAAATGTAGAAAAATATATTAATTTATAATAATTTAAAGAAAGAAAGCCCTTTATCTTTGACGCAAGATAATAAATAACCTTCTTAAAAATCAAACGAAAATTATATTTCCTAACTATCATTTAAAAGTTAAAGTCTTATATGTAAATTCATATCACGTTAAGTTACTAATCAATTCTCAGTACAGAAGTTTTGGACTTCAAAAATGGAAGAACTAAAATTTAATATGTGAAATCTGGCTGCGCCATCTGCGAAAATATGATCTCCCAAACAACACTGAATTAATAATTAAAAGCGCAAGCAGAGCAAGAAAAACGAAATGTCGAAGTATGTATTTAGGTAATATAATTTTAAAATGTTCAGTATTGGTCTTGGAATTCGGCACCTTAGTGTCATAATAATGTTAAATACCTAAAGTGATATGACATTTTTTTGTCAATTTATTGTTATTGACACAATGGCAGAGATTTTTTCCAATTAAATTTGAAATATTAAGTTTCTCTAAGCCTTAAAAGTAATATTCGTATTCGTATTCGTATTCGGCTAATACTGTTTCAAATATTCGTATTCGTATTCGCGAATACTAAAAATTGATATTCGTAACCTCACTAGTAAGTATGTAAATGCATGTTTAAAATGTTGTACATGAAAATTGTAAAAATATTCTTGAAGGAATTGCAAATGCAACCGCAAACTGAATAAACCATTCGTTACACAAGAATATTTATGAACATACAACGTACAACATTACGAACATTATTAAAAAAAAAAAATTAAAAAAAAACCGAAAGTATTCGCATGATACTGAGCGCAAAATATATACAAAATAGAATCACATACAAACGGCAGAACATTCTTTGTTTTACAAAAGACACACGTAAAAATACGCTTTGTCGTCGCAAAATTTTAAAACAAAACTCTAAAAAAATTAAAGTTTCACCAAAATGAACCACAAAACGTTCACACAAGAGTTTCATTCCGCTTTTTTCTGTCTATCTGTGTTTGTTGTTTTTTTTTTCAATTGTTGTGATATATTGTTGTATTCTATATGTAAATTTATATAAAAGTTGCAATAACTATATATATTTTGTTTTCGTTTTTGCTGTTATTTTTTTTACGGTAAAGTTTGGTAGATGAAAGTGCCTGTGCGAGCGTAAGTTTAATACATATGTACGTATGTATTAGTGAGTGAAAATATTTTGTTTGTATGTTTTACTTGAGTGCATATTGCTGCTTTATATTTGTGTATTTTATAAAATACTCACATGTATAAACATATTTTTTCATGCACAGCTGCATTTACGAAATAATTTTTTTTTACACGCTTCCAAAATGTTTATACATGTTCGTTTGTATGTAATAAAAACATTCATGTGACCAGATTTAAAATGGTTGAGTATAGGCGCCTTTCGCAAAGTCCTTTTAAGCAGAATCAAGCTAAGCCAGGCAAATTCACTTAACAGCACTTTCTTCTTGAATGATGGAGGTCTTCTCTTTTCCTAAGATCTGGCACAATGCATTAGATAATCTGCATTTATTCTGCCTTCTACATATCTTTCTGTTCTCTTCTGTTCTCTTCTGTAAAATATGTGTTATATTAAAAGTGTTAAGTGTTCTTTTGTCAAAAAATTACATTTTCTACACTCATTTGAATTCAAGGGCATCATGAGTTCAGCATTATATTAACATCTGGTTTTATTATTGTTTCTTTAGTATATTGTTATATTATAACATTTGTCTTCTTTTTTAAAGGTAAAATATGCAACACTTTCTAAAAGACAGGGCAACATTTAAAAATGTCTCCAAATCACATGTTACATTTATTAACCTTTTTAGAAATGAAAACGCTATAAGTTTAAGTAAAAAATTTCCTTCAAAATCGTGAAATAAAATTCATAAAATTTTAATTAGGGTCACAATTTATAAAACCTAGAGAATTTGTTTTGTATCCTGGTAGAAGCAAAAAAAGTTTTCATCTCAGCGTTCCAGGCTTTCAACCTCCTCCGTCCAGATAAAATATTAACCTAAACAGAAGCCACAGCGGCAGTGCAATTACAAGAAGTTGAATAAACAATTTACTATGCCTTGTCTGGTTATATATGCGTCATTTCCTAAGCTGTGACTTCCATTGAAACTTTGCCTAACATGAAACCAGCGGACATTCTAGCGTTCATCTGACATCAATATAAAAAAAAAACTCAGCGTCATTACATGGTAATGAGAAACGATTAGCACGATCCCACACCAAACAACAAGAATCTCCTCAATTACACATTAGATACGGACGTTGTTCCCTAGCAACGGCAGATGGCAGCCCTATTATATTAAATTTTTAAACATTAATTTAATAAACACTTATCAAGTTTTTAGTAAAAGTTTTCTTGTAAATATGAAAAATTTTCTGCGGAAAACGAAATTTGTATTTCCTAACATCAAGTAAATTTTTACAGAGTTTTTATAAAAACGCCATTGGCGCCTTTTTTCAAGTAAAATTAAATATAATTTAATTTACTTCCTCAAGAAGTCCTTCCGGGAATCACTTCGGCCAGGCAGCTTAGATCAGTCTGCAGCTTCTTTATAAGAAGAATTAAAAATTTTATATTAAAGCTTTTTAATTTTCCTCAGAAGTTTCTTTTAATTTATAATACAGCCATCCTTTGGAAGCGAGTATTCTGGCATTTCAAATTTGATTCCATATCGGCTCCTCTAATATGACTTCAAAAAGGCCTATTTATATAAATTAACCTGGACATGTTATTTTTATTCACTTGCCCTCTCTTACACACCAAAAATGTATACGTATGTAAGCATGTGTGGATGCACATGCCATTGCATGTGTTTCTTTGTTGGCTTTGTCAGTTTCAACACTACAGTGCGTATGAGTAATTGTTATATGTTTTGTTTTGTGTATGTTTGTGCTTGTGTTTGTTTGTTCAGTGCATTTTTATGTATATTTTTCACTTTACTTTTTAATTTTAGTAAAATTAATTTAAAACTAAATATGATGTTTTTTAGTTGTTAAATATTTTTCATTGTTGACAAATGTTTTAACATAAAAACAGTTTAAACATTTTATTAATGTATACAAAACTGACCAAATATGTGTACAATGTGTGTGTGTTTTCGTCATATGAATAACATTCTCCGTAACAATGTGAAAGATAAAATAATATAAAAAGGAGTAAACATAAGAAAAAATCGTCATCACAACAGGCGAAATGCAAATAAATTTCAATTAATTAAACTATCGAAATTGTCATTTTTGTGTAATAATTAAAATAAAATAAAAATTAAAACGTTACCTTTAAGTTATCAATTTAAGCAAAGCAAAATGCGATTTGAAATACAAACTTAGATACGGCCTTTCTATATTAAGGTAACGAAAAACCATTTTAAATTCATTAACTCGAAATATATAGTTAACTAATTATTCCAAAGTAAATGTAAAGACCAGGATTTATAAGTTTATATTCCGAAAGAGTTCGAAGAACAACAGAACGGAACAACGGTATTACTCATGTGTGTCAATGCTTATCATCTCATTTAAATATGATCGTTATTTTTATTTATACAAAGGTTATGAGAAATTTAAATACGAGAATTGCATAGTTACTAAAGTTCTATTTATTACAATAAATGCCTCCGTTTTTTTTTTTTTATTACTCTTTGCTAGCGTTGTTTTCGTGTCTTCCTTAAAAAAACTAATATATTTACTAAAAATTCCCCTCATATTCCATAATTTTATGTGAAAACTATAAAAATATTTACCTGATAACAAATAAATTTCCAGTTTTCTAAAAAAAATTTTGTACTTGACAACTAAAATGGAAATAAATTCTCTGTAATATATTGTTCAGCAACAATTTCTTGTCAATGAAAACTAGCCATCCACACAAAAATGCAAAAACACACATATACAAAATTTTTTTTTCATACAATATGCCGCTATTAAAAATACCAAACAATAAAATATATGCCAGTCCAACCAAACACAACTTCGACTAGTTGACAAACATGCCGATCTTACAATGACTAGTATTTAAAATTTTTTCTCCTTGAATCAACAACTAGCAACCCAAAAAATTTTTCAAAATATGTGTTGATAATAGCAGATTTCAAGAGTTTTTAACAATCAACATTTGCTTTATGAATGTTTACTTGTTGTGAGCAGTTGTGAGTCTCATTTTGATTTCATGTGTGTATGGATGTATGTATGCATGAATGCTTGTATGAATGTATGTATGTATTTATGTATGTGTGTATGTAGGTTTGCGTACCAACTTGTGTATATCAACATACATAGTATGTACAATGTACAGATGTATGTATATACATATCTGAAGTCGTTGAAAATTCTTTGAAGCTGCAATTTTCAAGGCATATTTTGGGTTGCTAGTTGTTGATTCAAGGAGAAAAATTGTTGAAAACTTAGTTAAATAGTTGATATTCTTCCCCATTAGTATCCACTTTACGAAAATTATAAAGATGGACAATTGAACGCTGATGAGAGGTGTAGCGCCCTTGAAATCGGTACTGATACGTTCTGCTAAACCGATTGGATATAAATAATAATATTTTCTAACATAAAAAACTCTTAGTAATTTTGAATTTTCATTAATTCAATAAAACTGAACTTGAGCCTGATAATATTACTTTCCATATGTACATTAATATAAGTTCGAATAATAATTACGTTTGGAGATATGAAGTGACAAAATTAATATAAAAATTAAAATTTTATAAAGAAAGTAATTTAATTTTACAACTAAATTAAAGTTAATATGAAATTATCAACATCAGTGGGTTTAATTAAGGTAAATATACGGATATATGAAGTGGATTAAATATACGAATGTTTGTTTCTTTGCAGCATGACGAAAAAATGTTACGGAAATCCAAAAGACGACCAATAGTCTTGACATATACACTCCGGTTCATTTATTTAAAGGCACTAAAAATTTCCTATTCTTTTGCAATTTTTAACCGATTGCAGAATTTTAAAATGGAAATGGAAGCTAGACATCTTGAGATATAAAAAAAATCATGACAATAGTGGTTTCTTCACTTAAACACTTTTTTATGCAATTTTTCAGAAAAAAAGTCAAAAAATTTGCTATATTTTCTGGTTTACTTGAATAAAAGTACATTATTATTTTTAAAGTAAGCGATGATTTTTTGTAGGGAGCGTTTTTGTATTACAATTTATTATATCTTTATCATTTTACGAGTCAAAATGGCAAAACAAAAAATTTACAAAATTAAAATCTATCGAAAAAAAAATTAGAATCGATGTTTACCGTTCTGAAGGATATTCTAACAGCGCAATAGGTTAAAAAAAATTGGACGAAGCTTAACAGTTGTCGACAATTACATCAAGGACCCCGAGATGTATGGAAAAATTTTAAAGGAAGGGTTTCTTTGTCATTATCTACGTGTGAGAAAAGAAAAATCATCAGAATTGCTTCTAATTCTGCCTTACCCTTGTCAAAAATAAGAGCTCAAGCTGGAGTGCAAGTGAGCAAGTCATCAGTACACAAAGTAATTAAGAGTTGTGAGTATCTTAAATACCTAAAATTACAAGAAAAGCCGCTACTTAATGCTCCTCGTAAGCAAAAGCGGCTTCAATTCGCAAGAGACTACAAGGTATGGGAAGTGCAGCAAAGAGGACATGTAAATGATTGGAGAACTGTTTTATTTACGGATGACAAGAAGTTTAATTTGGATGGGCCTGATGGCTAAAGCTATTATTTCCATTATCTGCGCAAAGAAAAGCATCACAGTCGAGAGTGTGGCTTTATGGTGTGGGGTGTTATTACGTACTATGGCACCATCGATCTTGAATTTCAAAGTGCAAAAATAGCTATATAAATAATAATAAATCGTTATTGGAATTAGTTCAGTGAACTAATTGGTCCCATATCTTGGATATTGCAAGAGGATAATGCCCCTATACACAACGCCAGAGTAGTGAAGGAGTTCATTGCAAGCCAAAATGTTAAAATTCTTGACTGGCCTATTCCTATTCGCCTATTCGCCAGATCTAAACATTATCGATAATGTCTGGGGTTGGTTATCTCGTAAGGTCTATGAAGAAGGTAGACAATTTGATGACAAACAGTCACTAAGCCAGGCCATTAAGGATGCTTGGAATCAAATTTCGTTGGATTACACAAATTCTCTTTATCTTCCAATGAAAACCCGTATATTTGAAGTTATTAAAAACAAAGGGGGTTGTACCCATTACTAATAGTTTTTAAATAAAGTAAAATAAATTTAAAAAAACAAGAAAAACTTTTTTTGAACGAAAAAAACAAATTGTTGATGTCTTGATTTTTTTTATATATCTCAAGATGTCTAGCTTCAATTTCCATTTTAAAATTCTGAAATTGGTTAAAAATTGCAAAAGATACAGGCTGCTGAATATGGAGTTTTTATTGCCTTTAAATAA
Organism: Lypha dubia; assembly: GCA_947311025.1. Taxonomy (NCBI): domain Eukaryota; kingdom Metazoa; phylum Arthropoda; class Insecta; order Diptera; family Tachinidae; genus Lypha; species Lypha dubia. Next base: position 52,544,057 of record OX371260.1, on the reverse strand, counting down.
GTGAACCGGAGGTATATTAACCTCAATCATTAATCTGAACATTAATGATAGCTTGCGATTATGAGTCCATCCACTATATTTTTTCTTTGCGTGCAGAAAAGTAGGCGATAAGATATCACCTCTATCATTAATCTAGTGGATGTGGACTAGCAAACCCCCAATTTTGTTAACAAATCTTATGAGCCGCAATATTTAAATATGTACATTAAGGGTATAACCACTTTTTTGGCATAGTACCATGAGGTCAACCATGTCCAAGTAACCACGAAAATCATAATCTTTTATAATTTTTCTCAAAAAAGTTCACGCACCAATTGGTTTTTCTAAACTAAATGCAATATTCAATATTCATAATTTTATACGGTGTTTTTTATTCATTTTTAATTTTTTTTCGTTAAAAAAAGGTTAAAGATACGTTTTGGTTTGCGGAAAAATCTCTTACCATCTCTAAGTATTAATGAAATTTCATACTTGGGCTATTTATTGTTTTAAATAAACATATTATTAATTTTTCTTAACCAAAAAGAAAATTAAAATTTTCAAAACTTCATAGCGGTTGGTGTGTGAACTTTTTTACCTTAGCGAAAAATTAAATACACGTTCCTTTATAGTTTTTTATGCTCTATCGGACTGTGCTATGCCAATTTTGATATTTTGAAAAATTTTTAAAAAGTTATACCCCTAATGTACATCCCAGCAAAATATAATCAAGTTTTTGGAAGCAGTACATACTTTTTCTGCCTTAAGAACGTGCATCGTATTAAGCACATATGTGTATTATCTTAACAAATGCAGAAAATGTAAAATTTTTTGATAACTTTATTTAATTACCTATATATATATATATAGAACATAAGTACTTGAGTACATGCTCAAATAAATGTAAAAATTTTGTAACGGGGAGATTTGCTTTTCATTTTTGCCTTATAAAATACTTTTAATGGCAACCAGCGGTTGTCTAATTGTATAGGTGTAGAAAAGTAAACACATTCATAATGGAAAATTATTGTTGTGTGTGTTTGAGAAATTTTTTAAAGGCTATTTTTATGCTTTGTAATTCACAAAAATATATTTGTGAGTTTTTGTATAAATAGATGAGCTTTGAAATTTTTTTTAAACATAAAGGGTAAAACGTCTACTGATGAATTGGTATAGCTACCAACGAAATATATATCTAGATATTGCTAACCCGCAACAAATAAATAAAATATAGAACATAAGTACTTGAGTACATGCTCAAATAAATGTAAAAATTTTATTTAATTAATGTAGAAACAAAAACAAATAACACTAAAGCAAATAATCTCTATACATGCTCCCTTACAATAGTGCATACTATAAAGCACTATTGTAAGGCAATGATTAAAATTGTAAATTTTACGAAGTTTAACAAACATAATAAGACGACAGTACGAATGTGTGATATTGTTTTCGTTCCATGAATTTACTTCATACTCACTGCTCTGAAATAAGCACTTAAAACGAAATGCTCCAAAGTGGGACATCGCGAACAAATATCATGCCATACGTAAGCAGGTTTGTAAGCTAATATCACCTGATATTCCGTTACAAACCTGCTTACGGCGAAGCAGTAATTTTTGCTGGGATACTACTTGAATTTCTGACAGTATGAATCAATAATACTGAAATAGAGCTATATCTTGCAATCAATTATTACAACGGGATTTAAATTTTCCCATTGCATATATGTACATATGTATAGCAGTTAGCTAGTATCGAAAATTGATCGTCAGCTGAGCAAAGTTTCCTATTGGGAACTTGGTTTAAGTAAAGGATGTTTGAAAACAAGTGCGGAAAGTTTCGTATGTAAATAAGCCTTTAACTTTATTGAATTTATTTATTATAATATTCCAAAAAGTTTTTTGGACTATTAACATTTTTTAAATAAGCCAATATGTGTTAATATACAACAGAAAAGGTAAACGATTTGAATTTTATTCAATTAATTACAAAATGGCTGTACTTTTTCTCCTTAATAGAATTATCTAAAGAAACATTCCCTTAAATCTTGTAAAAATTCTTCAGATTTTAATAAAGAATTTTATTGAAACAATATTACTTAGCAAAATGTTCACATAAGTAATAATAATAGCAGTAAAACTGAACCGTTTATTAATTTTAAGTTAAATAATTATATATTTCAGCCCTTTCTTTCAGCACTTTCAACTCTAAAAGATTTCAACTATTAAGAAATTTCAACAATGCTTTTATTAAATTGTTGTTATTGTTGTTTGTGTATCTGCGCTTCTTATTTCCTTTACACTTTAAATTTAACATTTCCTTTCTATTTTGTAGAGCTGCCTGCATCTATTATGCCACTTCATACAAAGTGTGTGAGAAATACAAAGAAGAAAGGAACAACTGTCGCTATGTATTTGAAATTAATGACAACAAAGCAAAACACTTTGCATAAATAAGGGCAAGACAATATCCTTAAGACACCGTTGTTATAACCACCACTAGCTGTCTAGCGCGAAAATTCCCTAGTACGCATAAGAAAAATAACATTCGTACATTAATAACTCCATTCAGTTTACATTTAATATTGAAACAGCTTGAAGAAAATGGGTAACAGCAACTAAAATAAGCAGAAAATAGTTATTCGCATTTTCACTCTTCCACCCAACGAGTTCACACTCTCAGTAAAAAACAAAAAGTTCAATTTCCACAAACCGCAAAAAAAGCACAAATAAAACAACAGCCAAAACGACCAGCAAAAATAACTATAACGAAACCAAATGGTGCACTGTGGGCTTGAATGTGTTATGCCATAAGGCGATTATGCTAAAATTCATTGCACCTAAAAATCAATTTCGTTTTTATTTCAACAAAGTTTGGTTTCAAGCTCCACCAATCTTTTCTTTAAATTGATAGATATCGAAAGAGTTCTTTTTCAGTTAAATCTTCAAAATTCTTCCTTCCGTTTTCAGCTAATGCCCACCGTTAAACGTTCGTGTTAGCAAACGCTGACGACGTTATTGAGAATAGTGTCCTTGTTGGTTTTTGGATATGGTGCTGGATGTTGTTGATGATGATGGCAACTTGTAAGTTTAACCACAAACATTGACGCTTTAAAAAAGTGTTTGCTAAAATGGAATGGAAATTACAATGAAATATTCACGCACACAAACTTAAAAATAATCACAACGGGTACACATACTTATTTGCCCTGAAACAAAACTACTCACACACAGACTTCTTCTCATACACACCCATACAAAATGTTCCAACACAGAATGACACGCATAAATGATGAGCAAATGAGTGTTGGGTAGCCCCTCTAGGGTTTTTCTTAGCTTAACAACTGGGTTGAACATAATATGGTACACATGTTTGTGGATATGAAAAGATACAAAAGGGTTTCCTTTTGAAATGTTTTGTGCTTTTTTTATAAAAATTAGCAAAAGTAGTATGAAAGAAACTAAAATTTTCAATGTCACACAACGAGCTAAAAGAAGACTATTACTTTGATTTGTTTTTAATTAAATCGTATTAATAATTAAAATAACATTAATTTTTAGAAAATTATGGGAAATAAATGAAAAAAAAAATAAAAACACGTATCATAAAAAATTTTTTTCAAATTAAATTATCTATGCATAAATTTGCCAGGTGATCTTAACAGCACAGGTAATTATATTTGCATATTTTTGTCACTTGTTTTTTTCATCTCCTACAGACCTCTACGATTGTTGTTATCAACAAGACTATGGTATACCTCTTTTTCCCTTTTTTATTTATTTTTGACGACAAAAGTACATCCTTTAACTGTGAATTCTTTCCAAAAATTAAAATTTTTATAAAGTATGTACATACATTTTCCAAACAAAAGTATGTACCATTACAATTACGAAACTTTTTCACAGAAAAGAACATGTTTGAAAATCAATTATTTTTTTTTAACGATTTAAATACGAGTATAGATATCTGAAAATATTTTATACAAAAAATATATCTTGGTCAAAAAGTCTTTCTTCAAATATTCGCAGGACAAATATTGAAATATAATAACCGGGATAACTTCTATTCCCTATCCTTCACATTAATCATAATGAGGGATTTCAAAAGGTTTAAATTTCCCCGCGAATTATTATTCATAATTGGGTTGATTAATTCAACTTTTACAAAAAAAAAAAATTACACAAACACACAAACACACTCTAAAAAGTATCTTTTCCATATATTATATTTTCCGAAGAGTACTTTTACCTAAAAGTACTATGTTAACAAAGAACTTTTTTTTAACGAGAATCTTTAACAAAAATATTTCTTTCCGAAGGTATATAATTTTTTCTAAAATTACTTTTTATCCATTTAAAAAAATATTTTTAAAAAACGTTAAATGAACAATAACAAATAAGAGTCCCATAAAAATGGATACTTTTTTAAAATCTACTGTTTCCAAAATACTTCTTTCTTAAAGTTTTATTTGCAAAAAAAGACATCTTCCTGCATTCCTTTTTTTAAAGTACCATTTTAAAAAAATTTCTTAAAATTGTACTTAAAAATATATTAAGTGCTACTATGAACTGAATATATAAAAACGATGATGTTGGCTGAAGTGGTTAGGGCTTTGACTACAAAGCAAACTATGACTTAGGACCTGGACCAAAAAAAATTTTAATCTAAGCACCAAATTTTATAATAAACTTTTTTTGTCACTTTCAGGGGAGTGGAGCTATGACCGCAGATGACACTTGACATCCACTGTTCTAAATATCTTAATACCAATTAGATATTGTGGGTCTTAAGTAATCTGTGTTTTCGTACTATTTTGGGATATTTTTTGTTCTCCTTCCAAAAACTCTAAAAAATATTTGCGTAGAAAAATAATACCATAAAGAGGTGAAAAGTTTTTGCTGAATGAATAATGGCCCCAAACTGCAAAAATTAAAAATTTTCCCAAAACAAAAATGGAAAAATTAAGGCGCAATTTTTTATTTTTGGGTTGGGGTCAAACTTTTTATACTTTGTATGTTCTAATTTCGAAATAGTATCAAAACCTTCTGTAGTGCGATTCTGTAACTTTTAACAATAAACGTTACGTTAATTTTACCAACACAATTTATTGCTTGTGGTAACAATGCATCAATTCTGTAACTCAGTATAACCAACATTGTTAAAAAATTCAATAAGGTGGCATATTTGTTAAAAAACAATGAATTTTAAGCCAAAAGAGTGCACAAGAGAGGGCGCTCTCTTTAACTTGTTTTAAAAAACAATACATTTAAACAATAAATTTTTAGTCAGACTAGTGTACAGGAGAGTGCGCTCTTTTTAATTTGACGAAAATATATTTTTAGAACATTTCAAAATAACAACAACTTTAAGAATAAACAATGAAAAAAATATTGCTGTTATGTTAACTGAAAAATTCGACGTTATAATTGAATATAATGCTAAACGATATTGTTAAAATCCTTACTGAATAACACCGACGTTAATTTAGCTGTTAAAAATTTTTAACAATTCAATTGACGTTAAAATTGAATAGAGAATCGCACTACTGGTGGTTTAACTTTAGAACCGAGGAATATAAATTAAATTTTATTTCTAAATTTATTAGTTTTAGAGATTGGCCAAATATCATTCCTAAATGTTTAAATAGCAAAAAATAATAACAAAAAACTTATTTTCGAATGCCCATGTCCAGCCGTTAGAGCGGGACGATGATGAGTCTGTCAGTCAGTCATGAAGAATACGATTGTTGTCATTCTTAATAACAATTTGCCAGTTTTTCGTTGTTGGGATCTAAAAGTAAATACAAATTTTCCCTCTTAGTGTTGGACATATCTGTTGCATGACTTTTTTGTTTAATATATATATTTTTGTTATTAATTTTTTTTATTTTTAAAAGAAAATTCAGTTAAGTGAATTTCGTACTTGTTTTCTTATTTTCATACAATAATATTTTATTTAGTTTGTTTTTAGTTTTAGTTTATTTTTGTAAATGAACAACTGCTTGTTCAACAGAAAATGCATTCCATATTTATTGTAACATTAAATTTCAGCAGTTTTTTTTTTTAATATAAAGCACGGAACTGAATAAAAACAGAGGGACACTAATGCAAAAAATAAAACACAATTCAGCAAATGACATTTATGGTTTGTTCACACATACTTTCGGTTCACTAGCACGAAATATACTATAAATGCAGCTGTATGTACATATGTATGTGTTGGGATATAGTTTGTAGTTTTGTATATATATATATGTATAAGTATGTTTGTATGTATGTATGAATGACGAGTGTCTAAGATTGTTTTATAAAAACTTAAAACGGAAGAAATTTTAATTTTTTAGTATTTTTCTTAAATTACAAATATTTTAACAGTTATTGCTATGAAAATCGTTTTAATAGCAAAAAAAAAACGTTTTTTCAAAGCTTCTGATAAAAAATACATTTGGAAATGTATTCTAAAGTAATATAATATAAAATTTAACATATATTTGAGCATGTACTCAAGTATTTATATTTTAAATTTTTTTTAAAGCTGTTTTTATGCTTTGTAATTCACGAAAATATATTTGTGAGTTTTTGTATAAATAGATGAGCTTTAAAATTTTTTAAACATAAAGGGTAAAACATCTACTGATGAGTTGGTATGGCTACCAACAAAATATATATATTTAGATATTGCTAACCCGCAACAAATAAAGAAAATGTAATATAATATATTTAAGGGAACTTTTTAAAATGCTCATTACCATTAGCAAGGATGAAATCTTTATTATTAACATTAAAGGATTATTTGATATAATTACTCATACATACGTACTCTGAGATAAATTTTTTGGTGATTAACACTGCAACTCATATGGTAAAATGTTTGTTTTTATTTTGTACTAGCTGATCCCGGTGTACTTCGCTACCCCCTCGTTATAAAATAAAATTAAAAGTATTTATATATCCTATTGTGAAAATTTAATGACCATCGGTCCAATAGTTAAGACTATATTAAGATTTTTTATTTTCCTATAAAGGGGCGTGGTCCCACTCACTTTTCTCCTAGTACGTATTCCTAATTATGTCAATACTATATGTACCAAATATCATCGGCGTAGGTCAAAAAATGCCCAAAATATGGCGATTTCAATTTTTGGGTTATATGGGAGCTGCCACGCCCACTTGTCCGATAACGCCCATTTTTGTCCTGATTACTCACATTAGTAACATATGAACTATTGCAATGTTTCAAAACTCTTGCTATCACAATAGTCAAGATATATGATGTTATTCAATTTATGTGGGAGGGGCTACGCCCACTTGAAATATTAAAAGCCTAAAACCATCCTCTATAAATTCCCTTTTGAATGACACCAGTTTGGGTCAAATCGGTTGGATAGTTTCCGAGTCTATAGCGAACATGGGTACAAACATTTTTTGTATTTTATATATATAGATGAAAAAGGAAACGCAATTGCATGAGGACATCAAAGTCTACAACGATTTCTATCCTGTTGACGTCAATTTTATAGCATAATTGTGCCGCCGAAAATCACACAGACATTCTAATCATCTGTCTTAATTAATAATTTTTAGCCGTGCAAATGCGCTTTTAGTTATTTTTTTGAAGGAATAGTGCAGCGATTGTGATCTAAAGTTGAGTTATTAACTTTCTTAAGCGATTCCGATTATATTCCAAAGAAGGATGCCGCTGTCTGCAGTATTATGACTAAAGTGCTATGACTGCGCCATTTAAATAACCAACGACAATTAACATAAAGGCACATTAGCGGAAAATTCATGGTGTTGATGATCTGTCGAAACTTAGACTCGAACCGAGGACCCCAAGTATCGTTTCCTTTTTAGTCAAAGCTCAAATATCTTAAGTCAGCTTGATAATGACGTGATCTGCAGCTATATTCTGTAACTCGCTAAAGCTAAATCTCCATCGCTAAAAATGTCTAAAATCGTTTTAGAGAATTTTAGCTACATATTGAATTCTGTAATTCGTATTGCTAAATTATGCAATGCTCTCTCTCTCATCGCTAAAATGATATACATTTGTATTCTCTAAGCACATTTAAGCAACTTTTCTAGCTAGAAACGCTAAAATTTAAGCAACGATATTTTGAAGGCGCTAAAAAGTAATTTAAGCATAATATTTTTTATATCATTGATGTTTAGCCTTTTTTTTAGAAAAATAATGTAGGAAACTACAAAAAGGATAAAAAAGGACAAAAATACATGCTCATTTAGTATTTGGAATAGCATAAAGAGTTTGCCCATGATAGGTTGAAGTGTTATAGCTGTTATGAGTAGTTTAATTTAAATTAAACTCAAATACTAAATTTTATATAAAAATGTATTTAATAAAAAAAAAACATTTTTACAATATTACAAAATTAATCAAAACTCTATACACAAATTTTAAATTTATTATGATCAAAAATATTTTTATACAAATAAATACTTTCAAATAAATACGCCACAGTACCGCCAGCTAATACCACTTAGAAAAAAATTTCAATTGTTTACTGAAATTATTTCTTAAATGTTCCCATAACTTTCGAACGTAATGCTTTCTTGAGAAATTACTACGCAAAAATCATGCGCTTTACAATTTCAAAATGCATGTGCTGCAAAAAAACAATAAGTTTTGACTAGAACTTTGTGAAATAGCTTTAAAAAATAGACGTTTTAAAACATATTTTAAATTTTTTTTTTAACAAAAACACAATCATTGTTACGGAGTATAAATTACATTAACACTAATATAAAATGCCAAATATACACGCATATATATTTGTCTCTTTTCAATATTATATTATCAAATAAGAAAGAAAGGAATGGTCTAATGATAGCAAATTAGCTACGGCGAAAAGAGTAAATTTTAGCTAAGCGATTAAGCTGGAGTTATATACCACGCGTTATACGCGTCGACTCGTTTCATGCGTCTGTCAGAAAAGTAGAATCAGTGCATTTGCATGTGATAAGTTACACATCACGACGCGTAGAACGCACGCGACGCATGCGACGCGAAAAGTAGATCTACTTTCTACTTTTGTACGCTTCAGATGCGTCATATAAATAAACACAGCTGTATTTGTTAGTCATGGATGGTAAATAATATTCAATTTCCAATGTTATCGATAAATATTTTTGTGTCGTGGATAAATTGTTTAATTTTTTTTTTTCATAAAAAGTGCTGAATATACAAAAATCTTTTGTAATTAAGCTTGTAAATATTGAACACAATAATAAAATGCATTTTAATGCACATTTTACTACAATTATGTAATCAACAAAATTAGCATTTAATTATCGATAACTTTTAAGTTGTTTGTATCATCTCCATTGCATGTTTATTAAAAACAAGTGTAAAATATTGTGTGCGAAATGGAAGAGCAATTAATAAATTCTATTAATTCTTTTAAAACATCTCTTTCACTGTCCATTTTTACCAAAACAATTTACTTTATTTAACTGGTATGTATGTAAACAAGTTCACTTTACTTGAACAACAGCTGATCAATACGAACATTTTGGCGCATAGAACGCGTTGCATGTAACTTGAATTTCAAAAAAGTGTACAACGCGTACAACGCGTAAAAAGCGTAGAACGCGTGACGCGTAGCACGCGTGGTATGTAACTCCAGCTTTAAAGTTACAGAATACCTTTTTAGCAAAATCGCTAAAATTTTCGCCCTAAAAATTTTAGCGATCGAGATTTAGCTTTAGCTACGAGAATTACAGAATATAGCTGCTGATCATTTTACTTTTTTGTGTATATTTAAAACAAATACATACTTGTATGTAATTATGTACATACCAGTGAGCTACAACAAGTATGATCGAGCCTACTTATTCCCTAACGTTGAATTTTAAGAACAACCAGTGATGGAAAAATGAAAAATTGAAATGGTACTGTCCGACAACAAAAAGAGTACTTTGTTCAACTTTGTGGTACTTTTTGTGAAACATATATTTTTATTCAAAAATAAAATTAAAAATCCATTTTATAATAAAAAAAATATTAAATGAAGAAAACAATGCAGCTTGGTTGGCATAATTTTTCAACCAGGTTCAACCCCGTATTAGCAGAACAAAACCAATACATGTACATTAAAAAAAATTAAATGTGTGCAAAATACACTAACTACACACATATATGTAAATTTTTACAATTTTATGCCAGATTATTTAGTCTCGTGTGCGAAAGAACAAAAGTTATGCGAACTAAAAATTAATCTCGTGTAAATTGGACCAATAACATTAAAGGGCACTATACATTCGCCAAAATCACATCAAGCATTTAAGGTTGTAACAGTAAAAATTTGTTTGTATGTGTGGCGCCGACGACGATTGATGAAAAATCAAAAAATTTAGATATTGGGTATGCTTGATATCAAGCATACGTACACGCGCTTGATGTCAATGACAGTGTATAGTGCCCTTAACAACTTTTGCAAAAAACACATACTAACAACAACATGAATAACGAATTTGTGCATTCCTTAGTGCTTGTTTTGAAGCCAATGTTATCAATGATTATAAAAATAACGCAGATTTCTAAACAGGGAACAAAGCAAAACAAAAAAGTAGTACTAAATTTGACGTGGGGGTACTGTGATATTTTTGTTGTGAAAAAGTACTGAAAATAGCACAAAAGTACTGCATTTTCCACAAACAAGTATTATTCAATTTTATACTCGTTCGCAGAAAATTCATTAACAAGTGTAAATCATTTCGATCATTTGATGCGAATGTGCATGATCTGATTGCATGATACAATGAATATAAATAAGCATATGCAGAAATACAAAAACAAAAGTATAAATATGTATGTGTGCATGTTTCAAACATATAAATAAAAATTATTTATTCAAATACGAGTACAAAATTACTTTAACAACTGAATAAAACACTTGTTCCGCTAACAGCACGTTGGCTTCGATTTAAAATTAGTTTCATACTTTAACGACACAGTCAGAGCATTCATGTTAGCATAAAACAACAAGTGAATAAAACTGAATGTTTGAAACGAACGGTTGCCTAAACAAGTGTTTTTATGCTTTTAAACATAAACGACTAGATCATAAAAATCAATGTGAATAATTATGTTTACCCGAAAATTATGCACTTGCTGCAGCTCACTGGTACATACGAGTATGGTTCCAATTGCCTAAGATAAATTGCCATAAAATTTGTTATAGATCAAAATAAAAGAATTTCTGATTTTGTTGAAATGATGTTGAAAGATGTTTTTGCTTGTCTGCATCACGCCTGTCTAAAGCCAACTAAAATTTAATATCTCTTAAGTTTTTCAACATGGGTTTGCATTTATTAAAAAAATACAAAAAAATAAGTTTTTTGCTCCATAATTAATATTATTTTGTTATATGAATACCAAGTTAAATAACACTAATCGTTAGCAAAAATAGTGGTTACAAATATAAAATTCGAAAATATATGTATTCATTTTATGAAAAAATAATATAGCTACGAAAAATAAAATATAGTTCATGGTAACAATATGTATAAACGTACTTAAGTTTTCTAAAGGGTAAGACACAGACACCTAAATTTATTCTTAGAGGAAAAGCATTTAGTTTTGATAACAAATGAAACATACGATTTGCAAGAGAAAGACAATTGTGTAAATTTTCTATACATCTCATTATTATATTAAATGATATAAGTAAATTAAAATATATGTTTAGTCATATAATTATGCACTCAATACCTATTTTTTGAAACTGTTCTTCTGTATTTTCGAATAAGTTCATCACTAGGAATCCAATCTTCAAAGTCACTTTGAAACAAATTTAAGCGGATAGCATGGACCAGTGATGTTATATGTAGGGAAAAATCCCTACTCGTAGGGATTTTCTTCCAAAAAAATGACCGTAGGGAAAAAATGACAGATTTGTTGAAATCATTAAAATGTAGGGACTTTTCAGTAATATGGCAAAAATATATTAATTTGTCAACCTTCTTCAATTTGGTCTTGGAAGAAATACAGGGTTCTTAAACCTTGAAAATACATTGGAAAAAAAAAGGTAATAAAAATGAATTTTCATTTAAAAATATTTCGAAAATTATGAAAGTGGACGCTAATTCTCTTCTACAAGAGTGGAGATCCTTTTTTAATTTATTTTTTTAGAGCAAGAAATAGGTGATTTGTTAAATATGGACATCGAAAAGTTTTTGGAAAAATTTTAATGAGAATTTCATTTTCCCCTTTTGCTTTATTACTGCCACATGTCAATATAGACAGGGAAAGAATTTTTTCTATCATTACTGATGTTCGCACTAAGAAAAGAAATAAGCTAAGTCATAAAATGTTAACTTCAGTTTGCATTGTCCGCTCATTTTAACAAGGCGAATGTAAAAATTGTTATACCTTACCATGTACCAAAACTCATTTAAAAAAACTGGTATCCTTACGACATGTCAGGAAATCACCAGTCAAAAATAACACGGGCAAACAATTTTTTTAGTATCCTAGCAAAATTCAAAAGTGCAAAATACATATTTTTTTATAGGTATTTCGCTTTTTTTACCAATGAACTAATTGTGATTTTAAATGAATTTATGTACATATATGTATGTCACTTGTTTTTATGTTTTTCAATTTTTGTTTATTTAGTTTTTAATTTATAAAAAAAGACTGATAGAATAATATGAATTATAATTCATTATGTTTAACAAGTTTCAATAAAACGTTTATACCTACATATATTAAACACAAAGATTTTATTTGCATAGTTTGATATATTATAATTTAAAAGTTGTAGGGATTTTTGTAAAGACAATGTTTTGAGCGCGTAGGGAAAAATATGGATTTTTTAAGTGCTGCGTAAAGACTTCTCAAAAAAGTGTATAACATCACTGGCATGGACTGACAAGTGTTTACTTTCAGTCTATTTGTTAATTTATTTTTAGTAATGCTAACTTCGAAAAAACACGTTCAGCAGAAGCACTACTATGTGGCAAAGTAAATATATATGACGCAAATTTATACAAGTTTGGATATAATTTTTCGTCCAAACAGTTTTTTTTGAATTTCCTATTTCATGCCAAAAGATTTCAGGCTTAGATATTTTTAAAAATGCTTCATAGCTTTTGACATTCGCTTTGCTTTCTAATAGCTTGAACTCAGATACAAATTCGTCTGGTTCACTAATTATATCACTAAAAACAGAAAAAATTTCAAAGTAGTTAATGTCGTCAACTGATTTGATAAATACTTCAATACACACAGTCTTTTATCGCTTATATTAATTCTTGATAAAATTTCCCTACACAATTTTTGGTAAAAAAGCAATATTTTGCTTTTAATATTCATAATATCACTCCTTGAGATCTCGTTAGTATTTATTTCTAGGTCGGCTTCATGGCCATTATATAAATATATTAAAAGTATCTTTAATGTGTAAAACAATAAAAAAATTAATATTTTCTATGCTTGTTTCTAAAATGTATTCTTTTTTGTTCAAAAAGGGGCACAAAATAAATCATATTGATCCAAAAGGGGATTTAAATTAAAAGGGCCCAAAAAGGGGCTTTGAGGTCAGAAAAGGGACAAAGTGCCCCTTTAGGGGCACAACGGTAACGCTGTATACAAGATGAATTCACTTCAAACAGCTGAGCTACTTTTTTCTTCTATAAAGTGCCTTGGGCACACATCAAACAGACGCGTCAAACGTGTGTTGTGGTGTTGGTAAAATTTTGGTTTGTGGAATATCTAAAGCTACGTTCACATTTATCAAATACTAGATATACCCGGTGCGCTTCGCTACCCCCTCGTTATAAATAAAATTCTTATTGTGAAAATTTAATGACGATCGGTCCAGTAGTTAAGACTATATTACGATTTTTTATTTTCCTAAAATGGGGCGTGGTTCCACCCACTTTGCTCCTGGTACGTATTCCAAGTTATGCCAATACCATATGTACCAAATATCATCGACGGAGGTCAAAAAATGCCCAAAATATGTCGATATAAATTTTTGGGTTATATGGGCGGTGCCACGCCTCTTTCTCCAATCAAAACTTTATATTGCTTATTATTCCTTCCAGAGTCACAGTAACATGCTGTGAAAATTTCAGGAAGATCGGTCCTACGGTTTGGTTTTCCTAAATAGGGGCGTGGTTCCACCCACTTTTCTCCTGGTACTATTCCAAATTATGCCAATACCATATGTACCAAATATCATCGACGTAGGTCAAAAAATGCCCAAAATATGGCGATATAAATTTTTGGGTTATATGGGCGGTGCCACGCCTCTTTGTCCAATCAAAACTTTATATAGCCTATGTCACCCGCCTGAATATTCTGAAGATTCTCTGAAAATTTCATCAAAATCGGCCCAGCCGTTTTCGAGTCCATTTCTTACATACATACACACATCCTCTTTTATATATATAGATTTGTCCAAAAACACGTAACCACTAGTTTTGCTAAGTAATAAAATTAATTATTCTACAAAAAAGTATTTTTATATAGTTTATAAAAAAATGCGACACCAAATTAGAAAAAATATTGGATTTAAAAGAAATAAATTATAAGTTTCTTTCTCGGTTACGTTTTTTTCGACAAATATTTGATAAATGTGAGCATAGCTTAAATCATATAGATTTTCACATCAAACCATACGTCTGAGTTTTTTCACTAACACTATCAAAAGTTGATTTTCAAACGTTAGTTTGATGTGTGGTCAAGGTGCTTAATGAAGGTCGAAATGTTAAAATTTGTGCACAGCCCCTAAGGGCTTCTATCACAAATGTTGGTGTAATCTTGTATTTGTTGTAGAATTAACACTACCTTAACAGTGAATTCGCCGTGGTTGTATACTTGTTACACTTTATATATTATTACTCATACGCAGTGTAGCAAAGTGGAGAGATTTGTCCTTAAATTTTGTGTTTTTTTTTAGCTGCTGTTTTTGTACAAATTTTTGTGTGGAAGGATTTAGAAAGTTTTTATTTTCCGTAAATAATAATAAATTTTTATATTTTTTTTTATAACACACAGTGTGCGCCTGTTAAGTGAATTCGCCTTGATTGGTACTTAGTAGAGTTGTCAATTATTCGCCTTTCAAATTTGTTCGAATAATTCGAATAATAGTTTTTGTCCGTTCGATCAAACGATTAAAGCTAAAAAATAATCGATTAATTGATGATAACAACGAATAAAAAAATGCTTAAAAATTATTTATTGACAAAAAATTAATATTTGCTATTAACACAAAAATGCATATATAACCAAAATAAATTATATATAAAATAGTTAATATTTTTATTAACAAAAAAAATACATAAAATTAATAATACAGTAGAATCTTAAAAAAGCTAACTCGCGCACAAAAAAAACTGAGCATGACTGTTCTATTGAACACCCAATACAAAGTAAACCTAACTTTTTTTTGTAATAATGAAAACTATTTAAGTCTCTTAATAAAAATATAAATTTTTTACATATTACTTACTTTATATATTCCTTTTTTTGACTATAAAAACACGTTAAAAGTTCGAAAAAGTTAATACCCCTTGGAACATTTTGGTTAACTTTTTTAAGATTCTACTGTACATAAAAAAAAACTGAAAAATGTAATAACTGAAATTACTTTGAACTGATGTATGTCGATTTTAATACTTCAAATACACATGTTTTATTCAGTCAAAATATATAAAATGACTTTTTTTTTGTTAAATCAGACAATTTAGGTTCTTAAGAAATAATCTTTTAAAAACAATATTTCTTGCTTTCAAACGATTTTTGGTTTTTGTTTTTATTAAGTTAGATTTAAAAAAAAAACTCTTGCTAATTGTCGATCCACGATATAGTGAGAAGAGCATTAAATAGTTTACATATCTAATTTTTTTTATTCTTTTTTAGATTTTTCCAAATATACAATATCGTCTAATATATCGCTAAATTCTTTTTTATTTTCTGAATTTTATTAGTACAAAAAATAGAAGAATATAATTATTTAATTCGCATAAAAGATTGTTATTTTCATTACTTATAAATTCTTCTATGTCATTACTTTTACCTGAATTATTGTGGTTACTTTCAATATAAAATAATCTAGAGTATAATTTATTTGCATATTCTTTAGTTTAAATTTTTGAAGAATATTTTAAAAACTTTCATTGCTCGGAACATTTCCAGAATTTAAAAATATTATTAACGTATTTTAAAGTTTTATACGTCTCTTATTTAATCTTATTTTAATGCGTTTTAGTAAATCTGTTGCAAAATAATTATTATTTTTTTTGTTGTTGATCCAACAATTTTGTATACTTTAGGACACTTGTTATAAGTGATTTTGATTTCTTTCTTTTTGTTCTCGGTAAAATACTTCCAAACCAAACTCATTCTGAAAGATAATTATGAAATTAAAAAAAATAGAATACAATAACAATATTTTCTACTTACATGATAAGATTTATATAAAGCAATTGTTTCTTTTTTAGCTTTTAGTGTATTTCTAACTTATTCACCTGACAGTAAAAAAATCCCATTCTTGAAAATTGTTTAACGTTTCATTTAAAACATAGCACGACTACTAGGTATGTGCAGCTCTACAAACATCCAAAATAACATGTATTTGGTTGATATAAAGTATTCGCTTTGTTTCAAATCACACTAACAAATTTAACATATTTTTTACGTATGGAAAAATTTGTTCGATTAATTGACATTAATTAATCGATTTATTCGTTATTTGAAATTCGGCATTTTAAAATTATTCGAACAAGAGTTTCGTTTTGTTTGATCGATTAATCGAATTATTCTTAATCGGTTGACAACTCTAGTACTTAGTAACAAATATTCAAAACAATGAAAATCCAATTATTAGCCGATTTCAACCAAATCATTTCAAGGTAAAAATATATATTTTAAGCTTTAGAGCTTTTGTATATTGTTGTTTTTAAGAAATTAATTCTAGACAGGCTTCCAAGGTCATGTAAAAAAAATTTAAATGCAAATAAAATACAATTTTAATTTATTTATTTATCCGACGTTTCGTTGGTATTTTCCAACATCTTCAGGGATAATAATTTTAATTTTAATATATTTTATCCTTTAATTAATTTGCACTTAAATTCTGGAAATATGAAACTGCGTAAAATTAGAGCTTTTGTTTTCCACACGTTCACTTGATATTTCTCTTAACGACCTTTTTTATCGTGTTCCTCAATTTGTTTGCAAATTGTTTTACAACTTTTAAATTGTTATTAAAATTAATTGGAATCACATTATCTGTTTTCGTTTAGAAAACGCATTATTAACAAGAATTCAAAACTCAATAAATTTATAAAGAATTTTCGATTTTCTATGCTACAACTATCATTTGCTATAGAAAAAACTTACCCTTGCAATTACATACTTGCAATTAATTAGCCACACAAGTAGTACATTTATAATATTTTTTTAGTAAATTTCGAAATTATACCAACAATATCGCATTTTCTTACCCAAAAGAAATTTTTCACTTTAACTTTTATATTCCTTAGTTTTCTTTTTTTATATATTTTGATGACTTATTTTGTAAAACACACTTGAGTGTCAAGTTGAGTTTCCTGTTTTCACATATTCAAGTCTAAGAACAAGTACTTCCGGTAACCAAAAACATAGAATAATTTAACAATAATATATGTAGACATTAATTTAAAAAGCAACTTGTCATGAGTATAAATTGAAAAAGAAAAACAGCCAACACAAAAAAGGAAACTTGTTAGACTGAAGAGGCATTACAAGAATGCCGTCACATTGAAATTTTTTATTTAAAACACACTTTTGATAAGAGCTGGGAGGAGAATGAATGTTATGGCCAAGTGTAAATTTTACACTTTAATTCAATTAATTGAAAGCAATTTCATAATGAGAGTCTGTCTATTTTAAATATAAAATATATTTTAACTATATCTTTAGAAAAACTTTTAAGCATTTAAGTAGATGTTGATTGCAATTAATAAAGTTTTCCTAGTTAAACTAATAAAAGATTTTGTGAAACTTATTAAAAAAAAATTACTTTTAAAACAAATTCAATAGCGGCTTAAGAACACAAAGTAATTTCTTTTTGAAAATAAATGAAACCATGTGCATCTAAAAATATAAATATTAAATTTTACTAGTTTGCCAAATCAATATAAAAGTTTTAACAATATTAAAAACAATTATGAATAATTTAATTCTGACTTAGTATAAAGTAACCAAATATGTATTAAATTTCGTTTAGGCAATAGTACAGTAACGCCTCTTAGGAGGAGATAACAGTGAACTATAAAACAATTTCGAACGTTTATTTTAGGAGTTATTAAATTACAAAATCCGTTCAACCCGTCACGTAATGGCTCATTCAATTCTTCAATTATTACGGGACGAGTTAGTTGTACGTTCACGGATGTAACGATTTGGGCCCTGCTTTATAGTTAATTTCATTTCCCAATCTAGGCCGAATTTATAACCATTAAAAAGTTTATATTATTGTCAACTATGAGTACATTGCAAGCAATGTGTCTTATCATAATTTTAGTGTTTTTAAATAGCAAAAATTTTAACTTTAAACTTCACTTATTCCCATCATTTCTACGAATCTGTCCACTGAAAATTATTACGAACAACGTTTCCTAATAAGAATTTCTTATATACTCGTTCTTTGTGGTTGTTGTTGTTTGCACAACAAGAAAGAAATTCTATATTGAAACAACTTGTATCTATCAAAGTTTTTATTAATGAAATTCAAAATTATACAAACATTATGTATGAGATACCACAGATGTTGCTGCATGTATTTTTTGTTTTTTTAAAGTACTTTTTGTGAACGCATCATTTTGTGTATATCAAAATAATTGAAATATAAAGTATCTACAATCTGATTAAAATGATATTTTACATAAAATAGACGCAAGCAGTAACAAAAATAACGAAAAGTATGTATGTTTGTATTTATGTGCAAGCCAGTCAATATAAAAAAGCCACCAAAACGAAGAAAACACAATCGTTGATGGGACTAAACATGTTATTTTTAATTTTGCAGCACAGTGGAATAAATATATATATGTACCTATATACAATTTTTAATGGAAGACCCCCAACTGTTTCTTTATGTGAACGACTGATTTAAAGAAATTGTGTAGGAAGGACTTGAAAAGTCCATACCGTAAAACGAAAAATTATTTAAAAAAAAAGTATCAAACCGCACAAAACATAATTGTGCATAAGAGACCAACTGTTTTTTTCCACAATTATTTTAGTTTTAATAAATAGGGAAACATCTGTAGTAAAAAAATATACATGTGTACATATCACCGAAACAACAAATCAAAAATACATAATAATGACTAAAACCAAGAAACAAGCATCAAATATATTCAAGATCTTGCAAACAAATTAGTTTTTCTACTTAATTTTTGTCTTGCATCCCACATTCCTCGCTCTTTTGTAACGTACTTAAAATAACTTTGTAATTTTCTAATTAAATTCACTTGTAAAGTTAGTAAAGAAAGTAAAACCTTAAAACTTTTCGTTGGAAAACAGCGATTGGTTTTCAAACATCAATGAACTGAATTTGTGTTACCACACTCAAAAATGTAAAAAAATGCAAAAGGAAATGCTTAGGGCACCATTAGGGCATGTCACAGATTGGCAAAGTTTTTCGATCATTTAAAAAGAAAATACCTAGTAAGGTTATGTTTTTTAAATAAAACTAGTATAACCAGTGGCTGAATCAATTGGCCGTATTCTGGGTGTAATTTTTTTTTTAATTTACATAAAGAAAGCATTTCTTTAAGGAATCTTCTTATCAAGTTATTATTATATCAAAGCTTATGTTTTTTTAATCACAGGCTACTCGTAATAAAATCACATGTTGTGAATTAAGCAAATATTTGTTTATTTTTTTTTAATAAAATTAAAAATTAATTTCGCCATATGCTTTAAATCAGCGGTGCCCACAAGTTCTTTATGGAAGAGCAAATACCAATACATTTAAAGAAAAACAAATTTTTATTCAATATTTTGTGTTGTAAAAACAAATACTACAAAGAAAACACAAATAATATATTTCATATACATATTTATTTCATATCATACGTTAAACAAAAACAAAATGTACATTGATGATGGCTGTCGTCAATGTTTACCAGCACAGCATACGAAAGTGTTGTTGCTTTGCTCTTGCGTGTATACAGTGAAGAACGACAAAAAAACTAATAAGACAAAGTTTTTTGTGTATTTCGTATTGCTAGTGCTGTATGAGTATATTAAAACACACAGCCGATAGCTAAGAGTTTTAAAAAAACAAATGAGCATGAAGAGCATAGGGCCTGGGCACCGCTGCTTTAAATTATTCTATAATCTTTTAAAGCGCAAAATGGTGAGAATACCCAAGAACAATGTTCACATTTTTTGAAAATAGTATGCGATTAAGGATCACAAGCAAACGACATGCGCAAATAAATAATTCTCTAATGGAGTTTACACTTTTAAATAGCCAACCACAAATCAAAGCAAGTTACTCGTATGCGCTTTATAGACATTGGCTTATTTAGAAAATGATTGCATTAAAAAAAATTTTATATAAAGAAAAAAATCTTTTTAAATTTTGGCTTTAGTGCCACCGTCACAAAAGAAAAGCACCAAAAATTAATTTAAAAGGCGCTAAACATTAATATCAAAATTTGTCTCGTCGAAAAGTTGAAAAAGCACTAAAAACGGTGCAAAAAGCACGAAGTTTACACCGCTGTCTTTAACCATGAATCAAAGAAACAAGATTACGCATTGCGCAGATCCGTTATTTTGTTTATAGAGATTAGCTGTTTGTGTGACGTAGAAATAGCACTTATTTTGTAAACAATGTACATTTGTGTATTGAGAGTGAAAAGGAAAAAACACATTTGTGAGTCTACGATGACGTAGATGCGCAGTAAAAATTTTTTTTGAACGCCTGAGTGCGTAATCTCGTTTCTTTGATTCATGGTCTTTAACATTCTTACCAGGGCAGCCACTAGAAAAATATCAATTCTCTCAAAATTCTCATCAAATTCTACCAATGTTTGTCAAGACTTTCTTTATTTTTAATCTAATCTTTAGTCAAAAAGTTCACAAAATACATACAAATTGAACATATCAAATAACTACCAACAGCTTCATATACTACATACTATAAAAATCTACCTACATATGTATTTTGGTTTGATCAGACCCAAATGCCAGCACTGATTCACTTAAAAATTAAGTTTTTGCGGCTTGTAGGTCTAGTAATTTTTATAATAAAAAAAACCCCATTAAATCCATTGTTGTTTTAAGCACCAATAAATGGGCGGATGATAATGTTCCAATTATTTTTAAAACCCATTTAAACACAAAATTTTGTTTTTCACTGCAGTATTAAATCAAGATTAAATAGCAAACATTGTGTATTTAAACACTACATAAGTTTTACGAATTTCCATATGTTTTTGACTGCTTGTTCTTCTTGTTAAAAAAAAAAACAAATAAAAAATTTGTGGCTGCTAACAAGTTGCATAAAATGTTGGTACGTTTTTTCGCTATTACCATTTTAATCGTTCTGAAAGTTGCTCTTATTATTTTAAAACATTTCAGCAGTTCTTAATTATTCTTAATTTTAGCTAAAATAAAAAAAGGCGTGTGGCACTCGGGGACTGCCGCGGTAAAGCTATTGCATAGCAAATTCATTACAAGAACTTTGCAGCACATTTGCTAATGCGGTTGTTGACTAGGCTGATTAGTGAAGACATTAGTGTTATTTATGGAATCAGTGTATTGTATTTGGTTTTTGTTACGGAACTGTGTGGAACTAGTCTTAGGTTTTTTTCGTTACGAAATTTCTTGATTCGGTCGCCGCGCTCAAAGCCCGCGATAAAAGCTATGCAATAGCTTAAAATATTATTTTCTCTAGTCAGCTGTTCTTTTGGGAAATTTGTGGGAAATTTTTTATTTTACGTAGCGCTACCATATTTTCATCGTAATTTAATAAGAACTTTAATTACTCACTGAAAAAATTAAATGTTATTTAAATACAACATAAATTTAAATAAATGTTAACTAATTACATACATACTTAAACATGAAGTCAAGAACTGGCCCTAAATCGTAGTCAATTTTTAAGCTAGCAAAAAAAAACAGATTTTATTACAAAGAGCCAGTCGAACAGAAAATATTGAAATAAAATATACGAGTAGTTTTCCATATTCCATAATTGGCCAACATAATCCATATTTCGAGTGTGCCTTTGAAAATCGCTCAATAAAAGGAAAAGTTATGCGATAATCAATATTTCAGGAGGGCAAATTTTCTCTTCAATTTTCCAAAGAAAAAATTATGGAACCAAACTGCAAGTAACCCCTTTCAAGCAAAAAAAGAATTTTAAAAATGATTTAATCACGTATTAATTTAAAAAAATAAATACATATATAAGAGGGTTAAAAATTTGCACGAAATTAATTCTCATATTCTATTTCTGTTGAAAACTGGTTAAATAGTTGATGTTCTTCTCAATTAGTATCCGCTTTACGAAAATTGTAAAGATGGACAATTGAACGCTGATGAGAGGTGTAGCGGCCTTGAAATCAGTACTGATACGTTCTGCTAAAACTGATTGGATATAAATAATAATATTTTCCAACACAAAAAAACTCTTAGTAATTTTGAATTTTCATTAATTCAATAAAACTGAACTTGAGCCTGATAATATTACTTTTCATATGTATGTAAATCAATATAAGTTCAAATAATAGTTACGTTTATTCGTAATAATAATAATATAAAAATATAACGAAATTTTAATTTCAAAGTAATTTAATAGTTTTAAGGCACACAACGAAAATTTTCATCAGGCTGTGAGCATGTCTCCACTTGTTTTAAAAATGTTTAAGTATTAATTCGAACATAAAATATACCAACAAAACTAATAGACGGAAACCATATGCTTTACAAATATGTTGATTGGTTCTGTTTGGTCTTATGACCGTCCAAAAAGCTGCTTTGCTGTTTCCTATAATAATATAAAGGAAAAACGTTTTTAACTTTGTTTGATTGCTATTTTAATAAGTTTAAAAAGGAATTCATTAAACAGTGTTTTTTTTCTCGACTTATAAAAGCAAATTCAACTGGAATTTATAGTTAAATATTCTCTAAAGAAATAATTTTATATAATAAAGCAGGGATGTTAACTAATTTTTCCAAATTTCCGTAAAGCCTTAAAAAAATTACCGTTTCTTGGGTAAAATTACCTTACCTTAGAAAGCGTTGTATAGAAATAGTAATATTTTACTAATAAAATAGGTTATATTGTTTAATCCATATAAGTACATATGAGGCGCTCAGCGCCAAAACGGCTTAACCCTCATTTTCAAAAAAGTCAAACTGACTATGCTGATCTAACCGGAACCTTTTGAAATAAATACTAAAAAACTCCCTATTGCATAGTATAACACTGCTGAAAACTGCAATAGGGAGTTTTTTAGTATTTATTTCAAAAGCATCCGGTTAGATCAGCATAGTCAGTTTGATTTTTTTGAAAATGAGTGTTAGGCCGTTTTGGCGCTGAGCGCCTCATATTTAAAAGACAACAAAAATATAAGAATCAATTATTATTAATAAAAAAATTAAAATTAAAACTTATACATTCAATCACCATTGTTTAAAGGCTTTATTCACACATATGTATGTATAAATAGCTGTTTAACAGCTTCATGCATAACTTATAGAAAACATTATAGAATCCAGTATTAGAGAAAACTGTTTAGCTTAAGAAATACGTGTATTAATCAAAAAGTTCTGAATTAGTATTTAGTGGTTACGTACGCATTTTTGGGGAAAGTGTGAACGTACCTTTAACTAAATAGAAACATGAGTAGTTGGCTTTGTTAAGATTAAAGCAGACCTTTTCCAACAGTGAGCTGCAACAAACATGATCGAGCCTACTTATTCCCTTACGTTAAATTTTAAGAACAACACAAACAAGTAATATTCAATTTTATACTCGTTCGCTTTTTATGCACAAGCAGAAAATTCATTAACAAGTGTAAACCATTTCGATCGTTTGATGCGAATGAGCATCATCTGATTGCATGATACAATGAATTTAAGGTACATATATGCAGAAATACAAACAACACGTTGTTGGTTGGTTTGTTGATTTCGGAAGTCAAAAGTATAAATACATATGTATGTGTGCATGTTTCAAACAACACGTTGGCTTCGATTCAAAATGAGTTTCATGCTCTTAATGCAGCCTTTGTCATAAAGAGAAACGTAGGAAATATCAATGTATTGATGTTTTTACACTTGTAGAAATTGATTGTTACATTTATTTTTTTACTGTAGCCTAACATCATATTAAAAGTTTGTATACATACACAATGGATTGGTTTAGCGTGTTTATGGACGAAAGAATGAACGAATGAATGAATTTACATAATTAAAAAAATGTTCCATTAAAAAAATATATATGTAGATACAAAAATGCTTCTTCCCACTCAGCATTCCACATCCAGAAAAATTAAAATATTCACAGTGTACTATGAATAACAAATAAAAAGACTAAAAAAAAACTACGCGTAGCACTCCGGGAGTGCCGACAGAAGTGAAAACGTTTTGTGATTACATTAATTATATAAATACATGCAACAAATTTAACCACTTATCAAGGCGTATGCAACAGGTGAGCTTACTAGCACAGCTGACTGAGCTCGCGTTATAGCAAATTTTCATACAAACTGATATAGTTTGAAGAGAGTACATAAAAAATGGTTACAGTTTGGTACTCATACGTATTAAAATGCTTTAAATTTGTTTGTGTGCTTTGATATGAAGCGAGTGCCTTATACCAACAAAATGCATGTTGTTTTTAGATTGTTTTACTTGTTGTCGAACTGCGCATACCTGCTAGTTTTGCCATGCCACTTATTGTAAACGCAAATGCAACTGCGCCCGAGAAGTTAACAACCTAAATTTTTTCGCTCAAATTGAAGAGTACGCCCTCTTTGGTGCACCAAAAAATGAGTGTTTTTCTCATATATGGCAACATCAACCACAAGAGAGGGCGCTCTTTTCATTTTGAGCGAAAAAATTTATGTGTGGGACCTCCTTACTAAGGTTCTCGAATCGACTTCGACTGTTGTACTAGATTAAAGTAACACACAACATTTTTCTTTAATCTATTACAGCAGTCGAAGTCGAATCGAGAACCGTAATAAACTCCAATATCTGTAGGTTGTTAACTTCACTCCGACTAGGCATTCGCACAAACAGAGATGCTACAAACGTGACGGTGTCGCGAGTTCTGAGGTTTTGTCTCATCCAAAACCTTCGTACCGTGCCAATAGAAGTTTTCACTTCAAAAATAAATATTTTATTGCCCTCTTTTGCATGTGTTTTGTTGTTGCAAATTCTAAAATAAAGCGACAAATGAGTATGTTTCGTATTTTAGTTTGTCTCTTCTGTTTGGTTCGTGTTGTGTAAGTGAAAATGACGATTGGTGCCCTGCTCCTATGGGCTAGTTTGACGATCAATGTCTTAATGACACAGTCAGAACATTCATGTTAACATAAAACAAGAAGTGAATAAAACTGAATGTTTGAAACGAGGAGTTGGGTAAAGAAGTGTTTTTTGCTTTTGAACGAAAACGATTAGATCATAAAAATCAATGTGCATAATCAAGTATACTCGAAAATTAAGCACTTGTTGCCGATCACTGTTTTCCAATATTAACACACCGAGAAAAATGGATTAAAATTTTTTTAAGACATATTGCAAATTGAGTGCAGATATATGTATATCTAGCTACATGAAACGCAAAACGCCCTAACTAACATTGTTATTATTTTACAGAAGACACATGATAAAGGTAATTTTGAATTTGTGATACATGTAAGTAGTTAGACACATTCAGCCATATTCATAAAAATATGTTTAAGATTTATTGGCGGTCTTAAATCCAAAATTGGTAGAGTTGTATTCATAAACAAAAAAAGTCTTTTAAACCTTTAGTAAACCATTCGTAAAGTTAAAGAATTTATTGTTGGATTTGCCCCTCTTTAATCCAAAAATAAGGTGATATTTTGCATTTAAACATTTTGTTAAAACATTTGCTTACATTTTATAAAAACAATTCTGCAGAATATTTTTGATAAAAGCGTAAGGAAAAAGTGATTTAATAATTGCAATTCGTTGCATATGTACATATGTATGTAAGTGGATTATCCATAAAAAAAAATTATAATTTACTTTAAAAATTGTTGTTTTCGGATATTTTATCAAAGATGTCAAACTATTTCATTTTGTAATGCCCAATTTTTCAGTTCTTATTTTATTTTCATTTAAATTTAAGTTTTATTTAAACGCTTTTCAGTCGAATTTAATTGTGGTAAAAATATGGTAGCACTACGTAATACATAAAAATTCCCACAAATTTCCCAAAACAACAGCTTATTAAAATAAATCAAGAAAAATCAAAAAAAATATATTTTAATTTAAGATAGATATATATATGTAAGAATAATGAACAATTGCTAAAGTGCATTAAAAGAACTACGGGAAATGTAAAAATTATTAAAAGGATAATAGACACAATGCAAGCCAATTTTTTATGCAAGATTAATGTTAGATTCATTTTTGTTTTAAATTGTTTGGAAACCCATTTTTTATGTTTACTATTTTGCAAACATATATTTTAGGTTAAATTTTTAAAATAATTTATAGAAAAACAAATATGTAATTGACTACCGGGTTAATCAATCAGTTGTTTAAAGCATCACTAAGGGGCTCTGCACATACTACGTAACGCTGTTTTCAGAGATTTTATACCCCCCCCCCCTCTCCACATCCACACTAACGCTTTTTACTAATTTTTCAGTGCAAAATTCCCAATCCGTAACAAATCTTTAACCCCCCCCACTTGTAGCGTTACATAATATGTGCACAGCCCCTAACAACTAAATGAGAAATACATAAAAAGAGATTTGCCATACACAACGTTCAATCGCTATACAATTGTTATTATTCATTTATGAATACAAAATTTTTATTTTTGATTTGTAAGACAATAAAACTTTTTTATTAATACAACCGCTTAAATTCTTACTGGATAACAGTCTAATTTATAAACGACTATTAAAGTTATTGTGGAGTTAATGTACGAATTTTGTATGAGAAACCCGTTTTTAATGTGCACTTTATCTTTATGAATCGTTTCTGAATTACGGGGTTACAGTCTAATTCATAAAAACATTTTCTTTTAGCTTTTAAGTTTTCAATAGCTATGAAACACATTTTATTTTTTAAACCAGTAATAAAATGTCTGATTCATAAACGCTTCATAAGACTGAATTAACAATGAAACGTTTTTGGTACTTATGTATTTTTATGTTGGCAGCATCGTACTGTTTTAAATGCAATTTTTTGTTTACCGGTTCATACCCACTATGTGGGTAAATGAATAATACATATTATTTATATATACTTAACTCAATACAAAGTTTTATTGCTTTTTATTACTAAACGACAATAAAAATTATAGATGTTATAAAAGAATATATGTATTTAAACACGTATATTTTCCACGGTGTGCGATAAGTAATCAAATAAATACCCACTTTATTGCAGTTGTATGTTGTTTACTTCAACTTTAATGTATAATTAATTTTATTGTGGTCGGCTTGAAAGAATTGTGAAAGGGGAAAAAAGGTCAAAATAATACATGGAAAAATATTAATGGCTTTGAATTAGTGATGAAGACATTTTTATATTCTTATTGCCCCAACGAGCTAAGGCACGATCCACTCTGGCTGAAATTCTGCAGACCGTTGCTTTTTATACCCAATGAAGATCCGCTGCATAATCTTGAATTTACAAATTGGTCTTCTCACAATGGCAAATGTTTCCTTAAATAAATACGTACTTCTCTTCGACCCGAACATCGCAATGCTAACAAAACCTGCAAATCGGCTGAGGTACCACAGCCTCCCGCATCTAATTCTATATCCAACTCAAGGTGGATATACTTCCCTTTGTGCAACTTCCGCCTCAACCAATCCAATGATTTTTTTAACTGTGATGTAGCATGGTCTAACGATCACTATAACCAACAGTGTGTAGTAAGCATTGCGAGTCAACAGCACCGCAACATGCAGCCGTGTCAAATTGCATTGACAAAATGCAACCAAAATATTTTGTGTGACGGTCACTTGACACCTACATGTTTGATGAAGGATCGCATGCATGTGTTTATTTATAAATAAAAACAACACAAGATATATGTTGTATTTCTAAAACTGTTGAGACACACGCCGTACGTCCATCGTGGGAAACTAACACATGTTTAAAAATTTCAAAGGTTATGAAACGTTTCATAGGCTATTAAACATATATGAATACCCTTTTTTCGAATTTAGCTTATGATCCTCTTATGAAGCTGTTAATGTGCGTTTATAAATTAGACTGTAACTGATGTATATACAAATATTTTAAAACCGCTTTTCTTAAATAGGTTAGGTAATATATATTGGTGAAACTCGTCGAAATTCGTAAAAAAAAACATTTCTTATTTTTTTTTTTTTTTTTTTTTTTTTGTTAGTTAATGCATTTTGCGTATTAGGTAACGATATGCCTTTTGAAATATGTTTTGACGTCTGATTTCACGTGGTTACTTATTTGGGAATTGATCAAGTTTTGGAAGTATTTAATTTTATATTTGTAATCTGGAAAGAAATTCCAAAAAAATTTACCCTATCTATTTTTAAAAAATTTTTTTTAACTTTCCATTTACACTATTACTGTTTGTTTCTCTTTTTACAAAAAAAAAATTCAACAAATACACAACAAAATCGACAAAACTATCAGTAAGTTTATAAAGACTTTATTAACAAATTTTTAGTTAACATATTATTCCCAGGAAAGATTAATATGCCCTCTTATGTATCATGGTGGAATAATAAGGTGCGCGTAAGAATACAACAATAAAAAACGACATGCATTTTGTTTGTGTAAAATTCATTCAAAATTGTCAAAACAAAGCTGTATACAAAACAAAACAAAAGTTGTTTTGTATGTATTTATTGGTTATGCAAAAACAAAAAGCATAACGTAAACAAAAATATTCATGATGGCGGCCAAAAATGTAAGCAACTTTTGACAAGACCGAATTAACTTACCATATTTTTGCAGACTATTTAACGGTCAAAACACAACCCTACAAAAAACCATATTCCTTCTTGCGCAGACCTGATTATTAGACCATGCTTATGTACTATATAAAAAAATATATATGTAGATAATCAGTATTTTGGGAGGCTGATTGGCCTTCCGATTACTTTTCTGTGGGACCAAACATTAAGCGTACACTTTAGAAACCAGTCCATAAATTGCCATATTGTGCTTTCTATCAAAAGTTTTAGAAAAGCTATTATATAAACAAATTATTACATACATAAGTATGTCAATACTCATAGTTTGCTTTCTGGTAATCAATCCGGTTTTCGTCAAAGTCATAGCTGCGTTAAAGTTCTTGTGGAAGTCAGTGAAAATATACGGCAGGGATTAGAAAATAGTCATATTAACTTTTTAGTGCTCTTGGATCATTCTAAAGCATTCGATACGGTAGACCATGATATACTTACTAAAAAACTGAAACACTTTTTTAAATTTACGAATATGTCAACTAAACTTATATCATCATATCTTTCGAATCACGCACAATCTGTATTTGTAAATGATGTTTGGTCAGATAGCTTGTCCCTTAATAGAGGAGTGCATCAGGGTTCTATTTTAGGACCACTTTTGTTTTCCCTTTACACAAATGATTTGCCAAAAAAACAGCTTTCAAAATGCAAAATCCAGCTATACGCAGACGACGTACAGCTCACTTTAAGTAGCCCAGTTCAAAACATTGCTTTAGGCGTATCATATTTAAACGATGATTTAAACAAAATTTATATATGGGCTAGTGCTAACGGACTCTGTTTGAATCCGCGCAAATCTAAATGTATTATAATAAGTAAAAGAAGCTCAGTTCCCTCAATCACCGATGACATTGTGTTAAATGGCGAGAAAATTGAAATTGTTAGTGCAGCGAAAAATCTAGGGATAATTTTCAATAGCAACTTGACATGGGCCGATCACATAAACTCCTTGGTTGGTCAAACTTATGTAAAGTTAAGAACTCTCTGGTCCACACAGTATTTCACTCCGTTAAGAATTAGGACTTTAATTGCCAAGACGTACCTGATTCCTTCACTACTATATGGGTGTGAATTATTTGCAAGCTGTGACTCAGTTAGCAAAAGAAAGCTAAATGTCTTATATAACAACATTATAAGATATGTGTATGGATTAAGAAGGTTTGATCATGTGACCTCCGTCTCCAATAATCTTTACGGAGTCTCTCTTGAAAGCTTGTTAAAAATTCGCACTCTTATTTTTTTGCATAAAATCATTAATACTCAAACACCCAAATATATATTTGATAAAATACGATTTTTCCAATCGCAACGAAACCGAAACATTGTAATACCTCGACATCAATGCCTAGTTTCTGAATGGCAGTTTTATGTAATGCCGCTCGTCTTTGGAACAATCTTCCACTAAGTCAACAACAAAACAGCAATGCTAATAGTTTCAAAACATTTTTATTTAAATCCTTTATATAATTTTTATATTTGTTACAAACATTGTTATTATATTTTTATTAAGTTGTATTATTTATTAACCAGAAAAATCTTTATAACGTTATGCGTTCCTGTACTCTAAATATAAGACTCAGTCTTGTTGTGCAGGAAATGAAAATAAATAAATAAATAAATAAATCAGCGATAATCGATATTTTTAAAAGAAAAATTTTGGGGCTCCGAAATGGAAGAAAACATATTCTTTAAAAATTCTTAATTTGAAATTCAGTCCGCATATAGGGAAGTTATGCGACAAACAACTCAATCGGATGCTAATATGTGCACATATTACGTAACGCTGTTTTCAGAGATTTCTGAGAGGGGGTACCCTCCGTAACGCTTTTCAATAATTTTTCAGTGCAAAATTTCCAATCCCTAACAAATCTTTAACCCCCCCCCCCCTTGGAGCTTTACGTAATATGTGCATAGCCCCTAAGCATGTTTGTTCTCTGTATGTGATATGGAATATTTTAATAATTAGTTGCACTCACCTGAATCACTCTGTTTAAGCTTTAAATTATTTCGGAGAAACATTTTCTTAACATTAAACAATAATTTATGTAATGCTGATGTTAAAACAACAATATTATATACACACTATTTTAGTTATTGAAATTTTCAGCCTTTAATACTCCAAACTTTATTAAATTTGGAAATTAAAATACACAGAAATATACATTGACGGCAACACTTTATATTTCTCTTGCTCTCTGTGTTTGATAAAAAAAAACACTTGTTGTTGACAAGCATGGAAAAATAACACAAAAAACTTGTATGGAGTGATTGCATTTTCACTGCATTCTTCTTTCTTTTTGGCAATATTTTACACTCAATTTTAATAGCTTTAAAGCTTGTATTTTCTTAGAATTTTATTATATTTCAATTAATTGACAATTTTTTAATATATTTATGCAAAAATATTTACTAAAACTCACATTTATTAATATTTAAACACTGAGTAAAGATTCAACAGAAACACACTACCGGCCGCGAAAAGAAACGAGAACAAACTAAAGTTAAATTACACAATTGTTAGATCATTGGTGCAACAGTTAATGTGAGGCACTGCCAGATAAAAATATTAATATTTCCATATCAAAGACATTAACCAAAATTAATTTTGCACTAAATCTGTGCTTAATCATGTTTAGAAATTTAGCATTATAGCTGCTAAGTAATAATATCGTCGTATGTCTTCTTAAACCACGTAAGTGACATTTATTTTTAAATTTACTTTTTTGATTTTTATATTAGAAAATAACATTTGCTAGAAAATTGCATACTTTTCTTGACATCGATTTTGTATTTTTGTTTTCCTTGTAATAACGTGATATCTTACCTAATCCTTAAAGATAATTTCAATTTTCAACTTACAAATCGTTACTTTACTGTAATTTAAAAAGGCCCTAACTCATTTACTTTCAAATCTCGTATTTATCATATTTTGATAGGTAAACCTTTAAAATAAGCTAAATAAAATACTAATTGAAAAAAGTGATTTAAGTCCTTGCTACATTAAGGCAACGATATGTAAATAACAGTAATGTTTAAAAACAATTTTGAAAGACGGTTCATGAATGGAAGAGTTATGCGATAATCAAGATTTCGGGACGGAAGCTTGTCCTTCCAATTTCGAAATAAAACATTTGTGGGACCAACCTGCAAATAAAGCCTCTTAAACTAAAAACGAGTTATGAAAATCGGTTCATATATGAAGGATGTGTGCGATATTTAGTATTTGGGGGTGCAAGTTGTTATCCGATTTCCAAATAAAGTTTATGGGACAAAACTGGAAGCAAACACATCCGAACAAACAGTATAAAAAGTATACAACAAAATCAATAATCACGCCTATTTTGGAATTCCGGGTATCAAAATTAAAGACTGATTGCAATTAATTACAAAAAATGCAGTACAATTTCCGTTATAATTTGTTTTTAACATTTTTAAATGTTTATTTTCTTAAATATACATACATACATACTGATATTTTTTCTAATTCTCTTGAAGTCAAGGTTTTAAAGTACTCTTCTGAAGTTTATAAACACTACAAAGGCAGCTAATAACTATTATAAAAAAATATACTTTTAATGGACTCTTGAGAAAAGTATGACTGAGAATACAAAATAAAATAAATAACTAAAAAATAATCACTGAAAAATAACGCAGCATTGTGATGACTTGTAAGTATGAGGGAGTTTTTTCGCAAAATAAGGTAATAGCAATGCATTGCATCGATTGGTTTTGATTATTATAACAGTTAAATACCAAAAGTAATAAATGTTGAAAGCGTTATGTATAAAAATTTTCAACTTATTTTGTTGCGTAAATAGAATTTTATTAATTGTATACAGACTTCGGCATCTTCAGCACTATCATGACCGGCATCTAAAATTTCAAATGAATATAATTTTTTAAAACAAAATAGAAATAAAATATTGTAAAATATTATTACGTCTTTACCATTTTCTTGTATAATTCGTTTCAGGTTTTCAATGCATAAAGTCTTAAGCGCCCGTTTTTTCGGGGGACCCATTTTGTGAGGAAATAGTACAGAGGTATCAACAACTACACTATGTATTAATTTTAAAGCCTTCAGATCACTTTCCAAACTATGACCGATAAGTATAGTTTTGGAGTGAAACATGGACATTAATATTGCTTGAACATCACGTAACGTACGAGTTTCATTTGTCAGCATTTGTTCGGTGATGCCAGAGTAACTGAAAGCAAAAAAGAATATTTTAAAATGTAGAAAGATGTTAAGTCAAACAGAAATTCTAAACTATTCATCTCATTTAATTGAAGACCATACAAATTATGTATTTCTTTGCAAACTGTATACAAAAAAAAAGCATTTCACTTTCTTTCTCGGTCTATCTCTCTCTCTCTATCTGTCTCTCTCTCTCTCTATGTTATGGATTTCTTATTCCCAAGTGCGTCACGTCTCAGATGTGACGGCTCTCGAAACCTAACCTAACCTATTCCCAATTTATATAATTTTTAATTATACTTACGTTGTATTATAATCAATAATTTTATTGTCTGGCTTGACCAAAGCATCATAAACCGTTCTAGAATTGATATCAACAACAGTGACACGCGTCAATTCTATACCTTGGGTGGTATAGCACATTTCACAATCTAAAGCATAGACATCCTTTTTCGTTGGTATATATTCTGCACCATCTGATAGACTGTATTTGTCAATTGTGGTCACATACCCGATAAGATTATCCATATCTTCAAAATCAGTAACATGATAATTGCCATAGCTGCAACCAGGTGTACCAGCTGGTTGCTGACAGCAACGGTGATGGTTATCAGCAAAACCTTTAAAAAGATATATCAAGGAAAATAAAAAAATACAATACATAAAACCAGAACTATTGTATTTTTTTTTTAACAAACCTCTTCTGTAGCCTGTACTCTTTGGATGATAATTGCATTCATCAACACACACCTCATCATACATTTGCAAGTTGAATACTTTTCCACAACGACTGCAATAACGTTCAGTATCATTTGGTCTACGCATTGGTTTTGTAGATTGTATTACTGCTGTGCCTGGTTTTTTACCTGGTCTTGGGAAACCATTTGCTGCCAACTGCTCGTCCGTTAATCGTAAATCATAAATTGCGTCATATGCTTTATTGCTAGGCAACTTATTAAATGGTTCACCACCTGTTGTGGCATCATTTTTGCTAAAATATAAAAGAAAATGTATTCCATCGAAAATTAGTCGGGTGATTTTATTCTTATAAAAATCTACGATAATTGGTTTACATACGAGGTATGTTCAAAAACTTATTTAAATTTGCAAATTGCGCGTATTCTATTCTATTAGCGATTTCTTTTTACTTTTTATGTTAGTTCACTCGTTTTGAAGTTATTTTCATTGGTTTCGTTGTTTACGTAACAGTTTTTTGCATGTTTTGGGTATGATGAATCACAAATTTTACCTGGTTTTTATTGATTTTCTATTATTTGTAAAAATCGAGCTGTTTTTCTACAAAAAAATTAAACGCCAGTAAGAAACTTACAAATCATCATTAGCATTTTTTATCAAGACAAAATTGTCTGAGCTATTTATACCTCTAACAAATTTGTTAAGACACTGTAATAGAACAAATAAGTGCAGTCTGATAAATTCTTCTTGATAACGACTCGATATTTGTCATGATAAATATTTATCCGGTAAAGATAGAGAATAAAAGTTCAACGTGAATTTGTTTAAAATGGTTATTCAAATGTATAGTATTATATTTTATTTTAAAATTTTACATTTATTCGAGCATGTACTCAAGAAATTTTTTTTTTTTAATTTTATTTATTTGTTGCGGGTTAGCTTGCGGGTTAGATTTTTTTATTGGCAACCAACGGTTGTCTAATTGAAATAGGTGTAGAAAAGTAAACACATTCATAATGAAAAATTGTTTGTTGTGATGTTTCTAAAATTTTTTGAAAAGCTATTTTACCTGTGCTTTGTAATTCGCAATTGTATTTGCGAGTTTATATATAAGTATGTAGATGGGTTAGGTTAGGTTAGGTTAGCAGGCTGCTGGTAAATGGAAGATTAGATTCCAGCTCACTTGGGTCCTGATATGGTACCATTGTGCTACCTGTAGTGAACACGAGTGATGGTGGAAAGGAGATTAGAAGAGTCGGAAGAAGAGTAGATGATAAGTATGTAGATGATCTTTGGAACTTTTCAAGCATAAATGGTAAACATCTACCGATGACTTGGTATAGCAGCCAACATAATTCATTTAGATATTGCCAACCCGCAACAAATAAATAAAATTTTAAAAATATTTTATTTTAAATAGAATTTGGATAATTGATTTTTAGTCACGTTTCATTTTTTTTCATGTTAAATAAAGTCTGATGATCATATTTTAAATTTGTTTTGAAACCAGCTATCAAGTTATATTTATTTTAGGTAGAATAGTTGTACGTTACATTTGGAATTTTTATTTACTTTTGCTCCGAAATAAACTTGTTAATTTTCTGCATAGAATATTTTCATTTTATACTCATTTAATTTTTAATTTGCGAGGTCCGAAAAGTGAGAAAGTCAAAAATTAATTCTAAACATTTATTTGTTATTATTGTTGGAGTTTTTCAAGTTTCGACATTTTGCAATAAATTAAAGAAATCGGTACATAGTTTATTTTCTTGAATCTAGTACAAAAAAAAAACGCTAACCACAATAAGGAACATTAAAATTCAGTCAAAAGTCAGTGCAAGCCTTTACACGTACAAATAGTATGAATTTTCAAACATTAATTTATAAATTAAAAAACTCCAACATTGTGGGTGGGTGCAACATTTAGTATCCTGTGTAAACTTGAGTACCTCCCAAATTAGAAAAATTCTACAGATTTCTTTAGTTTTTTTTTTTATTTTTGGAATTTACTTTTAGTTCATGGATAAAGAACAAATAATTGCTGATTACAGAAACTCTATATAAAAGTCTTAAGATAGTTTCAAAAATGGCATGTGATTAAGATACATTATTTTCTACACACACAGTTTAGATACGTGTCGCGCTAAGCGAAAATTCCACATTTCTCAAGCCTGTGAATTATAGTTTATATTTTTACACATACATATGTACATACTTCTTGTGTTAGGCTGAAATTTAGACTAGTTCGCTTCCGTGCCTAAATTTCATGCCGCCATAAGAATTTTTGAAATTATTCTATTAAAACTATTTTAAAACGAATACTTACATTTTCTTTTGTACGCTCCACGATGTGCTATTAGCTAATTTTCCTGCCAATACAGCTTCATGTGATATTATTTTATTAGAATTAGAAGGTTTATTCCCAGAGTCTATAATACATATTAAAACACAAAGTTATCTATGTACATAAAACGAAATCTCTATATTTTTAACACACAAATTACCTGTTGCTTCTTTTCTTAACTTATTTATAGTTAACATAGCGCTACTTTTATAAATATTAGGAGTATTGCATTTTTTAAAAACACCCAATTCTTCTGTCTGTGCCTGAATTACAAAAGAAATAAACATTTAAGTATTGTTAATGTTTTGTTAATAATTTCACATATGTTAAGTACCCTCTCCCAAGCATCAATTGTATTTGGATAAATAGAAAGACAATGTTTAACCATCAAATCATAATACTGCATACGTATATTAAATGAAATTTTGGTAGAGTTCGATTCCAACACAGGTGGTTTAGGTTTTTGGACATCCTCAGTTGTTGTAGCCTTTTCGGTTATCTTATGGGCAAACCGGGAACCAGCCTTACTAGTTTGTGCCGGTGTAAATGCCGGTCTTTTTCCTGCTCTTAACTCTTCAACTTTCTTTTTAGCTCGTTCTAAAGCAATAATATTTGCAACAGGCGCAATCATTGAACGTCCTGTTAATTAAATGTTTAATACTTTCAGTAAGAAAAACTTTAGCATCTTAACATATTTTTTACTAACCTATTGGTTTTGAAGGTGGTGTTAAGTATGATTTTGGTATGAGTGGTGTCAGGGCTTTTTCCTTGACCTTTCGCAAAGCCTCGTTTGCTTCACGAACTTTTTCCTCAGCTTGCTTCAATGCAGCGGCAGCTTCTGCTGCTTCCTCCTCATGTTTGCGCTTGGTAGCTTCTTGGCGATTAAATATTGCCTATTTTATGTGAAACACATTTTTTAATTGAGCTTAAAAACTGTAAAATGATTTCCCACACTATTTATTTGTTGATCTTATGGAAATAATATAGAGAACCTACAATTATGTTTTTTTGAGGCTCTGCTGTTACAATAGTGTTGCTAGTGAAATATGTTTAAAGTAAATACTGTCAGTACCGATTTTTAGGTCACTACACAACTTACAACCTCTCTTACATTATGGTAGAAATAATAATAAAAAGAAAATAAATGTCTTCCCTAATACATAATTATTTCAAAAACTATCTCTAGAAGACAGTTTAATAAATTACAGACGAAAATAAATAATAATGAATGATAAAAGTATCATTTAGATAAGAAAAATTTTATACGCACTCTTCAAAAATGTTCTGACGTAACAATCACTAAAATATTTGTAATCTACTTTTAATGTCGGTTATATAGAAAATTTTCATACATACATTTGTACATACTTATTTATGTATTTGTGTATGATGTTATACCTGCATCGCATTTTTTCGGTGATCAGGTTTGTGTAAAGCAATCGGCACATGAATTTTGTTTTTGTCAGCATTTTCATAAGCTACACGCTTTTTACTGGGACCATTTAAAACATCTTCTTCCTCTACTGTCTTACGTTTTAATTTCTCTTTTTCTTTACCTGCATCCTCTTTGGTCTTTTCATTTGAAGCAATTTCTTGTTCTAATTGATCATAAATCATTTCACATTCTTTCATAATGTCCTCTTCCGATGTAGCAAACACTGCTAATGAGTCATCGTGCTCTAAATCTAAGTTTTCAGTCTTTACTATTAAAGGACATGAAGATTCTTTTGTAGATTTATTAACATAAGATGACAAATCTTGAGTTATAGAAGGGGTAGTCTTTTTAGAAGAGGATGATGATTTAGCTCTTGAAGACGTCGATGTGAATGAAGCATAGCGTGTTTTATCTGATGATGTTTCTTTTGATTTGGATTCTTTTTTATCTTTATCCTTTGCTGAAGATTTATGGGATGAAGACGATGATTTATGCTTTGAGGAAGATGACTTATGAATTTGTTTTTCCTCTTTATCTTTTTCACGTTGCTTGGAATCTTTGTTTTTTCGGTTTTCATCTTCTAATTTAATTTTAGCCGTTTCTGATTCTTTTAATCTGGAAGATGATTTGTGTTGTTTGTGTCTACTGCGAGAATGAGATGGTGCTGAAGAATCTTCTTTTTTTATTTTAATATTATCAAAAAGTTTGATATTAGTATTTATATTGTTTGACTCTTCCTCCTTGATCTCAACGTCTTCTATGCAAATGGGTTCGGTTTTTATTTCTCTGTCTGCTAATTCTTCATCGTTAGAGAACTGAGCCTCCCCTGATAAGTCCTCGTTATCAATAATACCCGTTAATTCATTCAATTCATCATTACAATCATCTAGGTTTAGAGTTACACTTTCATGACTGTTGCCATCATGGTGCTGTGATGTGGGTCCTGGGATATAAACAGGCACAGAATCTATTGATTTTCGCTTCTTCGAAGGAGATGCATTTATAGCTGGTTTTTCTGGTTGATATTCTAAATTTTTAGTTTTCTTTTTAATTCCTGTTGGTAGCTGCAACTCCGGCAAAGGTAAGGCAAATAATTTTGGTGTAGCCTTATATTCCGGTGTAGGTTGAGCGCTTGCTGTAATAGCAGCTGCTCCCACTTCTTTACTTTCTGCATATAGAAATAATTTCGAAAATTGAATAAATTGGGTTGTTATATAGTTTTCACTCCTACCTTTTCGAACATGTTTAAAGTGGCAATAGGGTCGATGGCATGTTGTAGCCACAATGACCCCAGTTTCAATGTCATTACGCGAGTTCGATCCGGCAGTACCATCGTAATAAGGGCAAAGATAACTTTTAAATAAACCTGTCGAGGGCAACATGACCCCCTTCAAATTAATAAAACAATTTAATTGAAAAAGAGATTATAGTTTTTTTCTAATCGTGCTACATTAACAAAACAAAATTTGCAAAAGCATTGCCGTCAGGAGAAAAAATAGTGTACACAGTTGCTTAAAAGCGTATAAAATTAATTATTGCTTAATAGTTTTGGTATTAAATTTTTAATTATATTTTGTATTTAAAAGTGAATTATAAAATTAATTTATAATATAAAATGTTATTTAATGAAACTGTGTGATTTTATTTAATATTTTCCGCAATAAAGAATCTGCATTTTTAATTAATGTTTAGGAGTAACCAATTTTATGTGTAACAGGGTTGCCATAGTTTCTGTGGGAATATGTAGATGTTTTTAACATGTATTGGTTTGTTTTTTAATTTTGGTATAAAAAGTAGCTGGTAAACTACAAATCTCATTTTAATTTATATTGTAAAATTGTTTTAATAAAAATACTATAAATGCCACATTAAATTATCTTAAAAACCAGGACCCGAATTACCGCATTTCGTATCGTCTCGAATGGATAGATTAGTGCATTCGAAAGCTAACGTATCGCAATTTTTACAAATTGTAACAGATTTTTTTTACATTGGAATGGAATTAAAAGGAAAATGTCGTATGTTTATTGCAAATCATACTAATAAAAGAATATAATACATTCATCGCGGTTTTTTTTATTAATTTTTGTAAAATGATATATTATGCAAATAGAAATGTAATTGTAAAACAATAGCTACATTCCTTTTGTTGTGTTTATCGTCTTCTGATTCTGAATACAGCACGTATTATTGGAGAAATGCGGGACAAAAGCGATTCAATGTTATTGCCGCCAAATGCGTAAGTAAAATGCATTATTTTATTGTACTCTTATTTCTTTATATATTTTAGATTTATTACGAACATTCGGCTTGCAAAAATGGCATATAATTTAATTCTCTACCAGATGGGTTTCGAAGGCCATATGAATACCGGACTTGTAGAGGACTGAAACATACCGTTGGAAATGACTATTTGATAGTTATGAGTCAAATTGCAGTTTGCATAACATCTAACCGTACCATAACTGAAATTGAAGACAAAATTCCTTGTAATATGTTTTTCAAGAATGTTTTCTTCTCAGAAATAAAACAACTCAGAAATAGATTTTGGTGCATTCTGTTAGAATTTAGGAATTCCTAGAAGCGAAAAAGTTTGTTCATGAAACCCTAATGGTACTACAACTGTTTTAAATATTTGTTGCTGCCAGACCTGGCGCCATAAAAAGTGAATACACCCAATTCTCTTTTTACACGATAGATACGTTCCCAATAAATTCGTGTAAAAAAAATTCGTGTAAAAAAAGATACTAGCCAAAGATGAAAATAGTAGATTGGTTCCAGACCTAAAAAATAACGTAAAAGTATAATAAATTAATAATAATTAATATTACATAAATAATATTACAGGTGATTTATGTGACATTGTGACCGGGCTACCAATATACAATAGTTAAGAAATAGTTATGATTAAACACAATTCTGATTTTCAATTATAATTAATAATGCAGCGATTTGGAAATTATTTAAAACTTACCTGTTATTGAGTTGATAAATTTGTAATTTTTTATAAAAAGAATTTGTAGAATATTTAAAATCGTGTTAAAACAAAACAATTCGTGTAAAAAGAGAAAAATGTTAACTTTTTAACTCGTGTTAAATGAAAATTCGTGTAAAAATAATTCGTGTAAAAAGAGAATTAGGTGTATAACAATATACACTATTTCCTTCGATGAAAAATATTTATAAGGCGTGTTCTATACTTCATGCAGAAAATCAACGTTCGGAGCATTTCTTATATAAACATACATATACAAATATATACATATGTATATATACCCTATTTATATATATAGATACACATATGGAAATCTTTTTAATTAAACTTAATTACATAGATACATATATTTTATATCAATAAAGTAAAAATATAATTCAAACAATGTAATATTAGTGACTAGTACAAGAAGTTACACAGGTATTTACTTATTTTAATGTTTAAAACAGAAATTAAATATGCCTAGAAGTCGTTAAAACAAAAAATTAATTAATTAATCAAAATTAACAAAGAAATTAAATTTAGCCAATAACACAAAAATAACAAAATTCAATAAATAAAAATAACTAAAAACAATACTTTAAGGATTATCATTCTAATAGATAATTATCTATTATTGTTTTTCTGAAGAATGTATTTTTTTTATTATGTCAATGTTATTTGATAAAAACAATTTAAATTCTACACAGTCCATTTGAAAGCCGACAGAAAATTGACACATTGAACATACACTTTTCAGTGTTGCCAGGCAATTAATGTCTGAGGTGGTTATAAATTTATATTGTATTGGGTTTAAAATTTCGGTATTATGAGAAAATAAAACTTTTAATTTTGGAAACTAAAGAAGAACATTAGCCATCGAAAATAAAGAACAAAAAGGACAATTC
Organism: Lypha dubia; assembly: GCA_947311025.1. Classification (NCBI taxonomy): domain Eukaryota; kingdom Metazoa; phylum Arthropoda; class Insecta; order Diptera; family Tachinidae; genus Lypha; species Lypha dubia. The sequence goes on along the minus strand of OX371260.1, from coordinate 52,502,316 downwards.
AATTAAAAAAAGGACAATTTATTTTGTTTAAATTTTAAAGGAGATTGTGTCAAAAAAGAGGAATGTGCTTTTAAAAAAAGGACGGATGGTCAATATAAACTAGCATTAAAAATTAATTTTCGTTTTTTAAGGTAGGATCGAATTTGTTTTGAGTGAAAATATTTCGTGAATTCATAGATGTGTACTTGGAGCCCGAAAAAAAATTTTAAAAATCATTTACAGAGGACATGTCTAGTTTTGTACGCCAGCTCCTTATTTGTTTTAACTGAATTTAGTAATTGAATCAATTACTCACATTATTGAAAGTATAACAACAAAACTAATTGAATATGTAGGTATGTATGTTTTTTTATATGCATGCAAGTGTAAGAGTACGTACGCGTAACAACCCTGTCGGAAACAAAACTAACTTTAAACTAACTTTAATGTATGGAAAAAACTAACTTTTTTAACATTGCGATGTCCTAGGAAGTAATCAGTTTTCTTTGCACTACTTGTAGCTAACTTTAAAGTTAGTTTTAAAAAGTCAAAATGTAGTTAGTTAGTTTACAGAAAAAAAATTTGTATATTCTCAATTCTATATTCAGTAGTTGTTTTATAGTAAATATTGTAAGGATAAATTTTTCTTCAAATTTTTTTTCACCGTTGCTGTGCTGGGACTTGAACCACAGGTCATTGGATTAACAGTCAACGCGCATACCACTCAGCTAAGGTACCACTTAAATATTGACAGCAAGTTATGAAATACTTGAAATAATTTTAAGAGTTCCTAAATGAGTAAATTTGTTGGCGCTCACCATATTCAATTATAATTGAGAGTATATATATATATATATATATATATATATATATATATATATACTCAACCTACTAATTGATTTTGGTTACGTTCTGCATTGTATTGTAGTTAGCTTTATAGTTAGTCTAGAAAAATCAGTTTAAAAGTTAGCTTTTCTTGTAGCAAGCTACACATTTGACGACAGGGAATGTACATACATATCTATATTAAGTGCATTTTTAATATTATCAGCTTTAAATATACATATGTATATGTAAGTATTTCAGTCTTGTTTATAGTTTCAAAAAGTTCAGTTGTGTTCATTGATTGTACTTAAATATGTATGTACATTTCTACACAGATGCATACATACATATATAATATTAAACCAATAATTATTTATATGAGTTTTTTGAACTGTGCAAAGTTCAGTTTAAGAACTTCTTAAGAAGACTTTGATTTAAGAGTGCCGTCTATTAGAATAATAATAATTGCGTATGTATGTGCATATATTAAACAATGAACACAGTGTTAAAAAACTTGTGTTTTGTGAACTTATGCTTATGTATGTATGTATGTTTGTATTATTTATTAATTTTATTTATTTATTTATTTCATCTACATATTTTAGTATATTTTAGATAGAGATCAAGTTAAATTTTATATGTGTGTATCTCTATTATGTATTTATCTCATTACAAATATATACATATGTATGTATGTACATCCATATATCTATGTATACAAATCAAGTTTAGTTTACTAACGCACCTCCAAATAAACAACAAAAAATTGCATAGGGCGGTAGAAAATTGAGAGATAATAAAAAAATAGAATTTAATCTAGTTTAGTTTCATTGCTCAAACAATAAAAATTATTCTATCCGGTAAAGAATCAAAAAAATACCGAGTTATGGGTCAGTATAAAATTGTGATTGTATGGTGCATATTTTAGAAAATTTGTTTAAAAATAAAAAAAAGATCCTATCCGATTGAGAATGTGATAAGTTTTGGAAGCGCATAGTTTTCGACATAAGCTACATATTATTTTCGTCTTCATTTTCAATCTACCGCCTTGTTGTTTGTTTGTTAGTTTGAAGGTACGTTAGTTAGTACGTTCATATTCTATGATTGTTACGGTATATTCTGAATTTTTCATAATATTGCAGAAGTTACTGCCTGTCTGCTGAAGTCGATTAAACATTTTCAATCGTCTATTATGGACCGGGCGTCTATTTATTTCTTAGACGAAAGTCAACAGAGAACTTATGATTTCGACGAAGACTTACCTGCGCTGCCGTTGCCAGATTTGCATGATACTATGCAAAGATATTACGAAAGTGTCAAACCTTTTGGAACAGAGCAAGAATTGACTGATACTCGAAAATTAATTAAGGAATTCGAGAATGGTATTGGTGCTGTTTTGCATGGAAAATTAAAAAACCGAGCAGAAGAAATGAAAAATTGGTTAGAAGAATGGTGGGATGCATACGCATATCACATGTTAAGATTACCATTAAATCCATATATTGTTATGGCCATGCCTATTAAGTTAGATGTTATTGGCCGTCCTGAAACCCCAGAAATGGCTTTAAAGGTAAATAAATTCATCAGAACATACGATTTTAATTTAATGTGTTTTAATTATTAGAATTTAGCTCGTTTTACGTATCATACAATTGAGTTTTGGAATTTATTGCACAAGGCCGCTATTAAGCCCGTATCCTCAAATGGTGGTACAATAAGATACTCATCAACTTTATATAAACGGTTCTATTCGACAAGCCGTATACCTGGCTTTGAAATTGATCATATTGAGTCACATTTTAAAACTAGTAAGTTACTGATATTTTCATTATAAACTACAGATATTTTATAAGAAAAATACCTATAATTTTTTCTGATTTTCTAGTTAAAGATGGTAAAACTCCTTCACATTCTTTGATTTCGGGAAAAGGCCGAATTTTTATGTTTGATAGCTTACATGCGTGCGATGGCTCTTTAATTACACCTCAAGAAATTTTAATAATACTCCAAAGAGTACGCAGTATAATAGATTACGAACCTATGGGTGACTGTGTACCAGTTTTAACACATGATGACCGAACTAGTTGGGCAGCGGTGAGTAAATTAAGATATTCAGCCTCAATGCGAATTCCAAAGTAAAAAAGAAACATCTAGAGATTTACGGTTTAGAACATATCGTCCATCTTAGCCCTGCCCCCTCTGTAGAAAGGGTGGCTTTATTGGGTAGTCCTCCGTTGCAACATTTTTATAAACAGTCACGAAAGTTTCACTATTAAAGTTCTTTACTTCCATAGAAAATAACCATGTTAGGCGCCACACTTTTTTTTACCGAGATAGATACTTACATATTTTCTTTTTTTAAGCTAATCAAAAAAAAAATAATTTTGCATATCGTCTATAAGTACCCACAATTTTTGATGATCGGTTAGTTGACATCGAAAAAATTGGAATCTAATTTATAACTCAATCGCACATTATAATTCTTGTTTTTTTTTTTTTTACTTAAATTTTGCAACATTATGAAAATTTATTTATTTATTTATGTCTACAAATATTTTCTTTTCAGAACCGCACGCGTTTAATTGAGCTATCAGCAAACAATAGAGATACTTTGAAATTAATAGAGAGTTCAAATATTGTAATAGCTCTTGATGAAAACGAGCCCCAAGACTATGCCGAAATTTCACAACTAGCTATAAGCGGTGATTACCATTCAAAGTGGGCGGACCGTAGTAGTACCTTAATCAGTTACAAAAATGGAAAATTAGCTTGTGTAGGCGAGGTACATAGAATATACATATACATAAACAAATTTTGGTACAATATATCTACATAAATATGTATGTACTATATTTATTTTGATAAAATTTTAGCATTCTTGTTATGATGGCACAATTAGTGTTAGCTATGTCTTGTTTATACAACTAAGTTTGATTGAAGTACCCGAACCAGATTGGACAGATTCCGAATCAGTAGTTTTTGTACCCATTGCAGAAATAAAATTTGATTTAAATGACACCATCAGATCCGAAATTGAACGAGTGAAAAAAGTTTGCGATGACAGGGTAAGCTGGAAATTGTACAAATTTGTCTAGATATCAAATATCGAAGTAAATTTTATCTTTAATTTTAGCGTAATGATGTGATATTGACCCATGAAATTTTCCAAGATTATGGTAAAGATTTCATAAAAGCATGTAAATTACATCCAGACTCGTTTGTTCAAGTCATTATGCAGTTGGCCTATAATGAACTGCATGAAGAGTAAGTTTTGATACGCATGGACTTAAGCATAATTATCAAAATTTTCAAAGAGATAAAGCTCTTTGTGTGTATGATAGAAATCGCCCTAAAATTGGTCGCAAATTAAAAATAAAAAGAAACACAAAGTTGTGTTGTTGTTTTCAATACAAAACTTTTAGGCAATTTTTCATTTTTGTGGCAAAATTGGACTTCTCTTAACTCATACTAAAAATCAATTTAATTTTACATACATATGTACTTACATGTGTATATCTGCATAAGGGGCTGTGCATATATTACGTAACGATGTTTTCAGAGATTTTATACCCTCCACCCGCACACTATAACACTTTCAGCCCAATTACGAATAATAATTCCTGGGGAAATTCTTCCCTTTTCCCATTCCTCCTATTATGAATAAAAATTCCGCATGAGATTTCTCACTTTTCCCTTTTATTTACATATAATAATTTATAATTGGAGAGATTTTTTCTCGAGAAAAATATTTTCCGTGGAAGAGAAATTCCTAGGGAATATTCGTAATTGGGCTGTTTTTATTAATTTTTCAGTGCAAAATTTCCAATCTGTAACAAATCTTTAACCCCCCCACCGGACCGGTACGTAATATGTGCACAGCCCCTAAGTATGCACATATGTACTTTTTTTATGTAAAGTTTTTAAATTTCGTTATAACAATGTGTTATGTTTACATAAATATGCATATGTATACCATCCTATGATTCTTTCAGAATTGCCCCGACTTATGAAACTGCTTTGATGCGTCATTACTACAATGGGCGCACAGAAACCCTACGATCTTGCACTAGTGAAGTATACAAATTTATAAAAACTGTTCGCAATGGAAATTCGACAAAAACAGAAGTTATTGATGCATTTCGTAAAGCTGTCAATCATCACAACCACATGATGAACGAGGCCCGCAAAGGTCATGGAATTGATCGTCATCTGTTTGGTTTGTGGTGTTTAGCTTATGAAAATAAAATTGATATTCCTGATTTCTATTCTGATTCATTGTATCTGAAGTCAGGTGGTGGCGGCAATTATATATTATCTACGAGTACATTAGGCTATTCAGTGAATGTGGGTTTTGTTGCTCCCATGGTTCTGGATGGCTATGGTGTGTTTTACACCATAACGGGAGAACAGTAAGTATATTTATGTATGTATGTGACTAGATATTATACATAAATACATCTTTTTTTTAATTATTTTTTTTAGCATTTTTATACAAACATCTGCTTTCCGCGATAGCCAGAAAACTAGTGCCCATAAATTTAATCAAATTTTTATCGATACATTCCGTAAAATAAAACTTTTACTGGATGAAGTAAAAAATTCTAAACTTTAGTTTTTAATAACTTAATTTGTAAGACAAATAAACAAATCCATATCGAATAAAATTAGTTTATTGTGTTATTTACATATACATATAAGTTTGGTTAACATATTATTATGATTATGTTTCTGGTTTGAAACTTTGTCTAAACAAACGAGTTTCAAAACATTTCAAACATTGTAAAAATTTCTATTGGTGAGTTGGCGTTAGCACCCAACAACCTCCTTGACTGCCTGATAGTTTTCGAATTTTCTGACGACGTCAGTTAGGATATATTAACAATGATACTTACATGCACAGATAAACAGGATCACCGTGAAGACGAACACGAGGTAGAGGACAATTAGTGAATGAGTGTTTAAAAAAATTCTATCGCGTAGTTTTAACAGTACGTATTAGCATTAAAAAAAAACAATCTGTGAATAGCTCACTGTTTATTTTATATATATGTGTTTATGAATATGTTAAAAGCTAAAACCCCTTACATAACTCTATTTGTAATTGCATTTTAGTTCCGTTTTCAATCCAATTGCATGAAGATTCGATTTCCATAAGTAAGCAGATTTAGGCTTTCGACCCTTTTGTCGATGTACTGAAACGAGTGTTTATTTAATATTATTAAATAAAGGGTGTCCAAAATTAAGGTATTCGTGTCTGTCATGAGTTTCACATCCGTGTGAAAGTGAATCTTTTCCGAATATTTTGGTGTCCTTACATTCACTTCCGAACAATTTTTTCGTTTTACTTTCGACTGCACTAAGCTGTGTGAAAGTAAATAGAATCTCATTTATTACACAATAAAACTAAATTAATTTGAAAAAAATCTTTTTTGAACTTAAGTTTGATATCTTATCTACCTAATGCGGAAATAAAAACCAATAGATGTTTGATAATAACGCATGGAAAAGGAGATTAAAAAAAATTCCCAAATTAGCCACCAATCGAGCGAAAATATTCGGAAGTATGCCGGACAACATATATTCTATTTTGTGATTAGGAAATTTTCATTCTAATTGAAATCGTTCGGAACTCATGACAGACACGATTATTTTAATTTTGCTGCCATTTTTTTCTGCTTGTAATTTTTATTTTCAGATTCTAAATACATTCCGGTTAGTTCATATGGAACGTTAAACGAAGGACCAACGTGTTTTTATTATTAAAACATGTTTCTGAAAATGGCTAAAGTTTTCAAGATGTAATTCGGAAATTTAGAACAAAATTCGGTAAGAAATTGCTGCAACAAAATGTGCTATCAAGCTGATGGTTGAGAAATTTAAAGAAACTGGATTCGTTCACGACAAGAAGTTTTGAAGAAATCAAAAAACATATTTTCGTCATCGTTCGCTGCAATCAAACGCTTCACATTATTCATTATTTTGCATCGTGAAGTCCATTTAAAAATCCATCTGACCCAAGAATTGAACCAGCTGAAAACACATTACGTCGGCAATTTGTTTCTTAGGCCATCGAAAAACAAGAAGAAAATTAAAGTTTTTTAACAAAATATTCTTCACCGACGAAGCCCATTTCCAGCTCAATGGGTGAAGAGAATCCAAGAGTTAGCTTCCAGCAACCATTAAATCCACAAAAAGTTACGGTTTGTTGTGGTTTGTGTTCCGGAATAGTCATTAAACCATATATTTTTTTTTAACGACATTGAAATGCGATTACGGCCAATGGAAATCACTACACGGAGATGATCCCAAGCGGCAAATTGATGATTTAGACGTAGAGAATATGTGAAATAAAATTATTTTTAAATCTGAAAACAGAATTTTTTTCCTAAAATTAAAAGATACCTCAATTTTGGGCACCCTATATATACACAGTTTAAAAAAAGTAATATTAATAACAATTTTTAAGATCGGTTTCTAAATTCTTTAATTCATTTATAGTTTTTATTTTTATTTAAAACATTAATTTCAATTCAAAATACAGTACATTGACGTTATTCATAATATTTTCGATTTTTTTTTGCAAAGTGATAATCAATGCTGGCTGATGTGCTATGGCGCTAGCATAGTTTTTTAAATTTTAAATGCTATCGACATCTATCTTTGTTTCATTGAAACTCTCAAGCGGCTGGTTTCGATTTCTTCGAAACATGCGTTGTTTAGAACACTCTCGACAAAATTTATACAGCCATTTGGGAGCTACGATCTCTACATATGTAGATAATTCAAATCTATAACAATTCTCCTTTTTTTGTCGAGTGCGTTAAAATATAAGCAAAATTTAACTTATAAAATAATTTATGTATAGAAAAAAAAATATTATAAACAATGAATATAGTTTTGGTTTTAAAAATAAAAATATGTATATGTTGTAATGTAATTTAAAACATACATACATATGTACATATATGGAGTTTCTTAAGATGCAGTTCAGCCGATAGTTTTATACTCAGCTGCTACATACATTATGTTTACAGTATCAATAATTAATTAAAAAAGTAATATGCAATTATCAAACCGCATTAAAGTTAAAAAAAATTTATGAACAAAAAAAGTTTTAATTATAAAAAACTTCAAAACTACAAAATTTTCATGGTATAATAAATTATTACCACATGAAAATTTTATTACATTTGTATATTTATTTTTATTTTAAAATTTTTTTTATACATTAAAAAAAAGATCAAAATTAATTTTAGATTAAATAAACTTAAAACGAAAAAAAAAAAAAATAACTTTACCACAGTTTCATAATTAGTGATTTTTTTATAATTTTTATTTGATAAAGTATCAAAGTTCGGAACTAAAATAAATACGAAATTTTTCAATAGTTTAAAACAAAAATATTTGATAAAGAAAAAACAATATAATTTTTAATGGAAATGCCAACGTATTCCTTCTTAAAATCATTTACAATTTTATGTAAGCAAATGTAGATTATTGAGTTGTGAGAAGTACAAGGAGTAGTAGTGTTAGTTTTTATTTTTTTTTTTTGCAAAAACCGTTTAGGTTTTTGTCTTTTTTCAATAAAACTTACGTTTGTTAATTAATAAATTTATATTATTATTGTTATGATGGTTATTCTGTTGTGATTGTTGTGTTAGAAAGTTATGATGAGAATGTGGATGTTGTTGATGATATTGTGTATTATAATAATAACGTTTCTTTTGCTCTCATTCTTGTATTATTTGATTGTTATTATTGCTGCTTTCGGTAGTTGCTGTATTAGTAACGGCCGATGATGCAGATGTAGAAGCTGACAAAGATTCATTATTTGAAATATTTTCAGTTGTCAGATTAGTATTGTCATGAGCAGACGCGGTTGCGACATTTGAACTGTCTGCTGTTGCTACATCAGCCGCTGATGCAGGTGATTTCGAAATTGTATTAGTTGTGGTTGGTGTTGTTGCTGTTGTTGTTATAGTAGGAGGCGGCTGAAAGGCTGGCCTCTGTACAAACATATTGTCTATAATATGATCGATATTTTCTGCAGAACCAATTGGAGGTTGGTTTGTGCTTGATTGTGGATTCGTTGAAGATTTAGAATCATCGGTTTTCGATTCTAGTGATTTTTGTTGCTTATTCTTTTCGGATGGTGGCAGTATGGGTATAGCATTGTTAGGTCTTCTTTGGGGTAAAGAAACAGGTCGTGAAGACGCCTGTGTGGGAGGTGGTACGAAGTAAGTAGTTCCACCAACGGTATTATAGTTTTGGTATCCACCTGATGTTGCCGAACCAGTTTGCGGTTGTGTTACAACACCTACTTGAGCAGTTGGTCCGTACGTGGTACTACCCGCTACTGTTTGTTGTGGAGTACTATTCGGATTATTGTAAACTAAATTGGATGCAGCAGCAGGTGGTTGTTGAGCCAAATAATTTGGATTTGCCTGCTGCGCTCCATATGATGCTGCAGCCTGAGTGGCTTGCGCTGTAACAGCTGCAGTTGAAGCTGCTGTGTAAGCTTCAGGAGATGCCACATAGTAGGCAGCCGGTGTAGGAGTGCCTCCTGGGTAGGGTTGTTGTGGAGCCACTTGCGGGCCTTGAGCTACATAATTGGGCGGTTTAGCGACTGTGGGTTGTTGAGTAACTTGAAGGGCTTGCATTTGCGCCTGCAAATTTTCTTGATGGTAAATCTGCATTAGATTTGCTTGAAGCATAGCTTGATCCGCTGGCATCAGCATAGGTGGGGGTGCCTGGCTTTGCTGTTGCATATGTATTTGTTGCAACTGCTGTTGTTGTTGCTGGTGATCAGCTATATGCTGCGCATCATGCTGAGAACGCCTAAGACTAGAATATCTCTTTGGTGGACCTCTCTGTTCCATTGGTTGTTGACTTATATTTGGATTTTGCGGCTGCTGCTGCGGTGGGCCAGCCAGAATAATATTGGCGGCCTGCTGTTGCATTATTTGCTGCTGTTGCTGTTGATTTTGTGTAGCCAATGCGTGCATTTGCACGCTGCCTACATGACTGGGATCATTTCGATTTTGCACTTGCTGCAAACGTTGAGATAGATTCGAAGTTGGTTGATGTGGCGTTTTGTTTTGTATTTGAGAATTTTGCCTATTCATGTTATGGTTTATCATTGCCGACTGTTGGGGCTGTTGCTGCTGATGAATTTGCTGTTGCGCTAATTCTGAAGGTTGTGAACCTTGTATTGTTTGGTAGCCCTGTTCCAAAGGTTTCTTTTTATTAAAGCCTTCAAACATTTGTGACTGTGGTTGATTCTGATTAACCATTGGTAGATTGTTGTTATTTGCATTTCCGCTGCCATTAGGTGTTCTTGGGGAATTATTTTGAGCATGAGTAGGTTGTTGTGTGTGCTGTGGTTGCCTTTGAGCCTCCAAGCGACTTGATAAACTACTGGAATTGATACTTGATGATCCCGACGAAGAATTTTGGTAGTTTTGTCTATTTTTTTTTTTAAACTCCATAGCTGCTTGACGACTACCGAAAGCTTGATTTTGCCCACGTCCTCGATTATTATATGACTTTTGTCGACTCTGTTGCTTAAATAAACGTTCATTGTTCCTGTCACCTCTTTCATTACATGCTTCACCTCTATGATCATGGTCATCCACATGATTATTTCGTGGTGACGATGTCATTTTTTCAGTTCTTTCTGCTCTTCCCTCTCCTGTGTTCATTTCTTGTTTTCTTCTTTCTAAGCGGTTTTCCTTTTCCTCCCTTGTACGTCTAGTGCGTCTAGGCTTGGAACTGTTTTCATTTAAAGCGGGGAAATCGGAAGGTTTAGGTAGTTTACGTTCTTTATTATTGGCCTTTAAATAAGCACTTTCGTCTTCCCAATTGCGATTATATTTACTAGGACCACGACCGTAACGGCGTCTTCTTCGGGCCTTTGGTGGGGCATCTTCAGTACGTATATCATAGCCGTATGCATTTAATAGTTCGGACCTTGACTTGGGAGCCTGCTCTGATGGATCGAAACGATCATGTGACCACCGATCTACAGCAGATGCTGGTTGCCATTTCTTCATTGTCTTAGATGCTGCTGAAATTGTAGGTGTTGTAGATGTCTTTGCACCAGTTACAGTTGGTGCGCCACCCGTTATAACCAATGGAGCTTCAACTAGCTCTTGCCCTTCTCCAATAGCGCTTTCTGCTTCCAATTCGGCTGTGCGGTCATCATGTTCGTAAAAAGTTCCTCTTTTAGGTATATACTGTGGATTACTACGATCTTCATCAACCTTCTTTTGAGCTTCAGCATCCACTTTTTCTTGACCATGTAAATCTATATCAACCACCTCATCATCGTCTTCTTCATCATCGTCGGTTTCAGTCTCATCATCACTGTCATCATCATCTTCACTTAAACTTTCATCCATATCATCTTCATACTCCTCATTACCCTCTAAATCACTCGCAGTATCATACTCGGAATCATGAGGATGTGAATTACTTGATTTCTCTTGTGTAGGGGATGTCCCTAAATCAGTTGAAGCGGGAGTGATAAATTCACTTCCCGTGCCCACTACCCCTGCACAAATTGACTTACCAAATGATTCCTGATTAATTGGTATTTCTGTTGGTGTTACCGCCACAGTAGTGGTTGTTGCACTCACTGCAGAAACATTTTCTACATCGGCCATTATTTTATTTTTCTATATACTTCTGCGGACTGCTCTTATGTATTTCGATTTTTCTACTGTGTCCGCCGTATTGCTTCTTCTTATTACTATAGAAATTTTGCTTAGATTTATTAATTTTCGATATGCATATGTATTTATATAACTATTATATGTTTAAACATATCTACAATATTTACCTTTGTTTAAATATTAATTAAAATTAATAATTTCTTTTTACGATTAATATATGCAATTTTAATGCTTTTTACGGTTCCTTTTTCGGTGAAAATTTTTAGGTGTTTTCTTCCAACAACGCAATCACCAAAATCACAGAAAAAAGAAAGTAAGAAAGTAAGTAAAACGTAAAATGTATAAATGTCATTAGAAAACAACATGAAGAAAATCTCCAAGATGTATTAACCCAGGTGGCAGCACTAAGGCACGAAATATTATTTTGTTAAAATAATTTAAATCTTAGTCAAAGTAGCAGCTCAAAATGAAAAAAAATTACATAGGGCGATGAAAATCGAAAAATAAGACTAAAATTTTATGTGGTAACTTTCTCGGAAACGCATAGTTTTCGAGTTATTGGCCTCTGAAGTTTTTACATATATGTGCGATTTCTCTTTGCATTTCTCAACGTATAAGGACAATTTTGGTATCATTTGAAAGCTTTTGACTAGATCTATATGAATTTGCAAATTTTTTATTTAAATTTTGAAATCTTTAGGTTTAAAAGCAGTTTTTTAGATTTTCTGCATAGCCGGTCTTTTTCTGCATAGATGGCCTTCGGCCAGGCTTAATGATTTTCTTCACCATGGTATTTATAGATGATCTATATAGCCGACCTTTGACCGCGCCTAATGATTTTCTCCACGTTGTGCATCAAAACAATGATATAGAAAATATAATATTTATGAAATCAGATTGTACGCTGGAGGAAGAGTTTGACAGATATCCGCAATAATCTATTATATTTTAATATAGGTGAGCAGGTTGCTGGAAATTAGATTCCAGCCCACTTGGGTCCAAAACCAATATTTTTTTTTAATATCACTAAAAATCTTCTGTATTTTAACAAATTCATATAGATCTAGTCAAATGCTTTCAAATGATACCAAAATTGGCCTTATACGTTGAGAAATGCAAAGGGAAATCGCACATATATATACAAACTTCAGAGGTCAATAACTCAAAAACAATGCGTTTCCAAGAAAGTTACCACATAAAATTTTCGTCTTATTTTTCGATTTTCTATCGCCCTATGTATTTTTTTTTTTCATTTGGAGCTGCGTCACTAAACTAGATATAAGCCCAAATTTTAATCATTCTTTTACAGCTCTGGCTAGCATAACTTCAAGAAAATTGGGTGAAAGAAAAATTAAAAAATTTTGACAATGTTCAATGAAAATATATATGCATGTATAAAAAACTCGACAAGCTGGGCTACTGAGTATTCAGTAATTTTACATCACTCATCACTGTTCTGTTTATTTTGTACACCACGCGATAATATAAATTATTTACTTAAAATTATAAATATATACATATAAAAATGACTAAAACTAAAAAAATTAAAGTTCCAAAATCAACAGAAAAAAATAAGCGCGAACAAACAACATCGGATACAGAGTTTAGCACCAATTGGGATGTAGAGAAATATCGTCGCGAATATGAAAGCGAGGAGCATTGGCAATTGAGGAAGCGTTTCATGGAGGTGCACAAAGATAAATTCCCCGAAGACAGATTAGTATGTTTAGCACAAGTTTTTACTAATATGGAATTTATGGGTTGTAAGTATCCATCTGAGACAATGCGTATGGTTGGAGAGCTTTCACAAGACGTGGCTAAAGAGTTCAGAGCTGATAGGGCTAACCGCTTGAAGAGAACATTTGTTACCGCATCTGACGCTGCAGAAGCCAGAGCCAAAGGTAGACGAAATTAATAATGCAATATTATTTTCAATTTAATTTTAAGTAAAAATATGTGAGTAAAAGAAAACCTATAGAACGGGTGGTTTATTGAATTATCGTATTTTTGTTTTAAAAAACTCCCTAGGACGAAAATCTGCGCAGTTGACGAATAGTACACAATCAATTTCCTCATTTAAAGGCAAAAATAAAAGAAGTGGTTTTGGCATTCCAAATGATGGTGATGGCGAGCCCACCTATAAGAGATCTTCACAAACAGTTGACATCTTTTCTGGCTTAAAATATGGTTATTTTGTGCTGTACTTACATGGCGATCGTAATTGTCTCAGACTGTCGGCTCAACGGAGTAATATTCAATATAAAGAAAAAGAAGTTGTTATGGATAATGGTAGAAAACAGGTGGAAATAATTCTTAACGATCAATCAATAGCTAGTGCTTGCGAAGAAAATCTCAAAACTTCAAAGGCTGAAGCTTTTAACAAAGCTCTATCAACTCTACAAAAACATTGTTACACAATAAAGGTAAGTTGTGAATGGATTTGTTTATATAGCCAATATTCTAGAAAACCAAGCATTTTTAAATCCTCAAAACGCAACGTTCTGCAAATAGCACGCTTCGAAATTCGGCAGTTTCCAATTTCCTTTTCGTTTGTACACATATTTTGTGTTATCGAATTTAAGCGATATGAGTTTTTCATAACATGGACGACATCTACTACATACATATACATATAACCACATTTTTTCTACCTCAAATTAAAATATTTTCAACTGCAGTTACGACACCGTGGTCATGATGGAAAACTTAACTTCGCTTATTTTGATTACTTCAATCTTTTCTATCATTTCAGCAAAATCCATCTAGGGATACCATTAAAATTGAGAAAACCAACAATAAAGTGGTATGTGGTGTCGTTAAGACCCAACGAGAGGATGAGAAAAAAATTGATTCTAGTAACAAAGGCTACAAAATGATGAAACTAATGGGTTGGTCAGGTGGTGGCCTGGGATCGAATAAACAAGGACGTGAAGATCCTGTAGAATATTTGTTAAAAAACAATCGTGCCGGTTTGGGGAATGATGCCTGTAAATTAGATCGAAAATATTTTATGCAGATGCTAAAAAATTATGTAGAGTCGGATGATATACGTGAACTACAGTTTGAGCCTACATTTACAAAAGAAGAAAGAGCCATGCTCCATGAGTAAGTTCTTTTTTAATTCTAATAATTTTTATACATACAATGTATTTCGTATGTTTTTCCAGAATTGCCAACAAATTTAATCTGAAATCTACCAGTCATGGGCATGATGATCAGCGTCGTCTTATAATTGACAAGAAAACCATTAGCGATAAGCAGATTCTAAAAGAAATTCTAATACAAAAGAATTTTCGCTTTACTGATCGATACCTAGTGCAAGTACCAGAATCAAAGAGCGAAATATTTCCCGATCATACTATCGAATTGACAATGTAATTTTATTGAATATGTTAGTTTTAATTATCACTGTATTGTACATCTACGTCACTGCGTTTAATTTATAATAAAAATGAGGTATTTACATACTTGTAGACAAAAAGTTTTATTGTTTTTTAAACTATGCTCATGACACAATTATATGATGACTGTTTTTATAATGCAAAACTACTACATTTCGGTTTGAATTCTTAGCTGTAATGAGGTTATAGAGTAAAACTTAATCCTTTACGCAAGTAATTTTTGATTATTTTTTAATTGCTCCCAATCGACTAGGATCTTGACTCGGATAATGTATTTGGCCATGTGCCCCGGCGCTTGGTGGAGGAGGTATAGAGTCTAAAGAACCTCCAGCTGCAGCCGCTTGCGCAGATGTTGATGCTACTGGCATTGAATAAGGTGCAGCATAGGCCTGTGAATACATGTGGTACGATGACGTGGGTATTAGACTTGGTGGTATTTGGTGTAATTTCATGCCAGGTGGAAGAACCGTTACTTGCTCCTGTTGTAAATTGAAGAAATCATTTGGATTTTGAGCAATTGCTGGGGCGATGGCGTTAACTTCAAAGCGTCTATCTGTTTTTGCAGCTCCTTGTTTCGCTTGCGAATGAGCCCATTTTATTGTGGATTTCTTGCTTTGTAACACTAATTTATTGAAACTTTTTTCGGCGGCTAACTCAGCAGCGGAGCGTTTTGTGTATTGTATAAAAGCACATTGTTGTCGTGGTACTAAAGCTATAGAACGTATTTCACCAAACTGATAAAAATGATCTCTGAGCTCTGGTTCTGTTATTTCCTCCGGAAGATTACCAACATAAAGAGTAGTAATATTTCGATCTTCGGGTGGCTCCAGCGTTGGTAATGAAGCTGCCCGTTTCATAATCTTTTCAGCCACTGGATCATTGCGACCGTAGTAACGATCTTTAATGTTTTGTTCGCACAATGGATCGTCGGGCTCGTTCGGTTTGTCATGACGATATGGACATTCTTCCCCTCTTTTGCACTCCCCTTTTACCCAGAAGGAGCAAATATGTGGCCTATTACGTTTATAATATGGAGCTGTTCGTGCCAATTTTGACAACATTTCGCTGGCTGCCAAAGATTTACCTACAGCTCCGGCTGCTTCGGTACCATCGCCGTCTTGTAATTCTCTATCCACATTTTGTATATAATATTCTTTGTTAACGTCGCTCTGGGGCAGATTGTCTGCAATTTTTAAGGCAGCATCTCTTACTTGTATAGGTAAACCATATTCCAAATCAAGCAAGCATGTTTGACATACATTTTTTAAACGAGCACAAGTTTGACAAATTTCAGTCTTCTTAAAGCGCATTCTAGCACCGGGACACCAACGAAATATTGTAAACGGTCTCGTACAAATTTTACATTCTTTACCGAACCGTTCTTTAATCATGCGAACATAGGGATTATCCCCCAAACATGTTTGACACAATATAGGAAACTCGGCATCCTCCCAGTTTTGCCGATTATAAGTGTTCGTAGTCTTTGACATAGACATTGCGGATAGTGGATTAAGCAAAAATAACTAATTTATTTAATTTAACATAAACAATTGGTTTTAAATTTAATTTTTTAAAATTATGCCAGCAAGATCACAGAATACCTTTGGCCAAATGTCCACAGAAGAAAGAATTATGTGAAGAAAATAAAAATCTCAAATAATGTCAAAATTATTGTAGGGTAACCCGTTACGTAATGGTGCTGCCACACTAAAAATATTTAACTCAACAAATATTATCGTTCTGCAGAATATGTATACAGTCAAAGCAGATTTATTACAAGTGCATGCATCTAATTAAAAAAAAGAAACTATAGTTTTCATGTTAATAATTTAAAAAAAATGAAAGTGTTATTAATGCAACCCTGCATTTTTAATTCTACTGACTTGTCGGAAAGATCTGGTAGGTCGTCAAAAATGATGCGGTGCACAAAAACTCTGCAGTTATTTATTTTTTTTTATTATTACTGCTCACACAGCTTAAGAAATGTTATGCGTCTAGTAGTGATGTTACGAATATCAATATCAATACGAATACGAATATTTGAAACAGTATTCGCCAAATACGAATATTACTTTTAAAGTTTAGAGCAACTTAATATTTCAAATTTAATTAGGAAAAATCCCTCCCTTTGTGTCAATAAAAATAAATTGAAAAAAACTGCCACGCTACTTTAGGCATATATTATTAATATGACATTGTGATGCCGAATTTGAAGACCACTACTGAACATTTTTAAATTATTATACCTACATATTTTCAAATTTCGTTTTTCTTTCTCAGTTTACACTTTTAATTAGTAATTCCATGCTGTTTGGGAGAACATCGTTTCGCAGATGGCACAGCCAGCTGTGTCGGTGGAAATTCAAATATTAAATTTTAGTTCTTCCATTTTTGAAGTACAACATTCCTCCACTGAGAAATGATTACTGAGAAATGATTACTGAGTTAACATAATATGAATTTACATATAAGACTTTAACTTTTAAAAAATGATAGTACGAAATATAATTTTCGTTTGTTTTTTAAGAAGATTATTATCTTGCGTCAAAGATAAAGGGATTTTTTTCTTTAAATAAAAGTTATTATGAATTAATATATTTTTGTACATTTTATGTACTTTTTTAAACTTTTCGTATGATTTTTTTTTTTTTGGTAAAATGTATGTGCAAATTTTTCGAAAAATATTTGCTTGAATTGGGTGAATACGAATACCTTAAAATATTCGTATACGATGATTCCACTAACATCACTAATATATAGAGTAGTGTAGCAGCGCCTCTGGTGGAAACATTTTTTCTAAAAATGTATAAAAACTACAATAAAATTGATACAAATAAAATATAATTTTTAAAGAAAATATGTATATGATACATTTACATATGTATATGTATAATATATTTTACAATTATATAGTGCAATTAAACATGTTGATTAATTCAGGTACAACTGTGAGATCATAGCAGCTACATTTGTATAGCTTTAAATAATATTTTGTATATACATAATATTGCTTCCAAAGGCGACTTTTTCAATGAATTTCTTACTTTAGTCTTATTTATGTTTACCTGACTAAATATTATTCCCACATTTGCTGGGGATAGTGGTAAAACTAGGTTTTATTTATTTATTTTTTTATTTATTCAATCAAAGTAATATAAAAAGCCACATCGGGCCAAATAAAATATATATTACAGTAACAGTTTCCCGAATAACTAAATACTTAAAAATTATTGCAAAATAATAGAAAAGAATTATAATAATTAAGTCTAAAAGTTGGCCCCCCAGCCCAAGTAGATAGAAAGAAAAGTTAGTAGATAAAGAGGTATAGTAGAAATACATATCCCGAGGGGTGGTTCGTACGGACAAGTATAATGTAATAAATTTAGCCAAAATCAGAAACAAAATACTAGAGTCCCTCGTTTGCATCTCTGATATTTTTTTACAAAAATCCAATAGTTATAATATAACTAAAGCTAGAAACTGAGTTCAGACAATTAAAATTATTGCACTGATAAAAACATAATATGTTTTTGGTTTTCACTTTCTTTAACAAAATAGGAAAATTCTGTTATAATTTCAGAAAACCAACTTTTTTCTACATAAATAATATTAAATGGATTAATTTGGCCAAGAGCTTTATATCTTTATTTTCAAAATCAAACCTGGAAAATATCTGATCATAAATCTCTATATAAAAACTAACACAATTATTATTTTTATTTTGCACTTATTTGTGCTTCTTCAAATTCATCTCTGGCAAATATTGCTAAATAAATGTCTTCAAAATTTAATAAATTGTTATGGTTTTTATCATCAATTAGCTGAGCGCCCCGGCTTCACACGGATTCGATTTCGATTTACCTAATTAAAGCACATCACGACTTTCACGAAAAGTCATAACTCACAAACTCACCGATTTCGATAAACCATCTACACGACCATAAGAACAAACCCTAAAAATTTAATCGAATTCGGTTTGACCGTTCGTGAGTTATAAAGTCACAATACACTTGCAATAGTTTTTTATATATATAGATTAAATAAAAGTTTACAGTTTTAAGCATACTAGTTTTTAAAAAGTTGCTCATTAAAATTTTCAATTTTACAAATAAATGTTGCAAACTTGAATTATTTAAAATCGTCAAAATTAGGGTATAAATCGTCCCATCGTCACTATGTCATTTTTAGGACCCAAAATCGTCAAAATGACGATAAATCGTCAAATCTGGCAGCTATGTCTCTAACCTATAGAAAAGACATTTTCCATCAGAATAACTTTGGCAGCACCAAATATAGTTTTTAAGCCCAAGGCGAATAAAAAAAAGGAACAGCTGGCGAACGTAAACAAAACACTGATAATAAACAAAACATATAATTTGATCTTTTCTTTTAAATTTAAAAATGTTGAAATCAACTTCTTCTGCTCCTCCTGTTAAACGTTATCGCCGTGAAGAAGATAACTTATCTGGTGCTGAAGATGATGACAAATATGTTCCGTATGTGCCTGTTAAAGAACGAAAGAAACAACAACTCATGAAAATGGGTCGTATTGTGCAACTAACATCGGAAGCAACGCACCCAAAATCTTCGAGTGAAAATGAAAACGATGACGATTCTCAAAATGCAACTGATCCAGAACTATGGGGTCGTAAGTACAATATTAGTTTGTTAGATCAACATACAGAACTTAAAAAAATTGCTGAGGCCAAAAAAATCAGTGATGTTGAGAAACAACTTAAGGAAGAAGAAAAGATTCTTGAAAGTATTCAACAGCAGAAAGCTCTAATGGCTGTTTCAGAATTAGCTAAAGGTATACAATATGAAGACCCTATTAAAACCAGTTGGAAACCTCCGCGATATATTATGGACATGTCTGAACACAAACGTAATGCTGTACGAAAACGATTGCATATATTGGTAGAAGGAGTTAATATTGCTCCACCGATACGAAGTTTTAAAGAAATGAAACTTCATAAGGGAATTTTGAATGGTCTTGCTGCCAAAGGCATTAAACGACCAACACCTATACAAATTCAAGGAATACCAACGGTATTATCCGGCAGGGATTTAATTGGTATTGCCTTCACCGGTTCGGGTAAAACACTGGTGTTTGTTTTGCCATTAATTATGTTTGCTCTCGAACAAGAGTATCGCTTGCCTTTTGTGCGCAATGAGGGACCTTATGGGCTGATTATATGTCCTTCGCGCGAGTTAGCAAAACAAACTTATGACATTATTGTGGTAAGTTATATTTTACTTATTATAGTTGCATATATTTATCTATTCGGATGTTTGTAAAAATTTCATGTAACTCTTCTCCAATTTTAAAACCCATTAGATTTAAATAGTTTGATATTTAAATGAGTTTATCAATTCGATTAGTGTTTTTCGCCTGATCATATATGTCCCTATTCTTTGAAGTTAGTTTTTGGAAGAATTTTTTTAATGTGGAAAAACCTATTTCATTTATCACAGCACTATAGTCGTCACTTAAATCAATGTGATCTGCCGGAAATACGTTCCTGCCTAGCAATAGGAGGTATTCCAGTATCAGAAGCCCTAGATGTTATTGCTAAAGGCGTTCACATAATGGTGGCAACACCTGGTCGGTTAATGGACATGCTGGAAAAGAAAATTGTTACGCTTGATATCTGTCGTTATCTTTGTATGGACGAAGCTGATCGTATGATTGACATGGGATTCGAAGAAGACGTTCGTACAATATTTTCTTTCTTCAAAGGACAAAGACAGACATTACTCTTTTCAGCCACTATGCCTAAGAAAATCCAAAATTTTGCACGATCAGCACTGGTGAAACCGGTAACAATTAGTGTAGGAAGAGCTGGTGCAGCGTCAATGAATGTTACTCAAGAAGTGGAGTATGTTAAGCAAGAAGCAAAAGTTGTTTATCTACTGGAGTGTTTGCAAAAGACCGAACCGCCGGTGTTAATATTTGCTGAAAAGAAACAAGATGTTGACTGCATACACGAATATCTGTTGCTTAAAGGTGTGGAAGCCGTTGCTATACATGGTGGCAAAGATCAAGAAGAACGCTCACGTGCTGTTGAAGCCTATAGAGGGAGTAAAAAGGATGTCTTAGTTGCCACAGATGTTGCCTCGAAAGGTTTGGATTTTCCAAATATCCAACATGTTATAAATTATGACATGCCTGAAGATATTGAAAACTATGTACATCGCATTGGTCGTACTGGTCGCTCTAATACCAAAGGCTTGGCAACAACATTTGTAAATAAAACCACAGACCAATCGGTGTTGTTGGATCTAAAACATTTGCTAATTGAGTCTAAACAGAAAGTACCAGAGTTCTTGTTAGAATTATGTCCAGAATCGGAACAATATTTGGATTTGGGCGACTCACATGGTTGCAGTTATTGTGGTGGTCTTGGTCATCGTATTACTGAGTGCCCCAAACTGGAAGCAATTCAAAGCAAACAGGCCTCCAATATTGGACGCAGGGATTATCTCTCAAATACAGCGGCAGATTATTAAAAACATTTTAAGTTCGTTTTCATAATTGTATTTAGTATAAGAAATAAACTAATAATGATAAAAATAAATGTAAGTATGTATACACCGCAATTTTTTTAAATTTGCTTTCATTTTATCTCTGTATTGAAAATTTTTGCGAAAATAAATATTTAATTTTTCTTCAGCATTAATTAATAATTGACTTTGATCGCCATATTTTTAAAATGTTTGTTATTTATTTTTCCCACTAATTAAAGTGTTTTGTTTTCGAAATTTTTCGACAACGATATCTTTTCACCGATTTTGATAAGCTAACAGCGTTTGACGGAGATTTTAAAAATCGAAAACATAATTTCTGAAGTGCTTTTGAAGTTTATAACTATAAAGCGCTTTGTTTGATATTTTTCGACAACGATATCTTTCGAACAAATCAATAGATTTTAATCAAGTCGTCGGTGTTGTTTGAGTTTACCAGTTGATTGCATTTTCAAAATAAATTAAAAAAAAATATTAATTTTTTTTTTGGAAACACTATTTTCGAAAATTCTTAATATCTAGCGAAACTAATCGGTTCATCCTCTCTAGGCATCTAAGTCATTCTTAAGTTATGAAGAGTTACGTAGAGACATACATATATACACACGGACATCATCTTAAAAATAGTCATAATAGATTCCCATGACCTAAAAAAAAAAAAAAGACATCTGATGGAAATCCGGTTTTCGAAAATTAAGGTAAGTCAAGAACTTTATATTTTAAATAGCGGGAGGTAAAAAAACTTAATTCTGAATTAAAAAAAAATACAATTTTTAATTAAAAAAAGTGTTGTGTTTTCAAAGTTTTTGAAAAACAGTCAGATGTCAGTACCAGTCTTTATGGTGGTGAAATATTCTAAGGTAGGGTCGCACTTGGCAAAAATTGCAAAATAAAAAAAAACAAAAACGCAACCACTACACACATACATACATATTCTTTATCATAAAGGATTTGTAGATTTTCACCATAATTGATAGGAAATCAAAATTTCGCGCGAGAATTTACATACATATGCACATGTACATACATATGTACATATTAATATTTAAATCAATAATAAAAAAGAATGTATAAAACATGCAATAATACAGATAATTAAAAAAAGGCAATTTCACTGCTTTGATTTATATTAACAATATTTTCGGGAATATCCGAAAACGACGTTTCACGAATAAAATTTCGAACGTTTTTTTTAATAAATCTTAATCTAAGAGTAGACTGCTGAAAATTTCATTAAAACCGACGGCTTCGTTGGAGAGATTTTTTTAACAATCAAGTCTACGCAATCTGAGAAAATGCGCCAATTGCTGAAAACTTAATTAAAACCGATTGCTTCGCTGAAAAGATATACATGTCGAAATTTTTTTTTTAAATTTCGGTGATTTTCGTGTTGCAGTTTTGATCTAAATACAGACATATTTTAATTTAATTTATTAAAGTTTCATATCTAGATTTTAAAAGCAGTAATAAAGCAGTAATTAGTGTGTGTGGCCAGTGTAGCGAGGTAAATATTGTCTAATGTCCCCAAATTAGAGAGTGTTGTCCCCGAAAATCCCCATTTCAAAACTGGAAATCCCCAATTTTGTCTCCAATAAATATATGTATGTAGATATATTAAGCATTTTTTTATTAATTTTATTACATACATTTATTTAAGTTAATGCATTCGTATGTGCTCATTGAACTTTTGAATCCATAGAATATTTTAAAATTCCATACACGGAATCAAATTTATTATTTTTTTTTCTATGCTTTCGAGTTGTAAATTTATAAATAACTCAAAATTTTCCATACTCTCAGTGAATATTTTAAGCTTTTATTTTGCTAGTACAGTTAAATAATCTAAAAAAATTTGTTTGAACTCCTTTTGCTTTTAATTCCTTTGAACATTCTATGCCAACATCAATTTCAGCAACAATCAAATTACTTTCTTTTTCGTCAATTAGTACATACATTTTGGCAATATGGAATTCAATAAATTCTGGTTTTAAAAATTTTGAACAAATTGTTGTTAAAACCAACATCCTCAATACCATCGCCTTGAAATAATTGAAATATGGAGAAGAAAAACGCCAAGATACATACATGTAAATATATGTATGAAAGAAAATGGTAAAATAAAGCAAAATTGATAATAGGTATTCTGAAAATAAAAAAACCCCAAATACCTCCCCACAATAATCTGTCCACAAGAACCAGCTAAGATCTCCAATTTGGGGAGAAACCCCCACACCTGCCTACACTGTGTGTGGCTGCGGGTATAATACAGTTGTTAGATGTCGATCCAGGGCCCAAATCGTTGCATCCGTGAACGTACAACTCGTCACGTAATTTCCCATCCAATTATACAGTAATTACGTGACGAGTTGTACGTTCACGGATGTAACGATTTGGGTCCAGGTCAACTGTAGTGCGAGAGTAGCGATTCGTTAAATTGATTATTACATAAATACAAAACATATAACATTTGGAACAACTGCATCCCCTTTCATGGTTTCGATAAGCGACTATAAGAGGCCCTTCACATATTACGTAACGCTGTTTTCGGAGATTTAATGCTCCCTACCGCACTTCACAATGCTTTTTACAAAATATTTTCAGGGCAAAATTTCCAATCCGTAACAAATCTCTTTAATCAGCTAAATAACAAAATGCGCTCGTCGACGATCAAAAACACTTGTCATGAGATTCCCAGTAGACTCTTATATGATTGAAAATGCTTGTTTGTTTGAGTCATCGAAAAAGGGTTTTTCTAAATAAAATTTTCTAAATTTTTTGTACTTTTTTAAACTTTAATTTATTGCAGTGATCTGCAACAAGTATGATCGAGCCTACTTAAACGTTGAATTTGAAGAACAACACAAAAAAGTATTATTCAATTTTATACTCGTTCGTTTTTTATTCACAAGCAGTGTAAATCATTTCGATGATTTGATTCGAATGTGCATGATCTGATTGCATGATACAATGAGTATAAGGCATATGCAGAAATACAAAAAACACCAACTCTATGTATTTTGTTGGTAGAAAATTTGATTTCGGAAGTCAAAAGTATAAATACATATGTATTTGTGCATGTTTCAAACTGTGATAAAAATATAAATAAAAATTATTTATTCAAATACGAGTACAAAATTACTTTAACAACTGAATAAAACACTTGTTCCGCTAACAACACGTTGGCTTCGATTCAAAATGAGTTTCATACTCTTAACGATACAGTCAGAACATTCATGTTAGCACAAAACAACAAGTGAATAGAACTGAATGTTTGAAACGAACGGTTGCGTAAACAAGTGTTTTTTGCTTTTTTTAGATCATAAAAATCAATGTGCATAATTAAGTATGCCCAAAAATTGACCACTTGTTGCTGATGTCTGGTACTAAGACTGTGTAATATATTTTTTTTTGGCCCATAAGGCTTTGTATTACTGAACTGAATAAACAAATAAAAATATGTATGTTAATATTTGTTCAGGCTAAAGTTCGTAAATGTTTATAATCAGAGAAATATTAGGTATGTATGTTTGAATTTTTTGGAAGTTTGTCTAAAATATTCGAGATATATTCCTTGAATTGGCGAATAGAAATCTTCAAATAGGAGAATAATCGAATACGAATAGGAGTATTCGTAACATCACAATTGCATATACATACTTACATACATATGTACGTGATTGATGTGCCTTGGTTGTATCAATATAAATGTAAAAAAAAGTAAGTTTTGTATTTAATTTAATAAAAAAATATAAAAACTTTCCTCACTCATTTAAATTTTCCTGGAATTTTATTACATTCTCCCAATTGTTGTCAGCATGAAGGAGTCTTAGCCAACAACAAATAAAAAAATTTAGATTCTTCTAAGTTTTAATTTTTTTCCTTTTAATATATGATGGTAAATATCTACTGATGAGTTGGTATTTAGCTACCAATGAAATGCAGCATATACATAGATTAATTGAATCATAAAAATAAATAAAATTTTTAAAAAATAAATTCTTCAGTATTTGCTCAACTAAAATGTTATACATATTTTTAATACTAATATTAAAAAATGCATTCTAGTTTTAATTATTGTTGATGAAAATAGCGATTCTGTGAAATATTTTATCTCTCGAAAAAATTCGAAAGAACTTAATGAAACAATAATGTACATAATTAAAAAAAAATATTGATTTGGCTTTGATTTCCTTATTGAAGGAATTTTTCTGAATTTCTTATAATTTCTAGGAATTTTTATATAAAATCATAACATTCAGTTGCAGTTCTTATCACTGGTTTTAAAAAATTTTGATCCGCTCCCGACAGCTTAAAATCAAATCATTCTCATTTGAATGAGAAACTAAAAACAAGAGCATATTTATAACAATAGCAAAGATCTGTCTGTACGAGTATATAGGCCGGCTTTAAATATTTAAATTATGTTATTGTATATAATTCATAAAATTATTATCGTGTTTTTATTTGATTGATAACAAACAATGGGAGATAGAGAGAGAAAGAGAAAATAAAAAAATTTTAAGTGACAGCACGGCTAAGCTTAATTTAAAATAATTATAAAACCAGTGACAGGTTGAGTAAAATATTTAGTATTTCCAAAACTGTCGTTGTAAACGTTACTTGCAAAGTGAAATTGAAAAACAAAGCGGGTTTGTTTTTGTTTCTCTAATAAAAAAATAAAAGGTAGATTCTATTGTTTTTCTTGTTTTGCTTTTGTAAAAATAATTAAGAAATATAATTTATTTAAATTAAAGTGAACGATGTGATGAATTTTTGTTTTGCGCTTCGTAATCGAGAATTCAAATCACTGTTTGATTTAATTAAAAAAAAAAAAAACAAAACGAAATGAAACATTGTTGTAAATTTTGTTGTTGCAGAATGAAGAAAAAAGCTTCAAGTAATTGTTGTATTCTTTAAAAACTGGTAAAATTTCTAAATATTCAATTATTACATTAAATTTTGATGATGTTTATTTTTTAATTGAGTTGAGTTTCTATTGTTTGTATTGCTTAAGCCTCATTCAAAAAATGTGCTCACTAGGGTATTCATTCCAATTGATTTTTCAATTGTTCGATTAACTAAATAATGGAATATTTTTATATTATTATTATTACGAATAAACGTAATTATTATTCAAACTTATAATATTACTTTTCATGTGTACATAAATAATGGAAATTTAAAAGTTATTCGAAAAATTTATAAAATTTTTTGTTTTTTAAATTTTAGTTTAAACTCTTTCTAACATTTCCTTTAAGAATTTCTCTAATAAACCTTTGTTGGAATTTTAAATTACCCGATTAATCGATTAATTCGTGTGAGTAGCCCTCGTATGTACATACATACTTACTTTATGGTATTTTTTAAATTTCATTTACAACGACATACTAGCTATTTTATAATAAATAAGATTTTAATTTGTAATCTATAAATAATGCTAAGCAAGGTATGATATGAAAAGCTTTCCTTAGCTTATAATTAAATTTTTTTCTAATACAAATCTAAATTGTTAAATATGTATATGATTTAATCATTTGATTGGCAGAGGTTATTTGATGTGTGGAAATATCGGGTGTTCTTTTTTAATGCAGAGATTTGCATTAAGATTAACGTGTTGTTACCTCATTTAGGGGTAAAACTTTGTTAGGATAAATTCCTTGAAATTGTTGTATGTACATATATGGTAGTGCGGTAAAAGGAATTGATTTATTTTCCAACTAAACAACAACAACTTGCTCCGATTATCCAAAATAATTAGGGGACCAAGCTGCAAGCACAATAGTTTAAACAAAAAATAATTATGAAAATCGTACTATAAATAGAGTAGTTTTTGAAAAAAAAAAAAAACAAAAATTCCAGGGGATCAATTTTCCCCCCAATTAAGAAGAATTGTTATTTTGGGCCAAACTGTTTTCAAACCCGAAAAAAAAGAATTCTGGAAATCGTTCTATAAATTGCGCAGTTATTGGATAAAATATATTTTGGAGGAAGGTAGAAGAGACCAATTTCAAAATCCAATTTTTTTTAAGCATCAAAGTGCAAGCATACCCTTCCAAACAAAAAAAGGAATTTTGAAAATCATAAATTGTTGTTATAACCCATATTTGGGGAGTGTCAAACTGCACGGAAACCTGTTCAAATATAAATATAATTATGAAAATCGGTCCAAAAATGGAAGTGTTATTCGATAATCAATATTTTGGGCAAACAAACTTGATTTAAAAAAAAAAATGTGGAACCCAACTAAAAGTAACTCCTTTCCAACAAAAAATAAATTTTATTTTGAAAATCGGTCTTAAAAAATAGAGTTATGGAAGTTCAAACAAAAAAAAAAAAAAAATATATATACCCCTTGAACTCTATCAAGAAATCAAACAGATTTTCAATGTATTGTAGTAAAACTTTTTTCTTAAAATAGATTTCAAATCTATTTAAAATTTATATAAATAAGGAGGTTGGAATTAGTGATGTTACGAATATCAATTTTTAGTATTCGCGAATACGAATACGAAAACGAATATTTAAAACAGTATTCGCCGAATACGAATACGAATATTTCTTTTGAGGTTTATATTTCAAATTTAATTGGAAAAAATCCCTGCCTTTGCGTTAGTAACTATAAATGAAAAAAAATTTAGTGATTTAACATTATTATTGCATTAAGATGCCGAATTTGAAAACCTCTACAGAACATTTTTTAATTATTTTACCTACATACTTTCAGATTTCGTTTTTCTTACTCTGCGTGAAATACAGTGAGTTTTTTAATAAAAATTAATATATTTTTTTATATTTTATGTACTTTTTTTTAAACTTTTGTATGATTTTTTTTTGGAAAATGTATGGGAAAATTATTCGAAAAATATTCGCTTGAATTTGCCGAATACGAATACGAATATCTTAAAACAGGCGAATAGTCGAATACGAATACGAATACGAGTATTCGTAACATCACTAGTTGGAATACATTCGAATAAGGTTGAATTTATGAAAATTCGAAATATTTTTTTCGGGGATAGGCAAAAAATAGGTATCAACTTTAAGGCAAGAAAAGTTAATACCATGAAATTACCTTTTAAATAAAACTAAAACAATGTTTAAGATTTTATTTTAATTGTCCGTTGCTAAAAAAACACCCTTTACTTAATTATAATTGTTGTTAATTCTAAAAGTTTAATTGCTGTGTACAGTTAAACATAATTATTCTGCTAAGAAATACGGCAGACATAAAAAGCTTTCCTCAGTTTGTAATTTTCGTTTTTTTTAACACGTACAAGTGTAATTAGTTGATTTTATGAATCGAAAATTCTAATATCTTTGGATCCTGGATATATGGGGAAATATTTAAATTTTGTTTAATTTTTTATTAAACATATACATATATACGTACATACATATGTATGCATTAGGGTTCATTAGGATATGCGGATTTTTTTTATAAAAAGTCTCAACCTTGAGCTAAATTCTTGATTTCATTGGTTTATACTATTTCTATTTTAAATTTATTTTTTTAGTAGTTTTAAATAAGTACAAAAAACCTTTTTTTCAATTTTTTTAACCTTAAACTGAATTTTAAACTAATTTTTGCTTTATGTGCGGTTTCTATAATACAAACAATTGGTTAGAGTAGAAAATTTGTAAGAAAACCATTCAGTTTTTTTAAGTGATTTCTATACAAAATTTCTATACCAGTCATGTGTTTGTATTGTGGAAACAGCTCCTTAAGTTTCCATTTAAAATCATTTCAAAATCATTTGAGTGTATGTGTGTGCACACTTTATGCTACGAAGTCTGAAATTATACATTTAATATTTTCTATACTGCACAATAATTTTCTTATCAGTCAACGTTAAATTTAAATTATCAGTTTAAAATTGACTTTAGAGGGCACGGGTTGAATTTTGTTTATTCAACTAATTCTGTAATAGAATTTTAATTTTGTAAACAGCTAAAAGTGCATTTTGATTTTTTTCGCCTTTTCTAATTGCCCAGGTCTGCGACGGGCTTCCTTTGTGTTAGTGCAGCCCTATGAATGTTTTCATCATTCGTATAATTTTTATTATTGTGCGTTTGAATTTTTTTTCGTTGTTTTAAGTACAGGCATCGTCCGGCCCTTAACTGAATTCCTACTACATACTTTTAACTATCTTTCCAGTTGAGTAAACTATAAAAATAATTTATGAATAATTCCGCACGTTTTCCTGCGAAATATAGGTAACTGTTTCATATTTAGTCATTTATAATTGATTTAGACACATTTATTTAAAAAAAAGTTGATACCTCATCTACAAGTGATTCGCAGTGTAAAATTTCTAGAAATAAATTTATCTTTCTTTACACGTTTGTAACCATAAAACTTAATAAAATCAATTAAAGCGCCTTAAGTTAAACTGTTTGTTTTTTTTTTATAAATATTTATTGTCGTTGAGTTGCATTTGAAAATTATATGTGAAGGTCAAAATCAATTCGTTTTATTGTCAATAATGAAATATGCATGTATGTAATTTGTTGTTGTATATAAAAAGCCTAGCAAGGACGAGTGAAAGTAGAAAATGTTTATAAACATTTTCATTTTATGAAAATGGCTTGTGTGGTTGCTTTCAATACGCTTTTTTCAAATTTTAGTTTATAAATACATTTATTTTAAAAGTAGCATTTGTTATTCTAAAACTACCTTAATATAAAAAGGCCCTAACTCATTGAAGTTTTCTGATCACCTTTTTTGTTTATATCGATAGCTTAGACGGTTAATTATGGAAATATGATAAATATGCCGTTTGAAAAAAATAATCAGTTAGGTCCTTTATATATTAAGGTAACGACATGCTCTCTAATCGAAAAGAAACAAGCATATAAATTTTTGACTCGGTTTTCGCAACAATTCAAAATTTTCTCTATAAGCTGAAATTTATTTTCGTTGCGTTAATCGAGGCTACACTGTATTTGTGTATTATGAGGACAGAATGTATCTTTACAACATGAACTAAGAAGAAAATTTGTATCTCAATTATCCAGAAGTTTCACGCAGTTCTTATGGGAACTTGAATAAGAGGCAGAAGTCATACCAGGAATTATGTTGCGAACATATTCTAACATCTATTCTTTTTAATGGTTGCCTAACAATCTGTCACCATTTGGGATGCGATCTAAAACACATACATATATACATATATATATATATATATATATATATATATATATATATATATATATATATATATATATATATATATATATATATATATTATTTTATATATACATAGTATGTATATTGAAAGCATACATACTTATCTACAAATACTTCAGCATCACTTACATATCTTTCATACCGGCTTAAAAACAAATTAATCATGCAAAGTTCACGGTTATATTAATTGTGAGTCGTATAAAAAGTTTAATTTGAATGGAAAGAGTCAGACCGCAATAGCATCTACATGTATACGACATGATAAATTATTGCGAAAATCTTTTATAATAGACGTTGTCAGGAATGGTTCTTTTTGTCTGATAAAATTAAATCTAAATTTTCTAAAAAAAAAAAAAATTCACAATACATCAAAAAATAAAAATATAACGATTAAAGTAACGTCTGTACTTTCTTTTCTCATCTCATGCCACTTCCTAAGAAATTTTAAATTTACGAAAACATTCCCATAAATTCTCACGTCATATTTTTTATATGAATTATTTAAATAAACAAAAACAGAATTGGTACAAAATAATTTGGTTTGAAATTAAAAAAATAAAAAAAATAAGCTAATAAATCTTTGAGTGCCAAAAAAGTATACTGAACATAAATGGAACAGCACGTATTTAAATAATTTGTACATATTTATGACATACAAACAATTTTGCGATATAAATTGATTGGAAGTGTGAGACAAGAATTTATAATAATAAAAATGACATGAAAGTACTACAAATCTCGACTATTTAAGCTATCGTACATGCGTACATCATACAGTAATTATTGTATATTTACTAAAGGTCATTAATACATACATACATACATACATACATACATACTTATGAATATATTTTGAGACAATTATTTTTTACAATTGATTTGTTTAGTTGTTTATTTTGTTTGTCGCGTTTGTTTAGCTGTTAGACGAAAATGATAGGTTGACTCATTACATAGAATTTTTTTTACGAACATCTAAACGTGCAGTAATCGCTAATCTACCACAGTCAGGACGTTTCACTCTAAAATATCATATAAAAACAATTAAAAATTTTAGTAAAATTGTTTTTAATCGTGATACTTTTATGTGGGTCATGTAGTGACCGTCTACCAAATTTCATGCAAATCCATTAAGCGAGTTTCGAGTTATAGTGAAACGAACATACAAACTTTCACATTTTTAATACTAAAGGGTGTTTTTTATATAGTGTCACAACTTTGAGTTGGCATCACTGCTTTGTTTGGGCACCCATTTAACAGCTATAGTTTATTTTTGGTTAGTTTTCTCTTTTGAAATTTCATTATGAATCGACTTTCACCAGAGCAACGCGTGTAAATTGATGAAATTTTTAATCAAAATAATTGTTTTATTCGTCAAACTCATCGTGCAGCGAACGCTAAAATTGAATTAATCAAAGAAACTTTTGATGAAAAAATAATTTCACGTAATGGCCCAAATAATTGGCCACCAAGGTCGTGTGATTTAATCCCATTAGATTATTTTCTTTGGGGTTATGTTAATTCACTTGTCTACGTCGATAAACCACACACAATTGAACACCTGGTAATCAACATTCGAAGAGTTATCGGCAAAATATGGCCGCAAATTCTTCGAAAAGTTGTTGAAAATTGGTTTCCAGATTACGCCTTCTACGCTCCAGCCGTGGCGGCCACATGGCAGAAATCATATTTAAACATTAATTTCATACAATTTTCTTTCCAATAAAGCCCATTTCATTGATATTAAAAATATATTTCCTTGTTTTGTTATGATTTAAACTTGTGTCACTCTATAAAAAACAGCCTTTAGTTCTTAACCGTGACTTCCTTCGCTCACGCTATGTGCTAATGAAGGCTTGACTGTCTGTATACTAATTTTATCGCAAAAAAAAAAAAAATAAAACAAAAAGTCTTAAAAGTACCAACTTTTCCTAATTTTAACCATCCGAAAGTACATGGTATGTTAATGTTAAAAAGTGTCCCTTTTTATTCCTTAAAAAGGGAATGACCCCTACGTATGCAGTGAATTGTGCCGGAACTCAGTGAGAGGATTAAATCATATGATTTAAACTTGTGTCACTCTATAAAAAACAGCCTTTTTTTTTTTTTTTTTTTTTTAATTAGGACCAGCACTCAGGGGATGACCCCTACGTATGCAGTGCATTGTGCCGGAACTCAGAGAGAGGGATAGAGTAGAGAAGATAGATGTTGAAAATGAAGAAGGCTTAACTCGTTTACAACTCTGCTTTGCGCGTTATGTTAATTTTTATAGCAGTGTTGAGGCGTCTCCGGTGTTAGGTAGACGCATTAACTTTGTTAAGCTGTATTGGCAGGCATTTTATTAATTGTTTTACTTCGCCGATGTTTCTGCTAACCGACGAAGGAGGGCGATGTTGTGCAAATTAGCTTGGAACAGCATCAATCGCTGTCGGAACAGGTTTTTTGTGACCAGTGCTATGCCTTCATCACTTAAATAGTCCGACAACAATTAATACAATGTCTCACTAATGTACATTGGAGAAATAAATGATGTTGATTGACTTCCTCTGGCCAGGGTTTGAACCCAGGCCCCAAGTCATTGTTTGCTTAGTAGTCAACGCGCTAACCACTTCAGCCAACACCGAGTTACAGTGGAACAAAATCTAAAGAAAGCAAAAGCTTCATTAAAATTATACTATAAAACTAAGTCAAACATTTTATTTTAGAAATGTAACTAGAATTTCATGCCTTCGTTAAAAAATTTCTACAGTAAATGGGAACAACAAAAAGTTCTTCCAACTCACTTCACTTTTGTTTAAATAATCCTTGAAAATGAGAAATTTTTTCGCGGCGAAATTAGGACGATAAAGTATTCTATACTACGATTTTTATGATTAGTTGAGAACTAATTAATTTCATAATTTAGTCTTTGTTTTTGTTTTTATTTTTTACTGTGTAACATTGTTTTAAAAGAAAAATGAAATCAACTAAAATAATTGTGGATTCAATTAAAAAAATTAATTGCGTAAGTAGTTAATTGATTCAATTAATTTATTTCTTCAAATTAAATTTTCTTCCTAAATGTGCCAAAATTAATTGAAATTTTTTTTGAATAAAAATCGTATGTTAATTAAAAATTTAATTGATCTTCTGATAACCAATAAAAAAAATTTTATTATTTCACAAAAAAAGGTTTAAAAAAATGCGAATAATATTAAAGTTATGCACAGTTTTGACACATTTTAGCAGAAAAAAATTGCGTTAATTATTTGAAAATTATGAAAAATGTTTGTAAAAGTACCAAACCCCATGTTTCTATATATTTTTTTTAAACAAACACAACCCCGCAAAGCGATTAGCTTGTCTGCAGAAAACACACAGGATCTTTGGCCGGAATCGAACGGACTACCTCTGGACTACTAGTCTAGCATTGCTGCCTATCAGCCACGGCGGCACCCGGTGACTTATGCCATGCAATGTGCCAGAACTATTTTTTAGTCCAGTGTTGTGGCGTCTCTGGTGTAGAGTTGCGCAAAATCGTTCCTTTTGCGGAAACGTTCCGACCAGACCGAAAGTTTAGGGGATCTACGTCGTTCCTTTTGCTCATCGTTCCTGTTGCTTACTTTGAACAGAATGAGAGAAGATCTCTGTCACTACTAAAAAAGTCAAGTCTAAGTAAAATATTTAAAAGAATAACTTTTTCAAAATAAATTGTAAAAAATAAACTGCATACCGTTGCTGCTGGGGTTAAAAAGGTGTACAAAGTGTTAAAAATAAGTGAACAAATTTGTAATCGATTTTAACGTTTATCAAATTAATTATTCTTGAAGACGTTTTGTGAAAAAGTCCAAAAGTCCAAAGTCCAATTAGGAAATCGGTCCAAGGACACAACTATACTCCAGTGTTAGGTAGACGCATTAAATCTCTTAAGCGATGTGAGCAGTCAACGCTGAAGATTCTGGTATGTTGTATCAAATTCAATTTCTGTGTATTAGTTTCTATATCGTACTGAGTACCGCATGAAATACGATTTAAGCAAAAAATATGAAATAAAAGTGTTTGTCAACAAGGGCTGGGGTGGACAAAACCAAGCCAGATCCGCTTCTGCCCACCCCAGACTTTCTCCTTTTTTTTAAATTGCTATTTTCGTTTAAAATTTTTTGTAAGTGTATTGATATTTTCAATAGCAAAACATAAGTGTTTACTTTGCATTTAACAAAATATTTGGATCTGCCTTCAGATATTCCTTCAGTTGATTATTGGAATTTAAATATATATTATCGAGTAGTCGATACCATAATTTCTAATATGGAATACCGATTCCATTAGCTAAAGCTGTTACCGATTTCTTTAAATTAGATTTGGAAGGCGCTAGCGAATTCATTATTAATTACAAAAATGTTTTGCAAATTGCTTGTGATTTAATGAAAACTGAAGCACTAGTACTTAAGAATATGTTTAAAAATATATCCAGTGAAAAAAAAATAAATTTTGATATGGTAAAATCCAAAATTGACAAGAATATTTATCCAAACATTTACAAACTTTTACAAGTGGCAATCAGCCTTCCTAATAGTTCTGCTAGTTGTGAAAGAAGTTTCTCAGCTATGCGTAGAATAAAAACATGGTTACGTAGTGCAATGCTTCAGGAACGATTTTCAAATTTAGCAGTTTTAAATATTGAAAATGAAATAGTCAAATACAAAATAACTTCAGAAGAGTCATTAAACATATTTTGTATAAAAAATAGAATACTAAGGTTAGAATAATAAATTGATTTTAATATATATATGAAAAGTAATATTATCAGGCTCAAGTTCAGTTTTATTGAATTAATGAAAATTCAAAATTACTAAGAGTTTTTTTGTGTTGGAAAATATTTTTATTTATATTCAATCAGTTTTTAGCAGAACGTATCAGTACTGATTTCAAGGCCGCTACACCTCTCATCAGCGTTCAATGGTCCATCTTTACAATTTTCGTAAAGTGGATACTAATTGACTAGACTAATTTAACCAGTTTTCAAGAGAAATAGAATATGAGAATTAATTTTTAATTCATTTTTTATTCTACCTTGAAACAGTGCTGGTTAGTACGAAATTTGATTTTAATATAATTATTATTAATATACTAGATTATATATTATTGCCATACAAAATATTTCTAGTGCATATTTTGGGTGTTATATAAAAAATAGCGAATGTACGAGTATTGTAAGTGTGTGACGATGACCGCCGATGAAAAAAATACCAAACAATAATTTTGTTCTGTTTGAAATACGAACGACGACGATTCTCCTGCAAGAGGCGGACGTAGCACCATCTGTCATTCAACAACAAAAATAATTATGAGGCGGACATAGCGCCATCTGTTGGGTTAATAGTTTCGGAAATATATAAATTGCCCCCTCCCTCCCCTCCTCGTGCCCCTAGTGATTTAAAATATACTTTAGGACCTATTCGCATACCTACCAAATATGCATACAAAATTTAATTAAAATCGGTCGTGCCGTTTCGGAGAAGTTCGATAACAAACATCGCGACACGAGAATTTTATATATCTTAATATATAAAACCGAATGTGTGTTTGTTTATTTGTTTGTTTGTGTGTTTGTTTGTTTGTTTGTTCCTTATAGGAGGCCAAACCCTTGGACCGATCTTCCTCAAATTTTCACAGTATTTAACTGGAATTCTCGGATGAATTATAGGCTATATGAAGTTTTGATTGGACAAAGAGGCGTGGTAACTCCCATATAACCCAAAAATTTAAATCGCCATATTTTGGGTATTTTTTGACCTACGTCGATGATATTTGGAACTTATGGTATTAACATAATTTGGAATACGTACCAGGAGAAAAGTGGGTGGTACCACGCCCTTTTTTTAGGAAAACCTAACCCTTGGACCGATCTTCCTGAAATTTTCACAGCATGTTACTGTGACTCTGAAAG
This sequence comes from Lypha dubia, assembly GCA_947311025.1. NCBI lineage: Eukaryota > Metazoa > Arthropoda > Insecta > Diptera > Tachinidae > Lypha > Lypha dubia. Next base: position 52,465,800 of record OX371260.1, on the reverse strand, counting down.
GAATAATAGGCTATATGAAGTTTTGATTGGACAAAGAGGCGTGGCACCGCCCATATAACCCAAAAATTTAAATCGCCATATTTTGGGAATTTTTTGACCTACGTCGATGATATTTGGTACATATGGTATTGGCATAATTTGGAATACGTACCAGGAGAAAAGTGGGTGGGACCACGCCCCTTTTTAGGAAAATTAAAAATCGTAATATAGTCCTAACTACTGGACCGATCGTCATTAAATTTTCACAATAGGATATATAAATACTTTTAATTTTATTTTATAACGAGGGGGGTAGCGAAGCACACAGGGATAGGATAGTTAGATAATAAACTTGAAAATACTACATAGTTACCTTTAACTTTTTAAATACTTTGTTTTTGTTACATTTATTGCAAACTGAATTTTTGTGATATATTTTTTAGTTTTGTTTTAATAAAAAAATATTTTGTTTTAATAAAAATAGGATATATTTTTTCTTTTTGCGAAAGCGGTGCACTTGCCCACCACCCCAGAATAACACTCCATCTACGCTTATGGATAAAAGTAAATACATTTTGATTCAACTTAACTAAAATTTAATTGTGGTATTATCAATTAACTGGTCTTTTTTAAATTATGTGACAAACTACATCCATTTAATTTTCACATATTTTTTATGATCAGATTTTCCTGCTTCTCAGAGCTATGTTTGACAGATCGTTCCAACATTTACCCCTTGTAGCGTATTGCTTATGAAAGAAATTCATACATTTATTTGTTAATTATGCAAATATTAATTTTTTTATTCTGCTTATAGAAAACATCCATCCATTAGGAAAATTACCTATTAAATATTTTAATCAATATAAAGTGCATTATGTGTGTATGTGAATGCCTGTTGCTGTGTGTGTAAGTGCGAGTAAAAACAACTCCCGTAAATTTCTTTCTAATAGTTCACTTTATAATCATTTTGCGCTTCATATGTTTCATTAAACGTAAATTAAATGGTTATCGTTTTCCTTGAATACCTACATATTTAGTTCAATATACATACATATGTATATCATTGTATGTATGTATGTATGTATGTATGTACGTATAACTATTTAATAATTAAATGACTAACATAACATTTCATTTTCATTAAAACTTAATGCATTTCATACCTACATACAAACATAATTACAAATGCACGTACGTGTGATTATGATCACACATGGCATCAAATTCATACATTTCTGTACATATCTTCATGTATGTAGATATAAACAAACATATACATGCCCATATTTTACTCTATATACATACGTACATCCATACCCTGTTTAAGAAGAAAAAGTACATTGTTAATGTTGCAGGTGAATTATAGTTTAATATTATTTTGCAACGTTTATTGAATTATTGATATCAAATAAGTATGGGTGTATATACTATTTAAACGTATGTATGTCTGTTTGTACATGTTGAAGTTCTACAGTGAGATTAGTTCAAACTACAACAATGTTAGTAGAGGACTAATATTAATAAGCTCTAAATAAGCATTAAAAAAAGATGCAACACCAACTTTACGTCATACATAAAACATTTAATTGTTCGATTAGCAGTGTTTGTTCTTTGTATATGAAATGAAACATATTTTTTTTTAACGAAATTTCCAAAATACTTTATATAAAGTTTGTTTTTTTTTTCATAAATATATTAAGTTCTGCTTATAACGTTGCCACTTTTAACAGATTTCGTCATTACACTACACTCGTAATAAGGCCGAATATATATTTAAAACATTTTTGTAATTATCTCTGATCAACGAAAACTACATTAAAGCAATGACAGTTAAATTGTAAAGTTTTAAAAAAATAAAGTATAAATTGTGTACCACCCTAATGCAGTTGTTAATGCAAAACTATTATAAACATGTGTACTTAAACACTATATTATTAACAGGGATCATTCAAAAATTTTACTATGTCTCCTTGTGCTGATATGACGGATATTTTGTTATGTAAACATTTAATTATACCGCATGAAAACCCAAAAAAAAAAAAATATACGAGTACAAAACTCACATGACCTCAAATGCAATTCAAACGACAAGAAATTGTATAACTAAAATATCAAAATATTTTAAATTGTTTAAATCATGGGCTCTATAATGCTACCCATGATCCAATAAATAAAAAAAAAAGGTTTTGTGGTCGCTATTGTTTAACAATTTCTCATGTCTAATTTCGTCCGTTAGTTCCAATTTTCGATTAATGAAATATACACCCGTGCCGATTGAAAGTGGTTTTAAGTCCGTAAGTTGCTTCTTCATAAAACAAAAATGAAAATTATGTTTGCAATCAAACCACATTTAAAATGATCAAAAATTAATTTATTTGTTATGGGTTAGCTAATCTATAGACTGCATTATGTCATAAAATAAACCAAAAGCTCAATTTGAACTTTGCAGGTAAAAATAATTTAAGCAAACGCCTATAGGTATAAAAAACTTTATCACTGTAAAATCGAAGTATAAAATTAGCAAAATTTGAAGACTGTAGATCCACAACGAATGGGAACATAAACACGGAATTGAAATCATTTAGATCGCATTGTGTGATATGCCCCGATAACAAAATTTTTATTAAACTCCATTCCATATAACTACAAAATTCAGTGTCAGTTTGAAAATCTAGAAACTTTAATTTGCTGAGAGGAAAACCATTTTTTAAAGTTTCAAAGCAATTTTTTCTAGTTGCAGAAAACTCAATCAACTGAATTTGCTGATCTTAGTGGATACCTGGTTATCTTCTCATATAATAAACGCACATATACGTTTTCGATTGTAGTTGTTGTGATATTCGCCTTAAATAAGTTTTAAAATGTGTTCTTTTACATACCTTGGTCCATTTATTTTATAATCTTGTCCGACAAAAATACAATTTTTAACATTTCACAATAAATGTAAATGTTTAAATCACAACTTTTTAAAGTTTTCTTAAAAAAGGCGTTTATTATTTGAAAATTATAAACAAAATTTGCAAGAACACTTCATATTATATATATTTTAAAGGTACTTCTGTAAAGCAATTTGGAGATTTTTTTTTTAAATTTGGTAATTGAAGAACACAGAGTTTTAAAAAATTTACCTAATTTTATTGGAAATGTCAACTTTAAGGCCTGTTTTCTAACATTCCAAAGCTCTAATCAAGAAATTTGTTATAAAATCTGGAGCGATAGTCTGATTTTGATTATATACAAACATTTCATCTTAAACTTGGCGAAAAATACGGCGAATATACTAAAAGACCTAAATATTGAGAATTGTACGAATTTCCTTGGGATCTGCTAGGTTTTTAGAAGAAAATTAATGAAATTTTAATTTTGTCCGTATTAACCAAGTCATTGTCCACGTAAGAGCGAGTCTCTAGCCTAAAATATTTTTCGAAGAGATTAAATGTCATCTCAGTATTAATGTTTGCAATTAAAAATTAAAAATTTTGTTCTACTGTACTTCGAAATTATATAAAAAAAAAAAGACATGTGGTACTCGGGGACTGCCGCGGTAAAGCTATTGCACAGCATTTTTTATTAACTTGTGCAATTATATTATTACGTTTAGTTTAATAACTCCGTTGTTATTCTGGCAATACTTTATGTTATTGAAATCAAAATCAATAGCATACTTTAGGGGTTAACATACATTGGGCGATTTAAATACTTACGAAAACAAAAGACTTAAGAAACAAACTTAGTGTCAGATCTTTTCGTTTCAAAAAACCAAAGACTTAAGAAACAAACGTTTCAAAATTTTTTGATTCGGTCGCCTCAAAGCCCGCGATAGAAGCTATAGCTAAAAAATATGCTCAAAATCCCAACTGATATATTTAGTTTTTATAAAATATGATATTACGGAAATATTTTTGTTAAATGTCATTGTTGAAGGAACCAGATGGTTTTAAACTAGACCAATTTCTTTTAATCATGTATAAATTTGAAGGCTTGTTTTCTTGCACTGCAAGTCAGTAATTAATAAATTAGACAAAATTCCTAAGAAATAATAAAAAATCCCAATATTGGGATTTTTTGGAATTTGTTTGAAATTTATTTAAGAGTTTACGATATTTTATATTTTTAAATGTTTTACAGTAATGTCCCAGAAATCCATTTATTTGTTACGTGTTAGCTATTCTATCTGCCTGTATTTCGTTGTTGGATTCCGAAATAAAAAATTTATTATATTGAGATAATTTTATCGCTAGCTGTTGTAATTGTAGCTGAGTTTTTGTAAATGTTCAGTCGCAGTTAAGTTTTTTTTGTAATATTTCCATATTTAGTCCAATACGTGTATGTTTGCTTTAATGTGTTTAATTATTATTTATGTATGTAAATTTATTTTGTTATTTACTTACACACGTCGGGAATATAATCTCAACATTGCTTGTTAATAGCGAATATATTCGTAGTTAAGCAAGTTAATGACACTTTAGTAAACTGGATTCGTCGTAAGGTAAAATAATCAATTGATTAGTTTTACTAAAGACTTTTTATTTGAGCCACTTGATTTCAGAATATCGTTTTATATCGTCGAATGATTTTAGTGAATTATAATATAATTTTCTGTCAATTATATAAAGTAGAAAATATTTGATATGTATATTATGTACAAAGATACAAATGTATATCACAAGAGTTAAAAATAATAACTAACTTTCTTAAACCCTGTTAATGAGCCATGTCACAGAGCTCAATTCCGATCGAAAGAAGTTTTAATTCTGAAAGTTGAGTCTTTAGAAAACAAAAAATTTTATTTGTAATCAAATCAATTTTAAAATTAAAAATGGAATTGACAAAGAATTTTTCTATTAACTCTACTTGAAGCAAAAAAAAAAAAAAAACATGTGCATACTTTTAGGAGCGTCAGTGCAAAAAGGTTTTGCATGTAATTAAATATGAGGCTTACTAGTAAAAACAATTTAAACACACGTGTTATGGGTATAAAAATTTTTATTATTGTAAAATCGAAATGCAAAATGCTGCAAATCAAAAACGATCGCAATACAATTACGGAATTGAATCCATTCCAAACGGAATGTATGTATGACTTGCTCGAATTATTTGAATTAATGAATGCATACCTTATAATAGAATTTATATGCATATCCATATGTACATACGTATATAAATTTTCACAATATTAAATTAAAGAAGACGATTTAAAATTAATAATACATCAATTACACTTTTATGTATGTGTGTAAGTGTAATTAATTGAACCAAACACTAAATACGAACATATTTGTGACTTTAATTTGCCTTAATGTTAATCAAGTAATATTGAAAAGTAAAAGCATTAAATCTATTTTAATTAATGGATATCTATTTCGTTGAAATTGGGAATTTCTGAGGGAAATAAGAAAATTAATTACATGGAAATGTATGCATACATACATATATATGTATGTATATTGGGTAATAACTCCTAACTGGCAAAAATACATAACCCGATTGATGTCTAAAGTGTTCTAGACTCTAGACCCAAATTATGGCAAAGTTTTCTTATTATAATTTGTATTAAAAAAATCGTGAATATTTAACCGTTTTCTGTACAAAAATATGGATTCTGTTACATGCCAGTGGTGATATTGAGTTTACTGCTAAATCTGGCATTCCTCTAGAGATACTGATTTTATCGCCAGCCTTTTTTTGATCACAATATTTAAGATGAAAAACAGCAGCACTATTGCAAATATAATTCACAATAAACAAGATTTCTAATACTTAAAATAAATAACTAAAACAATATGGTATAATATAAAAAAAATTATACGAAATAAACAAATTTCATTCATACACACACCTGGTACACTGATAAAATTAACCGATATCATTGATTTAAAAGTTAATTGATTATCAAATTAAAATAGACATTGAAATAATTAAAATTATAGCTGAAAAAAAAAATTATCAATAACATATTCCGTGTGAGATTAAATCATGAAATTCCAACAATTGATATGTATGTAAGTCATAAAACCCTTCAATTGCAATTTCTATTTCATTTTTCTAGTAGATGTTCATTACAAATTTGAGGATTAGAGGAAAGCGTGATAGTTCTATATTTTCGTTATAGAAAATAAAGGAAATAATACTTGGTAGCATAATAAAACATTTTAAAGGTACCCTCGTATATGTACGTATAATGTATTTGTATTTTTAAAATGAATTTTTTAAGTCATATGTTGACGTTGTAATTGTCTTAAAAACAAGATTTATTTAATGTAAATACCACACATACATACATCCATTCATAAGCTTGAGATGAAAAGTTTAGTACTATTTTTAGTACTTTTTAAATTACATATACTTTGCAACATAAAAAGTAATTTTTCATCTAAATACTTAAAATAAATACTTTCTACAAATAAATATTGCAAAATGGGATGTTCATATACCCTACCAATATTATAAATGAGAAAATTTGTTTGAATGAAATTTGGTATAGGGATAGCAGCACATGGTACAGATTAAAATAAAGGGTAGTTTTTAAGCTGTAAAAACGGAAGATATTGGTATATTTGGTACTTTTCCACTTCTGAATAAATTTTCTATAGATAATGTTTATAGCCTAGAAAAACATATAGTGCAATTTTTTTTAGGACTAAAATAGGAAAAACTTGGTACTCTTTTACTGCTATTACTTTTTCACTCAACGATATATTTTGTATTGAGTTAATTTATTGTATACATTAGCGCAGGGTTTAAAAAAACTAATAAATTTAGTAAAAATTATCCTCATATTCCATAATTTTATTTGAAAACTAGAAAAATATTTACCTGATAACAAATAAAATTCAAGTTTTCTAAAAAAAAATTTTGTACTTGACAACTAGTAAAATTTTTTACTAGCACACAATATGAAAATAAATTCTCTGTAATATATTATTCAGCAACAATTTCTTGTCAATGAAAACTAGCCATCCACACAAAAATGCAAAAACACACATATATAAAATATTCTTTTCATACAATATGCCGCTATCAAAAATATCAAGCAATAAAATATATGCCAATCCAACCAAACACAACTTCGACTAGTTGAAAAACATGCCGATCTTACAATGACTAGTATTTAAAAATTTTTCTCCTTGAATCAACAACCAGTAACTCAAAAAATGTTTCAAAATATGCTTTGAAATAAAGCACAAATTTTTTTTAACTGGAAATTTATTTGTTATCAGGTAAATATTTTCAGTTTCTCTACTATCAAAAATGTAAACGGATCATATTTTCTCACTAGTCGCTAGCATAATAAATAAAAATAAAAAAAATAATTTTAAACCCTGCATTAGTGTGTAGTGTGAACAAAGATTTTTCACAAAAAAATTCCTGAATGCTGTAGCCTGCAGTAGTCTTTTTTAATGTTCTTCAGCAAAGAAAAAAAAAATACTAAAATATATTGTAATAATTCGCCGAAATCAAAGTCGATGCTGTTTGTATTATAAATTTTCTAAAACAAAAAACAAAAATTTTTTTGTACTGCTCGATCAGAAATAATAAGAGATTGTTAATATTTCAAGCAACAAAGGCAATTTTTTAATATCCAACAACACTTAGACTTCAACATACACAGCTGAATAGAACAAACGAACGTTGTTTACCGCAGAAGCCACTAAGCCTGGTCAGTATTCATGTGTACAATGCTTTCAGTACTTCTTAAGCAGCTCTGTTGTAGATGGTTACATATCCCATTTAAAAACACTTCGAATGAAAATGAGAAACGAACAATAGTCTTTTAAAATTAATACAGATTAAATAAGCAGTTCATAATAACTAAATCTTTATGCATATGTATAAGAAATAAGCAATGTCTTGTGCTTTCCAACAAAGAATTTTTTAGGCGTGGAAATAAAGCTAGGTACTTTCACATTTATTAAATCTAATATTCAAGTTTGTACTCGTATGTATATTCATAAATTATTTCATATAAAAGTGTACAAATATTACAGCAAAAAAGTACTTTTTAAGTTCATTTAAGTACCCTAAAAATTTTTTTGTTCCATGCCTAATGTACATACTTATATATATATATATATACATATATGTATATATATGTATATACATTTGAATATATATACATTTCAATATACCCAATAAACCAAAACTATTAAGAAATCACTAGTAAAAAGTTTACCAACATATGTAAGCCTTAAGCTTAGAAAAGTGTCATGAATACTATTGTAAAAATATTTAATAACAATTGTTTAATAATGAAAACTGAACCGTTCCGATAATATTTCTTATCTGTAGTGTACAATAAGCTCTGCGCACACTTCTCTTTAAAACACTTCTTGAAAACGATTTCTTTTTCGAAAAACATAAGACTGAAAACTAAGAAATATCACAAAGGCATGCCTCCTCAAAAGCACTTACAAAACTATAGCGATCATAAGTCATTTGCAATCCTAAGTATTATATTGGCATATAAACAAAGTATGTATGTATATAACAATTATTTTGTATTTTCATGCTAAGTATTTTTAGAACAGTATTGCAAAACTGTTAGCGTTTTCAACTAAAATAAGTTTATAACAAGTATGCTTATAAAAAGTTGTAGGACATCTATTGCTATAAGCTATATTCTATAATATAATTAAATTTTTCATATGAAATGGTCGGTTGGGTATATTTATGTTTGTATGTATTTAATTGTTTATTATTACTTTCATATAAATTTTTCTCTTATTTTTTATCTTACAGATCGTGTAGTAAATTGAGATTTTGTTGATAGAACGAGAGCATTTCAGTTGCTCTAATTGAACAGAAAAAAACAGAAAAAGGTGAATCATCTTTGAAAAATAAAACGACAACAACGTAAACAATTATAATCAGCTGAAACAAAATTAGAAAGAGCCAATTCTTCAAAAAAAAAAAAAACACATTTTGTTTTAGCATTTGCTGGAGCTGCTCTCCATTGAAACGATCCGCAAACATGATGGCAGTGATCTACAGGTAATACACAAGTTAAAACACGATATCGCTTAAATTAACAGAAAATTTAAATTAAACAAAATATGCTATTAATTTTTTGTTAAAAGGCCGGGTAAAAAAAAAAAAATATAAATAATATTATTACAGTTACAGGTAAAAATTATTTAATTATTGGTTTAAAAAATTATACTCTCTTTTAATTTATATTCTAAATGTGATTGGGTATGTGTTTTCTTTAAAAAGTGTTTTGCAAAATTTCACTTATTTTTTTTTTAATTTTTGCTGAAAAAAATTCAAAAACTTGTTTGGGATTTTTTTTAGTTGTTTCACTTAAAATATCTGTTTGGGAAATAAACATCTCATGTGTTTTGTGATACAATTGTTTTGTTTTTCAGTTTTCTCTGCATGTTAATAAAAAAAAATTAAAAACTCCCTTCAGGTATAAAAAACTTTATTATTATTGTAAAATCGAAATACAAAATAAACTGAATCTGAAAACTGTAAATAAAAAACGATCGGCATATAATTACGATCGGAAGGAGTGACTTTACTGCAGCCACGGTATAATATAATATCAAATTCAACGTTGCAGAGCAAAAAGGTGATAAAACATTAATTGGCGGCTTTTAATTAGCAGCATCGAAATAATACCCCCAAATAAAAAATCAGTTTTCTAGACGCATTTTATTTCATATGAAATAAGTTCGATAAAAAATACTTTTGTTGCCCTGTGTTATAGGTTAAAGTGTTGTTAAGCAAACCTAATATTATTTGTTTATTTTATTACAAATTTAATAATTATATCTTGTCCATTTATTGTGTCGGCTTGTTATCTGTAACAGCTGGCTGGCCTCTTCCAGTTTGATTTTTCTTTAACACAATGGAGAGAATGAATGCATCATTATTTTATGTCATTCGTTATACGAGTATTTTATAGTTTAATTTCCTTTTATAGCTCTAATGACTCAAAGGTTTTAGTTTTTTTCAATTTTATTTTAACCTTATTTGTACAAATGCTTTTTTAAAAATATAATTTAATAGAATGAATAGTTTAGAATACATTGTTTTTTTATGTTTCATATTGTCGCTAAACTTAGTAGACGTGAAGTCTGTGAACTGCACACACACACATACATACATACATACATACATAAGTGTACATGTAGGCTGACTTCCAAAACGTTCGTATACAAAGTTTGTATACAGTATTGCTCTGTATTTAAATTACATACGTATGCATCAACTATAAAACCGATGCCTCCCTGTCGGGATTTGAGGTAACTAAAATGTAACTCATCGTTAATCAGATACAAGTGACAGCTGACTCAAAAGCTAACTGAATGTCTGTGTTAACCGCTATTCAGTTTTTCAACGAAATGTCATTACAATGAGTCAGTACTCACTCATACTGAGTTAGCTTACGGCTAATTAAATTGCAGCACACTCAAAACTGTTCCGACAGCGATTGATGCTATTCCAAACTAATGTACACAACATCGCCATCCTTCATCGGTTAGCAGATACAGCTTCTACTTAACACCGGAGGCGCCTCAACACTGCCTTAAAAATTACCATAACGCGCAAAGCAGAGTTGTGATAGATTTTTAACATCTATCTTCTCTACCCTATCCCTCTCGCTGAGTTCCGGCACAGTGCACTGCATACGTAGGGGTCATCCCCTGAGTCCTGGTCCTAATTAAAAAAAAAAAAAAAAAAAGAAATGAGTTAAGTAAAAGCTAGTTCAACATATATCGAGAACAAGCCAGTTGTACGCAAAACTTCTGACTCACGTATGTATCATTTACAAGTTAGATCAGAAGTCCGATGTAAATGAATTATCCAAGAGTCAACAATATTTGAAGCTAGCTAACAAAAGTCCGACAGGGCTTGTTTGATTCTTACTGCGATAAAAATACTTTGCGGCGGCGTTTTGATATGGTATACTTGTATAATTATTTTACAGCGGCGTTATGAGCATCTCACGTTTTGTTCAAACACAAAGCAAATGACGTTTTGGAAGGCAGCTGTACTTTAATTTGTTTTAAGCAATTTTTTTTCAAGGTTAAATTATTTTGAAACATATTCACAAAATTTATATGCAACTGCAGTATAAAAAATTAAGACAATTTATGTATGTAAATACATATGTATGTATGTGTATATTCTTATATATTTATGTATGTATAAATTTTTTGTTTAAATATCTTCATCATTCCTCTTTTTTTTATTATGCATGTATTTTAAAGTATGTTGGGGCTTACTCGGCATACCACTTGCCAAAACGACTAAAAATTATAAAGTGTAAAAAGTATATGAAAAAAATGAGCAAAAGTACAAGCATACATACTTATTTTATTATCTTACACAATTTTACTGTAATAAATTTTTAAAATAAATGAGTATTAAAATCACTGGACTGGTGGAAATGAATATTATTTCTAAAATATTTTGATGCGTCCAATGAAAATTTGCAGTCGATTTTCTTTAAATTCCTGCCAGCTTCTGAGATTATAAAATTTTAGCAAAAAAATAATGCAAATGTTCGATATGAATAAAATAACTTGAGAACGGTGTTTGTGATGCATTTGATATAATAGAATGTGTATGGAAAGTTTCTTCCATTTCCGTGCCTTATCTTACCTTGAATTATAAAGAGTCTAATGGTGTTTTCTTTTCTACAGAAAATGGTACATCTCCATGCAGAAAATGTACTTTGGTATTCGTTTCTTAAAAATGTTTTGCTCTCTAAAAGGGCAGTGTGTTTGATTCTAAAAAAGGTGGAAGGCTTTGCACTTTTTGCCTCGTAAAAATCGACAGTGTTGATAGTGTAAAACTGTAAAACTTAACTGTCAGCTGATAAAAACAGGGCGTTCCACTTTTTCTAAATTTGTGTTTTGTTCTAGTGAAATAACAAGCTGCATTATTACAAGGTTGGAAAGACATTTTATAGATGTACTTTTCAACAAGGTGCCATTTTGTGTGGAGAAAAGAAAACAACATGAGTTTGAACTTACGACCCCTGCTCGTACTTATGGCATGCTTTGCTCCAGAAGTAGAAAATATAGAAGAAGGATTAATTCTTTTACAACTCTTTAATTTTACAGCAGTGTTGCAGCGCCTCTGTTGTTGAGTAGACTAATTAAATTACTTAAGCTGTGTGATCAGTCAATTTTATTAATTGTTTTACTTCCCCGACGATTCTGTTAACCGGCGAAGGAGGGCGTTGTTGTGTACATTAGCTGAGAATTGTATAAATCACTGCCAGAACACTTTTTAGTGACCAGATAAATTGAATGCGGTCGGTGGAAATAAAAATGCAAACCAAGGCATTCAAAAAAATTGCAGAAGAGAAGCGAAACTCCAGAATATGAATTAATTAAAAATTAGAAAACTTCGAAATTATATTAAATATATTATTAGAGAACGGTTGTACTATTGCAACGCGAATCGTATTGAAAAATGTACAATTGTACTGGCGATCAGGGATTATTCGGATCGCACATTATAAATCACTTTAGAAACATTGACATTCGGATATCGACACTTAAAAAGTATTTTGAAAAAAATATTTGTAGAAACTTATAAGAAATTATAAATAAACTTGATGAAAAGAGTTATTTGTGAATTAAAGTGACAATTAGTAGTACGCTTTTTATCGGTGAAAAGTTTTTTTTGCCAACAAACAAAGACTTTTAGTAAAATAGTTACAAAAATATTCTTGGATACCTTTACTGAAGGATTCATTTCAAATTATAATCGTTTGTAAGTAGTTGTCAACAAACATTAGAATTGCATTTATTTTAATCTTCAAAGAAACACAAATCAATTTATCATTACTCAGAAAATTCAACTGAATAAAATGTTATTTAAAAAGAATTTAATGAACATTTATTGTAAATATTTGCTATAAATATTTTTACCGCAAATAAAGAAATAAAATTCAAAGAAAAAAACATGTATTTTATTTCTTCCAATGAATGTAAGAAAACTCTTTTCTATATCTGAAAATCAAAATATTTCATCTGTCCGCCAACCAGAACCATCATGAATAACAGAACAAAAAATTATAATAAAAAGAAAAACACACAGAAGTTTTTTTATATTCATTTGAATCAGCGATCGTTAAAGTGTTCGGATATCGATGGTGTAACAGATCGGTATATATTAAGTCAAATATTTTTATCCATTATATTATTCAAAAATAAACTTATTTAATATCTAGACGAGAATTTAATTTCATAAATTTTTCTCAATTGTATCGTTTGTTTTAGGATAATAATTTACGGTGTAGTTTTTTTGGAGGAGGAGAACGCCCAACCTCCGGACTAATAGACTGTCCTTGCTGCTTATCAGGCGCGTAGCACCTGTATTTCCTCTGACAGAATTTTGTTTCTATATTTTACGCTTTGGCGTTTTTTTTTCGTTAAAATGTTATTATAAAAGTTTCCAAATAATAATTTGGAAACTTTTTCGCTTTGGTGACTTTATTCAGCAGTTTTTTTTTGCCTGGAATTTGTTTTCGTGTTGACTATTTCTTAGCTCTTAGCGGGCTATTTCGTTTCAGCTATTCTTTAAGGTTCATTCTTAAGTTTTTCATTTCACATATGAAAAGTAATATTATCAGGCTCAAGTTCAGTTTTATTGAATTAATGAAAATTCAAATTATTTTTTGTAGAAAAATATTATTATTATATCCAATCAGTTTAGCAGAACGTATCAGTATACTGATATCAAGGCCGCTACACCTCTCATCAGCGTTCAATTGTCCATCTTTACAATTTTCGTAAAGTGGATACTAATTGGAAAGAATATCAACTATTTAACCAAACTTTCAACAGATATAGAATACGAGAATTAATTTAATTCACTTTTATTCTATTTTTACATATTGAAAAAATTTTTTTCATTTTAGATAATATTATCAGGCTCAAGTTCAGTTTTATTGAATTAATGAAAATTCAAATTATTTTTTGTAGAAAAATATTATTATTATATCCAATCAGTTTAGCAGAACGTATCAGTATACTGATATCAAGGCCGCTACACCTCTCATCAGCGTTCAATTGTCCATCTTTACAATTTTCGTAAAGTGGATACTAATTGGAAAGAATATCAACTATTTAACCAAACTTTCAACAGATATAGAATACGAGAATTAATTTAATTCACTTTTATTCTATTTTTACATATTGAAAAAATTTTTTTCATTTTAGATATTTTTGGAGATATATTTCCGTTTTAGAGCTTTTTCTCGTGTTAGCGATTTTTTCCGTCTGAGCGTTCTTTTACGTCTTGGAGTTTTTTTGTTAGCTGTGCCAATTTTTTTTTTATCTTCAACTATTTGTTAAGGTTCCTCCTTAAGTTTTTCATTTTAGATATTTTTCCGTTTTAACGCCTTTTCTCGTAATAGCGATATTTCCCTTTTAAGCGTTCTTTTACGTCGCGCGCCGAATTTTTTTGCTTCATCAGGATTTTAGATTTTTGGCGATTTTTTTAGCCTTCGTATTATTGTTCGCTTTAGCTATTTTTGTCCTTTTTGGCGATATTTCGCCTGTGAATTTTTATTCGTTTTGGTCTTCATCCGTTTTGGGGAAGTTTTTCTTTTGATTATTTTTTGGCAATCATTTTTAGTTTTTGTGATTTATTTTGTTTCAATTGTTTTTTTTTTCGCTAAAGTTCCGTTGCATCCATTCTTTAAAGTTCACACGCAAGTAGACAAGTATGTAGATTGTTTTTCTTTCGGCGATTTTTATTTGTTTTGGTATTTTTTCTAGTTTTATCTATTGTTTTTGTTTAAGCGCTCTTTTTTATGTTCGCAAAATTTTTGCTTTACCGATTTTTTTGCTTCGTCGATATATTTAGTTTTGATGATTTTTTTTTAAGTTTTCGATTTAACACTTATTTTCTTTTTGCGAATTTATTTCAGGTAATATTTTTAATTAGGTTTTCCCTTTAGCCTGGTTTTTGGTTTGGCGATTTTTTTTAGGTTTGGTGATTTATTTCCTTTCGATAAGTTGTTTTGCTTCAGCTGGTTTTTTCGTTTCCGCCATTTTTAAGTTTATATATTCCTTGTTACCGTTTTTTTCCATTTTAGCGTCTTTATCCATTTTACTGACATCTGTTTTAGCGATTTTTTTTAAGAGTTTATTTTTACTCTGCCGATTTTTTCCTTCGTTGAGATATTTTGTCTTGACGATTTCGTTTTAGTTTTCGTCTCTTTCGTTGCGCTACTTTTCTATACTTTGGCTACGGAACTGCAAAAAATTAAGAACAGTATATTGGTAACTCCGACACATTTTCACATTAATAGTTAAAGAGGCGAGAAGTGAAATTTACATATTAAAAGGTGCTATTCACATATTATGTATCGCTGTTTATCACGATTTTTTAAACATTTTAACTTTTTAGCCGCTTGTAAACAAGTTTGACGATCCCTGATTTAGGCAGTCATCTAAGAATATTCTATGCCACATATATTCTGTTTGTTCGTTTGTTTATTTGCGATTTTGTTTATACGTTTGTTGACTTCGTTTAAAATAATTTCCTCTAAATTCGCACTAATTAACTGAAATAAATTGTGTGAGTTTTATATACAACAGGTAATAAATAAACAAATAAATAAACATACAAGCAAACCTACACACATCTACAAAGGTGTTTCACGATATTGTACATTTTCTTTCTACAAATAAATAATTATTATATTTGATGATGCTTCATTACGTTCATATTTATTCTATTGGTACTTTTATTGAATTTTTATTTTCTGGATTATTACGAACAGATGATTTAAGGTATTTTTTTCTCATAAATTCTTAAAAATAATAAAAGTAAAATTATAAATTAGATTTGTCTGAGAAGAAAAAAATTGTCAATAGATCAAAATTTGTTATATGTATATTCAAAATTAATTAATTTTATAATTTTCATCTCAACGTTAGTACATAAAAATGTTTGAAGTACATTTAAATAGTTTTGGGGATTTGAAAAGACTTACTGCGGATTTAACGATGTGGAAAGAATTTTGAATTTTATTTTCATTCGTACAATCACATTTGATACAAAATTTGTTTTTGCTTCAAATGTAATTATACGATGGAAAATATTTGGAAAATTTCTTTCGACATTGTGAAATAGGGAGTTATTATTATTGTTGAAATCATCCTTTCAAAGTATGTATTCACTACTATGCAGTAAGAAATTTTACATAATTTGTTCAAAACCTTTGCAAAATAATTTTAAGTATATTTATTTGTATGTGTTGCATATTTGCGTAATTTACTTCTTAATTTATTTCATTTTTACTTATAAAGTTATTTTGTAAAGTTTCTTTTTTCGGTACTTCTAATTGAATGCCTATTCAGTCATTATAAGTTTGCGATTAAAAAGTTAAACCGATAAAATCAAATAATATTGTAAACATTTATGCTCATGTTGCTTTTAAATTAAATAATTAAGCTTTTGATGAAATAAATAAACAACGCGTTTTGGTTGGCAAATTGAATGCCGTTTTGTTTCTTTATATACTCAAACTGATTATAAACTTTTTGCAAATTTTGCGAACTTATGAATGAATTTATCGAATTTAGTGGAGCATTAAATCGTTGTACATTTGTTTGTATAATGATTAGTTAAAAAATCTCTTGTACAAAAAATATTATAAGTATGTACACGAGTATATATATATTTGTTTATTTTGATAAAATATTGCCAATTATTTTCATTGATTTAGATTGTATGAGTAATTTCTGCTAATGGGAATAAATTGAGTTTTTTCTTTCCATGAAAACGATTTCACACGGTTGCCGCATGAGGTCTGTGGATAATTAGTTTTTGGTACTACGTTTGCTACAACGTTATTTAATTTATAATTAAACTTGGTTAGTACGATATTTTATTGAAAAGTATTTTTTTCTAGGAAACCAATCCACATTTTGTGATACACAGAAAAAAAATTTTAACTATATTATGGTTGTGACAAACAATAAATGACTGCAGCAAACAAACTATTGTTACTTTATTGTTTGATATTTCAAGAATATTATTTATAATATCCTTAGAAAAATATTGCTTGTAGTCAGGCGCGGATCCAACATTTCCCTTTTGGGAGGGGGGGGGGGCAGGGGTAGTACTTTTTTGACATTTTCTTAAAACAAAACAACGTAATTTTGCTATTAACAGTTTATTTAAAAATGGAATAAGACATAAAAAATCAACATAAAATTTAGATAAAATTAAATGTAGAGCCAATTTAAGTAAATATAAAATATAATAATATAAAATTTGGTATACAATCATAAGTCTTTGAAAACGAGTTCACAAATATTATTTCTTTAAATTCTAAACGATCTATGAATCCTGATAATAATGCTATAGCTACCTATGTACATATGTATATATCGCAGTTTGAATTTTTCTATTTTAGAATTTTACTATTTCATATATTTCAACAATTGCATATAGTTAAAGTTTTTTATTGCAAAATATTTAATTTGCACAAAACCGAATTACACAAAAATTTTTGTTTTTATTATGTATGGATGCTTTAAGCTGTAAGGAAAACATAAAAAAATTATGATTTTCAATATCTAAAAATCGATGTTTTAGGATGACAACGTGAAACGCATTTAAACAATATTATACTCCGAAAACATACAATTCTGTGCAGATTAAGAGTTCCGTCTCGTTTTAGAATAGAATTTTGGAAATAGAAAAAGAAAATTTGCCAAAAAATAAAAAATAATAAAACCGGAATGTTGTTAGTCGTTGCTCTTATAGGCTATGTCGTTCCTGAACGACCTAATTCCTTGAAGGATTACCTAAGTGGAGCGGTGCGGGAACTTCCATAAGTTTTTATCGTTCCTCATTCCGCAGTTTAAAATGTATTGAGAAATCGTTAATTTATTTTAATAATCGTCAAAATCGTCACGAATTCAAAAATGTGACCGGTTATATGACTGATCACGAATTAAAAAATGTGACTGGTCACGAATTCACATATATGACTGGTCACATGACTGCTCTCAGATGGTAAAATAAATGCAACTCTGTACATTAGCAAATAGAGAAAACAAAATGTCGACAATATTTTAAACGATTACAGTAAATTATTAATTAAAAAGCTTATAAAGCTATTTAAATAATTTATATACAAACTTTAAACAAAAAATTACTTTTTTTAGAAATTATATGAATTTTTTAAGGAACAAAAATTGTTTTAAAATAACAGCGTGTAAAACTAAAATTATTCAACAGAAATTTTTTGACCAAAAATACATCTCTAGTTTATTTTATATTTTGAATTGATGTTTTTTGGACGCAATAAAAATGGACGCAAGTAGCAATCATCAGCTGTTCTTTGAATGAATTAGTTAGTTGGCAGTGCCAACTTGGCATTTAGTTACAGCTGTACCCATAATTAAATGGAAACTTCTCTTGCTGAAAGTAACCAACTGTGAATAACTTAAATTGACACTTAAAAACGTTACCACTTAGCGATAATTTAAGAATATGCGATATTATTTATATTTTAACGTGCAACAAATTTCAAATTTAAAACCCTCTTTATAATATTAAGTTCATACGAATGTCATTTTTATAACATCAACAATAGTTTATTATTATCATTTGCGGGCAGCGTAGAAAAAAAATCAATATTGACTTAAAACCTAAAAAAAATAACAAAATAACAACAGTTTTATTGTGACACTCAATGCAGACACTAGTTGAATTCAATAACAAACTACAAAAATTATCTTTAATTGGAAAAATAAACGAAAACAGTAATTTTAAAATTAAGTATATTAAAGTAAAACTTCTTTAAAGTACGCATATTTAAACATACAATTAGTTTATGAGTGTTAATTTTTTGCGTTTATAAATTTTTATATTTCTCTTTTATGTTTTTTTCTTCCACAAATAAACAAACAAACAAACAAAAATCCTTGACTTTCGCATTGTGTGAATCATTTCGGTCGTTTGATGTGTTTGTTATCTGACGTCATAACATAATAATATGACTAATAAAACAGCTGTTTTGTTGTTCTATTACTGGCAACATTAAGTTCGGCCGGTACCATACAGAATCGACCAGCATTTCCTACGCAAACAAATCAATTGCAAAATACCAACAGCAAATCACCAGGCAGAAGAATCATGCATCCAGCTTTTGAAAATGCCGGTCGTACACCAGGCTTGCAAATATGGAGAGTTGAGGTAAGTTGGCATTAAGAACATTTAAATGTCTATTTAGTGTGAACAAAAATGTATCCATTTTGTGAAAGTAACAGTTTCATAATTATCAAAATTATCTTTAGATATGGTGACTTACATGAAAATGTTCAGGGTGCTACGTTAGTAATTTATTTATCTGCAATATTGTTAGGAATTGCAGTACGTGGATACCAACTAGTTAAGTTTACCCATTTATCTTCTGAGCTTTTAACAATAATGGCTTTCAATCAATTACGTTTGCCATATTGTTCGTGCAAATACCCATCTACATACACACCCATATCATATGCTTAAAAATTAAGGCGAATTCGCAGCAAGATATCAACAAAGTCGATATCGAAGTTTACTGATAATAGAGAAAGTACTCCCTTTGATGGAAGCTACAATGACTTAAATCACAGAGAATTGAATATTTTTGCACAAAGTTTTAAATACTATAAAAGGATAATAGTTATATTCAAAACGATATTTCATTTAAATTTAAGGAAATCTAGTCGGGAGGACAATACAACTAACAATAATAACACTATGCTACAAAAGTTGAAAAAAAAACTATTCATAAGTTTAGTTGGAACCCATAAAGAATAAAGATGCTTTACCTACTTTTTTTTATAGATACGATGGTTTAAATGCAAAGAAAAACTGTGCAATTTTTAAAAAACATTTTATTTTCCCCATTCTTAAGTTAGTTACGAGATAAACCTAAAGCTGTAAACTAAAAAATTACGCTAAAAATAACTTTTCAAAATTCGCTATTTAATTAAAATGGTTTAATAATAAAGAGATAGTCAAAACACAATACGATATTTTTCAACCGATTTCACTGAAAATTTCTATTTTTAAAGCTATTTAAGGAAATTTTTTCCTCAAAAGCAAAAAAGCCGAAAATATGTTCTTAAAAGTGTATTTCATGCGACTTAAATATGCAGCAAAAATTTAAAAATATGCTCTTAAAATGGGCATTCAAATCATTTCTGATACTACAGAGTATAATTTTGGTTGTCACTATGCACCTGAGCAACGGCAGCCTGTTCTTTTATCTCAGGCTGAAAAGAAAAATAATTTATTTAGTTACATTTTTACTATATAAGTTAGGATTTTTTATTTATATTATTACGAATAAACGTAATTATTATTCGAACTTATATTGATATACCTATGAGAAGTAAAATTTTTTTTAGTCGAATCAAAGAAATTTTAAAAAAATTGTAGTGCAAAAACTTTCATGTGACTTGGCAGATTCAATTCATGATAGATCTTTAACTAGTTGATTGCAGCTGCCGTGTTGGCAGCGAGGTCTAAGAGGTAAACAACTCTGTTGATGAGGCTGTGGTTAGTCTCGAAACATCATGATGTCAGTTCAACCCTTCGTCCAGTCTAATTTTTCATTGTCTGTTTATTTATTACGTGCTTACAGATTTTTCTTTCTATTAAAAATAATAATTTAATTTATAAAAATTACATTTACAGAAAACGAACTTAAGCCTAACAAATTAAAAAATTCTTACTAATAATAATTATTTCCATATATTTTTGAATAAATGAGCAAAGCTCGATTTTTCTCTCTTCGTATAT
Organism: Lypha dubia; assembly: GCA_947311025.1. Lineage (NCBI taxonomy): Eukaryota > Metazoa > Arthropoda > Insecta > Diptera > Tachinidae > Lypha > Lypha dubia. The sequence goes on along the minus strand of OX371260.1, from coordinate 52,445,040 downwards.
TTTCCATGATTTGCAAATATGCGAAATATCTCGAAAACGTGGTAATAAAAGAAAAAAAAAACAAATAATATAAATACATAGCTTAAATATGTTAAAGGAGTGACTAAAAAATGACCTATAAATACGTTACTGTCCGAAATAAGCAAAACTATTCTGTAAAGAGTAAAAATATGCACTAAATATTTATCCCTAAAATTAATTACCAATTTTTAACTCTGTAAGTAAATTGGGAACAATTTTTGGAAAGTTAGTAAAAAATTAATTACAGTGATTTAAAATCGCCAAAGAAAAATTATAAAGTTTTGAAAAATTTTCGAGAAAAACATATGTTTTTTCATTATTTTTTGTAAAAGTGGATATAAAATTTTTTAAAATTTAAATGGTTAATGAAATCAATTTATTGTTTAGGAAATTTACTGAAAAATTTCAAAATTTTTTGATCAGAAAATAGATATATTTAATATTAAAAATCAGTCAACATACATATGCATGAAGAACAGAAAAAAATATATCGTCTAAATATGCACACACAAAGCAAATTCTAAAAATTATAAAACCTGTGAATAAACTCGGTTTCATAACTTCATAAATTTGGAAAAAGTATTCAAAATTTCCAAATTCATAGAAAAAAATATTTTTTGGATCTCTCTTTCTAAAATTGAAATAAATTAAAAATATGCCGGATAAAACAAGCAAAAATGTATAAAAAATGTCCTCAAGTCGGAAAATATGCACAAAAAGATATGCTTGAAAAATTCTTAACAAAATTTTAAACCGTATAAATATAACACGCAATTGAATATTTTCCGTTTCCCTGGCCATGAGAAACTTAGAGCGAGGAGAAAAAAAATTTGAAAAATTTTATGTTTTCACACTTTTTCAAAGATAAAATTTAAATCTTTCAGATAAAATTTAGTTGGAAGAAATTCGTTTTAAGACAAAGAAGTCATGACTGTTTTAATTGAAACTCTAAAAACCGTTTTTTTTTACTACAACAAACTGAAGAGTTTGTCTTTTTGCTTCTCTCTAGGCTCCAATAAAACTGAATCTGTATATGAGAACCAGTAAATAATTTTAATGTTCAACATTGTAATTGACCTTCTAATTGGACTCGATTTGCTATCAAAATGTAACAACTTTTTTCCGTTTAGGAAATATTAATATGCGTATCGCAACTTCCATGGCCGCCAAAACGTCTAGTGCAGATTCTGCTGACAGGCGAACACAAATTTGCAATTTGTGTTAAAAACATAAAATAAAAATGAATAATGAAAAGTGTATAAGTGCCATTACCACGTCCCAAGGTGGCGATGTTAGGTCATTATATATAAAATTAGCATATTCATTAAAAGTTCTTATTTTTGACTTTTGTCCATTTAAAGCATTTATTGTCAAATTATTTCCACATCCTTAAACTTATGTCCAGTGCAAATGAAATAAAATAATATATACGAGTATAAAAAATACCAAAATAAAATCAACAACAAGCGAAAAAAACAAAATTAAGTTTTAATTATTTAAAAAACTGCAACGGTAAAAATAATGTCAGAAAAAAATACAAATCCAACCGAATGAAAATGAAAATAATCACAAGCTTATTTAAAATATTAACGGTATAAAATTAAAAACATTTCAATGGCGATCCAATAATAAAACACAAGGATATGAGGGTATTAAATAAATACGATACGTTTATATGAAAAAAAAAAATCAATGAAAACATACATGCTCAGATTTTATGCATGTGTATGTGAACATACCCAGCTGGAAAAAGAAGGAGTACGGAATGTATTCTAGAAGGCCCTGTACACTTTCTTTAAAAATTTTTACATTGCCAACAATAAAAAAAATATTTTGGAATCAGTTTTCCTATTTTGGGCCCATTTTAATAAAACTGTCGATTATGATGCCAAGAAAATCCACATATTATTTATGAAAAACCATTACATTCACCTAAATTAATAGTTTGGTGTAGTTTTTGGTCTGGTGGAATCAACTTCTTTCGTTACTGTCAATGGGGTGCGATATAGATCGATGATAACCAACTTTTTATGGCCGAAATTGGAAGAAGTTGATCTTGACAACATTTGGTTCCAACAAGACGGGGCTACGTGCCACACAGTAAATGCAAAAATTGAATTATTGCGAGGAAAGTGTGGAGATTCGATTATTTCAAGAAATTCTGATATTGAAAGGCCTCCAAGAGGTTGTGATTTAACACCATTAGACTATTTCTTGTTTGATTATTTGAAGTCATTGGTCTTTCGAAATAAACCAGACTCTCTTCAAGCTTGAACGTGCCATTTATGACATACAATTTGATTTAGTGGAAAAAGCGCTCGAAAATTGGGTTCATCGAATTCGTTCCTGCAGAAAAAGTCGTGGAGGCCTTTTGAATTACGTTTTATTAAGAACTTAATTGTATCAATTGTACTTCACATTAAATAAAAAACTTTTGAATTTCCTTAACAGTAAGTGTGTTTTTGTTTTAAAGAAATTCTATCACTCTTATTGGAAAACCTTTTAGTTGCCGTGTTTACAAAGAATATAATGAAAGTCCGCCATATCGTGACCTTCTATTGCTTTACCAAAAAACTGAATGTATTTCATAGAAATTTTCTATTCAAACCAATTGCTTGTATTACAGAAAACGCACATAAACTGACCGGTAGTTTTAGTGTGTCAACAGCGTTGCCAAATGTGCAGTTTTTCTAAGCCTTGAGTTGTTTTAAAGTTTTTTGTTAAAAAAATACATATATTTTTGGTGCAGCTATTGCTGTTTTTAGTCTGAAGTTTGTTATATTAATTTTTATATCTGAACCCATAATTTTACTCCATTTGCAACGTTTTGTGATAATTCTTAAATGATGTAATTTTGTGCCAAACGGAGTAGAAAAGAATTACATTCAAGAAACATATGATAAGTGGCGTGAACTAAAACTACAAGAATTTAATTAATATTAATAGGAATTAAACTAGGAAGATACTAGAGCTGCTATATTTTGGAGGGGACACAATTTCCCCGAATTTAGTAAAAAGTATATCCAAGCAAACTCCACGGAAACCCCTTGAAACACAATAAAAGAATTATTAAAATCGGTTCATAAATTGATAGAGTTGGATAATCAATATATTGGGTAAATTTCTCCCGAATCGGATATTGAAAAAAACTGCATGGAACCAGTTGAAACACAAACAAATTATGAAAATCGGTCTATTATAGAGTTGTTATTCAATAATCATTATTTGACGAAACAACTTGCCACCGATTTTTCCATGGGACACAACTGCTAGCCACTACGTTCAAGCAAATAAATAATTTTGAAAATCGGTTCATAAATTATAAGAGTTATGTTTTTTTTTTGTTTGTACACAGAAAAAAATTAATTTCGCATTCAATTACTAAATTCATAGTCCCATTTACATTTTTAATTGGAATGGGACCTATCACGAAATTTGTAAAACTAAAAACCACAATTCGTAAATAAGTAATAGAAAAAAAAAACACACGACTGTATGTTATTGTAAAAATCAGACAAAACCAAAAATCAGACAATGATATTAATAAAAGCAAAGAAAACATAAATAAAACATAAAATTGAATGTAAACAAATATTTGTTAAGAAAAAAAATCTGCATATTTTTTTCTGTGTATTGTTATTATTGGCCAGATGTAATTCCTTTTGTTATTTTTATTTATAAATTTAGCGTTATGGTTGTTCAATTATTAAAGAAAAAATATATGACAATTGAATTGATAACCTCCTTCTTTTTTTGAAGTCGGTTAAAAAAGGAGGCGAACGGGACAAAGTTTACTTTTCTGTGGAAATGTCCATATGTTCTTTTTTCTTTCCAAGTCATTGGTCTGTAAAATTTTCCAAAATCATTTAATCGATGAGTTCTTGATGCTGTAATGATATTTTTTAAAAATGGCAACATGATCACATTTATACCTGAAAGACAAACAAAGTTGTTTTTCAGCATGTAATTATTACTAGTAATTATTATTAAATATTATCATTAAAGGCCAATATCAGATAAGATCGAAAATTATAATTTCTCGTATATCGTTTTAATACAATTTTATAATTCGATAACAATGTTTTGATTTTATATTACGTTCAGTCCAACAACAGTTTTCTTTGCGTGTGAATATGTACTACATTTCAGTTTGTAACAATCAGTATCAGTAAAGGAAAAATTTTACAAAATTTATTTGTTTTTTGTGTATTATTAATGTATGTAGCTACGCATTAAGGCCAAGAAAACAAACAAAATAATCGTTGCATATAAATATATATGTTTTTTCACATGCTTTAAATACAAACAACTGCAAAAATACTCATGGAATTGCAAACGCTTTCATATTTATACGCACGCACACACACACACACACACACACACGCATACACTAACACACAAACATAAAGTAAATATCAGTAAATATGTAGGATCATTGATTGAATGTCAATCAACGATACAAACAAAACATTTATAGTTAAAGATGCAAATCAGAGTGTCCTTGCTAGTGTTTTATAATGAGTGTGTGCATTGAAACCCATGACCATAATTGTAGTCAAAGTGTTGATGATGATCATATTTTATGAAAAGACCAAAAAGAACACAAAAAAAAAAGAAACAGTTGACATTTGTTTAAAGGCTTTTAAAATCCAGTCACATTTATGTCAATTACGTCGAGATTGTGCAAAGGACTCAATACTTAACTCTGCACGCTCTCACACTAAAATACACATACATACATAAATAAATGCATAGAGTTGTAAAATGGAAAGGATATATAGACGGATGGATGGTTAATAGTATGTTATGTTTGTTTGTATGTTTATGTATCGTATGAAATGCAACGTGTATTTTCCATTTGTCTACAAACAAATGAAAGCATACTTAAATTCATTCATTTATTTTTAAATAAAAATACAACATCAAACAAACACATATACAAATTTTATATGAAATTCATTTTAACCAATTGTGACACTGGTAGATGTACATACATACAATGCTAATACATACATGGATACATGTATATTTTGTAAGGATTGCTACTATTAATTACATTGAAGCACTTTAGTCACGGCTTAACAAAATAATGCTCAATAAGCAACGGAATGCAGAAAACTTTTCCAATAAAACGCAATTTTCTGAAGAATTTTAATATGAAAAGTATTTATTAGCTCAACATAAAGTTTATATGTATGTATGTATATGTGATATGATGTTTCTATTTTGTCGCATAATTTTTTCTGTGGAGAATTTAAATAATGATTTAAAAACTTCAAAACTCTACGTAAGACGACCATATATGAGTACATGCATACATACAAATGTACATAAAAAAATAAACCAAAATGATTTTTTATATGAATTTAATTATGTATTTCGATCTTCTTATGATCACAGAGAGAATTAGACATTGTTAATATATCAAGCCACAAAGAAAATTTTTAATATCCAACATCACTTAGATTTCTACATACACGGCTAAATAGCAGAACGGTTGTTTTCGGTATAAGCCACTTAACGTCGTCAGTATTCATTATTTTGATTTGTTGAACGTGATTACACGTTCCGAATAAAAGTGGAATACGAGACTTCTCACTACTAAATTGATGTTAATCTGAAGCTTTATTATCCCCGTCATATTAAACAATCGTGTATTACCAGTGAATTGTATTAAATTAGTCATTGCAAAGTATTTATTTTGTAAAAATATTATTACAAAATTTTTTTCTTTTAATAAATTTAATCAAAATTTCAAGCTACTTTCAATTAATTCCGTAATTTAATCAATTAAACAACTAATACATTTTTTTTCATATAATTTTTAAAATTTTTTAGCATTTGATTTCTATTACGAAAACTACAAATTCAGTTAATTTCGTTAGTAGACTTCATTCAACCTCGACGAAAATTGAGAATTTAATCACTAAAATTTTGTATTTTTAAAATTTTGTTAAAAATTGTTACAACCATTTTTTTGATTACATGATTAATTGCTTCAATTATGAAATTAATTGAAACTAGTTTAAAATTGTTATTGGATATATTTTTTAGGAATAATTGACTGAAATAATGACAAATCAGTGTTTTTTGAACAATCCATTAATTAGTTCAATGTAAATTTATCCTATTGGCATAACGAAATATTATGATTAATTGATTTAATTACTAAATTAATTGAATGTAGTTTTAAATATTGATTAGGCGTATTAATTGAATTATTTTCTTCGGGATACTTTTTTCTAAGTTTGTGCATAATCAGATTGAAATAAGTTTTGATATTTTTATAATCAACCTAAGGGGTTTTTGATGACAACGTACACTTTCAACTAGAAACAATACTACACCCAGGAAAAACTTGTGTTAAGCTTATCAAGATATTTTTTGTTAACCAAAAAATCCAAATATATATTAAAAGGCGACATTCATGGCCAATGCCATGTTGAAACACAATAAATCTTTTATTATGAAAACCTTTTCTGCAAATTTACGTTACATCCATGTTTGTGCTGGTAGACACAAGAGTAAAACGTTTTTATTTAAGCGTTTTTTGCGCGTTTGACTGCATCCAATTTACAATTGTGGTTTGTGTGGCCAGGATGTGCTCGCTTCTTTTTTAGTACAGCAGGCATTTTGTGTAGCCATTTAAATCTACAGTTTTTTTTTGTCCAAAGATTTTGTTGTTAATGCGGCATTTATTAAAGGGAATAACATTCCAGTTGGCTAAATTTTCAGTTTACTCCACATGGGTTTTTTTCTGGCTATTTGCTTTTGCTTAATAAAGACAAACACGATATTTCAATGGTAGACTTTTGTACAAATAGGGGTCAACATAGCAAAGTTTAACGTTAGTTTAAATAAAATTTTATATTAAAGACTTTTATTTGCAATACTGAGTGCTTAAAAAGTGAAATAAATATATATTTTTTGTAATAAAACTTTTCTTGTTCACGTATTTCTTTCTTAAGATCCTGTTCTATACTGAATTTTTTTTAGTGTTAAAAATTGATATTTACAAGTACACAAATACAAACATGCATTTTTAACTATTCAATTCTTCAGAATCATGCCTGATGTCAGCTAACAAGAAATATTTTTTTCCGAACAATTTTTTTTTTCTTTTACAGATGAAAAATTGTTAAATTACAGTATAACCTCGGTTAACGCAAACCTCAATTAACGCTACTTTACAAAAAAAGGTTTGTTTTTCTCTTTCGGTTTGATTTTGCATTAGTTTTTTTTATAAATGAATTGAAAACAGTTCAGTTGGCCGCTATTGTAGGAATAACAAAGAATTTTTGCGTGTTACTTTTGTTTGTAAAATAAACTCAGTTTAAAAAAATCTTTGTGCAGATTTGTTCTACTTGAATACACAAAAATTCCTGTAATAACAAAATTCTTTAAACTTGCAATAAAGCAAAAGAGCGAAATTGAAAATGAAAATTATAATATTAGATCCAATTCCTGGAAAAATTAAATGTCATAATGCTATCGGATGCTATGACGTCTGTTGTCTTCAATGAGCGAATGAGAAGAATAAGAGTTTTTTGGAAGACATAAAAATATTACAAAAGCTTCGAGAGATTGCATTTAAGAAAATATGTGCTTTAAAAAACAGTACAAAATTTCTGTTGAAATATCAGTACAAATTAACATACATTAGAATGGGTATTTTTTATTTAATTTTAAAAAAGGATTTGTTTTACATTTATTTTAAAATTAACTATTGTTTTTCTAAAAAAAAAACATTTATTTCGTTTTACTGGCACAGAAATTTTCGACTCGGTTTAGCAATAAGTCAGTTTTCGCAACGGCCTAAAATTTGTATTGGTTGCATTAACCATGGTTGCACTGTATTTGCAAATATATAAAAACTAGATTTTATTACTTTTCCAACGATATATACTCGTAATATGTAGTATTTCACATATCACGTTGCCTTTAATAATGGTTTTTAAATGTAACTTTTACCTAAATGCCTACTATGCGCTTCTCAACATTCCGTAGCTAGTGCGTGTTTCCTTATCAAACTCAATTTAATATATATATATTTGAGTTTGTGTGTGTGTGTGTTTTTGTGTAACACTTGATCACTGAAATAATAAATTTAACATTGACCAGTTTTGAGCGAACATAACTTGTAAAACACATATTTTGAAATTATAAAGGTTGGTTTCCGATGCCGAGGCCATCTATAATTGCAATATTAAATTTAAAACACTTTCATTTACTTTCATAATGTTATGATTTGACTTCAATCATAATATGTTGTTCTCAGATTAAGGTTGCATCTATCCTGATTTTTTTTTTGCCAATGATTACTAAGAGATCGAGTATTGAAACTGAAATAAAAGAAAGTTTAAGCTACCATTGGCTTCTTCGCCAATAAATCGGAGCATATTTGTTTTTAAACCAAAATATGCCAGTTTCACAATTATTATTATTTTCGATGCATATTGAGAACACTTAAAATTATAATTTCTCAAAATCACATACACTAAGAAATTTGTATGGAAACATTGAAAAGGTTCACAGAAATTCCATATTATAGTTACTTAATCTCTGGTTAAGTTATTTCAAAAATTAAAAAGTCCTTAACCGTATGAAATGCTGAAAATTTTTGCCAATTAAATAAAATCAGGGAAAATATTTAATTACAATTTACAAACACCAGTGTATTTGTATGTTAACATATGGGTGTGGATTTAACATCTTAAACCTTCTTACAACGCCAATTGTAAATGCATTTAAACATTACAAATAATATTGCAATAAATATGGGTACATTGTATGTATTTTGCCGGCTTATAATTAAAAAGGTGTGTTAATTTTAATATAAAAACATGCACGAGTTATTGAAGCGCAAAACGAAAAGAAATAAAAAGTGGCAAACTTATATTCCACAGTATTTTAATCGTACGACACGCCAAGAAAGAACTCGCGAAATTTACTCTTGTATTTGTAACATTTTCGCATGTATTTGTGGGAAATACAAAACGTCAAACTTCCCCTCATAAGACTCGTGGTAATTTTTATACATAAATTTTAATGCATTCATGCCTTGTCCGTATCTTTACAAAAATGTATCAGATATGTTTGTTTTGCATTATTGTGTTGCATGCAATATGCGTTCTTAAGACGCATGAATGCGTATTATTGTATTGGGCTTTTTCTTTTTTCGCTTGTTTTTTTTTTTTTTTTTTTTATTTTTATTTTTATTTTAATATTTGTTTTTTTGCAGATTTTTTTCAATTATATTTATGCAAAATTTTGTTTTTATTTATCCTTTGACTGACTCACTTGTGGTTTATTATTTTATTGGAATTTCTGTTTTTATAGCTCTTTTCCTTTTTAACTTTCGTTTATGCAAATGTTATTGATGGTGAAAAATCCATTAAGAAATGCATGCGCTTGCTTAAGTATGTCGTTTGTAAATACCTCCGATCTTTTAGTATTATTTTTAAAAATTAATTAAAAAAATTTTCTTTTAAAGTAAATTAACAGAGGTAAAAGTAATTGTTTTGAAAATATTTTAAGTGTCTTGAAATTGGGTTTTTTCAGTAGATTTAAAAGAAACATTTTTTATAAAAATTTTTGTAAATGTGTATGAGGAGTAGACTTAGGCGATCTGATCCAAGCCACTTTCATTTGAAAGTTAATTTTGCGAAGATGGTTTTAGACTCCTAAAGCACGCCATTTGTTCAAATATGAACATATAGTTACAAAATATTAACGGTCTAGACTTAGTTGTATGTTTATTTAGGATTAATAATTATCTTAGTTACAAAATATTAACGGTCTAGACTAACGGTCTAGACTTAGTTGTGTGTTTATTTAGGATTTACAATTATCTTAGTTTATTGGTTTATTTTAATAAAGATTCAATATAAGTTGTTAGTCCTAAGTAATTAGAAATATCGATAGTTGTCTGTGTTTACACACATGTCTTTTATCTTTGAAAATATCATTAGTGATCTATGCTTGTAAACATTTATTGTTATAATAGCTAAAATAGTTTTAAGATTTCTAGTATATAAGGAAACATTTTAATAGAAATAAATCAGTACTAAAAAAGTATTCAAACGTAATTATTTACACCATTACATCCGTTCGTTTCATTCTCTATTTTAAACTTTTAAAAATTATAAATGAGAAATTATTATTATTAGGCTTAAGTTCGGTTTTGCTGAATTATTGAAAATTCAAATTACTAAGAGTATTTTTTATTTTTTAAAAACATTAGTAAAAGGTTTTCCAATAACAGTGATATGATTTCTTAAAAAAAAAACACACTTATTCTAAATAAAACGTCATCCTATTGTACTTCACGACTTCTTCTGGAGGAACGAATTCTATGAACCCAATTTTCGAGCACTTTTTCCACTAAATCAAGTCATATGTCATGAATGGCACGTTTGATACTGACTTGTAACGCTTGAAGAGAGTCTGGTTTATTTCGAAAGACCAATGACTTCAAATAACCCCACAAGAAATAGTCTAATGGTGCTAAATCACAACTTCTTGGAGGCCATTTAATATCACAATTTCTTGAAATAATCTTTCTACCATAAAAAGTTGGTTATCATTGATCTATACCGCTGTCCATTGACAGTAACGGTGTTACCAGCGTCATTGAATCGACAAATTGCGGTCTTCAGCAACACTTTCCTGAACCGCAGCAATATTTGCATTACTTCGAGCGGTTCTTTGTCTTATTGGCACTTGAACATTATGTAAAGAAAATGTAAGCTCAAAATTTTCAACAATTCGACGAATAGCGACCACACTTGTATGATTATTACCACTAAAAGTTGCAATTGGAGAACGATTATTTTGACAATAAAACTGAAGAATTTGTAAACGTTTTTCTTGCGTATATCTCTCCATGATGAAATGACAGGTCAGTATGACATATTACAAATGGCCGAAACGTCACTTCAAAATCATATCATCCTTATTGGAAAACCTTATATATAAAATCAGACTAACAAAACGTGCCAGTATACCGATTTCAAGGCCGCTTCACCTCTCATCAGCGTTCGTTCGTACATTTTTACAATTTATGCAAAGTGGATACTAAGTGGGAAAGAATATCAACTATTTAACCAAGTTTTCAACAGAAATGGAATACGAGAATTATTATAATTCCTTTTATTCAATTTTTACATGTTGAAAAAAATTTTAAAATTTGTTTGTCTTGAAATTTTGTATGTTGCCAGATCTCCTGAAAGGTAAGTCCGAATTTATGCAAAAAAAAAAAAAAAAAAAAAAATAAGTGGATGATCTTGTGGAAACACGAGATGTGTGTTTTTTGTTTGTGCACTCAAAACGATACCATTTATGACCCGATTTTCAAAATTGTTTATTTTTAATATTTTTATATTATTATTATTACGAATAAACGTAATTATTATTTGAACTTATATTGATTTACATATGAAAAGTAATATTATCAGGCTCAAGTTCAGTTTTATTGAATTAATGAAAATTCAAAATTACTAAGAGTTTTTTATGTTGGAAAATATCATTATTTATATCCAATCAGTTTTTAGCAGAACGTATCAGTACTGATTTCAAGGCCGCTACACCTCTCATCAGCGTTCAATTGTCCATCTTTACAATTTTCGTAAAGTGGATACTAATTGAGAATTGCGACAGTGATTGATACAGTTCCCAGCTAATGTACACCACAGTACCCTCCTTCGTAGGTTAGCAGAACCATCGGTGAAGTACAAATAAGCTTAAGAAAGGTAATGGGTCTACCAAAGGCGCTGCAACACTGCTCTATAATTAACAAAACGCGCAATGGCAGAGTTATAAAACAATTAAGCCTTCTACATTTTCAACATTTATCTCCTCTATCGTAAGTTCTGTTCCAATGCATTGCTGGTCCAAAAAAAAAGTTTCTCCAAGAATTATTGCATTGATTGCTCCGGAGTTGAAATGCCGAAAAATCTTCATTGTCACACATCTACCGAAAAAATTCAATATGTTGTTTATCCCCTAACACCAAGAAAAAGGCGGTAAAAAATAAGTAAAATTTCTTTTCCAGCCGATTTGCTCCATTAAACCTAAGGCTTAGTTCAAGATGAAAAGTTATTAAATATAACTTTGAAATCTCGTTACGTTTGTGCATCATTTAAAACACCCATGTTTGTATGTTAAAACTCATCAACAAAAGCAACATGAAAATATAATTATCCATTAAGCACTGTGTGTTACAGTTGGAGTTAAATATTTTCATGCAAAGTACATAAGCAGTTTTAATATAAAACGGTTTTCCGATTATTATATAAATCATTTTAAATCACTTCAAATTACAGTGGCATTAATTAAATGATTTCTGTAAGTATGTGTGTGTGTATGAGTAGATTTTAATTGTCGGTTAAATGTTGCAATTAAATATCAAATATTAATTCAAGGACATGCATTGTTACAAATAATATAAAAATTAAATCAGTTATAACGATAAAAATGTGTTAAAAAAAAAATATTGTATTGAAAATAATTTAATGTTTAATAAAATAATAAACATGTTTTTTTTGTGCGCACAGCAAAAAGGCATGTGATAAAAAATTAATTAAAAAATAAAAATAACCGGGTATTGAAGAAACAAAAAATTTTAAAATTCAGGAATATTAAATAATATGAAATGAATACCCTTCATCATGAGCGATACATAATGGCATAATCTTGTTATTATACTGTTTATAGAATTAAACAAAACTCTGTCGAAATACTTAATAAAACGGGATCCTCTCGGCGTCCTTACAGTAGTCGGATATTATGCTGTTATGTGGACTTTGATTAAGTATTTTATATGCTGCCTTGTACTTGACCAATAATAAAGTTGTAGTTTCTATTTTGGTTTCTTTGAAACCTTTCAAGGGAATACATCTTTTAAGAAACTGTATCCAGTAAATCAGTCCAAATTTTGAACATTTAATTTATTTCATATATGGAGATTTCCATAGAAAAGTATATTTTATGTCACGTAAATATACCAAACAATTAAGTTTGCTTCTCAAACATAATTTTATATATATGTACAGTTGAACCTCGATTATCCGGGCCTCTAATAACCGTTTACATCTATTAAAATATTTCTGCTCATTACATATAAAAGTTAACATGACACATATGTACTCGTATGTGTGTAAATTAAAAAAAAAATTATTTCGTGTGGGGGTGTGACGCCTACCCTACCGAAATCAGCCTTCGGAATTTCAAATAAATCAAATCTAAAATTATCAAATAACTTAAACATTTAATAAAAAACCCATGTAACAATTTTGACCAGCTTGTTGGGTTAAACACACCACTGTGTAACGCTTTAAATGCTGTTTCAAGGATTCAAAAAATGATTATCCGATATTTAATCTGGCCAATAAAACTTATTTTCAATAAAACGCTGTCCGTCAGTATAAGCACTGAAGAAGTTGATATTCGCAAAATTTCAAATGAAACATACCACTTGAAAACAACGCATTTTAGAAAATTATTAGGAACGAGGATGATTAATTTGTGATGAACTTTATGTACACATTATTCAACCAATTTTGATAAAAATTATATCAAATTAAAGATATTTATTCACCGAAGTGAACAATATATTATGGGTTATTGTCTGTTCAGAATTTTGTTTGCTATAATCGTTTAAAGTTGCTACTAATACATGCACACGTATTACTTATGCATGTAAGCTAAAAAGAATTTTGTAGGCATATCAAATGAACAAAAGAAAGATTTAGCTCATTGAAATGTATTTTGTTTTTACATTTAACAGTTCTGTTATTGGCTGACTGTTTTTTAAGAGGTTTGTATGACGTTTGGATAATCTCTGTATGAACAGTGAATAAATATTATTCACATCTAGAATACAGTCGATTGTGACGCCTGTAGGTTATAAAATGTTTTCCAATAGGGATCATATGATTTTGAAGTGATGTTTCGGCCATTTGTAATATGTCATCATGACCTGTCATTTGTTTTTTATTGTATTCAGTAGTGTTTACAAATTCATCATGGAGAGATATACGCAAGAACAACATTTACAAATTATTCAGTTATATTTTCAAATTAATCGTTCTCCAATTGCAACTTTTCATACGCTTTTGCCATTTTATGGTCGTAATAATCGTCCAAGTGTGCTCGCTATTCGTCGAATTTTTGAATATTTTGAGCTTACATTTTCTTTACATAATATTCAAGTAACAATAAGACAACGAACCGCTCGAAGTAATGCAAATATTGCTGCCGTTCCGGCATGTGTTGCTGAAGACCGCAATTTGTCGATTCCAAGACGTTCTCAACAATTGGGACTGTCTCAAACCACATCCTAGCGGATTTTGAGAAAGGAGTTGGGTTTGCATCCGTATAAAACTGTTCTCACTCAAGAACTGAAGCCATTGGAACACCGTAAACGTGTGCAACAATTGAATTATTGCGAGAAAAGTGTGTAGATTCGATTATTTCAAGAAATTATGATATTGAATGCCCTCCAAGAAGTTGTGATTTAATACCATTAGACTATTTCTTGTGGGGTTATTTGAAGTCATTGGTCTTTCGAAATAAACCAGACTCTCTTCAAGCGTTACAAGTCAATATCAAACGTGCCATTTATGACATATGACTTGATTTAGTGGAAAAAGTGCTTGACAATTGGGTTCGTAGAATTCGTTTCTGCAGAAGAACTCGTGGAGGCCATTTGAATGACGTTTTATTTAGAACTTAATTCTATCGATTGTACTTCACATTAAATAAAAAAATTTTGAATTTCCTTAAAAATAAGTGTTTTTTTTTAAAGAACTCTTATTGAAAAACCTTATACATTTTTTTTTTTAATTAGGACCAGAACTCAGGGGATGACCCTACGTGTGCAGTGCATTGTGCCGGAACTCAGAGAGAGGGATAGAGTAGAGAAGATAGATGTTGAAAATGTAGAAGGCTTAACTCTTTTACAACTCTGCTTCGCGCGTTATGTTAAATTTTATAGCAGTGTTGAGGCGCCTCCGGTTTTAGGTAGATGCATTAACTTTGTTAAGCTGTATTGGCACGCATTTTATTAATTGTTTTACTTCGCCGATGTTTCTGCTAACCGACGAAGGAGGGCGATGTTGTGTACATTAGCTTGGAACATCATCAATCGCTGTCGGAACAGTTTGTAAGTGACCAGTGCTATGCCTTCATCACTTAAATAGTCCGACAACAATGTCTCACTAATGTACATTACAGAAATTATGATGTTGATGGACTTGCTCTGGCCAGGGTTTGAACCCAGGCCCCACGATATTGTTTGCTTAGTAGTCAACGCGCTAACCACTTCAGCCAACACCACCCTCAATACTAGTATTTGAATAAAATATATAATTTTCCATATTTCCTTCTCCCTGAATCCAGTGAATCTGGGTAAATGTAAACGCGAATGGAATTATAACGAGCGATTTCAGGAAAAAGTTGTTCACTATTAAGCGTGATTAAGCACGTTTCATGCCAATCACGGTTCTATCTCTAAAACAATACAGGTATTGGTTGGTATTATTTATTTTTAAGTTTAATTTTAGCTGTACATTGAAAATAAATCATTTCGGCTTTTATAGCTTTGCTTATGGCCACTTCTTACACGAATTGTTAAATAAAGTTAGTTGAGCTTGAATTTCAATATCTGGTAGCGGCAATTGAGCAGCAATATATGCTGATACTAATTTTAATTTCAACGATGTTGATGAAAATGATTTTTCATCAGTCGTTGATTTAATGTAAATCATGTTTTTAATAATATTATTTACCCCTCAACGTTAAAGTTAAATGTTTATAAGCCATATATTAAAGCATGAAACACACGAAAAGAAAAAACTTGTTAATATTTATTTAAATACGTGGAAAAAAGGAGAAGAAAAAAAAAACTGCTGCACATAATTGCACGCCACAAAAAATAAAAACAATTTAATAATAAAATAAAAACCTTAAGCAGAGAGAAACATACTCTGGTCATTATAAAAAATAAAACATAAAAATAATAACAATAATAAAATAAAATTGTATTAATTTTCGTTTGTGGCGTTAAATATAAACGTGATATTTCTTCTTCACTTGTTGTTGTTTATGATTCGTGTACATAAATATTTATTTATTTACTTTGCGCACATTTCTGCTTTTAATTTAAATTTTCCAGTCTTTGTGTTTTTATTTCTCTTATTATTTTTTTCAGTTAATTATATTTTTGATTTTGTTTTAAGTATATATATTATATAGCGTGAGTAAAATTTGCTTATCGCATTTTTAGATGCTTGTCAGAATATAATTAAATGTTTGAGTTTTAGATTGAAAAGATTAAAGTTTCATTGAATGATTTGTCTAAAAATAATCGTTTTTTTTTTTTTAACCGTTTAAAAAGACACCTATATACGTACATAAATGCATGTATACATACATACATAAATACTATATATACGATTGTAATACAGTATAGTATGTGAGTGGTATAAACGTTAAGCAGTTGTTATCTTTGTTTTAAGATAAAATCAATAATTATTTAATGGTTATAATAAATATATGATAGTCATAGCAAACAATGTATGGTTGTAGAAAATCGTCAATTGATATTTTTAAGATCTTAAACATAAATTTAGTTTCGTGAAACATAACATTAGGGAACAGTTTGTAATTAAAGTTTGTTTTTTAACAGACTTAAAAAAGTAGGTTATTAATTCAGATTTCTTTTTATACCCTTCACCAAAAATGGTAATGGCAGTTGTAGGTTTGGCATTCCCTGTGTTATTTCCACAATATTTATATGAGACTCGTAAAGTATATATATTCTGGATACTTATATAGGGAAGTTTAATGAGCCATGCCCGTCTGTATGTCTGTCCGCCTGTCTGCACGTGAAATCTGTTTTTCGAACCCACCAGAAGAGTTAGAGACTTCGGTCAGACTAATGTGTAAGTATTTCTCTTAAGACAATTCGTATTGTAAATCAGCAAAAATAAAAGATTTTGGATTTAAAATTCACATATTAAAATTTATAAATATTTACATGACAGTGTCCTCATTATTGAATATGGAATCTTACATTAGAATTCAACACATTACCCTCCTGCTAGTGAAGCATATTAATGTATTGTGTATATTTATATACTTAATAATAACATTTTCTTATTTTCGTTCAAATCCCCTTTTTTTTAAGGATGGAAGAGGCCAGAAATGGAAAATGTAAAATTTTGTTTGAAGTATGAATTGAAAAATGGGAAAATCTTTCAAACAGTATAATTGAAATAACAGTTATAAGAAGTAAATTAAGTTTTATTTTCGAATGAGAAATTATTATTATTAGGCTTAAGCTCAGTTTTATTGAATTAATGAAAATTCAAAATTACTATGAGTTTTTTATTTTTGAAAAACATTAGCATGTGCAATCAGATTAGCAGAACGTATCATTACAACGATTTCAAGGCCGCTACACCTCTCATCAGCGTTCAATTGTCCATCTTTACAATTTTCGTAAAGTGGATACTAATTGGGAAGAATATCAACTATTTAACCAAGTTTTCAACAGAAATAGAATACGAGAATTAATTTAATTCATTTTTATTCTATTTTTACATATTGAAACAATTTTGGTTAGTACGAAATTCGCCATGTCTGATTGCTTACTACTAATGTTGAACAAACTCAAAGTATTTTACTTTGCAATTATAACGTTTTCTATAAAAACAGCTAACGTAATTATTCAAAATTAAAAATGGCGTCCATTCCAAACTTCGATCGTCCAAAGGTTAGGTTAGCTTAGGAAGGGTAGTGTGAAATACACATCCACTTGGAGACCCAATTGGATCCATTGTGATTCCCTTCAATTATAATTTATTGACTAATTAGTCTCCTTACTGTCCAAGGAGGAACAAAGAGCCGTTATCATCCATCATTCAGCCATTTAATTCCCATGATAAAGCCAGTGATATCGCCAAGTTTGCACTTCGCGATATCACTAATGCCCTCATGGAAACGTCTGCTTGGACATATTGGGCTATGGCGTTACAGCCTTGGGCAATGACAGATGATATGCTCTATAGTTTCTGGCTGCTCTTCATCGCCACACATCCTACAGAAATACGGAGTGCTATTTTCCCATATGCTGGTCCTCGCTCTAACCGAGCAATGGCCAGTCAAGGCGCCTACTAAGATTCTCGATCGTCCAAAACTTGTGGGTCATTTTATAATTCTTTACCCTGTATTGATATGAGTAACAAACGAACGTATTATCTACGAAAACAGCAAACGTAATTATTCTAAATTGAAAATAGCGGCCACCCCTCTCACCGTACATATATGGTCTGGTGAACGGTATATAAGATTCGGCACTGCCGAATAAAGCATTCATACTTGTTTTTTTTTTGCTTGCAGTTAAATCCTATATTTTTTTTAAAATCGTGGGCAAGTTGTTTTCCTAAAATTTGATTAGCGAATAACTGTTCTAATTATAGACCGATTTAAAAATGTTGCAAGTTGTTCCCCTCAAAAAAAAAAATCTTGATTATTCAATAACTTCTTCATTTAATGCCTGTTTTTCAAAATTATTTTTGTTTCAAGTTCTAATGTATGTGAAGTTTAATATCTTTTTTAAATCCCATAATATCTTTTTTTAAGTCCCAAAAAATTTTTGATTATCCTTCTTTTTTTTTAATGGAAGTGTTTTCTTACAGTTTGGTTGCCATAATTTGTATTATCGGCGAGGTAAGTTGTCCCATACAAATGTAAGCGGCCCTTGAAGTATTGTTTTATAAACCAACCCGCTTTTTATGGGCTGACTTTAAATTTTTTGTACTTAAGGCGGTTTAATTTGAGCAGAATTATTTGTAAATACTATTAGTTAAATATATTTGATATCTAATAAAATAAAATGATCGGCACGCCTCACGACGTCGATCAATCGATAATGCTGAAATTATAAATGAAAAACAAAATTTTATTTAGGTTTTTTTTACTAAAGAAACGCAACTTAGTTTTTTCAAGTCTACACGCAAAGAACAAACTTGGTGGATGGAATCATAATCGCAAACTATCATTAATGTTCAAATTAATAATTGAAGCTACTATATATTGTATTTTTTTTTTTTTTTGGGTGCAAGGTGGGAAAATGCGTTACGCATCTAGCAGAATTCGTCAATTCGCCGTATGCCGGGCTCCAATATGGTTACCGGCTAAAAACCTAGCTTGTATCTGGGATATGTTGACCACCCCGGCACCGCTTTCGCATTACTTCGGAGTGGATCCCTGTTTTGGCTAATATACCTCTCCTTTGTAATGCCAGTGGGTGCACTTTAAACACTAGATCAGTCAGTGTTGGTTTATTGTCACTGCATCTAGGTCATGCTTTTTTATGCGAAGTACGTTCTCCACATATGTTGCTACCGCAGTCCAGTTTTCGCGACTACAGACCATTTTGTCAACTATATTTGTAGCTGTCGCTTGGCCAATTTGCGCTTCTAACTGAGTGCGGTGTTCAGACCAACGGTGACACTTGAAAAAGGTGTGCTCAGCGTCGTCTGGTACCATTTCTTCCTCATAAATGCAAAAAGGAGTGTTGCATTTTCTCATACTGTGGAGGTACTTCCGGAAGTAGCCGTGTCCGGTTAACATCTGCGTTAGGTAGAAATTTACTTCTCCATTTTTTCTCTTTATCCATTCATCTAAAATTGGAATCATTTTATATGTCCACCTTCCGTATTTTTCATTTCTCCATCGCGTTCGCCACTTCTGTTTTATGGCTTTTATTTCAGACGCGGTCAGTTTGTTTTGCGTAGTAAATTCTCCTGCGCTCTGTGGCGTGTAAGTCTATTGGCCGCATTCTAGCTATTACGAGAACGGCGGGTGCTGATACAGTACGGTAAGCAGAAGCGACTCGTAATGCTGCTGTTCTCTGCACTGACAGTAATGTTTTTGCTCTGCGTTTGACATTTAGTGTCTGCGCCCATATAAGAGGATGCAATTGCAGGCTTCCATATATTGTATTTGTTATCTATGTCGTCGTTTTAAATCTCCCTCTGCCAATCCCACTGTATGCAAATGCTGAGAAATTTGGGCGCATTATAGTAACTATGTAAGGCCCTATGCTCCTTATAGGATCGACGGGAACATATATATATATATATATATATATATATATATATATATATATATATATATATATATATATATATAGTAACTATGAAAATGTTTTTTTCCTGGTATATGTAACATTTTGTTTAGCTAAAAGAAAAATGAACACACACTCCTTATATCCTTATAGGTGCCTCAAGCTAGTGATGTTGATAATTTAATATTCACTAATATTTTTTTTTAAATGAAATAACTTTCTTTATATAATTTTAATTTTAAAATTAATTTTTTCACTTCATATTTCCGCTTCTTATAAAATACTATGAACGACTGAAGTTACAAACGATTGACAGTTTTTTGAATATCGAAATTTTCAGAACATAAAAAAACTTAAAATTTTAAATAAACTTTTATCATTCTCCTTTGCAAAATATATTCTTGTAGCAGCGAAAATACTTTTTTTTATTCATTAAAATATTATGAGGCGAAATCCCAGAATTATTATTTTATTGTTGCATCAAATATTTTAATAATGGAATAATGTTTGATGCAACCAAATTTTCTTCAACGATTAATTATTTGGTTGTGGCAAACATCGTATACTTAGTTGACATGAACATTTTGCAATCATGTCTTTTTTTTTTTGCTTGTAAAAATCCAGCGAATAGTAACGTTCGACATTGTGGGCCAGGTTGAAGGTGATTTACTCTAAAATTGTACATTTTTCTAAAATACAATCTGCTTGTTATTAAAATTGCTTTTTATTATGGTAAACATTTTATTATCTTTTAATATTTCTTAAAAATATTTGCCCCTGATTTAACCTTCAGCTTTACTGTAAATTAAAAAATATACGCAGCGAGTTTTTTTATAAGTTGACCAGGGACGATTGTCTGCACGCATACGAAGACTTTCTATAAAATATTTTTAACGAATTAATAAAACACATGTGTGCAACATATGTATGTTTTAAAATTTTAATTTTCAAATGTTTATAGAACATTAAAAATTTTACATTTAAGAATCAGTGTGTTTGTGTGGGTGTTTTTATAATTTTTAAAATTTTAAACAAACATTGTGATGGACATTTAATTGAATTATTTTTCTTTTATTTCACTTTCAGAACTTTGAACCTGTTGTGTATCCTAAAAATAACTATGGCAAATTTTTCACTGGAGACTCTTTCATTGTTTTGAATGTAAGTAAATATTTATACCCGAATATAAGAAAACTACATAATCATATACTATTTGTTTTATATGTATTGTTGTTAAAAGATATACACCATGAACATGTTTGCATAATGCACTTTAACTTTTTCTCTAAACATTTTTTTTCTATTTTTATGTTTAAGATTCTACTTTTATTTTTAAATCTCTCTGTGCATCCAGTAACAGTTGCAATCGAAAAATGAAAAAATTTTATATTTTTTCGCGAAAAAAAGAACGTTATGTGAACATGTATGGTAAAGCTGTCCTATACATACAATCATAATATGATTAAAAAACAAAATAGAGTAATCGGAATATTGTTTATATAAAGTTATTTGTTAAATTCTTAATTTTAATGAAATCTTAGTAAAAAAGTTAAAAGAAAAAAAGTTTTTCTGAGATAAAATTAGCAAATAAAAATTCTATTCCTATAGTTTCAACTTACACTGTTTGCACTTAAACTTAAACTAAATGTGTAGTTTGTTTAAACCTATAAATTTTTATATGTATGAACACAGTGCGAACGTTTAAACATATAAAAATCGTTTTGCTTTGCTAAAAACTAGAAAAAGAAAAACTTTAAAAGTAAATACCTGAAAAAAAAGAGAAACAGCAGCAACGACTGTGTAATGATTTTTATATAGAAAACTCATTAAAGATTGACTTAATTGCACCATAGAGGAGTAAAAGTAAAACTATACAAAACATAATGCGGTAAAAAAGAGCACAACAAAATTACACATCCACAGGTTTACATGCCGTTTTGTGAGTAACAAAAAGGCACGGTGGTAAAAGCATTGAAATGTGGCATTTAAGTAGTGGTGGTTGTAGTGGCATATTGGATCATTTTATGCACGCTTTGCTTTTATTCTGCTTCTGCTTATGATTTTACATTTGAGTGTTGAGATGTTACAATTAAGGATAAAGTTTTTACCTTTTAAAATGTTTACTTAAAAACTTGTATGCGAATGTTTTTTTTTTGTTTGTTTTTTTTTTTTTTTTGCTACTTCTACTGCTCTTTGAAGGTAACAGTTTTCTGACAGCCTAGAAATACACGTATGTATATGTGAGTCAAGTGGTAGTGAACAAAAAGAAAAAAATAATTCCACATTAAAAGGACACAGGAAAAAATAATTAAGATATGTAAAATTGGATTTAAACACAAGTATTTGTTGGCTTAAACTGCTAAGAGACATGAATACAAAAATTATATTTGGACGTAAATAATTTAATGAAAATATAAAGGAGATTTTTATACACGAAAAGAAGAGAACATTTTACATTTTAAAATAAGCATAAATATATTATATGATAGTAAAACTTTAAAATCTATGTATTATTTTATATTTTACTCGTTGATAAGAAAACCTAATTCAAATGGCATACCGCTTCCCCAAAGAGCCGAATTTAAAAGGATATTAAAAAAGAAAAAAAAACATAGAAAGTGATCATGTGTATGATTCTGAAAATTGTAAATATTACAATCTGGTTAAGTAAAATAATTTATTGATTAAAACAATTTGATTTTCTTGCCAAATTAATTGGAATGTTTTCAATCCCGTAATTGTATTCCGACACGTTTTGATTTACAGTCTTCAGATTCCGTTTATTTGATTAATTTTGCATTGATCATGTTTTTTATACTCATAGGTGTTTATTAAGATTGTTTTTGCTAGTAAAGCTCACACTTATTTTTTTTTATTAGCATAATGGGTGATTTTTATGAATTAAGTTTTTTGGACTGGCAGCACTGGTTGGTAATTGTGTCCAAACGAAATCTGTGAAAGTGAAAAGTGTTCAGTATACTCTGCCATTTCATCATGGAGAAACTCACAACTTTAAATTTATTATCAAAATTCGTGCTCTGTGAAAAGATGGAAATCCACTATTTTATCGAAAAAATGTGTTCAGCGATGAGGCTCATTTCTGGCTAAATGGATACGTAAACAAGCAAAACTGTCGCATCTGGGGTGAAGAACAGCCACATGTCGTACAAGAGTTACCGATGCATTCCGAAAAAACGACAGTTTGGTGTGGTTTATGGGCTGGTGGCATCATCGGTCCATTTTTAATCAAAGACGACCGTGGAAGAAACGTTAACGTCAACGGCGAACGATATCGAGCGTGACTTTTTTTGCCTCAATTGGCTGAGTTGGACTTGGTTGATATGTGGTTTCAACAAGACGATGCCACATGTCACACAGCTCGTGAAACAATGGACATATTGAAGGATCAATTTGGTGAGCAGTTTAGCTCTCGAAATGGCCCGGTGAGTTGGCCGCCAAGATCATGTGATTTAACGTCTCTTGACTATTTCTTGTGGGGTTCTGTGAAGTCGTTGGTCTATGTGGACAAGCCAAACACGACCATAGTGTATAACATAACACGTGTTATTCATGCAATACAGGCCGAAATGCTCGAAAAAGTGGTGCAAAATTGGACCTTACGAATGGACCATGTGAACCGGATACGCGGGCAACATTTACATGAAGTTATTTTTAAAAAGTAAATGGCAAAGACCAATTTATCGATTCCGATAAAAATTTTGTGTATATGATGCAAATTTGAGTGTTTTATTAGATTTAAAAAAAAAATACGCTTAAAAAATCACCCGATATAAAACTTATTTTACTAACACTGCTAAAAATATGTATGTTTCTCAAATAAAGTTAGAAAAATGCATTGTTAGAACTAAAATTTAGTATGTGAAAGTCCACCGAGACATGTGGCTGCGCAATCTGCGAAAATATGTTCCCCTAAACAACACTGAATTACTAATTAAAAGTGCAAGCAGAGTAAGAAAAATGAAATTTCAAAGTATGTAAATGAAATAACTTAAAAATGTTCAGTAGTGGTCTTCAAATTCGGCATCTCAATGTCATAATAATGATAAATTCCTATACTGACACAAAGGGAGGGATTTTCTCAATTAAATTTAAAATATTATCTGGATCTAAACCTTATAAGTAATATTCGTATTCGTATTCGTATTCGGCAAATATTGTTTCAAATATTCGTATTCGTATTAGCGAATACTAGAAATTGATATTCGTAACATCACTAGCAAATACATTAAAATTGATTATGGATGACCATAATTTAGTTATTGATACACGGGTGATCATTATTATTTGTGAAAACAATATTTAGTTGTTGTTGGTTTTTTTAATATATTCCAAAAATAGTTAAAAGCGAAAATATATTTATACGTTTCAGTCCTTTTTTAAAATTTTGTCATCAATTGTTTGGTACATATTTTTGCATATTTTACATAGTTTTGCATATTTTCGTCTAAACCGCATATTTAGGGCTTTTATTTTTGTTTTTGTAGGCAATTTGCTTATTTTTAATTTAAACTTGCTGATCGCACAGAAGCTATTTATTAATGAAAATATTCACACATTTATCTAGTGTTTCTTTTTATTGAAATGTTACAAATTAGAACACAAAATATACAAACTTTTTCCTGAAAACTTCAAACTTACAGGAAACTGTGACTGTGAAATTTTCGTTTCAGGGGTGACCTTCTCCCCGGTCCTAACCTACGAGTATTTTGCATTTTTCCCACATTATTTCGAAAAAAGTCTAGAGCTAATTTGAGGAATCTTATGATTAAAGATCTCCAATTATGGGATAACTAAAATTTTTTATACGCGGGGCACCATTCTCCCCACTCATATCCAGCCTGTTTTTGTTTGACTATTTGCATTATTTTGAAAGTACCGTGTACCCAATTTTAGGAGTTTAACAGTGACATCTCTTTAAATATGGGATAACTAGAATTGTTTTACAAAGGGGCACCATTCTCCCCCCACAAATTTTTTTTATTTTTTTTGATGTTATGACGTACATGCATAGCTGCCAGATTTGACGATTTATCGTCATTTTTACGATTTTGGGTCCTAAAAATGACATAGTGACGATGGGACGATTTATACCCCAATTTTGTCGATTTTAAATAATTCAAGTTTGAAACATATATTTGCACTATTAGAGTAACCTTGAACTGCTGAAAATTGTAATGAGAAACTTTTTAAAAACTAGTTTGCTTAAAACTCTAAAAACTTTTATTTAACTGACTATAAAAACAAAAACAATTTTTTAAATGTTGAAGACATTTATTTGAGAATATTTGCCAGAGACGTATTGGAAGAATCACAAGTAAATGCAAAAGAAAAATATGATAGTAGTAATAGTTGTGTTAATTTTTATATAGAGGTTATTGATCAGATATTATCAAGATTTGATTTTAAAATTAAATACAAAGCTCTTGGCCAAATTAATCTATTTAATATTATTAATGAAAAAAAAAGTTGGTATTCTGAAATTATAAAATAATTTTCCTATTTTGTTGAAGAAACTGAAAACCAAGAGCTAGAAACTGAGTACAGACAATTAAAATTATTCTCCTGATAAAAACATATAACTATTGGATTTTTGAAAAAAATATCAGATATGCAAGCAAGACTAGAATTTCAGTCTTTTGTTTCCGTTTTTTACTAAATTTATTACAAAAATCCTAGTTTTACCACATTATTCAACAAATATGGACAGAATATTGAGGCTGCTAAAATAAGAAATTGAAAAAGTCGAAGGCAATATTATATTCAAAAGATTATTTAAAGCTAAGCAAATGTACCTGCTATGATCTGACAGTTTTACCCGAATTAATCAATATGTTTAATTGCAATATATATTTGTAAAATATATTATACATATACATATGTATGTATACATATATGTCTATTTTCTTAAAAAATTATATTTTTATTGTATAAATCTTATTGTAGCTTTTATACATTTTTAGAAAAAGTGTTTCCAAAAATGAAATTTAAAAATGCATATTTAACTAAATTGAAAAATATAACTAAAGGATTTGAATTTTTTCTATTTTTTCATACAATGTATAAATATATTTCAAAGTATGGAAAAACATGCAATCTATTTATATGTAATTTTATTGTGAATTATTTGATCTCTGTATTTTAAATAATGCTGTTTTTTAATAAGATTTGTTGATTTAAGAGTTTTGTTATGTTTTGTCTCTAATAAAAATATGTTTTGTTGGTAAAAAAGCGGTTTTTTCATTTGACGTTTTTATGACGATTTCAATAAGCTATATTGACGATAATGACGATTTTTGCCCAAAAATATGACGATATTACCTCAAAAAATCTGGCAGCTATGCGTGCATGTTCTGTTTCATTTTTCAATATAGAGATTTAATGTACGAGAAGCAAAGAATTGTCATCACATTTTATATAAAAAATGGAATTGAGTCCTTTAGAACATTTAAAATTTTGACAGTGTCATACGTTGATTGTAGTCTGAGTCAGAAATATGTTTACAAGTGCTACAAGCTTTTGACAGAATATCCAGAAGATGTGAATGACGACGGTCACCCCCAGCACATTAGCAATCGATGAAAATGTTGAGAAAGTGAAGAAAATTATTATGCAGAATCCTGGAATTACTATTAGAGATGAATATGTCGGCATATCGGTTGGTTCATGCAATGTAATTTTTGTAAGTTTTCGGCATGAAGCGTATGACAGCGAAGTTTGGTACAAAATTGCTGAAAAAACCCATAACATTGTCAAAACGGAATCTTATGATTCTACTTGAATGCTTGTGCGTAACAAGTAATCCTGTAAACCAACCCATAACTTTTCGATCAAAACAAAACCTTAATTATGCCCCACCCATCGTATTCACTAGATTTGGCTCCCTGTAACTTCTTCATATTCCCCAGGCCCATGAAAGAACCCTGTTTTGCGAAGATTGAAGAGATAATAAATGAAAAAAAAAATAAAAAGTGAATATCAGAACGCTGCGCATCGCATTTGCTATCGCATCGCAATAGAGAGTAACTCCCCTGCTTAGAGGATTGGAAAAAACGCTGGCAAAATTGTATTTATATCTGAGGAGGACTACATTGAATAAAGTAATAGTTTTTGAGATAAAATTAAATTCACCTTATTTTTTTAACAGACCTCGTATATTAGAGACTTGTTTTTTATTGCTTTAAGGTCTTAGTGATCTTTATACTTACTCGAATTGTTTTTGTTTTATAGATTTAATATACTGAATACTGTGTAATTCATTCTTAAACTCTGTTTCTTAAAGTGTAAAGAATTCAGATTTCTTTACGAATCCCAACAACCCACTTAATGTTGCATTTACTCTGTGATCACTTTTTTTAATATTAAACTTTTTAAGTACACATCTCACATCTCAGTAATAGTAGTAGAAACGTATGTACTCGGTGTGTAAAATGAGTAAAAATATCTTTATATTCAGATAATTTTCTTCATTTCTCACACATTCATTGTTTATTTCATTTTATTACGAATTACAAAAATACTTGCAAGTGTATTTGCCTTAAACTGAATCTTGTGTGTTCCTTTTTTTATTAAAATTTTTGTATCTTTTCCATTTAGACGGTCGAAGGAAAAGACAAAAAACTCTCTTGGGATGTACACTTTTGGTTGGGCTCAGAAACATCCGTTGATGAAGCTGGTGCTGCCGCTATTTCAACCGTACAACTCGATGACCTACTTAATGGTGGCCCAGTGCAACATCGGGAAGTACAGGATCATGAATCGCAATTGTTTTTGAGTTACTTTAAAAATGGTAAGAATTTTTTGCTTTTAAGTAAGTTTTTCTCTGCATCTGATACTGACACCATTCCAATTTGTGTTTGTAATGCTGCGGCTGTGTTTATTAGTTACTTTTTCCTTTAGTTCATGGAAATGGAAAAAGAATGGAATCAAGTAGTGAAATCTATTGCAGTTTTATATATATATATTTTGAAATACACACCTGGGGTTATTGCTTATTGTTGTTTGCATTAAATATTTAAGGAAAATGGCAGTTCTTGCTTTTATTCTTAGTATTGTTGTGGTAAAAATTTAAAACTTTTTAACTTTTTAACTTTTCTTATTTTTGGTTTTTTGTTTTTTTTTTTTTTTTTTTTTTTGTTGTTACTTTCAGTGTACCCAAGCTTAACTGTTTTTTCGGTTATTAGTGTTTTTCTCATGGGGTTTTCTTTAGCTGTAAGTCGTTCAGCTTGAAGTAAAGTGTGTTGGAGTAAGTTTGTTTTTAAGGAGTTATTGCGGTTAATGGTTGCTATTTTCTAGAGTTATTTTTCTTTGGTTTTTAATGGCTTATCATGAAGGTTATGAATGTTTCGGAAAATGCATGAAATTTCAAAAGAAAAATTTCGATAGTTATTTACAAATTTATAAGAAAAGTTTAAAATTAAATATTTAATGGATGGCAAGAACTACAGATATTTTTTATTTTAAATTATAATTTAAACTAAACTTGAATATTGTGTTGAACTGGATGTGGGAGGGGAGTAGAGAATCGAAGAAATTCCTGAGAGTTTAAGACAAAAAGTACATCAACATATAGGGCCTGGTCGGAAATGCATCACTGCGCCGCATCTGATGCGTTGTATGTTCTGAAAATCAATGGCTGGTAACACTGCATATGTTCTTTTTTATTACCTGAGCAAACTAATCACACATGCGCATCAGATGCGGCCCAGTGATACATTTCCGAACAGGCCCATATTTCGATGGAAAAGTAATGCGAAAAAAACCCTTTAGTACTTCTATTTTACCATTTGATCCAATTTCTATAACATGACGATGTCATCAGAGCCAAGAACTTGAATATAACAACTTAAGAATTTCAATAATTAGAAGTTATTAAATATTCAATTCATAAATTTAAGTCTCTGCTGAGCATTGATCACGTTAAAAGTGTGTTTTATGCCAAGTATTTTACTTACTGGCCTACACGAAATATAATTTGTTTTGGCTTAAAATTTGTTTTTAAACATTCGCACAGAAATTAAAAAATAAATCAGTTTGCTTTGCAAAGAGTTAAACTTCTGAACATCGGTGTGACAAGCACAGTCGCTACTACTTCGCTTAGGGGCTGTGCACATATTACGTAACGCTGTTTTCAGAGATTTTATTGCGCCCCCCCGTTACGCATTTTAATAATTTTTCAGAGCAAAATTTCCAATCCGTAACAAATCTTTCACCCCCCCCACCATTGGAGCGTTACGTAATATGTGCACAGCCCTTTATGTGCGTAGAAGTGAATTGTTTCTGTAACTACTGTAAAGTAATGTAAACGGTATGTAGTTTGTGTTTGAAAAGTATATTGTTGGGTAATTGCAGCACATTACCAAGTTTCTGCTGGGATTGAAGGAGAAAGTTTGGAAGTGATTATTTGCATTGAAAGAAATTATAGGAATGTATTCGTTTTGTTACATATATTTTTGCATACTTTTTTTAAATTTTTTTCATTTATGTCATGCATTCTTTCCTCGTCACTTTTTTCCAACACCGCCCCGGATTATTTTCGAAATATATCTTGAGTTAAAAAATTACATTGAAAAGTAAAAGCCATAAAAATGCAATAGAATCAAGAGAAATATTCTCAAGGTGGTGTTGGCTGAAGTGGTTATCGCGGTGACTACAAAGCAAACAAGCACTTAGAACCTGGGTTCGATTCCTGATCACAGCAAGTCAATTAATATCATAAGTTTATCGTCGGTTGGCAGAAGCGTTGGCGAATTAAAACAATTAATAAAATGCCTGCTGACAAAGGTTAATGGCGTTAATGCGCGTCTACTTAAGACCAGATTCGCTACAACACTGCTTTAGAAATTAATAAAACTCGCAGTAGCGATTGATTTCAATATCTATCTTCTCTTTTCTATTCCTTTCCCTAACTTCTGCATTGCATAAGTACGGGTCATCGCCTGAGTGCTAAACTACATAAAAGTCATATTAAAATCAGTAGAACAGCCTGTTCAAAAATTTAAAATTTTTTTATATTAAAAAGAATTTTATTCACAAGATTTTTAGATTTCACTACTTTGTGATTAAAGAGGAGCACAACAAAAATTAAAAAAAAATATATTATACAGCCATGTTACACAGATCTATTCCATTCTGAAACGGAATTCAATCCGTATTTTGATTCTTAAAAAAAACCGAAAAAAGAAATGATTTTTCCAAATGAAATCATTTTTAAATTTACAAAAAAAAAAATTTTATTTATTAAAAAGTGGTTGCATTCCGAAACTTATTTTCGTTATTCGCTTTTTGAAGAACCAAAATACAAATTGAATTCCGTTTCCGAACGGAATAGATCTCTGTGACATGGCTGATAGTTATTTTTTTTTTTATTTTTCTTGCTGTGTAGTGTAACTTTAATTGATGAATTCTAATCTGATTTAATTACTTTCAAACTAACAAATAAGTTAAGAAATTATTTATTTGTAAATAAATATAAGGATATCACTTGGTAATTTTAGTGTAAGAAAGAGTATTTGCAATGCCATGATGCAGACTAAGAATTCCATATAGTGAAAAATGTTGAAGTTATCTGCTTCGTATGTTTGTAGATACAATTTCATGTTTGCATAAAGTACATTTCCTTTTGTATCAGAATATATTTCAGATGCATAAAAGACACGTTCACGTGCTAATTTAGTTATTAAAATCTTTTTAAGAAATGCATTTTCGTACAATATTAAATAAAACCTCCGCTTGCAGGTTGTTTTCATCATTTATTATCATTATTACATATGCACGTATGCATGCATGTTCATGCATTTGTGCATATATGTATGAATGTATGTAGACATAATACTTATTTACATATCGTTGCGTTTTCTTCCTTTAAATTCAGGTGTACGTTATGAACAGGGTGGTGTGGGTAGTGGCTTTAAACATGTTGAAACCAATGCCCAGGGCGAAAAACGTCTCTTCCAAGTAAAGGGTAAACGCAATGTACGTGTACGCCAAGTTAACTTGTCGGTGTCATCGATGAACAAGGGTGATTGCTTCATATTGGATGCTGGTAATGAGATTTACGTGTATGTGGGTGCCCAAGCAAAACGTGTGGAAAAATTAAAAGCCATAAGTGCAGCAAATCAAATCAGAGATCAAGATCATAATGGCAGAGCTAGAGTGCAAATAATTGGTAAGTTAAAAGCCGTAAAAATAAGTGTGGCGGCACATTAAAATGGACTTTTATCATTTCTTATATTTTGGTTTGTTTATTTGTTCGTTAACAAAAAAAAAAAAAAAAAAATCCAACTTGTAGATGAATTTAGCACAGATACTGATAAGGAAAACTTCTTTAATATCTTGGGCTCTGGTTCACCCGCTCAAGTACCCGAAGAATCGGCAGCTGAAGAGGATGCTGCCTTTGAAACTGCTGATGCTAATTCAGTTACTCTGTACAAGGTTACAGATAGTTCTGGAAAACTTAAAATTGATCCCGTATCCCAAAAACCTCTACGCCAAGAAATGCTGGATACACATGACTGTTTTATTTTGGATACTGGTTCTGGCATTTATGTGTGGGTTGGTCGTGGTGCTACACCTAAAGAAAAGACTGATTCCATGTCGAAGGCTCAGGAATTTTTGCGCACTAAAAAATATCCCGCCTGGACTCAAATTCATCGTATTGTAGAAGGTGCTGAGTCGGCACCTTTCAAACAATATTTTGCCACTTGGCGCGATGCCGGTATGTCACATACTCGTCTTGTCCGTTCAGCTTTGGGCTACGACACTGACGACTCTGAATTGGAAATTGACGATGTCGATTCTGTTCTAAAGGATCTTAAGGAACGTGGTGGTCGCGCTATTGGTTTCATGCCTGACAACGGCGAAAAGGCCATAGACGAAATAACCCAATACCATACAAAGTCTGGCACTAATGATGTCTCCCGCAATACTGTTAAATTTCAAGAAAATATGCCTTTGCTTGGCTTTTCCGCTTATGTTATTACCTATAAGTTTCAATCGAAACATGACGATACTGGCTCCTTGATTTATGTATGGGAAGGTGTTAAGGCCAGCCATGACGCTCGCGAACGTGCTTTCGAAGATGCTATGACTTTGGCTGTGGAACAAAATGCCATATTGATTCGCACTGTTCAAAACTATGAACCAAGACATTTTCTTAAAATGTTCAAGGGTAAGTTGTTAACCATGGCCAATTCCACACCGACAGAGCCTCAATTGTTCCACATACGTGGCACTAACGAAACTGACGTTCATGCTTATGAGGTCAAGGCAGATTCTTCATCTTTAGCTTCGCATGATGTTTTTGCTTTGGTTACAAATCGTGACAACAAAGTTTTTGTATGGAATGGATTGGTAAGTAAATAAATACTTTTGATTACAAAAATTTTTTCAAATAAGTTTTGAAATTATTGTCGAATTGTTTTTGTATTAAAGGGTGCTTCTAGCTTTGAAAAGAGTATGGCTTTAAAACGTTTCGGTCAGTATTGGCCCAATGCTGAAGTTGAAGTAATTGAAGAAGGTGCTGAACCTGATGATTTCTGGGAAGATTTGAATGGTGAAGGTATCTATGATCGCAGTTTACTCGAAAAGGGTGCCCCTCTATTGGAACCACGTCTCTTCCATTGCCGTCTGGTTGGTAATAAGCGCATTAAGGTTGAAGAGGTCAATCATTTCGAACAGGGCGATTTGGATGTGGATGATGTTATGCTCATGGATGCTGGTGATGAGATCTATATGTGGGTTGGCTCAGGAGCCTCAGCTGATGAAAATGGCAAAATATTGGATATGGCCAAGGTAAAATTTATTGAAAATAAATAGAGTTTTAAAAAATATATAACTATTGTTTGTTTACTTTTTTCACTTTTAGAAATATATTAAATCCGAACCAACTGATCGCACCATCGATACTGTTAGTGTCATTCGAATTTCTCAAGATCATGAGCCTCGTGTTTTCAAACGCATGTTCCCCACTTGGGAAGAAGGTTATTGGCAGGTTAGTAATAAATTCTTAACGAATTCTATGTATCTATTTTAGTTTTTCTTTGTTCAATGTTGTCAATATTTTGTATATGTATTGTTGTGTTATTAAAAACAAATATTTATGTACTGCATTATTTTCATCCATTAACCAAATTAATTTCATTATTGTTATCGATTTCTATTGTATTTCCGTTTGACTAATTAAAGAAATAAATAAAACATTTTATCTGCTTATTACTGAATTAATAAACTAGCTATTGTTACATTAATTTAATTACTTACTTGCTAGTTAGTATATGTTTTTAAATAACTAATCAATTATTATTATCATTAAAATAAAATACTATTTTTAATTTGATCAGATTTATTTACAAACAAAATAAATATTGTTAAAACTAAAATTTGCAAACAATATTAAGTTTGCATTGCATTTTCTTATAATTAATTTATAAATCTTTTAAGAGCAATTCCATTTGTGAATATAAATCACATCGATTGAAATTTTATGAATACACTTAGGACGATACAAGGATACAATTCAGCATGAAAATAGCCAAACTATCAATAGCTTATACACAGTTTTGCTTTTATAAATAAGTTTTTGTAAACTACTCGGCATAATTAAAATAATCAGAAAAATATTAGTTCACAATTTAGCGATATTCATACCAACTAACTGCAAAGAAACGTCGGTGCTCGAAATATTTTTAAATCAGCGGTGCCCAGGCCCTATCCTCTTCATGCTCATTTGTTTTTGTAATACTCTTAGCTATAGGCTGTGTGTTTTAATATACTCATACAGCAGTCAGCACTAGCAATACGAAATACACAAACAACTTTGGCTTATTAATTTTTTTTGTCGTTCTTCACTGTATACACGCAAGAGCAAAGCAACAACACTTTCGTATGCTTTGCTGGTAAACATTGACGACAGCGATCATCAATGTACATTTTGTTTAACGTATGATATGAAATAAATATATGATATACATATATTTTTGGTGTTTTCTTTGCATGTATTTGTTTTTACAACAAAAAATTTTGAATAAAAATTTGTTTTTCTTTAAATGTATTGGTGTTTGCTCTTCCATAAGGAACTTGTGGGCACCGCTGTTTTAAATGATAGACTTCAACGGTTTATGTCAAGAGCAATTGAAAATAAAATAAAATCAGCTCTCTCATCTCTCTATTTCACCTTTCTGTTATTTGAAGATAGCAGTTATTGAATAAAAACAGTTATATAAAAAGAAACTCTGTTTTAAAATTGGATCAATAGAATAAAGAGTTTACTAATAAATCAAAATTTGAGAGAGTTTGGTAGATGTGCAAAATTTCTGATTTTTTAAGCAATAAATCGCTTAAACGATATTTCAGAAATGTTTTATCCGCACAAAAACATAAATGTGAAAATAAGGCCAAGTTCCTATCCAAAAAATTTCGGCCGCTAAAAGTACTGAGATCAAAATAAGGACCAAGTTCTTGATAGGTACAATTCCATCTCATTTCTAGATAACCTATAAACGTGGCAACATTTTTCCAAAAATTCTTTCCCACATTAGAAAGGCAAAAAAATATATAATATGTATATAATATAATATATATATATATATAATGGGGTGCCCCTTCTTTGTATGGGGCACTTCCAGTATAGCTAGAAAGCTGAAATTGAAATTGCATAAGTTGATAAAAAATGCTATGAAATAGCTTTACCGCGGTAGTCCCCGAGTGCCACATGTCTTTTTTTTTATTGATAATTGATAATTGATAATTTGTACTAAAAATAAGTTTTACAATTTACAAATTTATTTGTTGATTCTAATGCGATATAGAGGTGGTTGAGAGGCTGTCACTGAATTGCGAATAACTAATAGAATTTGATATATGTATTTCATCAATTTTATTTGGAATGTCACATATTCCACTTTGGTATTAATAAAGTTTCTTCAAAATCATAAATAAATTTTATATTAAGGTAAGTGAAAGCTATTTTTATGTTTATTATAAATTTACGTTAAATGTGTACTAATCATGATGTTAAAAATTAATATTTTTAAAATTTTTCTATTGATAAGAGGACCGAATTTTTTTCTAAATAAGACAGACCATTCAAGTTTTTTTTTGGTGTAAAATCGTTTTTTTTTTTATTTTATAAAAAAACAAATATTGTTTTTATTTTCAAATAGAATAAATTCTTGCGTTTCAAATGAATTTAGTTTCATTGAAATCGTATGACAGCCTGCAAAGTTATTAAATCTTGAAAATCTTTAGATATGTTAGAAAGTTTTTTCAATATTTGATTGATGAGAGCACTATATCCAATTTCAATGAAAGTAGTGTAATTTTAAAGCTTGGAATTTCATTATTTAAAATATGTAATAAAAATATCATATAAATATTATTTTGTTAAATATTTAACAACATGACATATTACTCAAATGAAAACTTAACCCAAAACAAAAATTAAAAATGGCCTCAAATTTGTTTTTATTGAAAACTAGATATATCCGGTGCGCTTCGCTACCCCCTCGTTATAAAATAAAAGTCCTATTGTGAAAATTTAATGACGATCGGTCCAGTAGTTAAGCCTATATTACGATTTTTTATTTTCCTATAAAGGGGCGTGGTCCCACTCACTTTTCTCCTAGTACGTATTCCTAATTATGTCAATACTATATGTACCAAATATCATCGGCGTAGGTCAAAAAATGCCCAAAATATGGCGATTTCAATTTTTGGGTTATATGGGAGCTGCCACGCCCACTTGCCCGATAACGCCCATTTTTGTCGTGATTACTCACATTAGTAACATATGAACTATTGCAATGTTTCAAAACTCTTGCTATTACAATAGTCAAGATATATGATGTTATTCAATTTATGTGGGAGGGGCTACGCCCACTTGAAATATTAAAAGCCTAAAACCATCCTCTATAAATTCCCTTTTGAATGACACCAGTTTGGGTCAAATCGGTTGGATAGTTTCCGAGTCTATAGCGAACATGGGTACAAACATTTTTTGTATTTTATATATATAGATAACAACACTTACTTTGGAGAAATTTTTCCTATTTTTTTGGGGCCCCTTTTCATATTTTATTTATATTTTTTTTTTCTAAAATAAGAAAAATGGCTCTAAATTAAATTATATAAAATTAAAAATGGCACTAAAAAAGAAAAGAATAGCCCCAAAGTTCATGTTGTTGTTTTCGCAATATAAATTTTTAAGCAAAAATTAAAAAAAAATGGACCCAAATTTAAAAACAAAAAATGGCTCTAAGTTAACACGAACTTGGGGACCATTTTTCACTTTTAATTTTTATTTAGAAGTAATTTTTCAATTTCCAATCGTCCTAAGGCGAAAATTGCCTTGAATCCTTTGGCCGGGCATAAAAATTTTCTATGTTTGCCAGAGATTCTACATTGCCTTTTATTGACGCCAAAATCGACCAGCATATAAAGTTTTGGGGATTTAAGTCACTTTTTTTTTGGGACTTAGTTTGTTTGGCACTATGGTGCTTTTAACAGCTGCAGTTTTTTACACAGGCGGCCTACGGCGGTACTCAAGGTTTCTTTCATCCATGCAATTTTCTTAAGAGGTACTTTTTGGTCATAAGATTTTAACATGGGATATAAATATTTTCTTTTATTATTTTAGGGCAATTTTTAGTATTTTTATAAAACAAAAATAGTCCCAAATTAAAAATTTGAAATGGTCCCAAAATAGAAATAAATATTTTTTGTGGTTTTCGATGTAACAATTTGGAACCATTTACAATTTTTCAGTTTGGAGCCTTTTTTATATTTTGAGGCCATTTTTAATATTTCAGTTACGGGCCATTTTTAATTTCTTAGTTTTGGTGGCGACCTTTTCAATGGAGCCTGAAAAATCTTTTGAGTAAAAAATTAGATCGACTTGCTACCGTGAGTGCTGGTATTAATTAGAAAAAAATTCTTGTCCTTGTGTATATTATTTTTCTTATAATTACTAAGCAAACTTTAACAATCTGTCATTAAACTCTTTGGCTTGATTCTTTTAGTTGTAGTACTTTGCTCTACGTTAATTAAATGTATTTGCAAGTTTTCCAAAAACTAATTTTTATCTACATTTTGAATGCCGTTGCATTTGATATCTAAATACTTTCTCTGCCATTTGCAAATATTTGTGTGTATAAATGTATTTGATTTAATTTTTATTTTCTCAATACCTTCTTGTCATCATTAAAAACAACAACAACACAGGGTATACCTTCCTATGAGGATGTACGTAAGCAAGTTTATGAAGACAATGAACGCATTGAGGACAATGATGTTTAAATATACCAAAAATTAAAAAAAAAAAAAAACAAGAAATAAAATAAAATTTGTTTTTGAATCCAAAACGTCTTTGCATTCATCACAAAAGGAAGGAAACACAAAAGAAGAAAAAAACAATAAAAATCATGAAGGAAGGAAATATAACCAACCAACTGAACAACCTTCAAACCAATCAACTTAAATCCAACAACTATAAACACTTGCTTGAACAATTTATATAAAATTTTTTTATATATTTTTCTACATTTTATTATTATTATTATTATGATATAATACTTTTGTTCTTTATAGTTCTTTCCCAATCTACATATTACATACAAAAAAATTTATATAAATGCTTTATACTTCTTAAATGTCTTTAACTTTTATTATTTTATTGTTAGTATTTTTGTTAAAGTTGTTTATTTTAATAAATGTATATTTAGATTTTTTTACTCTTAATAATATTTTCCTATTTTAATGCAAAATTAATTCTCAATTCTTCAACATAAAAGAAACTTACATAAAATGTGCCAAAACTTATTACATAAATACATCCATACATACATACTTACATACATATATAAAAATTTTATTAATTACATCTTAATGTATCCCAAAAATGAAGAATAAAAACTATTTTGTTAAAAGTTTTAAATGATTGTAATTGAATTTAAAGTGATTGAAATTAAAAATTTTTTGCTTCCAAATGCCTGGCTGAATGTTGACTTCGAATACATTGGAAATTAAAAAAAATTAATTTCGTTTTTCTTACTCTGTTTACACTCTTAATTAGTAATTCCATGCTGTTTGGGAGAACATATTTTCGCAGATGGCACAGCCACCTGAGTCGGTGGAAATTCAAATATTAAATTTTAGATCTTCAATTTTTGAAGTTTAAGATTCCTCTACTGAAAAATGATTACTGACTTAACATAATATGAATTTACATATAAGACTTTAACTTTTAAAAAATGATAGTACCGAAATATAATTTTCGTTTGTTTTTTAAGAAGATTATTATCTTGCGTCAAAGATAAAGGGATTTCTTGCTTTACTCTGCAGTTACACGTTCAAGAAGTTGCTTTCAAGTTGAACACATTTACTGTTTGTCAAAATTAATGTGAATTGATGTTGTGACGTGGGCTGTAAGCAACTTGATAGTCAATTTTATTTTCAAGATGCCATCGTCAAGAAAAAAATTAAATAAAAAAAAAAAACAAAAAATCGCAAGACATTACAACTTTTATTAATTTTATTCTTTTTTTATTTCAAATAATATATTTTCATAGAAAGAAAAACAAAAATTATTTACAACAGCTCTCATCAGCTGTTTACTTGAAAGAAAAAATGAAAGAAAACTTGAAAGCAAAATTTAAATCAAGTTGATAGTCAATATTCAAATGTGTGAGTGTGTTAGTAAAAAAGTGTAAGTGTATTGAATCTTGAAACAAAAATTGAAAGAAAACTTGAACGTGTAACTCCCAAGCTAAACAAAAATTAGTATAAATTAATTATAATTAATGATCCACACAAAAACACAAATGTGAAAAAAAGGCCAAGTTCCTATCCAAAATATTTCGGCCGTAAAAAGTACTGAGATCAAAAGAAGGACCAAGTTCTTGATAGGTACAATTCCATCTCATTTCTAGGCAACCTATAAGCTTGGCAAAATTTTTCCAAGAATTCTTTCTCATATTAGAAAGGCAAAAACATTTTTTTTGTATAAATATTTATATTTATTGCTTATCTGGGCCTACCTGTGTAGAAAATTTCAGCTTTCTAGCTGTTCTAGAAGTGCCCTTTACAAAGAAGGGGCACCATAATCGCACCAGATGAAAAGTGCCCGTTTAAAAATCATTTTCGGTAATTTCTCATTACTACCTACCTGTGTACCAAATTTCAGCTTTGTAGCTGTACTGGAAGTCCCCCCGGGTGGAAAGTGCCCGTTTTCAGATTTTTCTGGTTATTTTCTCACCAACACCTACGTGTGTACCAAGTTTCAGCTCTCTTGCTTTACTGGAAGTGCCCAATAATATTGATGAGTCAGTGAGTGAGTGGGTCAGTGAGTCAGTGAATATGTACTAAAATATGGACTTTTCACACCTTAATATCTCGGGAAGCTTTTATGGTAGAATTTTTGAAATTAACCTGTGAGGTCATCTCTGTGGGGAGACCTTATGTTTCAAGTTTCATTATATTTTGATCAAGAGGAGCAAAGTTATGAGGGGAGTAAAAACAGCTCGAATGGTTTCGTGTAAATATACACACTGTGTGGCCGAACTTGGCCTGGCGCATTACCGTGCGCCTAGATACTAATTGAGAAGAATATCAACTATTTAACCAGTTTTCAACAGAAATAGAATACGAGAATTAATTTTTAATTCATTTTTATTCTACCTTGAAACAGTGCTGGTGAGTACGAAATTCCCTCATCACTGTTTGGAACTAATAATCAACACAAACTCATAGTCCGTTATCATCAAAGAATTCTACTTTGTAATTTAACGTTTTTGTTGTTTTTACTCTATATTTGGGAAATTCACATATTACTGTGACCCTTGTTATTAGGGTATTTATAGCTCGTGCCCAAGCGGAATTAATATTTTTTTATATTATTATTATTACGAATAAACGTAATTATTATTCGAACTTATATTGATGTACATATGAAAAGTAATATTATCAGGCTAAAGTTCAGTTTTATTGAATTAATGAAAATTCAAAATTACTAAGAGTTTTTTTGTGTTGGAAAATATTATTATTTATATCCAATCAGTTTTTAGCAGAACGTATCAATATAAGTTCGAATAATAATTACGTTTATTCGTAATAATAATAATATAAAAATATCTTGTGAAAATTATTCGAGATATATTCGCTTGAATTTGGCGAATACGAATACGAATACGAATATCTTAAAACAGGCGAATAGTCGAATAATCGTATTCGTAACATCACTAGCGTCTACTTAACGCCAGAGGTGCTGCAACACTGCTCAAAAAATTAACAAAACGTGCAGTAGCAGAGAGGTACAAAGAATTAAGCCTTCTTCTACATTTCACCATCTAACCCAATTCCTTTCCCCCTAGTTCTAGCACATTGCATGAAATTAGTAGGGGTCATCCCAGAGTGCTGCTCTCGCAAAAAAGAAGATTGTTCCATAGAAAATATGACATCCACGTGCCATAACTCAGCTTGCACTCATGTGTCTTCTTTGCAAACTATATAACATATATAATATTTTATATTTCTTCTTTCTCAAATTATTCAAAAAGTTTCATTATTTTTCGTCAGAAAATAAGTCTTTGAAAGATTTATCCGGCTACGTTTTTATATTCTTTGCAAATTAGAAGGCGGTGGGTCTTATGAACAAGAAATAAAAAAGCAAGAAGACTAATAGTGGATTCACGAACCATCAAAATTAAGGCGGCAAAAAACAGATTTCATGTGACAATGCTGAAATGATTAAAATTAAATGATAATTTTAAATACTTAATTATCGTCGTCATTTCAATCATAAATTCGGTGTAATCAGAATTTTAATGGCTAATTAGTTGATAGACCTGGTCATTAGTATCCAACTTGACAAGTGATAAAAATAAGCAATGAAATCCGAGGATATGGTGTAGCGACCTCGAAATCAATACTGATAATCTTATCTTCTTCTTTCTCTTAAATATAATTTGAATTTTTACTAATTAAATTATAAACCTAAGACGTAACAATAAGTTAAAAGTTCAACGTATGCATTAAAAAAACAGAAAATATTTGTGATAAAATAAATTTTTAGAAACAATGACGTGAATGTAAGGCGGCAATAAATAGTGTGAAATATTATTAAACAATAATCCAAGAACGTCCCTAATTCTGGTGAACAAGAATGTAATTTTCTGAAAGATCTATAGACTTTGTTGTAGTATTTTCAACTTCACAAAAAAAAATTTACTCTCCTGCAAAGAGCTTAATATATCTACTCTACGTTCAATAGAATATTACTTTTATTATTTCGTCTATATCGATTGAATACTTGACAACAAATGCTTAAGGCAAAAAAAAAAAATAAAAAAATTGTTTCAATCTATTCCATCCATTTTGATATTTTGAGTTTAAAGAATGCAAAACAAAATGCATACAAATTGTTTGCATAAGTCCTGTTGATATCATATTCATATTTACGCTTTTATTGTGATGTTAAAAGGGACACGCAAAAAAAAAGAAGAGATTTTTTTATGACCCAACAACATGCTACAAACACAACACAAACAATTCTCATTCCAAGTGATTGGTTGCACTAAAAAAGACAGCATTTATCATTTATTTTGTGTTAACGAGTGCTGTTCCAAAAGTATTTCAAAATGATACATAAAATTAGAACCCACCAAATTTAGCGATCAAAGTGTGACGGTAAATAGTTATTGCATCTACATCTTAGAAAAGCCGTTTCGACTAAAAAAATTAAAAGAGCAGCAAAAAATCATCAGTGAGGACTACAGCAGTGTTTCGAAGGGATGGAAGAAAATTATTATACCCGGCTCTCTTCCGGAGAGAGCCATCAGAGACTCTTCAATACTAACAATATTTAAAAGGTCTTTAACAAAATAATTTTAATATATCAA
Organism: Lypha dubia; assembly: GCA_947311025.1. Lineage (NCBI taxonomy): Eukaryota > Metazoa > Arthropoda > Insecta > Diptera > Tachinidae > Lypha > Lypha dubia. Next base: position 52,402,977 of record OX371260.1, on the reverse strand, counting down.
TTTTTCGGTAAAACGCTCGCTTTTCGGAGAAAAATTTGTGTAACCAATGCAGAGAAAATAAAAACAACTGAGATTTGCCTTTGATAACACCGGAATTTTCAAAGGAATTGCAGTATTTTAACCGCATTTTTCTAAGGGTGTAGATATTTTTTGTGCAAAATACATAATGTCGGAAATTATGTATGGAATACAATATCAGATAAATGTCCGCCTCTGTTAGCCTCACAAATGCGTGCTCTTTTGAGCACATTTTTCATTACATTCTCACACATTTCACGCGGTATTTCATTAATTTCATCACGAATATTTTGTTTGAGTTGCTCAAGCGTTTCTGTTTTGTTTGCATAAACCTTGCTTTTCAGATATCCCCATAAAAATAAGTCCGGAGCAGTCAAATCAGGCGACCGTGTAGGCCAATCAACATCTTTCTCATCGTCCCAGTAATCGATGATTGATTTTGATAAAATGTTTTAACAATCAAAACACGTTGGTTTATTAAATATTTTTCCATAATAAATTTGCCACGTCTCTACTTCACGACTGCCAAATATGAACTGTCAATACTAATGTTTACCAAAATGGCGGCAAAACAAAGTAAGATCATACAATAGGCATCAAGGTTTTGTGAAACATTTCTTGATTCCAGTTTAGCGATTTGCGAAACCAGACCTTAAAATTTATATTTTCAATAAAAAAATGCGCAACAGCAGAATTAAGACTTCTTCTATGTTTTCACTGCTTAACTTTTCTACCCTATCCCTTTCTTCTCGTTCTGGCACAATGTATGGTCATGTTGGTTCTAAAAAAAAAAATGTAATCACCCAACGGCAACAACGTGGGCGATTTTAAGGCAACATCAATAGAACACAACGTCAATACTAATTTTGTATTCCCTAACAGTATTGTGACGATGTTGACTGTTTATCGAAACATACAAACATACATACATATTTGAGTCAGCTGACATTTATTTGACTATTTTCGGTAAAAGAGTTTTTAAATAAATAAAATTTTTGTGCATAAAATAAAAATGATTTTTCATCTCGATTCGGACTCCAGTGACGAAGAAAATAAATAAATTGACAGTGGAAAGAAGACAAAAAAAAAAAAAAACAGAAAAAACAAACTCCGTCAAAAGTAAGTTATACACAGTGAAATTTTAAATCTTTAAAATTTGATTTTGTCCAGTTTTTTCAGAAATAAGTACGCTAATTATTTTGAAACTATAAAAACAACATATTTTTTATTTAAAAATTTTAATCACCCTTATTCTATATGGCAAAGGCAATAGAAGACAACACCGTTTTTTATCTTTTGTTGCCAATCGGTATTTTAGGTGGAAATATTGCCATTTATCGATAACTTTTACATATGTTTGGTATTTTGTAAGCAAAATTGATGTTGATGTTGTCTGTAATTGCCTTCGATTTTGTCGTCGACATTTTTGCTATTGTTTTGCGCTGCTTTGTGTTGCGTTTAAAAACTTTAAAAAAGTTAAAGTTTAAGGTGTCTTTCATTCTGCGTTTTTGATATTTTTATATATTTGTGATGTGTTTTTGGTTTAAATAAACTAATGGAAAAAATTTAAATAACAAATAAATGAAAATTCAACAAGCTTGTGCAAGAACTTGAAAAAAATCCAGCACTTGCCAGAGGATTTCGCAGCGGAATTGCTCCTACTAGTATACTCGTATGTTTAAAATATGGTCTATTGAACCGAAAATACCTTTCAAATCTTAAAAAGGATAAAAAAAATCCATTACTTGGGAAATTATTGCTTAAAATTTCATTCATTTCTCATCGGGCAAGCGAAAAATACAAGACGTCTGTCTAAGCAGTCTTCTTTCCATGTATGCACAAAAAATTTATTTATTCAAAAACTCTTTTACCGAAACAACTCAAATAAATGTCACCTGACTCAAATATTCGATATGTGTGTTTTATGTTTCGATAATTAGTCAACATCGTCACAATACTGTTAGGGAATAAAAAATTATTATTGACGTTCTATTGATGTTACCTTAAAATTGACGACATTGTTTCCGACACCTAATAGAATAACGGTGATTCTTTTGGTTTTTGTGTATGAAATTTTATATGATTCGGGCTGGCCCCTTTAGAAACGGCAGATTAATTTTCATTTTCTTATTCTAAAACCCTCTACTATGATATGTGGCACGATCTCTGTATAAAATGTGACAGCACTTGCTGAATATTCTAAGTTTGTGTCGTTTAAATACGACTACGACTAACGTAATAAGGTGTGCTGTAACAAATAGTAAAAATTAAAATTTGCCAAACTCATTTCAACATCTTGACTTTGAGTTAAAATAAATTGTTTAATTGAATCGATTAATGTTAGCTAAAATTTTATGTGTTTATGAAATTAGTATTATTTCACTTAATTCGTAAAATTATTTTTCCATTTCTGAATTTTAATAAACAAATTTATTTAAAATTTAATATTGTCTTAATACTATCGCAAAAACTTAAAACAATTATTTTATAACCAAATCAAAGAATTTAAAATCTTTTAGAAATGAACTAAAACTTCTTTAAATGACTTTTAAAACGTTGAAAAATATTCGATATTTCATGATTACAAGAGTTCGTATGGCTGTTTTTAAAAAAGTCATGTTCACAGTACCACCTTTTTGTGTTCGTGTATACATACGTTTGAATAGTGCGAGTGTATAGTTTACATAATTTCTTTTGTTTGATAAAACAGCAAGAAAAAAAAAATAGCATGTCAACAAAAGTCCAACCAACCACCCAGTCAAATAAAGAGGAACCTTCAACATCATCATCATTATGATCGTCATCATAACAATACACTTTGTTTGTTGGAAACATTTACTTTTTTCACTCACTCCCTCTCCAATTTTTTCTTCTATTTAGACCTTTAAGTGCATACATGTGACTTGTGCATGTGCGATAGTAATGTGTTTGTTTGTTCGTCAGTATGTGTGTGTAAATAAATATATTTATGTATGTTTATAGTACTCATATACATACGAGTATACCGTAAAGTAGTAGTTAGACAACGCATCACTGCTTTCATGCAATGCAAAATATGTTAAATGCTCATAACTTGACGTATTATTTATGAGTGTAAAACACGTGATGTAGCAACACTCACGTGTGCTAAAAATGTTTCAACAATTTCTTTTCTATTGTATTTCTTGTTATCGCTTTTATCGCAAAAGAACTCTTTTGGCTTTTGTTTGCTTGAGGAGGATACACGTACACATGCATGCATATGTACATACATAAGTCCATACAAACATGGAGAGACACACACATCCACACATATTCAAGTTTGTTCATATATTCAAGATTAGTATGGCCGGTGGTGATGGTAGATGGTTATGGTTGGCGATATGAAATTTGTGAAAACACGATACATATACGAGTACATATAAAAATGGGTGCAAGTGCATGAGGAATATGTCAACTTTAAAAGATTTCTTCATTTCGTTGTCGTTGTTTGCTTTTACGGAAAATGCCACAGGTTAAACACTGTAATGAGTTAAGTTAGAAGGTTTAGTGTTTGTTGGCAGTAGACAAATTTAACTCGAATTGGTAGCAAGAAGGCACACAGATTGTTAGCTACAATAATTTTAAAAGAAAACTAGCTGTTGATTTCAATATTTTTACGAGTATAATAAATTTTCAAGTGGTTTATTGTATAGACAATAAAAAGAATTGTGTTGAATGTTTTTTTTTTTTTGAACATTTTATAATTGCAATGGATTTTCTAAAGGACTAAGGCTTGCTTGTTAATTTTTTAGCTGAAATATTTAATATTTTTTTATTAGATTTCCCTTAATTTATTGAGATTGTGCGTTAGAGTCGTACATGTTTTATTATTGGATTTTATAAAATAAAAATAGCCTTCTCCTTATTAATGAACAAATAATGTTGAATTGAAATCAGAAAAATTTTATAAGAATAGTATTTAAAATTTGTTGATTTAAACAAGATGATATTTAATTATTAAACAATAAAGGTAGAAAAAATTAAATGCAAACATTTATCAGCGATTTATATGATTTCCCGAGGATAAATGTGCGAATATATATGCATATTGCATTTAAAAAGTTTGTGATAAAAGAAGAAATATTTCAATTTTTATTTTTAGATGGTTTTGATTTCTTTTTTATTTTATTGTTGCAACATTTTAATACATATAAGTAAATTTAGAACGGCTTTTCTTATGTTCTACCAAAACGGACTAAGGCCTTTAATGCTCACCACGATCTAGACTAGATAAATTAATTTTGAACAGAAAATAATGATATGCTCCGTGAAGTAATTTTAGTATAAATAAAAACTTTTTTTTAATTTTAGAAACAAGATTTCATTCATCGTTTAAAAAATTTATATGTATACTCGTATTTAAGTATAATTTGATTAATTTGTAGAAATTTTTGTTTAAAGGCCTCATTAACCTTGACTTTTACTTTCTGTTCTATTCTGAATTTTCTTGCAGAATATACATAGCCGAATAGATATATATTATCGGCGGCGGCGGCAGTGTTCACAAATTTAAAGCGGCGCTTCGTCTTTATTATCAGGTTGAATAATTTTAAATAAGTTAACAACGTTATTTAATTAAAAAAAACTCTACTCACTATAAATTTTTCGCGAATATAAAATTTTTTTATTAAAAATCGTTTTGTTTTTAATGTACTTAAAGTCGATGGCGGCGGTCATAATAAAAATTTATCAGCGATTACGCGGCAATTTTGTTCCGATCGGATTGGTTTACTGAAACAAGCAGCTGTCTCTTGCTGTCACTTAGAACTCTCCCCCCGGGGGTAGATGGTTCATCTTGTTGACTTTAACAACAAGGTGCAATGCTCCCCGAGGTATAGGGTAACTGTCTTTTTTAGACATAACGTTTTGTCAGTTACCCATAAAACTTATATGCACGGACCAATCTCTGAATTAACAGTGCAACGGAATGTGCATATATTTTATAATGAACGCAGTGGCTTGCCACGTAAGTCTACATGGAAGGTGTAAGGGTACCTAAGGTCTAGCCCATGACCAAAACCAATAGAAAGTTAATCCCTAATTTTTGGGATTTCCTTTCGAAACTTTACCAGTAGTTTGAACTGGTACTACGGGGCCGGCAGCCCACATGGGAGATCGATTAACACCGGGAAGTAGAGTTCTCTCTCTACTTCTTCCGGTGGCATGATCCCGTGGCCGATTGTTGGTTGAGCTCTCTTTGAGAGTTCACGTAGTGGTTGTGGTTGTTACCAAATGCTGGGAGAGTTGTTGGTTTAAAGACTGATGCTCGCTTTGCAGATTTCGTGTCTACCAACGCGAAGCCTCTATGTGCTGTTGTGAATCAACAGATTCCAAAGTTTAGGTAGCTCGCTCACTTTAGCAAAGTGTTGGGACATGACGGGCCTTGGTCATGTCTGATAAGTTGCTACATGTTGTCGTCCCCTCGGGGATGCCTTCGGGTTTTCCCGAGTGGGTTGGCCCGGGGCGACGGTGAACGCTTAATCTACACGAAGTGTTTAAGTACACCGCCAGATGATGCCGAAGGGCCGGTGCTGGCGTTAATTCTATCACATCTGTCACTTAGAACTGTAAGTAAAATTCAGTTTTCAACAGAATGGTGCGTAACAGAACAGAACAACTAATTGAGAATACATGTTTTCCATAAACAAAAAACGAACAGCTAATACTTTTCCCAAAAATTTTTTAGAATTTAAAAAAATGAATGTTAAATTTTAGGAAATTTAGTAAAATGATTGTTAAATTGCATGTTTAAAAATTGGTAATATTATTATTTATGCATAAAAGATTCTAAAATATAGTATATTACAATTCACGTTGCCTTAAATAATGCATTTTCAATATAACATCTACAAAAGTACCTACTATGTACTTCTTAAAGACCCTTAAAAGGTTTACTTTATGATACCACTTTAGCCAACACCATCCTAAAAGCGACATACCATTTTTAAAGAATGTATTTTGAAAATTTTACGACCCATCTTTTAAAGAATAATTAAAATTTCTTTGAATTTAAAACCATACATTTATACATGAATACTGACGAGGTTTAGTGCTTCTACCGAAAACAACGTTTATTCTATTCAGACCTGTATGTTGAAATCTAAAAGATGTTGGATATTAAAAAATGTACTTTGTTGCTTGAAATATGTCTAATAATAATGTCTAATATTTCTCTGATTATTAAAACTACCAACGTTTGTCTGTGTAAATATTAACAAATATTAAAACTATACATTCCGACAAAAAAATTATAAATCAAATAGAAAAGTTTAATTTTTCAAACGAGTATATCTTAATATAAGAAAGGCGTAACTCGATTTTTTTTCTTTAAGGTTGAAGGACATATCGCAATAAAATCCGTAAATTTTAAAGTACATATAAAAATGTTTTGGTGCAATTTATAATAAAAAAGTCAATAAATCTTATGCTTCAATTTATTTTATTTTGAAAGCATGGTGTATTTGACATTTGTCTAAAAGAATAGGCAAAAACGCTATTTGAAAAAATCGAATTACGTCTTTTTTATATTAAGCCATAGATATATATTTCTACAAAATAAAAGCTTGAACAGACTTGATTTTCTTAAAGCCCTGACATTTTTGTTTTTTATAAAAGAAGAAGTTCAAATAAAGTTTGGGTCCTTTTTAAAAAATAGAAACAGTTAAAGGTCGATGAAATAAGAAAAAAAACATTTATTCTTAATATTTGTCGCATGAATTGCTTTCAATCCGGTAGCACACACACACACACACACGCACCCAAATATAGCTTTTCACTTCATAGCTTTGCATTTATAATAGAAAATTTTGCATATTGCTACAATAAATTTTAGTATTTGATGCCTCTGTAAACACTTGACAATAAAATTATCAAGATTTTTACAACCCCAATAAAACTCAGGAAAACAAAAATCATTCTGGCCAAATACTGAAGCAAATTTATAAAATCTAAAATATTGTTTGAATAAGAAAAATGAAACGGAAATGCAATATGCATAACTTCACATGATTATTTCTTGCCAGCCACAAAAACACAAACACAAAAACAATCTCATAAATACCTTAATAGTAAAATGAGCTACTCAAGAACGACAAAAGGACATGCAACAAATTTATTTATTGTTGTACTATTTATTTTCATGTCATAAACAATTTATGTTCTTTAACACACAGAGAAGTTTTTATTTATAAATATTTTTCTACGTTTTGATTTACAAATACTCGTACATATGTATGTATGTATGCACATTGAAAAAAGAAATATGAAATGAAATCACTTTTGAATAATAAAATTATATAAATTTTCTCTTTTTTTTTCTGGTGGAATACAATTACATGTAATTTCATTGGTATTTAGGCTAAATTCCATTTAAAGGGCAACATTTGCTGATAGCTTTGTTGCTGCTGTTGTTGTTGTTCTTGTTGGTTGAAAAATATTGTTAATTTCATTTATAATATTTTTATAAATTGCTTTTCAAGCGAGCACCAAACAAGAACTCTGGCATAAAAAGAATAACAAAAAAGAAATAATTCTTTTTGTTGCAATTTAGGTTAAGGAAGGAAATGAAAAACTTAAGTTTCATTGGTTTTAATTTACACTTTTCTCAACTGAAGAATACGTGCAAAAATTAAATTGAAACCGAAATGTAGAAGAAATCCTAAATAAGAAAAGAAAAATATTTATGTATGTTTATGTATGTATTTGTACGGAACTTTTGTTTGTTGCAAGTATTTGATGGATGTTTAAGTTTGAACTTTTATAGTATTTTTCACTTTTGTTCTTGTGTTTTTAGTTGTGGGCCACAGGTGACGGTATCACATGCTTTCTTGTGCCCCGATTAAGAATCATAATTGAACTGAACACGAGATAGATTAAATTGTTGAAAAATAGCAAAAAATATTTAAAACATTTTATATACAATTTAATTTTTTATTTTTGAGAAATAAATGAATTCTTAAAGTTTTGCTTAAAATTTTTTTATTATTGTATATTCGAAGCTCTACAAGCGGGTACTAGAAGTCGTTAAATTATTAGCTGAGAGGGTCTTGTTGGATTAAAGTGACTAACATGTTAATCAGAAAGCAAACAATGACTAAGAAGTTGAGTTCGATTCCCTCACTGAGCAAGTCATCATGATGTTGATGAATATTGATGATGTGCATACAACTTCGGGTTTTGAAAGAAATTGGCCGGCGACTATATATTGATGCGCTCGTATATATGCATTCAGTAGTTTTTTCTCTGAGCTTTTATATAAAAATCTCTGTAAACTTTGTCTTTAAATATCCTTTTTAAATCCTTAAATTTCCCCAAATCAGAAAATATATTTTTATAAAACTCAAAACAAACTGCTGATGCTAAAAATTTACCAAATTAAATTATTTAGTTCTTTTATACAATCACCAATACAAATTGTTTGCACAAATGTTTTCGTGTACATCAAGTGTAAATTGTTTTTTGAACCCTTTCAACATGAAGTTTTGTATGTTTTACAATTTTTCAACATTTTAATTGATTATTAAAAAATTAATTACTATTGAACTGCAGTATCACAAAAGTTTTAAACATGTTTTCCATGTGCGTTATTTCATATGCAAACTACAAAAAAAAAAAAAAAAAAAAAAACACATACAAAAGCAGCCAAGGGAAGGTGACCTAATTTGAATTGATATTAAAAATTTACAGTTTTAATCTAGCGATTTTTTTTTAATAAAAAAAGGCAAGTTTTTTAAGAACTGCCATATCATGGAATAATAGCTGGTTTTAAATGCATAAAATTTTGGAAATTCAAAACTCTTTGTATAGACACAACTTCCTATTTTTATTACATACATTTACAGTTAGCGTTACGTATAAGTAATATAGAAGCAGTATAATGCTTATGCGTACAAGTACGTGTTAGTGATGTAACGAATAATAATTGAAAATTTCTCACGACTTCAAATCTGAATGCAAAAACTACGAAAATATTTAGCCAAGGAGGATACGACTAAATTTAAGCACTCTTTAGCCATATCGTTCTCCTGTCAGTGATGTTAATTCTTTACGTAGTTTCGGCCATTGAAATACAAAGGAAGTGTAAAGATTTTTACAGAACATCGTTGATCTAGTACCAGTGTCTATTTTAAAGATGGAAGCGGAAAAACTGCATTGTTTCAACTGAAATACTGTGTAGATCCCAAGGAGTTATTCTATAATAAGGTGGCACGACCCTTTAAGTCTAATGACAGATTTATAAGATTTGATGCAAACACTAAGGTCAGATCGAGAGGAGTATGTATTCTTGTCCGCTATCCTACTTTAAACAAGAATGAATGAAATCATTTTAATACATATACAGAAATGTACGAGGGTGGTGTCGCCTGAAGTAATTAGCACGTTGATAACTAAGCAAACTATGACATTAGACCTGGGATCGATTCCTGGTGAAGGTAAGTTAATCAACACCAATAATTTCTCTAATATTTATTAGTGTATTGTATTGTATTAATTGTTGTTGGACTGTTTAAAGTGTTGAAGGCATAACACTGCTTACTAAAAAACTATTCAGATAGGGCTTTATACTGTTGTCATCTAACGTAACAATTTCACCCTCCTTCTGCAGTTAGCAGAACTGTCGGCGAAGTAAAACAATTAATAAAATTTCTGCTTATGCGGCTTAACAAAGTTCATGCGTCTATTTAACACTAGAGGCGCTACAATACTGCTCTAACGTGCAAAGCATATTTGTAAAAGAGTTAAGCCTTTCAAATTTCCAACAAGCGAGGGTGGTGTTGGCTGAAGTGGTTAGCGCGTTGACTACTGGGGCCTGGGTTCAAACCCTGGCCAGAGCAAGTCAATCAACATCATTAATTTCTCTATTGTACATTAGTGAGACATTGTATTAATTGTTGTCGGACTATTTAAGTGATGAAGACATAGCACTGGTCACTAAAAAACTGTTCCGACAGCGATTGAAGCTATCCAAGCTAATGTACACAACATCGCCCTCCTTCGTCGGTTAGCAGAAACATCGGCGGAGTAAAACAATTAATAAAATGCCTGCTAATACACCTTAACAAAGTTAATGCGTCTATTTAACACCGGAGGCGCCTCAACACTGCCTTAAAAATTAACATAACTCGCAAAGCCGAGTTCTGAAAGAGTTAAGTCTTCTAAATTTTCAACATCAATCTTTTCTGCCCTATCCATCTCCCTGAGTTCCGACACAGAGCACTGCAAACGTAGGGGTCATCCCCTGAGTGCTGGTCCTAACTAAAAAAAAAAAAACTAAAAAAAACATCTATCTTCTCTACCTAGTCCTTTTCCCTAAGTTTCTGGCACAATGCATTGCATGAGTCATCACTGTGAGGCTGGTCCTCCAAAAAAAAATATAACATACCTTTAGAACTTTTCCCAAAGAGTCCTTTTGATGAATAGAAAGCGTATAGGGATTTTCTCATGCTATTTTTCATTTAATTTTTTACATTGGTTTTTTATGAGAGCTTGTACTCCAGGATAATGCCGCGGTGTTTGGCCTTTTTTAAGAGTTTGAGAGTATTTTCATTTAAGCCAAGTGGTCTGAGTTCTGGAACTTCGTGGCGTTAAAAATACTAAAATTGACTTGTAGAACTGACTTCCAAATAGTTTTGCTTGGATATATCCTGGGTGTCGAGAAGTCATAATTTTTGAATACTACTTTAGTGCAATTTATGAGCAGTTAGTGAATGGATTTTCTTACATAAGAATGAAGACATAAAGCCAAGGCACAGGTAGTGCCTTTTGCAGTATACCGACTGACTACCAATGATATGTTCATATTACGATATTTAGTAGTGATACTTCTACAGAAATACGCTTACGAGAGGCATGTTGCAAACTGTAGAAGTTTTCTGACGCTTAAAGTACCTTAACATCTATTTAGTTCAACAACAATTGCTTCAGTCAATTGGGGGCTTATTTGTCCTGCTCTTTGTAATGAGTACCACGGTCACCTCTCTTACATTAGTGGAAACGCATTCAGATTCTAAACTTCCATTAAGAACAGATATCAACAGTGAAAGAATTACGTTTACCGAACAAGTTAGTCTATCATTTCATTTCCTTGGACAGTTAATTTTGAAAGAAACCTCCATCTTTGTTGAGTTAATTGGAAGAATAAAATTTTTTTTTTAATAAAAATAAGAAAGGGAATTTATTTTTGTAAGTTTAAGTTATGGAAAAAGCAAATAAATGTATGCGAATACAAACAATTATATTCTTTACATCACTACTGTGTTCTTGTATTAAAAAAAAGAGTACTTAAAGCTGCATAATCTGATGGCACGGTTATATTATGCCAACACACATTAAATATATTTACATTATATTCTTGCAGCTTTTTACATAAAAAAAAAAAAAATCATTTTTACTTATATAAAATGCATGTAAAATAATATCCCGAATAAGTAAATGTACATACTGTTACAAATTTATATATATTTTTTTTTGTGAAAATCTCCGTCAAAATGAAAATGTTTTGCCAACTACAAAATCTTTTCATACATTTAAAATGAAATGAGGGTCTTTCAGTGGCTTTATTAGTACGCACATGTACAACTTGTATAATTAAGTTCTTAAAATAAAATTAATTTGGATCATTCAATTTAACAAGCTGTAAGCTAAATGTTGTTCTGCAATTTACTCTAATCAGCGGCAATAATTTCCAATTTCCGCTAAATTAAAAATAACACTTACAAGTATACTCGTACATATGAAAAAGAGGGATAACATTGGACATTAAAGATGGCTGCATCGATTTTGATTTAGAGTGATTAAGCTGTGTTTGTAGAAATTTAGTTTGGAAACCTAGAAGTTATCATATCTTTAGCGGCTGCTTAAGTTTGTTAGAGTGAAAGAAAATTTTTTTCCCAAATGATGTAAAAAAATCTAAATTATTTCATGTGAAGTATGAATTTACTTACTAATAAATAAATTTATGAAATCTGCGTAGAGAAAAATATTACCTATTTGGTAGGAGTTTTCCACAAATGGCATGAATAGATTTATTCCCTTTCAGAAATTTTAAAATTTTTAGTACAATCTAACCATAAGCGCAGCTAAAATTTAGCTTTTGATAAAAAGGATATATGGGAGATAGTCGTGTTCTTACACCGAATGAAACACAATTCAAAAGAGAGCTAAAACTTATAATTTTAGAAGAATTTGTAAATTTTTTGTGTAATCTATTCATATATGAAAGTAAAATTTAGTTAAATAAGATAAGGAATACATAGGAGGTGTTCTTGCAATTAACTGCAGAGCTAGAATGCCGAATTAAAATTGTTTTCTTTAGTTAAAAGTACTGTAAAAATATCAGCTTTACTTAGTGCGTGAAATAATTGAAAATAAATTTTTTTTTTTTATTAAAAATTTATTTATTGCAAAAATATCCGAGCAAAAACTACTGCTTCGGTCGAAGCAGGCTTGGGAGGTAGAGTTGATCTTTATTGTTGTGTTTCTTGCTTCGAAAAGCGCTTCGAACTTGCATGATTTTTGTTCGCGAAGTCTTACTTTGGACCTCTCCTTTTTTACATAAAAGAGCGTTTTTTCTTATCATCCAAAATGCGCTAAAATCATGTTCGTCTTTTAGCGCAAGTATAAGTAAATAAAAGAGAGAGAGAGAGAGGCAGAGAGCACCTTAATGAAATATTATCTTTCTTTCGCTGTTTACTTTATTATTCGTGCGTGAAAATAAGTTGAGCGAGCTCTCTGCCTTCTTTTTGTACAGCTACGGAAGCGCTTCAAAACTGTGCATCTCGAAAGCATTAAATTATTTAACTGTATAAGATTTTAATAATTTTTGTATATAAATAATCTATCCCCAATACGATTGTATTGTAAAAATTTGCAAAAACTTAAATTTTCTCTTAAATTAACTTATTTGTCACATAACAAGTATTTAAGTTCTCCATTTATTAATACATACAATCTATTTAAGTCTTGAATTGTATATTGGTGATACACTTCCTGTCTGTATTAATTTCAAATGCAATGCATGTATTTAAAATATGATTGTCATACACCATCACATTCCTATTCCTTTAAACACTGATGACACATGCTTGTATGAAACAAATTAGTTATCTTTTCTCCGAAAATCTCCTGAGCATTGCAGTCATATGTAATTAGAGAAATTATTCAGTTTTTTTTCCATCACAAAATATTCTTTTTAACAAATACGTACGTATGTATGTATTTGTGAATAAGTCGTGTTTAAAATGCAAAATTTCTATTTTATAACGAACTCATGATATGTGTGAATAATTTATCTGGAAAATGCAAATAATGTGGTTAACAATTGTGTGTGTGTGTGTGTGGTGAAAAGAAAGATTTGGGGTGTGGGGGTTGTGTTTGATGGCGATACTTTGGAGTTTACAGTTAGATGTAATAAAGGGTTTAACTGTTTAACCACATAAGGGTTATTTGTTGTTTTTGTTGGTTGTTATTATTGCAGCACTAACAAACAACAAGTCATAAACATTCATTTGCAAAAATTATTCATTTAATAAAATGAATTTAAGCTTGTGTTTGTATGTCCATTTTTTTACTTGCAGTATTCGAGAGTCGACTTTAAAGTACACTACCTAAAATGTATATAACGGATTTCCGACAATATAATATTTTATTTGAGTGATAGAGAATCTGACCAAAAATGGCTCGTGCCTTGATCGGCCACGTAAAACATCTGGACCAAATTAAAAGAAATTCTGTGGATTTTTTATAATTGCTGCGTAGAAATTTAGGAAAAAGAAATTTATAAATTTCAATTATTGAACAATCTTAACTCTTCATCTCTTGTACTAAATTTAAAAAAGTAAGCACAGCAAGCATGTAGTATTTGCACTTTAAAATCGAGAAAAAAAAAGGAAACATATAAATATCAAAGATTTATAATCATGCACGCACACACACACACACACACACACATAAAAATATGTATTTTTATAATAAATAAATTAACCACAAAAGGAAACATTATCAGACAAACATATAAATGTGGTTTGAAGTTACAAAAGGAAAGCAAAAACATTAGAACTGAGTCAAAGTAAATATAAATTTATTTCATTGTAAAATAATGTATGTTTATTTCAAGGTATCCATATACTAATGTATTTATATGTATGTGATGCATGTGTAGGTAGGTATGCGTGTGCTTATTTAAACCAAAATGTGTTTTAAGGATTAATAGAAAAATTTCATTTGAAAATTATGCATGCAGATGTACACACTAAGTCGATTTTCGCAAACCCTACACATTCGTCTGCAGGACACTTATGAAATATTTTGAAAACCAATTGTATGGTACACCACAAAAAAAAAACGATTGTGCATTTTTTCCCTTGTTTGCCCATGTTTGCCCATGAAGTATTCTTCTGAAAAAAAAAAGAAAAATGTATATGCCAGTAAATAACGCAGATTGTAGTGTGATCACATTTTATTTAAGCTTTTATTAAGCTTCATTTGCAATTACAAATTTTTTAGAATTTTAGGTCATATAAAACTTTATTCTGGATTTAAGAAAATGTTTTTTTTTTACTGGTGTGCATTTGCTTTAAAATAATTTTTTGTTTTCTTCCTTGTTTTAACTCACTTTTGTCAGTTGTGTATGTTATTTATAGTGTGTTGGTTTGTTTCTCTGCTACACCCGAGAGGTACAGTGCCATATATCGGTGACTAACCATATTTTGGTGCTGTGCTTTTTGGGAAAAATAATAGTTAGCTTTTTAACTTTAACCAAAAAAATTATCATACCTCTGAAGCAGCAAAGCAAAGGGTCTACATATAAGATATAAAAGGAAGTAGGATGCAAGTCTGGTAGAAGATGAGTAGGCACCTAAGATCTCCGCCCTAAATTAAAGTTAAGAAAAAGTTAATTTCTAGAGGTTTTCTTTCGAAGCTCGACCAACTGAGTTCCTTGTGAAGGGTTGGAGAAGTGTTGCTGCTCTTTACGATGTGTTCCTTGTGTATACCAAGGTTACATGATCCATCAGTGCTTGTGATTGATTGGGGTGCGCTCTTAGATAATGGTTACCTTTAACTTTTTAGATTCAAATAACACCATAAATTCTCTACAGTTTAGATCTTACTGTCGTTAACTATTTGTTCTTTTATTTGTCACAGCCTGTAAAGTTTACAAAACAAATTTGTCAAGACAACTTTATGTATCGCATTAAAATAGAAGTTACAAGTTATAAAGTAAATTAGTTTTTGTTGTTGTTTCTTTTTTGCTGTTTTATTATTGCTGTTTTCTTTAAAAAGCGATAATGTCATAATTTAAAAACTTCTTTTATTTGGTTTCTAGTTATTTGAAGCAGTTTGATAAGTATTTGCATGTATAATAAACATGTGGTTAATTGACAACAACAACAGCAACGTCAACTCTAACCGCATCTAATTTAACATTGTTAAAGAAACAGCAATACATTTTTTTCTCTTCCTTTTTTTTGCGACAACAATAAAATTGCACGAGCAACAAAACCAACACAAGCATAGACTTACAGAAACTATAAGTTCTTTTGCAAAATTGCATTTTTTCTAACGCAAATCGCGTGTAAAATACCAACAATAAAATTATAAAAAAAATGTATATGTTTGTAATGCAGAATTAGCATAAACGCTTCAGGATTATGTTTATACGTATTTATGTATGTGTGTATGTATGTGTTTATGTATGAATGTCTCTTTATGAGTGTTATTCATTCATATGGAGTAAAACGTGTAAATTGTTGCTCGTTTTTAGCTTATAAAGTTAAAGAGCCACAACGGAAACCAGGGCGTATGCGTGTTACTTTATTTATTTACATTTATCATACGTACAGGGTCCAAGCGATAGCGGCCCATATACTATGAAATGTTGGTAGGTTTGTTATGTTTGTTATTTCGTTTGTAACAAGAGTGTAAAATTTTTCTAATATTTTTTTAATTTTCCTGACAGCCAGCAAATTCCTGCGTAGAAAAATTTGTTTAGTTATAAGCTTAATTAAAAAAAAAAGTTAAAACAGTATAGTTATATTGTTAAAATAGTTAATTCAAGTTATTTAGTTAAATTTAAAATACTTAACTTTAATCGATCGAATTAAATCAGGGAATTTAATCAGGGAATTAAAGTTCTGCATTTTACTTAATTGTACACTGTGCTGTTGTTTCGAACATATGCCACTGTTCAACAGTTTACAAATGCAGTTTTTCTTAATGTTTAGTTTTTCTTCTTTAATAGAAAATTTCATTTTGCATTGAAAGTATGTGTTTATATGTGTACTCGTATACTTGTAGTTAATTTCAATCTCGTATACCACCGTAAAGGTTTTACTATGTTGTTGGTCTTGTTGTTAAATTATTTTATGCATTTTAATTTTTTATTTTCGTAAAATCCCAGTAGTTTGTGATACTCTTAATGTTCCGGAAAAAAAATTTGGAAAATTTCAGATTTACTTCGGTTACGGTTACGATTACGATTCCAATTAGCGATTTATAAATATTTTTTTTTTTTTTTTTAATTTTAGATAACCGCTTCTTTGAGACATGATGCAAATATTAGTTTGCATGGCATGGCGTGCATGAGTATGTGCACGTATGTGTGGCAATGATTTATTAAAACTATTTAACATCTAAGAAATGAGTGGTTTCCCTTTAACTTTTTAATTTTCAAATGAGTTTTTATTTTTAAATACTATATTTTGCTATAAGTTTATTACATTGTTCCGCTGAATAATTTTAATATTTTGTGAGTGCGAGTGTGTGTGCTTGTATGTGTGCTAAAAAGTTTTAGCACGCAAACCTTTTCATGCCTCTCCGGTTAATGCTAATAATGTTGCAAAAACGTTAATGGATGATTTGATTTCGAAGGCATTTTCACTAGTACACTGAAAGTTTTCATAATAATGTGTATAAAGTAAATCTGGAAATGGTGTACGATACTACTGGACATTTAAGAAGCAACTGATCTAAAATTATTTAATTATAAAAGCATGATAATATAGAAAATATTTTTCATTTAAACCGAATGGCGTGAGATAAACTAAATTCACATTAATTAGGCTTTTTGCCAGCATTTTTTTTATTTTTTAATAAGACGCAAAGAGATATTTAGTGAATCATGGACACGACTTTAAAATAAGATGTATGGTGAACATTTTTACCAAAAAATTCCAATGTTGTAAAAACAATTGTAAGCGAGATAACTTATTTAATTTAATTTAATTTAATATAAAATTTTACAGGACTTTCAAATGAAAATCTTATCTTAAGTTTATTTGTACTAAATTATATCAAATTCACTAATTAAGGCCCTAAAATAATTTTATTAATCGTTAATGAATAAGAGATTTAGTATGCAATAATTTATTATTCGATCAATGCATAAGTAATATTTACTCGTATACATTCATTTAATTTTCATTATATTCAAAGCACTCTAAACAATTAACTAAAATTTGGAAAATTTTACTTAATTTCAGTTCAAAATGGTTGTCGTGTGGCACCAGTGCCATTTTTTACAGAAACTATACAACTTTTCTTCATGCTCGCAAATAGAAATTTCGTCTTTCAAAGAAAATAAGAAAATATTTAGTAAAAACTAGTTCAGTGTTTGGCGCCCTATGCTCCAATGGGAGTTAGAGGAACATATATATATATAGTTCAGTGTTTATACAAATATTATTAACAATTTCTTCGTGGGCGATGATATATGACGTGGCTGGAAACAATGTTATCATGTAAATGTGAAGTATTCATTTCCTTGCTATGTGGTTATTGACAATGCTACGCATTCAACATATCTGATTTTTGCCTTCTTCTAAACGGTTCATCTGCTAAAATTAAGCTTTTGATGTCATCAGACCTCTAGAACGTCCAGAGATGATTGAATCTTTACAGGCAGGATGTATTAGGGGCAATTAAAAAATTTTTATAAAACTAACGTCTTTTGGAACTCGAACCGAGGAACTTCGGCTTAGTAGATAGGCACTCTTACACATACGTATTAATCGTAATTTTTTACCCCAGCAAATATTTCAGTGGAAAATTAATGAGACAAAATGTCAATAAACGAAAGGTATGTTCTTATTCTGTACCTTAGCCTTGGCATTTTGCTTCAAAATGGCAATGGCATTGCAGGCAAGTTAAATGTCACTGCTGAGTATTGAAAACGTGTCAAGTGTGTTTTGTGTCAAGCGTTCTGTTCACTAAGCTACGCATTACTGGCTAAAAATTAGCGTTTACAAACTCGCAAACAAAAAAAAAAAAAGAAAAAAATTAGTCTGCTTCTCTAGGAAATGAACTTCTGAACATTGGATTGATAAGCACAGATACTACTACGTTAGCTTTTAAGGTAACAAATAAGTAGTTGTTGTAACTACTGTAAAGTAATGAGGACTGTATGTACTGGTGATGTTAAGAATATAAATTCTTATTATTCGCGAATACGAATAATTATTTGAAAGAAACTGTTACACTATTATAGGTATTTGACATTTTTATGACATTTTGATGCCGAAATTGAAAACAACTACTGAACAATTTTAAATTATCTTACTTACATACTTTCAGATTTCGTTTTTCACATTTCATTTCATTATTTACCTGTGTCAGTGGACTTTCACATATTAAATTTTAGTTCTTTTTGAAATTCAATGCCTCTAATGAGAATAGATTAATATTTTAACATGATATGAACATGTAAGACTTTAATTTTTAAATCCTAGTTGCAAAGTATATATTTCGGTTTTCTTTAAATAAAAATTTTAAAAATATATTTTTGTACATTTTACTTTTTTTTGTTTATGTACTTTTTTCTTTGGAAAGTATGTGCAAGTTATTCGAGAAATATTCGCTTGAATTTGGCGAATACAAATGCGAATATTTTCAAATAGGTGAATAGTCGAATAATCGAATAAGAATACGAGTATTCGTAACATCACTAAGATGTACCTTTTGTTTGCAAAGAATGTTTTTGAGTAATTGGCAAGTTTTTGCTGGTACATTAATAAAACCAATTTTGTTGAAAATAGTAATTAATTTTAATAAAGGGTCCGCCAAATAACTTTTTTTTTTAAATGCTATAAAAAAAATCTACTGAATATTTTCTCAAATTTTTTTTTTATTTGAAAGTGCAATCCTTCCGGTTAATAATGAAAAATAATTTCATTCAAATGGCTGCCTCGGCTGGCCATGCAGTAGCCTACACGATCGGTCCAATTTTTAAGCACATTATCGATTGTGTGCAGCTGTATTTCACCAATAGCTTCACGAATATTGTCCTTTAAAGCGTCAATTGTCTCTGGCTTGTCGGCGTAACACTTATCTTTGACGGCACCCCACAAATAATAGTCCAACGGTGTCAAATCGCAGCTCCGATGTGGCCATACGACATCAGCTCTGTGGTTGATAATGCGATCTTCAAAAACAGGACGCAAAACATCGAGTGTAGCTTCGGCTGTGTGGCACGTAGCGGTGTCCTGTTGAAACCAAATGTTGCCAATATCCTCCTCTTCAATTTTTGTGAACAAAAATTCGTTCAACATGGCCCGATAACGATCGCCATTGACTGTAACGGCCACTCCTTGCTCATTTTCGAAGAAAAATGGCCCAATTATGCGTCTGGACCAAAATGCGCACCAAACAGTGACTCGTTTTGGGTGCGTCGGCTTTTCAATGTATGCGTGCGGGTTTTATATGCCCCAAATGCGAAAATTTTGCTTGTTTACATAAAGGACAATATTCGTGAAGCCATTGGTGAAATACAGCTGCACACAATCAATAGTGTGCTTAAAAATTGGATGGAATGAATTTATTTTTCATTATTAACCGGAAGGATTGTACTTTCAAATAAAAAAAGAAATTTGAGAAAATATTCAGAAGTTTTTTTTTTATAGCATTTTCCAAAAAAATAAAGTTATCTGGCGTACCCTTTAAATAGTAAATAAAAATATTTCAAAACATTATTTGCCTAAAATTTTGAAAAAAATTTTCAATATCCCTTCAATAGGATGAATTTATCCAAAAATATTTTTTTGATTTCAATGCAAACATTTTAGAGACATTTTTCAATTTGGGGAAATTTATCTTAAAGAATTTAATACAAAACCTTGGAGCCAGTTTGAATTTTTGCAAAATCTTGCATTGAAAAGAGCAACACGAACTTTGCTGACATGTCTATATTTTTAAAGCCATTTTAGATTTTTAGCCATTATTAATTTTTGCATACTTTAAGTATTGAAAACTCTGCAGACATTTATTTGTACTTTTTTGAATCCATTTTTCATTTTATTTAATTTAAGTTGGGTTAATTTTTCTAATTTTGAAAAATGAGAAATAGCTCTAAAGTATAGAAAAAATAGATCCTAATTTAAAAAAATAAAACATAAAAATGGCCCAAATGGTTGTTGTTTTTATTACAAGTCTTTGGGGTAATTTTTAGTTATTGGCTTGGAAGCCATTTTTCATTGGGCCAGTTTTCTTTGGAGACATTTTTCATTGGCGCCATTTTTTATGGAACCAACTATCACTTACAACTATTTTATGAACTGTTTTTTATTCTCTTAATATTAAAAAAAATTGTTATTGCATGGTTTTACCTTTTTTATAACGATTTTTGATTTTTGACTTTTAACTGTTTAACTAAAGATACAAAAATTTAATCTCATTTTGTGAAGAGATTCTACAAAAAATTATAAATTTATCGAATAATGTTTACTTATGCAATAGCTCGTTTGATCAAGCGTATGTTTATTTTATGAATATTATATACGAAGTTGTGTTGCTGCTATTTACAAGCAACAAAAAAAAAAAAAAACAAAGAAAACAGAGAAAAGTAACATATAAAACGAAATTAACAACAAGCTAAGAACATGTATGTTAACATGTTTTAATTATAATTATAAGTTTTACATGTATATAGTTGGGTATGTATGTGCGTGCAAAAAATGTAAATGAAAAATAACACACACACATACAAACCAATTATATACCAGTTTAATAGTTTTTGTTGAATAACAAAAGGGTTTGTGCTGCTAACACTTTAATTTTTCAATTATACCTACAAGTATATGTATGTATGTAGGTATGTATGCATTTATGTATATGTATATAAAAAGGGAATAATTTCACTTTTGCTCAAATATTAAAACGTCTATAAAAAGAAAAACAAAACAAATGTTGTCCAACCGTATAAGAATAATTAAATAAAACACTTAAAAACTTAGGAAACTAAATTTTGAACACTTTAACTAAATCGTTAATGAGATTTCATGCAACTTAACATTTATATTTGCTGCAATAGTAATTTTTAGTATTTAGCATGTTAGAAATTTTACGATTAATACTAAAAATTTCAATGTAGCATTATTTTCACAAACTGTATTATTTTGCAGCTTTTACTTCAATAGTTAAATTCTACTAAAATTATATTAATTTATTGTTCAAGATTTATGACATTTTAAACGAATATGACTAAATGTTTGGAAAATATAATTTATATATGCACACATTTCTTTTACCTCAAATCAATCCCGTCGCTTATTTGAATCAATACCTAATCGGAATTATTTATGCTCATTTTTATCCTGGAACTGAATTAAAATTTTTTTCTTACTCATATTAATTTTAAATTTGTCTATTATTGATATTGAACGTAGAGTCACATGTTTGCAGAGAACTTATCCTCAGTTGGATATTAAAATTACAATGGCAATTTATAAGAGTATATATCCAAATTGGAAAATGTGGCTCAAGCAATGGCGTATTAAAGTTAACGAGCAGAAATGTGTACACGTAACTTTTACGTTGCGCAGGGAAACATGCCCGCCTATACAAATTAACACCGAGACTATACCGCAACACACTGTAGTAAAATATCTAGGCGTTCATCTTGATCTTCGTTTGACATGGAAGACGCAAAGTTAACACAAATAAAATTAAAAGCAGCCCAAATGATTGGCTTATTGGAAGAAATTCTATACTAAGCCTAGACTGTAAACTACTATTATACAACGCGATCCTGAAACCAATATGGTCCTATGTAATCCAGTTATGGGGCACTGCCTCAGCATCAAATGTCGAAAAAATTCAAAGGCGACAGAATAAAATTCTACGTACAGTTACAGCAACCCCCTGGTATGTCAAAAATCATCGAATTCATAAAGATCTAGATGTTCCATTGGTGAAGACAGTATTTTCAAAAATCGCTAAAATATATTTAAAAAAACTTGAGGTGCACCCAAATGTACTTGCACGCAATATTCTACATTATAGAGGCTACACCCGGCTGAAAAGGAGGGATACTCTTTCTCTCAGCCGTACACGAGAGATGTAAATCAACAAAAATCAACCGTTAAACTTATATTTAATATTTTTAGATTTAAGATTTGAAAAACTTATTGATGTTTCAATCTATAATTGAAGATTTAATAAATAATAAAATTTATCAAAAAAAAAAAAAAAAAAAAATGGTATTAAAATCGACAAATAAAAAGCCAAGAAAATATATATTTTATTATATAATTGACATTTCGGCCATTTGTAATATGTCATCATGTACTGTCATTTGTTTTTCATTGTATTCAGTAGTGTTTACAATTTCATCATGGAGAGACATACGCAAGAACAACGTTTACAAATTATTCAGTTTTGTTATCAAAATAACCGTTCTCCAATTGCAACTTTTCGTGCGCTTTTGCCATTTTGTGGTCGTAATAATCGTCCAAGTGTGATCGCTATTCGTCGAATTGTTGAAAATTTTGAGCTAACATTTTCTTTACATAACGATCAAGTGCCAATAAGACAAAGAACCGCTCGAAGTAATGCAAATATTGCTGCCGTTCAGGCATGTGTTGCTGAAGGCCGCAATTTGTCGATTCCAAGACGTTCTCAACAATTGGAAATGTCTCAAACCACATCCTAGTGGATTTTGAGAAAGGATTTGGGTTTACATCTGTATAAAAATGTTCTCACTCAAGAACTGAAGCCATTGGAACACCGTAAACGTGTGCAGCAATTGAATTATTGCGAAAAAAGTGTGCAGATTCTATTATTTCAATTAATTGTGATATTGAATGGCTTCCAAGAAGTTGTGAATTAACACCATTAGACTATTTCTTGTGGGGTTATTTGAAATCATTGGTCTTTCGACTCCAGACTCTCTTCAAGCTTTACAAGTCAATATTGAACGTGCCATTCATGATATTCGCCTTGATTTAGTGGAAAAAGTGCTCGAAAATGGGGTTTATCGAATTCATTCCTGCAGAAGAAGTCGTGCAGGCCATTTGAATGACGTTTTATTAAGAACTTAATTCTATCGATTGTTCTTCTTATTAAATAAAATACTTTTGAATTTTCTTAACAATAAGTGTGTTTTTGTTTTAAAAGAAATCATATCACGCTTATTGGAAAACCTTTTATAATTTTTGTTCATTTCTGGTATAGAACAGAGGCAGCTAAAAAAGTGTTTAGTCCTTTTTGGAATTGATTCAAGTACAATTTGAATTAAAAGTTCTTAATCACAACACGTACTCCAAATAATTCTAAAATAATTAAATTTACATATGAAAAGTAATATTATCAGGCTCAAGTTCAGTTTTATTGAATTAATTGTAGAATAAAAATTGAATTAAAAATTAATTCTCATATTCTATTTCTGTTGAAATCTGGTTAAATAGTTGATATTCTTCTGAATTAGTATCCACTTTACGAAATTTGTAAAGATGGACAATTGAACGCTGATGAGAGGTGTAGCGGCCTTGAAATCAGTACTGATACATTCTGCTAAAAACTGATTGGATATAAATAATAATATTTTCCAACATAAAAAACTCTTAGTAATTTTGAATTTTCATTAATTCAATAAAACTGAACTTGATAATATTACTTTTCATATGTAAATCAATATAAGTTCAAATAATAATTACGTTTATTCGTAATAATAATAATATAAAAATATAATTAAATTTAGTAACATTGTTTTTGTGTGTTAGGGAAATCTTTCGTGATACTAATTTTAAGTGGAAGATCTGCAAAAAACTTGTCTGTACCCACAATGGAAGCCTCAAACCGCCTACATCTTTTTGTAAGTCAGAATTTTCCGAGCATCCGATGGCCAAAAAGTGTCTTTTTTGATGTGAGATGACGTGTTTTTAGAATTTGATGTCCTATTTGTCCTATTTAATGAGGTTGGTTTTATATGGTTTTTGCATCGATAGCTTATTTAAACAAGTTAAATAGTGACAGCAAAATAGAAGCGTCAAGGTTAACTTGTATTGCATTGCAGCTGCTAAATTAACTGATTCCCAAGTAATGTTTCAAGGAAGTGTTTAGGAAAGCATCATATAGTATTTTCACATGACACATATAGTTGTAAAAATTGGCTCCATGAAAAAAGACCTCAAACCAAAAATGAAAAATGCCATCAAATTTTTATATTGAAAACAACAAGATGAATGCTGCGGCCATTTCTATCTTTGGATTTTAAAATTTTGGACAATTATTCCAAAACTTTGCGGCAATTTTTAATTTTTTAGCAAGTAGAAAACATTTTCTCAAAAAAATGTTTACATTGAAAGAATAAAAATAATTTCGTGGCCATTCTGTTTTTTGTTTTGGTTTTGGGCCATTTTTCATGGGGCCGTAAAAAATAGGCAGTTGGATTAAAGTTTTTTATGGCGTATTTTTAATTATTTTTAGCAGTATTACCATATCAAGAAGAAGAAGAAGAAGAAGTCTAGTCTTTTACGAGTTGATAATTCGAAGGGTAGTATTTTGAAACAGTGACTCTATCGTAAATAATCTGTAAAATATAATAAACACGTCTTTGAATCAAAAGACTTTTCATTAATATTTAGTGGTTCCTTTTTTTTGGGAAAAGGTTTGCCAAGTGTGACCCTACCTTTAGTTGTTCGATGGCGTAGCTCTCTCAACACTTAAATAATTACTCCATTTCTAATTAATTACTACTACTATGAAACTGAAAATTTTCTAGCTTCCTGCTAATCGAATTGGAAAATATTTTCAAATTTATTCAAATATAAAATTAAAACATTAAAACGAGAAATATTTTACCCCACTTTTAACAAAATACCAAGCGTATTATTTTGACATTAAAAAAAACAAAATCTTTTAAAACTATTATAAACCATTACTTGTATATCATTTAAATAAATTGTTTATAAATGTCATTTTGTGCTGAAGAATATGCAAAGACTTTAAAAGAAATATTTTTTAAAGTGGAATTCTAATTGCTCACCGATATGCAAATTAATTTCTGCGGTTGGTTTTCTTCTACTTAATTTCCTTTTCTTAGTGCAAAACCTACAGCAAAATTGTACAAAAAAAAAAATATAAAAACTTTACAACGCGCTGTGAAGAACTTAATCCAATTTCAGTGCTAAAAGAAAAATTAAAGGAAAAAAAAAAAAAAAGAAAGAAAGACAACCTAAAATTAAAACATACATAAATTGCCATTTAGTGCTTTTCTGTTTTATTTCTCACTTCAAGGCTAAAAAACGAATGCAAATATTATTTAAGGTTCATATCCATACGACTGACTAAAGTAACGATTGAGTTTGAGTCTATGTGTATGTGTGTGTGTGTGCGTATGGCTGAGTGTATGTTTCAATGTATGCATGTGGCCTTGTACTTAATTTCATTTTTTTTTCTTTTATTTAAAGATAGACGGGCTCTAATTTGTTGTTTCTTCATTTCACCATAATAAAATAGTGATAGAAATTCTTTTCTTTATGTATGTAAGAAAGTATTTTTTTGTACTTAAGAGAAGGTGGGCCAAATGACACATAATCCATTTACGATTACAATGCGGGCGACAACAATTAAGATGATTTTCAGAGTCGATCGCAATGAACTTAAAAACTTGGTTGGCCTGGCATACCAAAAGTGAAAACTTTTGTTACGCTGGCATTTTTTCCATCTGTATGTCCCTTCGGATGTCAAACGGTTCGATCTCGAGAAATTTTTACAACAAAAATGAACAAATTCACTATCCTGATTATTAAAGGAATCGCTAAAGCAAGAAATGTTGTTATTGTAATGTATATATGTAGTAAATCGTAGTATATTATGTAGAAAGCTGTATTAATTTTAACAAAATCTTTATAATTAATAGGCAAGACTTCTTCTCAACTAAATACTCGGATATCCAGTATAATAGTACCTCATATCCTTACCCTATTGCTGAAAGCCAACCAATACAAATTTCTCCTATCAATACATCTCAGCTCATATCAGCCATAAAAAGCGTTAAATTAACATTTAGCAGCGGACCTGATGCCATACCGAGCTGTGTTTTAAAATATTGTGCAAATGCAATTGCTACTCCATTAGAAATAATATTTAAAAAATCTATAGAACATGGTTATTTTCCTCTATTTTGGAAATATTCCTACATAATTCCGCTGTTCAAAGCCGGTAATAAAGCAAACATAATAAACTACCGATGTATTGCTAAGCTTAGAGCAATTCGAAAACTATTTGAAAAATGTATCACGGACAATATTAGTCATCAAATATCATCCTTCTTATCCCTTCATCAACATCGTTTCAGAAAAGGCTGCTCAACAACAACTAACCTTTTAACCCTTACAATTCTGGTGAACAAAGGTTTTAATAACAAGCAACAAACTGATGTCATATACACTGATTTCAGTAAGGCTTTTGATACAGTTAACCATTTTTTACTATTACTGAAACTTCCTCTTATGGGATGCACTCAAAATACTTTAAATTGGATAAGATCATACTTAACAGGCCGGAAACAGTGTGTTATTTTCAATAATGTCTTCTCTAATGATATTATTGTCAAATCTGGAGTTCCTCAAGGCAGCCGTTTGGGCCCGATTTTATTTTTCATTTTTATTAACGATCTTCCGAGTGTAATAACATTTTGTAATGTTTTGATGTATGCAGATGATGTAAAGATTCTTTTAAGCTATTATAACATTTCCCAGAGAAACTATTTACAACGTGATCTGGATAAATTCTACGATTGGTGCAATATCAATTTGATGGTCCTTAATTTTAAAAAGTGCAAACATATGCGATTTTCACGTAGCTGGATTGCTGATGGTAATTTTTCTTTGGATGGAAATAATCTTGAATTAGTTACGGAGTTCCTGGATTTAGGCGTTCTCCTCGATTGTAAATTAAATTTTAATAAGCATATTATCATGATGGTAAATAAGGCTCGTGGCGTGCTCGCTTCCATCAAACGTTAGGCTAAGGAATTTACTGATCCTGTAATAACCAAACGATTGTACACATCTATAGTAAGGCCTATTCTAGAATACGGATCTATAGTTTGGGTCCCCTACACTCATTATCAGATAAATCGCATTGAATCTGTCTCGGTAACACAACATGGAACCCAAATGTAAATCTTCCCCCATATTCTGTAAGACTCACCTCTATTAATTTGCCGACTTTAGAAAGTAGACGAATAATGCTTAATGTAGCTTTTTTAGTAAATTTGTTAAATGGTTCTAGTTGTTCAGAATTCCCGCTTCACATCTAGCAAAAATTTGCCCAAAAAAGCGTAACCACTAAATACCAATGAAAAACTTTTTCATTTATGCATTTATTTATTATGTTAAACAGCATCTAATACGATAAGATTCTATTACATTTTCTATAAATTATGTAGGAAACTGTTTAACGTAATAAACAGGTATCTAAATCAAAAGTTTTTTCATTAGTATTTAGTGGTTACGCTTTTTTGGGCAAATGTTTGACAGATGTGACCGTACCTTGAGAAACATTAACTTTAATATTCCTCTAAGATCTATTCGGAACTTCATCTCAGATGTCTTCAAACAAATTATACAAACGCTGACCCCCCGAGGAGATTATGCAAAAATTTCAATGATTTTTGTAATTTTATTGATTTTTCTTTAAATGTTGACATTATAAAACGTAACATAATTTTATCCCTATATGTAAGTCAATAATTAATTAGTTAAATGTTTAAATATATGCAGCTTATTTTATTGGTCTGTAAGGATATTAGTCCATTGACTGTGATTGATTAAATAAAAAACAGACCATAATATGTAATGGAATTTATGACCATAGTAATGCACCGATTTTAACTAAACTTATATCAAATTAAAAATATTTATTCACAGAAGTTAACAAGATATTGTGGGTTTTTGTGGGTTTAGTAATTTGTTAGCTAGAATATCCTATTAAGTAATTGTAGTTGTGGTTGTTGTATGACTATTTTTAAAGAGATTTTTATGATAATTTCTTTATAAACATTAAAAAAATGTTATTCACATTTAGAATAAAGTCGATTGTATCGATCGTTGGTTATACTTTTAAAAATTATAGGGTATTCTACAAGGAAGGAATGGACCGATTTTTTATTTACCTAAAATTTCTCCAATACACATGAGAAAGACATATGATTGCCATAGCAGTCTTAGATATCAGTTTATCATGACATTTGTTTAAAATATTAGATAAATTTTCAAATTGTTCCGTCCACCAATTATCAATTGTAAAAATTTGTATAAAACAATGGAATTGAGTGCTTAAAAACATGTGAAAAGCTTACACTGGTATACGGACGATAATTGTGTTCTGGTGGGTTAGTCTGTATTTCGAATCGAAAGCAACTGCATTCGAATTTCAATGTAAAAAAGTTACAAATTCGAACACTTTTCTTTTCGAATCGAATTACAGATTAACACCCCCGAGTCAGAAAAATGTTTACAAGTAGTGCAAGCTTTTTAAATATGATTAAGAACATGTGAATCATAACGATCGCCCTGGACGCGCAAAGCACATCAACAAAAAATAAACATTTTGGAAAAATTATGAAAATTTTTATACAGAAGTTGTTGAAGATGTCCTCATAACATTTTTTTTTGGAAATTTTGGGCATGAAGCGTGCGAGTGTCACCAAGGTTCCTTCTAAGCGTGCTGAATTTTGGTCTCACCAAACCGTTGCAAGAACATTGCTCAGGAATTGTTGAATGACGTCAACGGTGAAAAGATATGCATACAAATGTAAATACCCTCGAGAGAAAAGAACCTGACACAGGACACGCCACGTGACTGGTTCCCAGGGACTAGCAATCGGTTCGAGTTCCGAAACTTTATATGAGAGGGACCGGTAACTTTAACATGGCGTTGTCATTAGAGGGGGTTAATTGACATAAATAAGATACCGGGTGATAGGTACTGCCCTGTGGTGGTTTCCGAAGTACTAGTCTCAGTTATGTTTTCATAAAAACCGGTAATAGGATTATCCTACAGTAACTCGTAGCAGGTTAAAGTTTTAAAAGTATTACTCGTAGCATACTCGAAAATATATGTATACATAAGTATGTATGTAAATCTTTCGATGAGACACTGAGTGATGGAATTTTGTTAGCACTTTTGTTCTAGTTTTGTGATATGTCCTCTTTTCACTAGTCACAACTCAGGAACACTTTGTACCATTCCCATTTTCACCTATCATAGGACAGGTATGTTTTAGACAATTGGTACAACATTTCCCGTAGGGTATGGCATGCTCTCCCGGAAAGGGAGGTGTTTTACGACGATTCAGTATATAAAAACTGAATCGTTTAGAGAGTTCAAGGACCAACAAGTTCATAACAAAATTACTTCGGGGATTAGAAAAATTTTTACCGCAAGTGTATTATGTCTGAGTGGGACTACTGTGAAGGGGCCAAAATGGAAATTGATGAAGAAATAATTATTTTTAGAAAAAAATTCATATCCATTTTAATATTTGAACAGACAACATATTTATCTACTAGTTTCTTACGAGAATTTCTACCTGTAGTAAGGATCGATAAATGTTTTTATTAACACAATGCCAAACTTCTATTATAACCGGCACACCAATATCCAAATAAACTACACCTACTTTCCATTCAGCTAAAAGAATATCAAGATAAATGATCTTCGGTCCTGTCTGTCTAAATCCGAAAGCAAAGATGGCTTCTAATAGTGAGGGAAAGCACGATACAACTGTAAAAAGTTGCCTGAAACATCCAATATGCGCTTAGCAGTCTTAAAACTGCTGAATGGTGGTTGCAAGTACTTTATTTATTTTGTCGCCGAACGTTCCAGTTGCCATTCTTAATTTTAATAAAGAAAAACTGCAAGCAAAACAATGCTATCTATATTGCACACAAAAAAAAAGAGAGTTAAGCCACCACAAGAAAACATTTTTTGCAAATCTGAAGTTTCCACGTTTTAATGGGAAACGAAAGAGTAAATGAAAGAAGGAATGCTAAATAATACGAAAAAGGCGCAATGCAAATTAAATGCATTTCTGCTGTAACTCGTATTTTTGTTGACTAGAAATAAATTTGCATAGCTTTCTATTTTTATAAATCTTAAATGAAAGCAACAATCGACCATTTCCGACCAGTCGACGAGGCAAGCGAATATGACCAAAACTGTAGTAGAATAGTAGAACGTATAAAATTATAAAAAAATAAAGAGCTGATGATGGTTAAAAACAAATAGAAAAATGTGCAAAAAAAGAAGGCAAAACAAAAGTAAATTAATTAAAAATTCATGACACAACACCTCCCCAACCATCAAATAAAGCTGGCCAAATAAATAACCGACAGACCGACAGGCGAGCGAGTCAGAAAGAAAAGAAAAAGAAAGCAAAACAGTTTGAGACCGCTTAACGCATTAACTGTGTGGGTCTGCTAAAATTAAAAAATATTAAAATATCTTTAAATTACCACAACCACCGTTTCACTAAATAGAAATCTTTCCTTTTCTTTTCTCCATTTTTATGTAAATTTCATGTTTGTATAAATATTAAAACATTGCAGGGGTCACCTTGAAGAAGAAATAATGTGGTATTTTTTTACTTTGCTTTGCTTTTGTTTTATTTTCTTTCTGATTGCATTTTGCAGTTTATAAAAATATCTTATTTAGTTAAGCTGCAACAGAATGCACCGTCAAATTATATATATATTTAAATTTTTTTCCCTTCGATGTATATATGTGTGTGTATATATCTACATATTTTGTGCCTTAAGGGATTTAAAATGTAAACTTACAAGCTAAAAGATAAAAATTGTTGGGAAGAATGAAAAAAAAAAAAACAAAAATACATAAAATTTATAAACATTATGAAAAACATTCGAAGCTCAAAATCAGCTAACAGATGAAAATCTTATCATCTACATGTTACTTTTTATTTCCAACAGCACGCATACACACACTTAGTATATTTTAAGTCTTTCAGATCTTCTTATCCTTTTTGGAAGGGAAAAAATTTAATCCAAAAAATTCTAGCTGGAATGTAAGATATAATTTTTGTATAGAAGAAAATTATGCTGAGTTGTGAGAAATATCTGATGTGCAGAACCAAAGGAACTTAAAATCTTGTGAAAATTATTTCCATCTTTAAATTTATACGAATGTTTTTTTTCCATTAAAAACCTTTTGATACCACTGATATGATTTTCTGACCTTGTTTTCTCATAAAGAATATCACAAAATTATATTTTATTAATTACTGAGTTCACACTTTCTAGTAAATTTTCTAGAAACCATGACGGATAATAACAAAATCGATGTCTATTCGCTACAAATTTCTAAAATCAATCACATACACAGTGGCTGATTCTTGTCTCGTTTGAATCGCCCCGATTGCATACAAATGGCAAATGCTTATTCCAATAGAATTATGTACGGTATGAGAATTAAAATTTTGTAAACAATTTATAATTTACAGTGTGTCGAGTTATAATTTGCAAAACAAAATATGAACATAAATAAAATAGTAAATATATTTTCGTTGTCTTAAAACTAAAGTAAAGAGTTGTAAGTAAAGACAATTTAATTTAACAATTGTTTTCCACAATAAAAGTGATAAAAATGGGGTTTTTTACACCGATTACGATTTGATTTATGGTAAAAGAAATGTATACGACTTTCAATGTGACGCACAATGATTTTGGACGTGGATTAATGCATCCTATTTAAAGGCGTTCAATGTGTCCTAAAATCAATTAGGGAGGTTTAACGAACTACTCTTTTTTTGGATTGAATTAAAAGTATTTTACAATTAAATAATCCGAACTTACTAGTGATGTTATGAATATCAATTTTAAGTATTGGCGAAGAAGAATAAGAATACCTGTGACAATATTCTCTGAATACGAACATTAATTTTGAAATTTAGCACCACTTAATATTAAAAATTGAATTGGAAAAAATTCCTCCATTTTTGTCAGTAACAATAAATTTCAAAGACTGTCACACTATTGCAGCAATTTCACATTATCATCGTGATGTTGACGAATTTGAAGATCACTACTGAAAATTTTTAAATTATTTTACTTACATACTTTCAGATTTAGTTTTTCTTACCCTGTTTGCACTTTTAAATTGTAATTCAGTACTGTTTGGCAGAACATACTTTCGCAGGTGGCGAAATTTTATTTCTTAAATTTTTGAAGTTCAACATTCCTGAACTGAGAATTGATTACTAACAATACTTAATTATGCACATTGATTTTTATGAACTAATCGTTTTTGTTCAAAAGCGAAAAACACTTGTTTACGCAACCGTTTTAATTAATAAATTTTATATTCCAATTAGTAAGTAAAACAAATTAATTAAGTTTAGTATTAAAAATATTAATTCGACTGTGTTCCAGGATAAAAATGAACGTAAATAGTCCCAATTAGCTTTCATTTAAGATTTCATGGTGTTAACCAATTTTATCGGTTGTCGCAACGAAAATTGTAGTTGTACCAATAGAACTCTATGATAGTTGGTGCAACCGCCACAATTCGGTCGATATCAATTGCGGTTGTCACATTCAAAGATCATAATTGTATTCATTAGCACTCCCTAAAATTTTGTATTATTGTTGGTTTCTGTACTAACGGAGCAATATTTTATTTATTTCTA
Organism: Lypha dubia; assembly: GCA_947311025.1. Lineage (NCBI taxonomy): Eukaryota > Metazoa > Arthropoda > Insecta > Diptera > Tachinidae > Lypha > Lypha dubia. The sequence goes on along the minus strand of OX371260.1, from coordinate 52,370,018 downwards.
ATAATATTTTGGTAATAAAACTATTTAAAGAGAAAAATATTTTACTTCATTTTTGTACATTATTCTTAAATTTCCAAGAGTATATGGAATCTTGGCAAAAACCTGTATCTGATCATGACTTAAATATTAATAATTATTAGCTTGGATTGCTGAAACAATAGAAGTATTATATTAAATTTTTTAACATTAAATTTTGATGCCATCTCTTCTTAATGCCATTTTAAACTTCTACTTCAAATAAAAACATACAAAATATTGGCTGTTGGATAAATCTAGCATCACTATAGTAAATCTTTACAATATCTTATGTAAAAATCCAAATGTCCAATAACAAAAAAAAAAAAAAAAAAAAAAATCAAACTTACAAAACAAATTGTTGCAAATGCTAAATTGAAAAAAAAAACTGTAAAGAAACTTTCAATATATTTATTTTTTAATAAACAAGTAACAACCATAAGATGACAATCTGATACCACAAGAAACTTAAAACCAAAGAAAACAAAAAAAAAAAAAAAATCAACAATGTAGACAAGTGCAACAGCAAATAACACAAGGCATAAGAAGTCTAAAAACAAATTGATTGTATATTTAAGTAGCACAGAAATGTAGTAAAAAAACGTAAAATAAAAAATATTAAAGCCAAAAGAGCAGCGGGCATGTTGTTACGGAAAAAGGTTCATTAACTTTTACACCTTTACCTATTACATTGTTTCTCTATACGTTCGATTCTTTCTTCGTCCAGGCTAAAGCCAATAGAGGTAGAATGAATAATACCTGTTAAACAAAAAATAAGTACAAAAAACTTAAGTTGAGTAATACCTGGGTATACCATAAAGTAACCAGAACTTGAACAAATACATACATAATAGAGAAGGGGAAACAAAAATTGTGAAACTGAAATGAACCGAACGAAACCAAAACAATTCAATTTAGTACACAGCTAGAACAAGAACTAAAATATTCCATTAATGTGTGTGTGCATGTGTTTGTGTTTATATATGTGTCTGTGCTTGTTTATGTTCGTGAGTATTTGTGTAAATATATATTTTTTCACTCAACAAACACTTTAAAACTTTAACTAATATTTAGAGTTTGGTCAATAAATAAGCAAACGTATACTTTTAATATATTGGATGGGAGCAAAACTATATACGTTGTACAGAGGCCAGAACAGTATGATTTGCATCTCAATTGTTCATATGCTGCCTTTTTGTGAACATTATATAACAACTTTTCTTTATTTTCTTTATTACCAAGAAGTTATTTGTATACCTAAAAATATAATGAGATAAATAAGTATCCCTTCTTACTTTGTAATACATTGGAAAGATTGTGAAGATTATAAAAAAGTTTTAAGTTATTGTTGTGTGTGTAAAACATGAAAGTTATTGTTACATGTGGCGTATAAGTGCTATATGACTAGGAATGCAATATTAATCATACGTATGAGAAATCTACTTGAATGTGAATGAATATCAGATGTGGCGTATAAGTTTTATACCAGCGGAAGTGCAATATCAGCTATACGTATACATTAAGTTACACACGCACGCACATACATTGGAACCTCGATTATCCGGTTCTCAGGGGACAGGGCCTAGCACGAGGCCCGTTTAATTGAGGTTCAACTGTACATAGATAACACAAGGGAACAAAATCGAAAAAATTTTAAAGGCTTGAATAACCACTATATATATTTGATGCATCATGGATACCTACATAAGTACAAAAATGGTAAAATTTTTCAATTCTATGGATATGTTTTTTTTTTTTAATTTTTTCTAAAATTTGGGATTTTCGAAGGGACTGATTTACCAATTTTAACATAACTATGGAACGACTTGTTCAATTTTGTCATAAAACATACTAAAAAACTTGAAATGAAATTACTTTTAAGCCATGCTAATATAATTTTTTTATAAACTCAACGGTTTCGGAATTATTTAGACTGCAATGATTACAAATAATTTTTTTTATGCAAAATTGGTAAATTTTTATTCTTAAAATATATATAAAAAATCGAAAATGGCAAAAACTTATAAACATATTTTTATTACATGATTAGAAAAGTATGTATATTTCAAATAAAATAAACTTTACTTCATGAAAATCGATGCATAAATGTTGATTTTATTCAGAATACACTGAAATTAACCGATTTTGAAATATGACTACGTTGCAATAGTTGCTCGATATGTACTCCACCACGTATTAGTTATATTATATTATTATATATATGTATATAACTATATACTATATATATACATACTGAAATTTGCAATGTGTTAAATGCACTTTCCGATGATGATGTGGAATCAATATATAAAGCAAAAGTTTTTTTTTAAAATGCATCTTTAAAATCTGATCTCCCGTACATAAAATATAATTTCGAGTGTATTTGCCGAAGTTTAATCAAACTAGAAAAAAGAGGACTTTATTTAAAAGAAAATTTGTCTATTATAGAAAAAGTGGAAGAAAAGATGAAAAATTTTGAAAACAAAATATTTTTTTAAAAGTTCAACAAAGTTACGAATCCAAACGTTGAAATTCAAACATCAGTTAAAATTAAAAATAATATTTTTTTAAACAAAAGCGAAGCTGATGAATACATTGATTCGCTTTCTCCTAGTGAATTATTATTGTTTAAGTTCGCTCCTACTACATCCAATTATGTTGAATGAATTTTTTCAATTTATTCTACAGTTTTATGCGATAATCGATCTTTTCTTTTTGAAAATCTAAAAAAAACATATGATTGTGCTTTGCAATAAAAAATTATTTTATAAAATAAATGAAAAGTGGTTACATTGTTTAAATTTTGGAAGCATATTTGAGCTTTTTTTGCTTATTCTTGGGCTTATTTTGCCTGTATTTTGTGCTTTTTTTCTTCAATTTTGTGATTATTTAAACTTGCCCTGGTTATTAGCATTTTTTTCATTGTAAAAACTTGAGTTAAGTAAAATTTAAAAAAAAATATATTTGATATTTCCAAAAGATCAAGTATATTTAAACAAGTGAATTATCGCACAATTATTAGCCAACATTTGCTCTCATCTATTAATGCCTATTGGCTAACACACTCACACACACAAACACAAACCCATACAAAGAGGCAAAGTTCATACTCCACTTAGAAGGGTTTTCCAGAAGATTTTGCTGGTTATGTGTTCAATGCATTTCGGTGTAAACCTGTGATGTTTTTTTTTTTTTTTTTTAATTTTAAAGTTTGCTGAAAACTTTTCACTTTATTTTCTTCATTTGTAATAACGCCACGACGTGAGAGTGTTTGTTTGGAAATATTGGTGTGCTGGTTCTTCGAGGCTGGCATCTTGTGACGTTTGAAACATTTTAGCTTCTTCATCATTCAAACACAAATACTTTTTTGTTGGTGTGCGCAATTTTGGTTTTTTTATTCCTTTAGCTTGCAAACTTTTCTCTTAAGATGTCTATATAAAAAATGTATATATTTGAAGTCCATGGTATTGTTTTGTTGTTTGATTTAAAATGTATTATAAAAGATGCAAAAAGGAAATATTATATTATAAGAAATTTTTATGTTGGTTTCATCATAATGTGTTTTATATAAAATATTGAAAATATGTTTTCTTGTTGTTGTTGTCTTGTGGTTGCAATTAATATAAATCATAAATATATTCCCATTTACAACCGGGTCTAAAGTTCAAAACAATCTTTATCTAATACCCGTACAACTTTAGTAAAAATATGGCTGGTATTTCACTTTAATACTGTTTAAAATTGTCAAAGTTTAATGATTTTTCAACCTGCTGGGACATTGTATTTAGCTTTATTACTTTCAAATTAGTTGGTTGGTTGCCTTTTGCTGTTGTCCAACAAAACAAAAAACTGAAAAAAGGGCAATCTGGTTCTTTTCGAAAGGTGTTGAAATTATATGGAAAAGTTAAACTAAACAAAAACTTAGTTTTTTAACAAATTTTTTTTTGTTGTGTTTGTTAATCAACAAGAAGTTTAATTTCCAGTTTAGAGTTTGTGAAAGATGATGATTAAGACAGCAATCGATATTTGTTAAATAATTTATGAAGGGAATAGACGCCTAAAGTGCTTTTACAGGGCTGCAACAATGTAATAAAAAAAAAGAGCTATCAAGTGAAGTTACAAGCTAATATTTTCAACAGGTAAGTTGTGGGTTAGGTTGTCTTATTTAAAGTTTTTGAAAGTTGTGATCTTTGAGCACATTTTTTTTTGAAAAAGCTCATCAAGAAAAACCCTAAGTTTTGTATAAAAAATTAGTCGGAGTTTAAGCCAGCCACAGTGCAACTCCATTAACTTTTTGGATTTTTAGACGCAAAGTGTGGGCATTGGCAGCAGCGATATCATTTACAATCTCCTCAATATTAAATCTAGGTGAATGCCAGCTGCAGCGGAAGCTGATGATGATACTCGTGTCCAGCGTCCAGACACCATTCGAACTTCTTAATGTATGCTTACAAATCACCGGCCATTTAATGGCTTTAGATTCTCGCCATAACGAACAACCTGATTGTGGTGCATTTCTTAAAAAGTTTCTTTATCGAAATTTGCGATTTTTTAACTGCAAACACGTGTAAAATATTTATGCAAGCAAAAGTTATCTCTCCATAAAAGCAAGATCTTAAAAATAGTTTTCTTTATTTTTTAATATTTTGCTACTAATTGACATCTATTCAAAGCTCAAAGCTTTTCCAATCTTTTCTTTTTTCTTTTTTTCCAAAATCTTTTCTTTTTTTAACAAATAAAAAAAATAAAGAAATTAAGTACAACCTTTTCAAAGTATTGGTTAGAATTAGTTTAAAGTACCATCTTATTAATGAGTTTTTTTCGGCAAACTATGAAAGTGTATATATACACTATTTATCAATAATAATAATGAAAAATTACAAACAAGAAAACATATGTATTTTAAAATTGTTCATAAAAAAACTGTTTATAATCCAAAAACAGTTTGATAATGTACGATTTTTTATTTGTCCTTTTTTGCTTTAAGTTCCATCTGTCAAAATTACAATTCTTTTTCAAATTTTTTAAAACAAAAGACCTTAATAAGACATTTTATCTTTTTAAAAAATAAAAATATGCAACGCCTTCTTTTCATTTTATTTCCTCTTTTCCACCCATAAATTCTAGCAAAGTTACAGCAGAAATAAGTTGTATTATTTTGAAGGGTTTTTATTTTATATTTTGTTTTGGTGTAAAAAGTTTTTAATTAAGTTTTTGTACGTGTCGTTAGGCAACAACAACGACAGGTGGAATTACAGTTAGTAACTTGAAATACAAAAAAAAAAAAAAAAAAAAAACAATTAAATTTAATAAATATGTATATATATGTGTATGTGTGTGTATGTATGCGAGTGTAGGTGTATATTTGTATGGTTTTTAAGTGAACACGGATGGCTCTTTTATGGCAACACCACTTGTCTTGTGCACCTTTTGCTTTCTCCTAATGACAACAACATTTTAGTACAAATGAAAAACAAGACAATTTAAGTTAAAGTTTTGTTCCGAATTCTGCACACAACAATACAACAATAAACCGAAAGACAAAAAAAAAAAATAATCATCTTTTCGTTGACTATGAAATCATATAATTCTTAATTTGAGGGCCAGTGATGGCAAGGAGTTGATTATTTTTTTTTATTTCTTTCAATACTTAACAAAGTTATGAACTCAATTATAAAATTTTTATTTTATCTGCAGTCGAACTTTTGTTATATACGAATTCAGGCAGCGACTGATTCCGTTCCGATTTTATTTAATCTAGTTTATTTTCCAATATTTATTTTGAATGCATTTTATTTGTTCCTTTAGCTCGGAGTTGAAGCTATAAATTTATAAAATAATTTTTAATTTTTTTTGCCTGACATAAATCTCCAAAGCACTGTGGGACATATCGCGAGAATCCGGTAAGAATTTTGAAAAGCTGAAAACGGAAAAGTTTAACGCAGTTCTGAATCATGCCCTAATAATTAATGTCAAGCCTCATTTACATTTCTGTAGCCCGAAATGTATTATACATATACAGTTGTTTTACCTTCATGGAGTTCTAATAGATCTTTGTTAAATCCTTTGCGTATAATGATGTTAAAATTTCCTGTGTTTAACTAAAATTCTCTTTTATTTACATAATTTTTCTTACTAATATTTGTACATATATTTTTGTTTTTGACATTGGCCATTTATGTTTTTTAAGAACATGTTCCAAGTACATGATAAAAGTGTTTTATTTCACTTTTTGTCTCGATATACAAAATGCAAAAGTAATAGCCAGACTACAATTTGGTATACATACACAGATATACTTCATACACACGCATTCACATAGAGATAGAAAATCTGCAAAAGGACATTTAACTTGTCTGGAATCGAAAAGACTCAACGTTTGTAGGAGGTTTTTAAATGATAATATTTTAAGACAGTCGTATACAGAGGCAGGTGTAAAATATAAACAGCATTAGATAGCAAATATTTAGAATCTAGGAGGAAGAAAAGAAAAAAAAAAAAAAAACAAAAAGCAAAAACTAAACTACAGATTAAACAATAAAAGTGGCATAAGAGTTTCATGGTATGTAAAGCCCATTCCAAGTAGAAGATTTTATTGGTCTTTGAGGATTAACTGTTTAAATGCGAATGTTTGTTTAAATGAATGTCCTGAAAATTTACAGTTGGAGTTATGTTTCCTTTTCTAATTTAGCTGGCTGCTGTATACATATTTATTATATAAATTTAACTAATTCAATTTTATGAGATTTATAACTTTGTTACTAATTTCTTTGTTGATGCTTTTAATTACAATTTTCGTTTCTAAAAAATAAATATATATGATAGCTCGTATGCCAAATTGTTAATTATAGTTAAATATTTAATATAGAAATTGAATTTTGTTTGAGTCTGCTTTAGGCTTGATAATTAAAAGAAAAAGAAACCAAAATATTCTTCTTTTTTAAAAAGTTCTATGAGGAAGGGGCATCCACCATACAAATAAAATATTTATGTGTCTGTGCACCTGAAGCACAGAGTGTTTTTAATTAAGCGCGATTTCTTAAGTTGTAATGAAATTCCACAAAAGGATAGAAAAATCAATTATTTATACTTTTTATAAGTGCTGGTTTTATATTACACATGCAGAGAAAAGACATGATTGCAAAATGTTCATGTCTACTAAGTATATCTGCCACAACCAAATAATTATTCATTGAAGCATTCTTCAATTATTAAAATATTTGATGCGACAATAAAATAATCATTCTGGAAACCCAGAATTGAAATAAAAATTGAATGTATCAAAAAAAGTATTTTCGCTGCTACAAGAGTATATTTTGCAAATGAAAATAATAAAAGTTTATCTAAAATTAAAGTTTATTGTGACCATACATTGTTTGTTTTCTGAAAAGAAACAAAATAGCTATCAATCATATGTAACTTCAGTCGTTCATAGAATTTAATAAGGCGAGGAGATGTGAAGTGAAAAAATTAATGTTAAAATTATAATAATATGATGAAAGTTATTTAATTTTACAAAAAAATAAAAGTGCATCTTAAATCTTCAACATCAGAGGTTTAAGGTACATAAACGAGTACATACTAATATATGGAGTGAATTAAATATACGAATGTATATACTCGGAACTGCAAAGGATGGCAATTGGATTTTACATAAATATCCCGATAAATAAGTTAATTATTTTGAATTTTATTCAATTTAATTTGTCGAGAAAAGTTTATTCGATAAATATTTTCAGATAAAAATATTTATCAAAAATATTATTTGATTTAATTTAATTTAATATGTATTTGTGTGTGGATTTTTCTTTTATCTAAGCAAAATGCCAAATTGTTTACATAAACCAGGAAAATAACATTTTCATAGTTACTATAATGCGCTCAAATTTCTCAGCATTTGCAGAGAATACTATGTTCATACAATGGTATTGTTCCTTAGATGACAAATGCAATATATAGTAGCTGCAACCATTAATCTGAACATGAAATGATAGTTTGCGATTATGATTCCATCAACCATGTGTTTTCTTTGCGTGCAACAAATTTGGGCAGTAAAATATTTAACCTAGCATATAAAATTTTAATAATTGTGGTCTAGTTGCCTCAACAAATTTAAGTTTCCCATTCGCCGTTTGAACTTCGCAACCGAGGATCATATTCACCAGCCTTTTCAAGTCTCAGTGTTCGCCATTTAATATGCAACATTCGTATACTCGTGTGTAGTACAAACATATTGATTTTGTATTAATGAAATACGCAGAAAAATTATTCCTAAAAATTTTCAATTAATACACTTACTCAACATTAAAAACTAGTTTTGATTAATACTGTAATTATATCAATTAATCATGTAATCAAAATTATCAAAAATATATTAAAAATTTTGAGTAATTGATATACATAAATTTTTCGTCATAAATTTTGACTTCAACAATGAAATTTATTGAATCTGCACTTCTCGTAATTAAAATCTATTTGAAGTACAACTCTTGCTTGACGATATGAAAAAAAAACTATTTAATTATTCAGGATGGGAATACAGAAAAAAAAACAGAAACAAAATTTTTGTTTAATATAAATTAGGAAGAGTCCAGTTTTGAGGAGTTTTTTTTTTAGTTTTGGCAAAGTTTAACTTGTTCGTGGGTCTTCTCAGTAATGTTTATATTTTAACAAGGGATACATAGGATTTACCCAATTTTCATATAAATTTCACACACAAATTTTCACATATATATTAAAACATTTAGCACAATTTTAGAGGCATTTGCGTGATTTTCGTTACTTTTACTGGCTTGCTGTAGCTGCAACAATAATTTTACCAAAATTTAAGTGTAGGAGGGACCCTTCTTCTTCTACAAGTTGTTTTGACTTCGCTCGAATTTTTTCATAGCTTGATGATTGTAAAAATATTTGCAGATAAGTAGTTTATATTAGCTGAACTGTTGTTTTTCCACACATTAATTGTTCTATATGTTCAAATTAAAAGTTGTTTCATTAACTTGGGCGATTGACAGAAGTAAAAGTTTATCTAAGATAGAGATTTTTACGTTGACGGTATTCAGTGGCTGTATTAAGTGTTTGGTTAAATAGACCTCCGATGTTGAAAATGCTAAATATTGTACGAAACATATCGGCAAATTGCCTCTAAAATGTCTATAAAGCTCTGCGGGACCACATTATTATGAATTAATTTTGAATTATAAAACAATAAGAAAATAAAAATAAATAAATTTAGCTGTTTAGTTGCTGCTTTTTATAAAAAATCCATGATTTTCTGACACATTTTATATTATGTCTATGTCTATGTCTATGTCTATGTCTATGTCTATGTCTATGTCTATGTCTATGTCTATGTCTATGTCTATGTCTATGTCTATGTCTATGTCTATGTCTATGTCTATGTCTATGTCTATGTCTATGTCTATGTCTATGTCTATGTCTATGTCTATGTCTATGTCTATGTCTATGTCTATGTCTATGTCTATGTCTATGTCTATGTCTATGTCTATGTCTATGTCTATGTCTATGTCTATGTCTATGTCTATGTCAATGTCTATGTCTATGTCTATGTCTATGTCTATGTCTATGTCTATGTCTATGTCTATGTCTATGTCTATGTCTATGTATGTAACGGAAGCTTTGAACAATATTTATTTAAAACTAGCTGAACCCGGTGTGCTTTGCTACCGCCCTCGTTATAGTCAAGAATTTATTATTTCGTAAGTATATCCTATTGTGAAAATTTAATGACGATCGGTCTAGTAGTTAAGACTATATTACGATTTTTAATTTTCCTCAGAAGAGGCGTGAAAAGTGAGTGGGACACTTTTCTCCTGGTACGTATTCCTAATTATGCTAATACCATATGTACCAAATATCATCGACGTAGGTCAAAAAATGCCCAAAATGTGGCGATTTAAATTTTTGGGTTTTGTCCAATCAAAACTTCATATTGCCTATTATTCTTTCCAGAGTCACAGTAACATGCTGTAAAAATTTCAGGAAGATCGGTCCAAGGGTTTGGCCTCCTATAAAGCACAAACAAACAAACAAACAGACAGACATTCATTTTTATATACATATAGATTGCCACCACCCCTCCGCCCGCAGACCGAAAATCAAAAAACAGACTTCACAGTTTCACCCGCCTGAATATTCTTTTGGAGTCCATACGTTACATACATATACACATCCTGTTTTATATATATAGATTTCATTTCCCCCAAATCCTGAATATCGCATTGCTTCTGTATTTGTGGAAAACCGAGAGAAAAGTTTTCTCACACCTTTTCCTCAAAATTTGATTATCACATAACTCCTTGATTTATGGATCGATTTTAAAAATTCCGTTGCATGTCGCTGAGTCCACATTTTTTTTAACTTTGCATTTTGCAATAAAACCAATTATAAATACTAACGATTGTTAAAGAGCATCACACGCTTTAAAAACAGTGGCATTAATTTTCTAGTTAATAATTTTATTTTTATATTAAGAATCATTTTTCCTTCCTTTTTTTTTTAATTAACTATAAGAGAGTTTTTCACTAAAATTTATTGTATTTGCTCTTTTGCAAGACCGTTTCCACCAAACACTGACACTTTTTATTTCAGAATTAAAGACCACTAAGAATTAAAGAAAAGAATTTGAAAGTTTGTACATGCATTAGAGAGAGAAACACATTTCTCCTTATATACACATAATTTACCGTCTTACTTACTAAAATCTGTTATCCCTGGACTTACATTTTGTATTTCTCAGTACATCTTGATACATTTTTTGCCAAAACAAGCAAATTAATTATTGACTAACAAAGATTTCATATACAACACAACATTTTTCAATACAATGCTGTCAGTGTTAGATGTTATCAATTGAACATGGTATGTATGTACTCGTATGCATGTACACATATAAAAGTAAGGGAGCACAATAATATTGATGAAGGACAACAGTAAATGCTTCAAATGCAGGAGCTAGCGAATGGTAATTGTAATAAATTTATTGTTTCAACGAATTAATCATAAATTTTAAACTAAAGAACTGGTTTACTTAATTTGTTTAAGGAATAACAACTAAGACTTGTTTCAAAGAACTGATTGAATTGAATTTCAATAAATATTTCCATTGAATCAACGTATTTTTGCAAAAAGTTAATGAATTTTTGTCAATCAATGTCATTAATTGAAACAAAAAGGTCTAAGGAAAAAACTGAGGGAGACTTAAGTTTTAGAGAAGCATTATTTTTAGTTTCCTTGTAAATGCAATGCATTAACAATAAACTTACGAATCAGACTCGGTTAAACCAAAATTTTATTTCCTTCATATTAATTTTTTTTTAATGTGAATTGTACACTGCTCAATATAGGCTCAATTTCTGCAGAGAGGGTTAGGAAAATGCAGTGGAGATGTTTCCACACTCTGCTATGATGTCCACAATGATTCCCTTCAAGAAATGTGAATCTCCTACATTCGTATTGTGGTCATATTGAGAAGTTGATCTCGTGAGAACATCTGGTCTGAGCGACTTAAAGTAGATTATGTAGAATTAAAGCTTTCAAGCACTTAAACAATAAGCCAACCATTTTATCCGTATACCGAGTATTCATTCGAGCTTCAGACTTTGCCAGTTTATCCGCAATCGGAAGTAGTTGCACGTTTAAGTATCTCATTAAGACACATCCAGCATTTATAAACCAAATTTAATGTAGTATTAACCTTTAATAAAGGCTCAATCACAGCTTCGCATTCAGCACAGAATCGATTATCTTCTTTGTATTTAATTTCTAACTTAGTTAGTTGGTCTTTTCATCGCTGCTAGCTGTGTATTTAGAACGCTGCAAAGATCATGTAACAAAATCTTTTGCTTGAAGAGAGGAATAAAAATTAACCACCCACTCCATAAATCGTTTTGGGCATTTTTGTGATGTGAAAAGTGAGCGTGCTGGAGAGCATTGCAGAAAGTCTTTTATCTTGAGGACAATAATATTAACTGGACACCATACGTATGAGTAATATTTTTTTACGTTATAGTAACCTACATTAAAGGGCTGCATGAAACTTAATAATGATGATCATGAAACTTTCATCATTATCTTTTATTCATTCGTTTCTATTCAATATAGATGAATAACTATGAACAGAGAACAATCAAGTTTGTGTGTTCACTTATACAAGAGCGAACGAACATTTACAAATGTGAAACCTAACATGGCTTGAATAAATATCAATAATGTTCATGCAAAAACAATATACTCTCAAAGATAAGTGTTGCCAGTTGTAGGAAAAAGGAAAATCATTTAAGAAATACGTTAAACATACACAAAGACTAAATTGGCAAAAAAAGAAGGCAAAAAACTCTAAAAAATTTACAGTTTAATCATTAATGATTTATTTTATTTATTAACGTTTATTGAAGGTTTATGTTATTTAGAAATGCAAATAACAAACTAAAATACATATTGAATTTGATTTACTGCTACTGCTCGAAATATGAATAGTATATACATACATACGTACATGCGTGTAAAAGCTAAAACTTGAAATTACATATGCAAGTAATTACACATGGGCAGCGCATGCAAAAGATTACAAGATTTCACCAAATTGGCAACATTGATATTGTGTGTTAATAAGAAACTGTGAGATGAGAGCGAGAACTTCGAATAAAAATCGTTTCAATGAACAAACTCTTTGTGTTAACGAAGTGAAACAAAATGTTCTGACTCATAGTATGAACAAAGCAACAGTTTGTTTGGTGTTCTGATTTTTATTTGAAATAGAGTTTTAGTCAATGAACATATTCATATGACCACGTCCATATGACCACGTTCATATGACCACGTTCATGCAGCCTTTTAACCTACACGCATACAAAATATACTTATGTGCGTGTGAAGTATATGAAAATATAAGTTTCAATATTTGTGATGATATTTCAATATTTGTAAATTAAATTATCCGTAAAGAAGCTTCTCTATGCTATAGTGAAATGTAGTGGAGCCGAGCATCATGTTTAGCACTCGTCAGGTGCCTCTGTCCTTCCAGGCAAATGTGTGCGTGCAAGTCTAAGAAGCTCATCATGCTGAAGCATCAGCTTTTACTGATTTAAGGAAATGAAAAGTAAACTAATCGATCGCTGAGTAACTCCCAGGCTGTTGAGTTTTATCATATTTTTAGGATCAAATTTGTGATTGTTTTTAGCGTATTTTCGTTAATTTAATTTTTGAAGACAATGAAGTAAGAATTTTCTATGAAATATCCTGTGCTAAAGATTAATTTAACATTAACAAAAGCCGATGATATAAAAATATGGGATTAAAAATATTTATTGATTTATTATTTGGGACATGTTTCCAATTTTATTTAAAAAAAAAAGTTTAAATTTAATAAAATTGGTTTGTTGCGTATTTTTTAAGTATCACCCAATTCAAACGAAGACTTTTGCTAATTTCTTTTCTCTTTGTTACTTTTCATTATTTTATTTCGGTTAAGCAAATTTACCGATTAAATATTCAATATCAGCTTTAAGTGGAAAGAAAAATTTAAATTGGAAAAAAGACATGCAAGTAAAATTCACCGTATGAACGCATATAGTTTTTAGTAGCAACTTCAAAAGGCAATTATGAAAAAACGACGAGCGAAAAAATCATCATACTCGTATGAATTGGTTGTAATTTTTTAGTGATTTTAAATATCTGTAACTTATCAAAACTGTAGTTCAAGTCTACTGATGATTTGGCACAAGCGACAATCATATGCAGATGATTTATAGTCATAATTTAATTTTTTCATTTGATTTTGAATTTAGTAAATATTCAATTAATTTAATTGTTATGCTGGATCTAGCATTGCATTTTCTAATTTGGCAACACTGGCATTGCTTGATATTTCTATAGGATATTAATTGCTCGTGTATTGCATATTTTATTTATCAGTCACATAATTAATTAATTTGTTTTCCTTTCAATATCTGATACTCGATTTATCTTTTCTACATAAAATCACAGTTTCTTTTAACCGAGAAATAACTGTATGATTATATATGTATGTGTTTTTTTTATCACACAGCGTTGTAAAGCGACATACATATCGCACACTAAATCATGAAACGGCACAACTCCAAATTGATCAAAATCGGTTTCTCTTCAAAAACCAGCTTAGGGACCAAATATTAACTGATCGTGAACATTTTTTGGCCATTACCACTTTCCTTAACTGGAAAAATAAAGATTTGAGTGTTTTCATTAAGGGTATTATGTCTCTCTTCAACATTTGTGATTTTTGAGTTGTGAAGCTTTATGATTTAGTGTGCGATATGTATGTACATGTGTATTAGAGCGATTGCTGAAGAAGAAGAAATAAATGAAATGTTTTAAAAGTAAAACAAAGTAGTCTCGTAAGATGTTTAAAAGTAATATTTTCTTATGTAACTAAAATCTCAGTTTAAATGAAATAAAATTTTTTATGGATTTTTGACATAAGAACTTAAGTCGACTTTTTAAAAATTTTGTAATGTATGAAGGCACAAATATTTAATTCACCTTTGTAACACTAGTTTTGGGCTTCCGAAAATTTTGAAATATTGTACTTAAGTTGTTTTGACAAATGTCTACGTATGTTTATTTATGCATATGTGTATCAAGCATTTATATTTTAATTCATTTATTGGTACTTTTATTGATATGCATTGTGTAAATCTTTGTTAGCAAAAAATGATGCTACAAGTCAAGTGTAGTTCTTTAGCTTTTTATAGAGAAAAATATTGAATTTGCAATTTTTGCAGTGACAGTTACACACCTCATCACTTATACAACCGGAGTGAAATAAATGCTTTGTTGCAAACTGCTGCTAAATGATGATAATTAAAGGTTGACAATGTGATTTACGTAGAATATAATATATCTTTGTACATATGTATGTACTTATGTATAGAAAAAGCATGGAAGCTGAACTACAAATACGAGTAAGAGTTGTAAGACTCATTAAGGATTAATGAATTTTGTTTAAATTTTCAGTTGTAAAATTAAACTATATTTTTTCTTGAAAAGTAGTAAATCTTCTACTCCCTTGTGCTGCTTATGCATGCAAGTGGATGATACCAACGAAAACTTTCTTTGTGAAAATATTGTTGTATGTAATAAAAAAATAGGCGTGTTCGGATGATATTAGGAGGGGATTTTCTAATCTCTGTACTGACTTTCTTTTATAAGAAGAGTCATAAAGAGCAGGATTTCACTTAGATATGATCCATGGCGCAAAATATCCACTAGGTGTCGCTGTTGTCGTCTTTGGACAACATATTTTTCCTATTCTATTTTATTCTTTTCTATCATCTGCTATCTGTTGTTATTATGTTGGGGTGAAATAGAAAATACTGTCCCAACAAACAAGTCGGTATGTGAGAAAAAAAATTTGAGGATGCAGTACTTTTTAGCGCATTAATTTGATCGAAAGGAAATAACACTGAATTTTACTGAAAAAAAGAGAAATATTCGAATATCCGATTAGACCAGCAGATTGAATGAAAATAATCGACGGAATATTTGCAGGAATATGCATCTGCAATATATAATCTGTATTGTAAATTTTTAAATTTTCTCGTAATAGTCCAAAGAAATTACCCAAAACAATTCTTTTAATTTTGAATAAATTGCAAATTTAATTAGTTATAAAAAGTTTTTTAGTTTTTAAAAGAACTTTTGCTTGTTTTAACAACACAGTTTTGTTATTTGTTTTTTTTTTTTTCAAAAACATCTCAGAAAAGTTATCACAAGTAAATAAAATTTTTTTAAATATTTTTGACCATTAATGTTTGTACAATTTTTTACAACTTGCCAACAACAACAGCGTCTTCCCACGAACCAAATAATTTATTTATTCTCGTACTTTATTTCGTATACAACGAAAAGGATTTTAAAATGAGTGTTTTTAGAACTTGACCAGCAACAGCTGCATTAAGTGTTATTTTTAACCTTGAAATAGTTTCTTTAATGTGAAAATTGTGTTTAATAATTTCTTAAAAAATATATTTCAAGTGTTTTTAATGTTTCTTTTTCTCTTTTGCTTGGAAACAAGTGCTTGCTTGTACGACAACAATGGTTGTTTGTTGTTTTGGCTTAAAGGGCTTTAGAAGATTTTCGTGTGTGTTTTTATTGATTTTGGATAAATTTCAATAAAAAAATTATAATATTTATTTGTTCAATTTTTGTTTTTTTGGCTCGTCCAATCATTTGTAACATTAGAACATTAATTTCAACCAAAATCTATGTATGTAAATGTAAGTATGTACTAGTGATGTTACGAATACTCGTATTCGTATTCGACTATTCGCCTGTTTTAAGATATTCGTATTCGTATTCGTATTCGCCAAATTCAAGCGAATATTTTTCGAATAATTTTCCCATACATTTTCCAAAAAAAAAAATCATACAAAAGTTTAAAAAAAGTACATAAAATGTAAAAAAATATATTAATTTTTATTAAAAAAACCCATTGTATTTCACGCATAGTAAGAAAAACGAAATCTGAAAGCATGTAAGTAAAATAATTAAAAAAATGTTCTGTAGAGTAGTGATGTTACGAATACTCGTATTCGTATTCGACTATTCGACTATTCGCCTGTTTTAAGATATTCGTATTCGTATTCGCCAAATTCAAGCGAATATTTTTCGAATAATTTTCCCATACATTTTCCAAAAAAAAAATCATACAAAAGTTTAAAAAAAGTACATAAAATGTAAAAATATATATTAATTTTTATTAAAAAAACCCATTGTATTTCACGCAAAGTAATAACCTTCTTAAAAAACAAACAAAAATATATACATATGTATTTTGCAACTAGTATTCAAAAATTAAAGTGTTATATCATGTTAAATTAGTCATCAAACCTCAATAGAGGAATGTTGAATTTCAAAAATAGAAGTTTTGAAGCCTCGGTGAAACTCGGTGAGATGTTTTGATTCTGTTTATATGTAATTGTATAAGGGTGGGAAGCTACAGGAATCAAACTAAAATTTTTTATATATGAAATTCCACCGACACAGGTGGATGCGCTTTCTGCAAAAATATGTTCGCTAAAATGCACTGAATTATTAATTAAAAACCCAAACAGAGTAAGAAAAACGAAATCTGAAAGTATGTAAGTAAAATAATTAAAAAATGTTCTGTAGAGGTTTTCAAATTCGGCATCTTAATGCAATAATAATGTTAAATCACTAAATTTTTTTTTTCATTTATAGTTACTAACGCAAAGGCAGGGATTTTTTCCAATTAAATTTGAAATATAAACCATAGCTTGGGAATAATGATTAGTAATCCTAATGATTAGATTATTTTATTTCTCTAATCGTAATGATTTCTAATTCTAATCGAAATTCCCAAGCTTTGATATAAACCTCAAAAGAAATATTCGTATTCGTATTTGTATTCGGCGAATACTGTTTTAAATATTCGTATTCGTATTCGTATTCGCGAATACTAAAAATTGATATTCGTAACATCACTAGTATGTACATACACATATTTTTATATAAAATTACGTCTGTACTTTGTGTCTGCCCATGCTGACTGTTTGGTTTGTGTCATTTTTTTATATGAAGTTTATGCGAAATGTTTGGCAAACATAATGCGTTTTTCCTTTAAATTTTTATTGCCTTTTTTCTTAGTTGTGACGTACGATTGCACATTTTTATATAATAAATATTTTTTTGGCACTAATAATACGTTTGAAAATATTTTAACATTTTAATTTTTTATTTGACTTTTACTCACATGTTTTAACAAAATAGTATAATGATACAAGGATAATAGCGATTGTGATTATATTTTTGTAAAATTGTTTTTCAATAGTAATACACACAAAAAAAAAAGATGTGTTTTCTTTTTTTGTTACTAAGAAGGTCTTTTATGGTGCTTTATGAAAACCAGGTCACACGCATTACTCGTGTTAATATATATTATCCACAAATTATTATTTATGTAAACTATATGTATGTATGTATGTACTTAAATATTTTAAAATATAATCTAGCACAGTAGGATGTCTCTGTACATTTTGCAAAAAAATTAAACACAAAATTACGCTGCGAAAGAAATATTGCCTACTTTGGGCAGGATAATTTTTTACACTTTACTGCCGTTTGATAAGATTTTTTTTTTTTAAATTTCTGTTTGAAACTGCTTTTGTAGTCATAAAGTTCTATAGGTGGTGTGAAACTATAATGTTTTTGATGTTTATTAATGGTGTTTTCTTTTCTACAAAATAATGGTACATCTCCATGTAAAAAGTGTACTTTGGTGTTCGTTTCTTGAAAATGTTTTGATCTGTAAAAAGGTGGTGCGTTTTATTCTAAAAAAATTACCCTCACTAGCTGTTCAAGACAAGGGGTTCTACTTTTTCATAAATTGATTTTTGTTCTAGTGAAACAAGAAGTTGCATTATTACAGGGTGGGCCAGACATTTTATGCATGTACCTTTTACTAGGGTGTGCAGAAAAGAAAACGCCATAAATTAATGACATATTCGGGCAGGCCACACAATACGATCGGAATGGTTTCAATTCCGTATCAAGGCACACGGTAGTGCGCCAGGCCAAGATCAGCCAGCTGTTTTTACCCCCCTCATAACTTTGCTCCTCTTGATCATAATAAAATGAAACTTCGAACATAAGATCTCCCAACAGAGGTGATCTCACAGGTTAAATTTTCTTTGTGCTACCGTAAAAGCTTCCTGAGATATTAAGGTGTGAAAAGTCCATATTTTAATTTCTAAAAAATAAAACGTGTCAATAGTTGAAAGACTCTCCATGACAATAAGATGCGGACCAGATTTACGAGCTTAATTTTTAAAGAGTCATTTTCATATATGCTGGAAAATGTATAAGAAGAAATCACAGATCCCACACAAATCTAAGTCGGTTATCAGAAACGTCGGCGAAGTAAAACAATTAAGAAAATGATTTCTCATGCAGCTTAGGAAAATTATTGCATCTACTTAACGCCAGAGGCACTGCAATACCACTCTAAAAATTAACATAACGCGCAAAGCAAAGTTGTTAAAGGATTAAGCCTTCTTCCAGATTTTCACCGTCGAACACTATACCTTTCTCTCTAGTTTTGGAACAACGTATGGCATAGGGGCCGTTCCCTGAGTGCTGGTCTTACAAAAGAGAACAAATATTTAATGGCAAATAGCCAGGAACAACTTAAAGATCCAGTTTCTTATGATTTAATGTCAGCAGTTGTAATGAATTGTGTTACTTATCTTAATGCATTTATCGTTCATAATAAACTGATGGATATTTTGGAAACAAAAGTTCTAATTTTGTAGCTAACAGAGGACCTCAATGTGTGCTTATAGAATTGGAATTCTTTTTTTGTTATCTGACTTGGAAAACACATCAAATAGAAGAAAACTTATTAGTCTCAAATGGAGTTTGCTTACTATTCATTGGCCTTAAAAATATAAAACGAATTTAGTGCTACTGGCAAACAATTTCCTTAAAATTACTAATGTTTTCATGAAATATAAGAAGCGAACTTCAAAAAAATTCTCAGGGGTTCTCAGGAGTTGTTAGCTCAATAACAGATCCTACACAAATGCTAATGTCTCTAAATGAAGTGTAGCTTTGCTTCAGTTAACATAAGTACCCTCGATGTCATTGTAAAATATTTAATTAACTATAAAAAACAAATGAAGAGAGAGGAAAATACATACATACATAGATAAAGAAATCAATGCAGTTTTCTGTCGCAATGCCCCTCAGATACAAATAAAATTTACTAAAACCTTTCGAATTTCTTAAATTCCTTGTTCTGCTTTTATTTACAGAATGAAAATTAAAAAAAAAAAACTTCAAATAGAAGACATTAATTATTGCGAGTCCTTAGTTGACGTCCGTACGAGTCATCTTTTGTTTCTGCAACTTTCTTATATTTTATTTTGAAGTTGCATTCGTGTTCATACAATGAAAAAGCTAAAGTTGCATCTACATGAAACATTTTACTCTTCTCCGTTCCTTTCTACTCTATCAGGCAAAAACTCAAAAGATCCGCAGCAAATGTTGAATGGTATGGGCTGGGAGTTATTTCCAATCGAATATTATTTATTATTCCAACTCCGTATTATATTGAGAAAATACATTTGATCAGGTGCTAAAACTGTTTTTATCAGCCAGGACTTACATACAATACACTTTCAATGTCTCAATGAACAATTTCCAATTATATTAAGCTGTTTGTTTTTTTTTATAAAAATGAGAACTAATTCGAGTTGAAAATTCTTAAGGCTTTAAAAAAATTTTAAAAATAGAAATAAAAAAACAATTAAATGACCAATTTCTTTAAAACTAAAAGATCTACCAATTTTGGACTGACCAGAGCAAAGTTGCCGCTGTGATCAATAGTCTCCTACTTCACCCAGAAAAAATTTTGTTGGAAATCGGTTGTGCCAATACAACATCAGTTGCATAGACTATATCGGTTACCACAATTGAATTGCTAGTTGGTGCAACCACCACAATTCGAAGCTCACGAAATGTTTTCTCTGTGTTGTTACTCTACAGCAGAAAGTTTTTGAAATAATTCAGTTCTTAAGTATAAAACGAAGACAGCTGAAAAATATTATTACTTCAGTTAAGAAGAAGTGCTTCACAAATTTCTCAGAATAAAATATCAACTTATTGTTGACAAATTTCCCATAACCGGGGAATTTATAGCTTTGATATTAAAAAATCCGGGAAACTCATTTACTTCGATTTAGCTTTAATACTGCTCTGCTTTATTCTTGTGAAATTTCATACTGATCGAATTATGCGATTAAAACTGGCTGATTTGTTTCCAAATATTCTGATTCAACAAAAAAAAAAAAAAAAAGTTCACGAAAATATCCTCTCATCTCTATTTTTTTTTGCAAACGTTTTTTCTTGCCTCTAGGGAGACATTCGACCTCATTCTATTTGGCAGCATCAATGTAACACAATATCGTTTTGTATCCCTTGTGTTAAATCGATATTTTCAATGTCAACATTGAAAGTAATCGATTACTGTCAACATATTTTTTGTATTTTCTAAAAAAAAGTGACGGCAACGTGACATTATATTGACTCTGATATTGTCGTCAGTATTTTTGGTGTTGACGAAGATTTGTTTCGTTTTATTTTTTACAAAATATAATAAAGAAATGGAAAAGGAAAAAATCAAATTGAAAAATTAGTTGAGGAAATGGAAAAAAATCCTGAACTTTTGCAAGAGGATTTCGCAGGGGCACTGTTAAATGCCATCTAGAGTTTCAGACAGAATCTTCGACACGACACGACAGGTTGTGATAATCCCAAATTGAAATCATTTCCCACACTCAGCTGGTACGATCCTTGGGATAAAAATCGTAAAGATGCTGCCAATTTGATGGTGCTCGGAACATATGTCGATCTAACCCCGATTTTCAAATGAGGAGCTATAATCTCCAGCAGACGTTTAAATGCTGCTTTGTTCAGCCGAAAATAACTTTCAAACCTATTAAATAAACCAAACCAAAAATGTATTACTTCCAATTAGAGGAGTTTGAATTTATCAATTACTTTTCATCAGGCAATTCCAAAATGTTTGATTTCTGCCTGAGAAGTCTTCTTTGCACTATTAATTTTTTTTCTTCATTATTATAATTGGAATTGGGACCGGGAAGAAAAACATTTTACTTCAATATATTTATTTATTTTTCCATCAAAACTTTTAACAAAAATTGCAAACAGAATAAATCAGCTGTTTTAAGTATTAGATATGTGTGTCAAAATTATCGATAAATATTCAACATCATCTCAGTAAGGGAATATCAAATTAGTGTTGACGTGATGTTGATGTTTAGTAAAAGTGATATTGACACAAAATTGATGACGATATTGACGCTACCAACTAGAATAAGGGTGATTGTTTCTTCCATAACTGCAAATATTAAGGTGAATTTATAATTATGAAGCGCACTATGGAAAAGTTATTTCTAAAGATTTTTGTCAAGGCATTATTAAAAATCCTATTAAAGAATTTGTTATTTTTCTTTGTTTTATTTTAAAATCTATTTCCATTATTTCGCTAAAATAACTTTAGGATTATGCCTTTGTTTTCTCATATAATTAAGGTGTTCACACTGTAGTCATATCAGTCATATTGTCATAATGTTTTGTTATTTTACAATAGTTTAAAAAAATTGTTGTTGTGCTTCAAGCAAAAAAGTCATATAATTATAACAATAGAAACATTAGTCGAGCAGCTGAAACTCTTCAGTCGAGCCGGCGATAATATTTACACGTCGGTACTTACAAATAAAACCAGAATAAAATTATATGTTTGCGTAAGTGATCTGCGCCGTCCAAAAAAATAGTTTAGCTCATGTTACCGGCATCAGCTGCTTTTGATTACATTTATTTCAGCAAGTTCGTATAGATAAAAAATAATTTGAAAATTTTAATTGTTAAATGACATTTTAGGTGATTTACAGGAAATTTATTATTTTTTTTGTTAACAAATCGGACTGAATTAAAAAACATTTACATTTAAGTCAAAATTCAAACGTATGCGCACTAATCCGACTAAAAAATGTTTATCAGCATAGCACACTAAATTACGACGGGGTGTTCACACTTGTCATATTTTGGTGTGCAATTATATTATGACATATGATTTTATGACGACAGTGTGAATACACCAAATGTTAGGTTAGGTTAGGTTAGCAGGTTGCTGGTAAAGTGAAGATTAGATTCCAGCTCACTTGGGTCCTTACATGGTCCCATTGTGCTACCTGTAATGAAGGAGAGTAATAGAGGGAGTAGTAAAGGGAGATTAGAAGTCGGAAGAAGAATAGGCAAAGAGAGGGACAGAGAAGAGCAGGAGAAGAACAGGTGGGAAAAAGTCGAGGCAAAGGGTGAATTCTGCAGTATAACAGGCAGGATGTCAGCCTACTATTGGGCGAACCATCCACTGCTCCTGATAAAGGAGCTAAGACAGCCAAGTTCCGTAACTGAAAGCTCGGAGAGGGTACTGAAGGATCTGTTGCCTAGAAAGCGAAGGCGGTAATCCTCCATAGCTGGGCAGCGGCATAGGAGGTGTGTTATGCTTTCATCTTCCTCCTCGTCGTTGCAGCTGAAGCAGTATTCGTTGTATGGTAAACCCATGCGTCTGGCATGGGTTCCGAAGGCGCAGTGCCCCGTGATCGTGGCCACAAGATTGCGCAATTGTTTTTTGGGAAAGTTCAGCAGATTTTTGGTTCTGTTGACGTCTATGCAAGGCCATAGTGTCCTCGCTGTGGTGCAGGTTGGCTCATTAAACCATCTGGTTTGTGCCAACTGCAAAAGTGTTTTATCAATTCGCTTCCAGCAGGCCAGGAGCGGAGGGCCGCAGAAATTGTCAATATCAGCAGCCTCTAGCTCTGTGCCTCTCCTGGCCAGATTGTCAGCGATGAAATTGCCTATATTTTCCCCGTGTCCCCGTATCCATATAAGGGTAACACTAGAATAATTAGCCAAATTGTTGAGTAATTTCCTGCATTCCAGGGTAAGAAGGGATGTTGTGTACACACCCGAGAGTGCAATTATTGCAGGTTTGCTGTCGGTTATGATTTGAATAACTCTGTTTGTTACTCGATAGTACCGCAGCCAATTTGTAGCCTTTTTGATGGCGGATATTTCAGCTTGATCCCGAATTCTTCAATGTAGACACCCCCTCCAACCCTGGAGCCCCGTTTAGAGCCATCCGTGAACACTCGTAGGGCCCCGTGCGTACACCAAATGTTACTTTGGAGAAAAATTTTAATATTAATTTATTTTATGTTTAATTTTCTTTATATTTCAAAAAAATCAATAGGTTAAAAATGCATTTTGGGTTACTACAAAGTACTGCAATTTAAGGGATTTTTTAATGCCAAAAATTCTAAAAAAAGTTTTTTTTTAGTTTAAGTGAGTTTGTTTTATATAAAAATTAACAACAACCTTTTTTAGTGTTTTCTAAACAAGTCTCATAGAGTTTTTCAAATATTTGATTGAAATATTATGTCACAGCAAATCTGTCTAAAATTGGTTAAGGTGCGTTCACGAATCAAAGAATGCTTTATATATATGTAGCATGTATGTGTATATGTGTTGCGTGTATTTGCCTTACATTTTGCATGTCAGACATTTATTAACATTGAACCTCCTTCAAATGCTTTCAGTACCTGTTGTTGTATTAAACTTTTAAAATGTTTGCTAATAGCTTGTTATCATTATTCGAAAAATTAATATAAAAATTATATTTTCTATGAAAATAAGCCGTTTGCTAACATGTTGCATGCCAATAAATTAAAACAAAATTCTGAAGAAAACTATGTATGTGTAAATATTTTCAACAAACCCTTCAAGGACAAAATGATTGACTGCCGTCGTCTGGCAGTTAGAAAAACAGAAAATTAGATTTGATTTCAGAAAAGATATAGAGCAATTTTATTTATTCGAATTAATTTTTTTTTATATTTTCGTAATATAAATAATTGAATTTATTGTGTTAATAGTACGCGAAAAACATTAAGATTTTATGAAAATTTCTAAGACACACTTGAATATTAACAAAACGGACTTTTGCTAATTTAAAGTTTCGTTTTCATCGAAACGATTTTTAATTTTTTATTTTCACTTTGTAGAAATATTTCTCTTTGTATTTTTCAAAAAGTTTCATTAAAAATGTTTTCTGCTGCAGAAACCGAACACGTATTTTGAAATTTAAAAAGCGCAGCAATAACAAGAGAATTCTATTAGTAAATATTTGAAACAGAGCAAAAGCATTTTCATTTCCAGAAATATGTTAAATTTTCATAGCAAAAATTACAAATAAAGAAAAAAAATTTTAGGTCGCAAGGGATCATTTAATATTTGAGTTTATAAATTTTTTTAAGCTTATCATATTTTTATACATGGACACCTGTAAGCAGGAAATTGAAACAATTTTTAGTGATCTTGCCCAGGATAGTTGGGTTAGGGAGCCTATTTGTATGAATTCCAGGCTTAACTAGACTTAACTTTATCCAATTGGTACCATGAGCCTCTTAAGCTTAACGAAGACGTTCCTAAAACACCTTTTTTGCAGTGATCACGGGACACTGGAAATTTGGCATCTATGCAAAGTTAATGGGCTTAGCGTTTCATGAACTCAGTAGAAGTTGAGGAGGAAGAATCAATGTCCAACTTTCTCTGAATTGCAACTCTGGGCAAATATCATCCTTCTTGAACTTATCTGAGCTGGAAGAGGGCACAACTGCCCAAATTAGTTCTTTCATCAGGAGCAGTAGTTGGTTTCATGACTAACAATCGGTATGTGAAAACAACCATTGTTCTACTTTGTGTAAATACTAAAGTTGTCAACCGATTAAGAATAATTCAATTAATCGATCAAACAAAACTAAATTCTTGTTCGAATAATTTTAAAATGCCGAATTTCGAATAACGAATAAATCGATTAATTTATGTCAATTAATCGAACATATTTTTGCAACTAAAGCCAAAAAAGAAACAATTGTTTTATATAAATCTTATCATATAAGTAGAAAATGTTGGTATTGTATTCTATTTTTTTTAATTATATAATTATCTTTCTCGGTTTGGAAATATTTTACCAAGAACGAAAATTAACAAAAATAAAGTCACATGCAAGTGTCCTAAAGTATACAAAATTGTTGGATCAAAAACAAAAAAAAATTAATAATTCTTTTGCAACAGATTTACTAAAACGCATTAAAAAAGAATAAATAAGAGACGTATAGAACTTTAAAATACGTTAATAATATTTTTTAAATTCTGGAAATTTTCCGTGCAATGAAAGTTTTTCAAATATTCTTCAAAAATTTAAACTAAAGAATATGCTAATTAATTATACTCTAGATTATTTTATGTTGAAAGTAACCACAATAATATAATAATAAAGTAATGATATAGAAGAAGTTATTATTAATGAAAATGACAATCTTTTATGCGAATTAAATAATTCTATTCAAAATATTAAAATTCAGATAATAAAAAAGAATTCAGCGATATATTAGACGATATAGTATATTTGGAAAAATCTAGAAATGAGCAGAAAAATTTGATATTTAAACTATTTTATTCTTTTCTCACTATATCACCTACCTCGAAAATTAGCGAGAGTTTTTCAAAATATAATTTAATAAAAACAAAAACCAAAAATCGTTTGAAAGCAAAAAAATTGTTTTTAAAAGATTATTTTATTTATTTTAGCCATACCAACTCATCAGTAGATGTTTTACCCTTTATTTAAAAAAAATTTTAAAGCTTTGTAATTCACAAATTTATTTGTGAGTTTTCGTATAAATGGATGAGCTTTAAATTTTTTTAAACATAAAGGGTAAAACATCTACTGATGAGTTGGTATGGCTACCAACGAAATATATATTTAGATATTGCTAACCTGCAACAAATAAATAAAAGTTGATAAAAATATTAACTATTTAATTTTTAATTTAATTTGATTATAACTTATGCATTTTTGTGTTAATGACAAACATTTATTTTTTGTCAATAAATTATTTTTAAGCAGTTTTTATTCGTTGTTCTCATCGATTAATCGAATATATTTTTAGCTTTAATCGTTTGATCGAACGAACAAAAACTATTATTTGAATTATTCGAACAAAGTTGAAAGGCGAATAATTGACAACTCCAGTAAATACACATCCCTTTTCTATCTTAATTCGTTTTCAATTGTAGGTATCACAAACGGATATAACCTGCACCGAAGTGTACCTACCTTGTTTTTATTATCTAGGCACACGGTAGTGCGCCAGGCCAAGTTTGGCCACACAGTGTGTATATTTACACGAAACCATTCGAGCTGCTCCTCTTGATCACAATATAATGAAACTTGAAACATAAGGTCTCCCCACAGAGGTGACCTTATAGGTTAAATTTTCTTTGTTCTACCGTAAAAGCTTCCCGTGATATTAAGGTGTGAAAAGTCCATATTTTAGTACATATTCACTTACTGACTCACTCACTCACTCACTCATTAATATTATTGGGCACTTCCAGTATAGCTAGAGAGCTGAAACTCGGTACACATTCAGGTCTTGGTGAGAAATTAACCGGAAAAATCTGAAAACGGGCACTTTCCACACGGGGTGGACCCGGTACCCCTTCTTTGTATGGGGCGCTTCCAGTAGAGATAGAAAGCTTAAATTTGGTACACAGGTATGATATGATGAGAAATTAACAAAAATAATTTTTAAATGGTCACTTTTCACCTGAGGGGACAAGGGTTCCTCTTCTTTGTATGGGGCACTTCCAGTATAGCTAGAAATCTGAAATTTGGTACACAGCTACGCCCTGATAAGCAGTAAATATAAATATTTATACAAAAACAACTTATAAAAAAGAAGTACGATCCGCACAAAAATACATATGTGCAAATAAGGCCAAGTTCCTATCCAAAATATATATAATAATGATAGGTACAATAGCATCTCATTTCTAGGTAACCTGTAAGCTTGGCAAAATTTTTTTGCCTTTCTAATATAAGAAAGAATTAAGTATAATATTTATAATATTAAATAACAAAATACCATTGAGATGCCAAATTTAAGAAGCTCTATTACTTGATTAGTGACCGAGTTTCGAAAAAAAAGGTTTTATACGAGTATATTGTGCATATTAAAAGAAAAATACCTTTTAAATCATATCTGTTTTGTAGATATTGCTGGCCGATACGATACTCAAAATTGATCGATAAAAAATCCTGTGGTCTATTTATTTATATAGAATTGAAATAAATGTCAGCTAAATTAAGGAATTCATTCATTGCTTTTTATCCACAAATAGGATTTTTGCTAAATTACTCAACCCAGTAAGTGATCACTGGGTCAAAAACGTGAAGTGACATGAACTTCCAAAGATCCCATAGCTCATGAAATCATGCAAACGATTTTATACATACACATAGAAAATATAGAATATATACACATACGCATGTAATTATGTTTCGGAAAACTAATTTTTGAGAAATTTAAGTTGTTTATTTAACCTTTCATTTAAGTTTATTTCACTATAAATTAATTTTTAGGATTTTACCCTAAAATCACTTTTAAAAGTAAAATGTTTCTCTATTCTTTCCCCAACACAAACTTCGCTGTACATTTTTTTGGCATTTCCATTTATGAAAATAAACTTAACAAGTTCAGTGAACATTTTGACTTTTGCAAATATTATTTTCTTTTCGCATTCATTATTGCAAACTATTTCTTTGTTGATTGTAGAAAATTTATCTTTTCTTTCATAGCTTAATTCAAAAATGAATTTCTCATTCTTAATAGTTGTATGACCTTTCATTTATGTATATACTCCTCCTCAATATGTATTAAGAAAAAAAAAAAAAATAAAATTATAAAAGAAAAATAAAAAAAGAAAAGCGTATGGGAAAATAAAACAAAAAAATTAATATCAACAGTTTTACGCTATTGGTTTTTGTGTCCTACCACAACCTGTAGCATGTTGTGTGTTTAGTTCAAGTGCCGCATAAGAGACCATTAATGTATTAAATTTACCATGCAGCAGCACTATACAAACACACATTTTATACATCCTGTACCTACTCATTTATTTATTTATTTGAAATAATATCCTTATTGGCTTCATCTCCTTCTATCTGTAAAAGGGGAAACAACTATACAGTTTCAACAGTTTGCGCGGTATAAATTTGTAGCATTTTGCAGAAATCGTCTAAAATTTCCCCGTATTATTATTCTTCATGGGGTAGTTTTCAACAAATATCTTTCGTTAAGTTTATTTTAAGGGATAAAATAATAAGGAAATTTGTTTTATCCCTTAGGGATATTTTCTCTTAAGTCCTTGGTCATCAACAGGTTTCTTTCTTTGTAATAATAATATTTAAAGAGAATATTTATAAATTTTTTTCTTTTATAGTTTAAGTTATATGGAAATAACATATGCATACAAACATACATACATACAGACGTTTATATGTACATATGTTATATTGTTTCCTAACATATGTACATATATTAACAATTCATTAGGACACGCATGTGTATATGTGTTTATTTAATTTTGTCACATTTATTATATTCTCATCATTGTCCTTCAGTGGGTGTGTTTACTATGATCATTAGTAGTAATATTAAATCCATCTGCTATTGACTAGATATTTTATACATACATTGAACTTTTATTAACTATATGCTATATATATCTTTTACAAACATATTACTTACATATACATATAAACGAGGTTGCACCCTGTTGTTATTAAAAATGATTGTTAATCTCCTTTTAACTTTAATATTAAGTTAATAATGTTCTTTAACGATGTAATTTATTTTAAAGAGGAAAACTAAAACTTCCTTACAGTGGGACAATATCCGAGAATGCGATCAAAAGTCATAAGCTTTATATTAAAATAAAAAGTTTTAAATTTTTTTATTTCATAGATTTTGTGGTTGAAGAGATCAGGTTAATTTTGTAGTGAAAATTAACAACTAAAGTATAGTTTAAAATATATATTCTGTCATTTTGCAACAAAAAAAAAAAAAATACATTTCAAAAAATACATACACGGTTAAATACAAGAATAAAATTATGTGATTATTTGCGTTGAAGTTAAAATGGTGAGTGCGACAAAATTTTCTAGATTAAATTAAACACCTTCAAATTTTCTTCCGATTAATTTGGCAGCCTGCCTTTCGGCTTAAGCCCACTCTGCTCTAAACACCGTGTGTGTTTTATGCGTTCACAAGCACCCTTAAGTCAATACTAGGGCGCACAAGAGAGATGTCGAGGGTCATATTAGACGGAAACTACTTATGCTAACTAACTTCGAGCTAACTAATATCTTTTATCTGCTGTTTAGCAACAGCATATATATGCTTGACTTTGGTAGACCGAAGCCCATCCAGCCACTAGCACTGGGCGAGCATGAGCCCTGAAATCAATACCTCCCCCAGTGATGATCGCGCGATGGCTGCCAACATATTCATCCTCTAGGAGGAGTATGCCAATAGCATATCCAACCCCAAGAGGACAACAATAGACACTCTCTCGTGGGGCTTGCTGGCTCCCGTTGTCCAGTGTTTGGTTACTACTTAAGCCCCGAAAGAGAACCCCTAGGGATTAACTTTCTATCGACTTTGGTCTTGAACAAAGATCATATGTGCCTCTTCACCTTCTACCAGACTAATAGTAAAAACAGTAACGCGTTAAACGAAGATTGTGTGTAGTATAAATTTAGTTAATCAGAAAACACAGAAAACTGCGTAAAAATAAGGATGCCTGCCGTGCAAAGAATTAATTTTTAGTTTTTTAACGACATAAGCTGAAAACCAGCGTCCAAATTACGGCACTCGATATCGATCGAAATTTACATTTAAATTTTATTGAAATTTCGATCGATTGCCGTTATTTGGCCCCAGACTACCGTAAATAACGAAAAGTTTTATGAAATAAAATTTATCGGCTTGTGGCACACAATGTCGAATGATATCGTTCGCTGGAGTTTGAGACATAAAAAACTTACTTGCGTTTCTCTAACAACCGAGTCCTTTTAAGGACCTTATAGAATTGCTGTTTTAAAACTTTTCAAGTGAATGAAATACAATAGCTGTAAGTATAATATAATGTATCCGACATTGTTGAAAGTCATTTTATTCCTTTGTTTGTTATTAAAAGATTATAAAAATATCTTTATTCATAAAATTCACTGACACACCCACACCCACACACCCACACACACGTACACTGAAAAACACATTTTTTTATTCAGTATTAAATAAAGACCGTGAGCAGAGTGCAAGATGAGGTTAAAAAAGGTCAAATAAATAGTTTGAAAGATGTTTTTTTGAAGACAACTGATTATACGCAACTGAGACATGGATTCTGCAATAATATTTTAACAATACACAACAATAAGCGCATTAAATTAACTATTATTTATTTGATTTAATTAAATTTATAACGAGATTTTATTTTTATATTTTTAAAATTAGATAAGTTTTTAATAATGCTAAATACATTATTTATATTGATTACATCTTGTTTTTAGTTTAACTTACATTCATTTTCCACGAGCAGAGCAAAATATCATGTAAGAAATCATAAGATAATAGAAAATATATAAACTCCATACAGAAATTTGAATCTTATAGAAAAGTCACGTTGTAGGGTGAAGACACGCCAATTTCAATCATTACAATATCAACATAAACGTTTATTTTAACTTAATTGTTGATGGACTGTCGAATTGATGAAGGGTCTAGTCATTAAAAATTTTAAATGTGCACTGCAGTGCCCGCCTTCGTCGGTTAGCACTGCATATGCTGTTTTGTATCAGATCAGCAAACTAATCTCACATCATCAGATGTGGCGCAGTGATGCAATTCCGAACAGGCCCAAAACAATTAATAAAATGCCAGCTCATACGGCTTAAGAAATTTAATACGTCTACTTAACACCAGAGGTGTGCTAAAAAAAATTAACATAAACGTGTAATAGCAGAGTTCTAAAAGAATTTAGTCTTCTAAATTTTCAACATCTACAAAATTAATTTTACTATGCTGTACAGCATACTGCATTTATTTTTGTTGATTACTACAAATAAAGTTAGTAAAGAATTCATTGTCAATTATATTTTAAATTTGAGAAGTGGGTTGATTACAAATACAATTTTAGTTTTCTAAAGATTTAACTTGTGGGATCGAAATAGAGTTTTGTGACGTGTTGCATAGTATGTGAATAGCTTTTATTAGTTTTTATTTAACTGTGTTTGATGTATTTCTTAAGTGTTGTTTTCACATAACGGAAGGACGATTTAAATAGAAAATTTTTATGAAAAGCACTCAGTTTTTAAAGTGGTTCCCATATAAATTTTGCACTCAAACCATTCGTCCGTTATTTGGAAACCGCACTTTAATATATTTTCTTTTGCATTTTAATTGTACTGAATTAAAAAAAAGAAAATGAAATAGAAAAAAGTACGCAATGATGAGATTTTATCAAAGACCACAACCACTTCAAATATCTTAAAGCTTTAGAAAAATTCGCTTTTATTTCACGAAAACAAAATAAAACAAGTTTAATTTAACCGTTAAAGCTTGCAGTGCTTGTGAACTAATTAGCTTGTGTTTAATTATTATAAAAAAAACAAAATAAAAAATGTTTTTATTAAACACAAATCAACTTTAGTTAAAAAAAAAAAAACAAAGTACATTTAATGTATGTCATTAGCACAATCGAAATAATAAAAACTCATTTGGAAGCAATCCATTCGAGAGATAAGAACTAAACTTCCACACAATTCGGTGATATTGTTTCTTAATACAAAAAAAAAATAAATTTCAATTTAATATGAAATACATACTGGGAATATTAATCATCTGCTTCATGAGACATTATGCTGTTAAATCAAAAATTGTGTTTCCAACAATTGATGACTTTACAACTGGCTGTATTTTGCCTGATGGCTCGAACGCAACATGCCGCAATTTGCAGTACTGTCCAGCAGCTATTACCGCCAAAATGGTAAAATTATGTTATTTCGATGGTGACGAAGAGTACGTGTGTTGTAAAGAAAATTTGTGGGATGATTTAACAGTGAGACCTTTTATGGCAAATTGTGGTGGCCGACCGCCGCGACATGAAATTATTGCTGGCTATCGAACAGAATATAAGGAGTTCAGTTACATGGTAAGCTGACGGTAATAAGTGAAGATCATAATTAAAATTATTAATTATTTCAACATAGGCAGCATTAGGTTGGAAGTCTCTTGCTTATCCTGAAAGATTTGACTATAAGTGTGGTGGTGTTTTAATTTCGAATAATTATATTCTTACTGCAGCTCATTGCGCATTAGTAAATGGGTAAGAAATGGAATTATAATGAAAAAAAAAATCTTTTAAAATTTCCCTTAAGACTTCCTCCTGATGTGGCTTTAATTGGTGGCACAAATCTTACGGACGTCAACAACAAACCGATACCCATAGTAGAAGTAAAAATACATCCTGGCTATAAAACCAACGAATCTTATCATGATATCGCTTTAATGCGTTTAAAAACAGATTCTAACGAAGTTCCACTATGTATTTGGGGCACCTATTCATTAGATGATGTAAATGTGACTGCAATTGGTTATGGACATACAAAATTTGGTAAGAAAATATAAATCGAAAAAGTAATATAATTTTTAACTTATAAGTGGGCAATTGAAAAGACTCGATTATGTCCGTTCTGAATTTGTTCAAATAGTCTACACACAGAAAAAAAAGATTCATGCAACAAACTCGTATTCCCTAAACCTTAACCGAAATGAAAATGTAGTACAGATTAACGTCTATACGTGCCTCGTGGCCTGACCTGATGTTACACATAACAACGCCGATTCTTCCCGAAGGCACACAAATTTGACTTCAAGAATCATATGATGTGGTAACTTCTTTTGCATGGAACACCCACCATGTGTGTTTGTGTGTTTGAGCCATATAATGTTATGCTTCCGAAAAAGCTTTTGATGTTCGGCAACAACAAATAGGGGCTTGATAATATTTGTCTCCCAGTGATTTTGGTAGTAACCACAGCCACCACGTGTGCTCCCAAAAGTTAAGTTGCTGTTTCCACAAGACGGACATATAATTGGAGTGTAAAATTTCTGTGGAAATTACTAAACAAAAAAAAACTGAGTGCTTTTCAAACAAATTTTACACTGAAATTATATTGTGCCCATTGTCTTCAATGTATTCGTTCTCTTACTAGTGAAAATGAGAACGATTTAATAACTTATCAAGTTGTATGTGGTGAAAAGAGAATAACAAAATAGCCCACTGAACAATTTGATTTTTTGTCAAGTAACTTAAATTTGGATCTAGAATCCATCACTGAATATCTGAATTATATCAATTGATCCCCAGAACTCAAACCGTTTGCTAGTGTCTACAAGCTATTCACGTGAATTGTGGCAGATAACTCTTCCCTCTAGGGATGTAATAGTTGAAAAGATAATAATGCTTTTCTGATCATCATCAGAGTTCTTGAGCTTCTAACCTCTCCACCGTTGCTCGGTGATCATCTTTTAGGCAATAATTTTTCTAAAAATTAAAATTTCTTATACATTAATTTTTCAGTTTTTTATTGGAAGATCACAATCACCACACTTTTATCTTTGCTTTAGAAATTTTATTACAAATAATTTAATTTTGTTAAATTCCAAATATATTTTTGAAACCAATGGTGTAGTTATACGAAAGTTTTACATGTCTGGCGATCGTGAAATATATTATTTATTAAACGCTTCTATTTTTTCTAGGTGGACTTCCTTCCGAAAGTCTTTTAAAAGCATATTTAATTATTGTATCTAATAAGGACTGTTCCAAAGATTATATAGGGGAATCATCAATGCCACATGGTGTGGTAGAAACTCATATCTGTGCTAGAGATGCGGAAAGAATAAGAGACACTTGTCAGGTGAGTTTGTAACACAAAATAATAAGTTTATTTTCCGCCGTAATTTTTTTTTTTTGTTTGTTTTCTTGGATGTAAATTTCAATACATTTTCTTTTAGGGTGACTCTGGAGGACCTCTGATACTCTTTTCAACTGACAAATATGGCATCTCTCGGCCTTTTATTGTTGGCATAACTTCATTTGGGAAAGCTTGCGCTCTAGAAACGCCTGGAGTTTATACCCGAGTATCCGAATATATAGATTGGATCGAAGAAATAGTATTCAAAATTTAAAATAAATGTTAACAAAAATTTCAAATATATTTGTACTTTATTACTTCTAAGGAACAAAACTATAAACTTTTTCTTTTCTTCCTATCATTTAAAATAATCTTTCCATACAATATGCTCAATCCAATCTAAGTAGGAACATACTCTAGTAAATATGCTGGGATAACCACTGCGACAGTATAGACCAAAAGATGTTATACCAATTAATTGATAGTGTAAATGATTTTGGCTCTTACGTCCTCTTATATTAAGTTGCAGAGGACCACCCGAGTCTCCTTGGCACGTGTCACGATTCAGTGCATAGTCTTTGGCACATATTTGATTTGATATTATTCCCATATCCATATCCGGCGATTTAGGCATTTCACGATTACACTCATCATTCGGTACAATAGTCATATTTAAATTTGTTAAACGATTTATGCGCTGCCTTGCAAACTCTGTTGAGCCATAGCCCATGGCGTAGGCTGTAGTAAAAGGTATTGTTTCTTGAGTCCACAAACGTATGGGACGTACAAACTCTGTTAGCCTGTTAAAAATAAAATTTTAATTTCTAATTTAAAATGTGTAATTTTTCTATATTTTAGTCGGTGTGAAAATAATAATAGCTTTAATCCAGAATTATTGTGATAAATATTTCTGTGGCGATAAGGAATAAAATACAGACTACGTCCTATAACTTACTCGACTTCCTTTTCCAGTTCCAAAAGTGCGATATCATTATAATATGATTTTCTTTTATAATCCGGATGAACATAGATTTTCTTAATGTAACGTATTTGTGGCTCCAAATAGCTTTCTTCGATCATTAAATTTAAGTCTCCTATACGAACTTTGGTTGGTTGAAGTCTGAAAAACATTAGTGAAATTTCTTTTGGAATATTTAAAAATTTTAATGATAATAAATTTTTTTTCTATACCCTGTAAAATTGGTACAGTGTGCTGCTGTGATTACAAAAGTTTCGCTTATTAAGCTTCCGCCGCATTTGTAGTCCATTTTTCCATTACTAGCAGGAAAACCGACAGCTGACTTAATTGAAAAAAGGAAAATAAAGTTTAATTTAATCATACTTCCTTGGGTAATTCTTATAATAAAATTAAAAATTTAAATATTTAACATGTACGAGTATATTAATTGTAATTTTTGAAATTATTACGAACTGCTTGTAATTATTAATATATGTTTATATATATCAGAGAAATATTAAAACGACATTGTTAACATATTTCAGCCAGCAAAGGAAAAATTTAATGTATATACATTCATTAGATTTCAACTACACGGCTGAATAGAACAAACGTTGTTTTCCGTAGAAGCCTCTAAACCTCATCAGTATTTAATAATAATTAATTAACATTAAAAATTAGAAAGTGTGCTTAAAGTTAGTTAATCAATCTCGGCAGCTTATTTTTTTCAATCTTATTTCCGCTCCTATACAATTTTTGTGTGTTTTTTTTTAGAAATTTTGTAAAAATCAACGAAAGTTGACGGCATTAAGATAACACGAACATTAAAATAAACAATGATTGAGAGGAAAATTATATCATTTAAATGTTTTCTCTCTCATTTTTTTAGATTTGTGTTCTGGCTCACACAGCTTAAGAAGTTCAATGGGTCTACTTAACACTAGTGGCGCTGCAACAGTGCCCAAAACTAACAAAACGCGTAATAGCAAAGTTGTTAATGAATTAAACCTTCCTCTACAATTTCACCATCTATCTTCTATACCCTATCCCTTTCGCCCAAGTTCTGACATAATGCATGGCATTAGTAGCGGTCACTCCTCTAGTCCTGGTCCTACCAGAAAAACTTTTTATTTTTATACTTGAAGTTTTTTATGTACTCTGTTATTTTCAAAGCAGTCTAATTTGCAATTAACCATAATGTAGTTTAACTCTATAATATATAAGGGTCGTTCACATCAATACGGCTGGTGCTGAACAAGCGAACGCTGATGAGGGGTGTAGTGGCCTATCGTTCTGATAGTCTGATTGGATATGATAATACGACAATGTTCCCTAAAACTCGTAGCAATATGAATTTTCACGAATTCAAGAAACTGATCTTAAATCTGAATAATATTAATTTCTCTAAATTTACTTTGTGGACGAAAGAATTTCCAAACTTATAGTTATAATGTGAACCTGCATATTGGAGTGGTGCATTATTTATAGTGCCAATCTACAATGCCGAAGTATCACGGCTCAAGTACCAATAAAAGAAACACAAGTTCAAGTATTATTAAAAGGTTTTCAACCGCCCTCCCACGAGGCAAAAAGATCTACCCTAACATAAGTACACAAGGACGTTCAACCGATCACCTGACATCAAGGAAGCGCCATCCTTAGGGGAATACACTTCAATAAGATGACAAACCGCATAGCAAGGAACTGCACCAGTACACATTTCTATGGATACACATTTCCTAGGCCCGGCCGATGGCGCCCTAAAACAAAATTTTTACTCATGATTTTGATAATCACTGAAATAACTTTTAGTAAGTATTTTCTTGTGATTACCAAAAAATTCCTGTGAAAAACAATTTTTCTATTTTCAAACATCAAAGAAATTTTTACAGAGTTTTAAGCTCAAATTAAGTTAAACTTCTCAAAAATATTTATATACAAACTATTTTGATTTTTCACCACTGTGCACAATGAGCCATAATCACAACGATTACTAATGAATAAATTCAACAAATTAAACAAGTTCAAGGGCATATTTATTTGCATGAGTAAATAGTAAAATTAACATTCAGTGAATGAAAAAAAAAAAAAAAACAAACTCACCATATGAGGGTATTCCCCTGGTGCGGCTAGAATGCGACCATTTAACTCTTCATCATTGGCATCGCTAGCTGTGTCAGAGTCTTCCGGAAATATGCGTTGTATATATTCCGCGTATTCTTGTTTAATTAAAGTTTTTTTTTTTTTTTTGTAATTTCATTTTAATTTTAATTTGTGTATTTCGATTATGTCGCTCATTTGCTGCAACAATATTATAAATCTCAAAAACAAAAGCCTATGACTTTTTAGTTTATTATGATGTTTTAGGCATCATTTCGTTTTATGGGTTGTATAAAAATTTCTAAAGATAATTTTTTTTGTTTTTTTTTAAATTGTGATTAAATTTATAATTTTAAATACGTTTTGTGCAAGTTTTTTTTCTGTTCTGACGTTATTGCAGCAAATGAGATATACATATTTATGTGTAAAAGACTCACTTATTTCACACACTCTTAAAGTTGATTTGGTTGAAGATGAAGCGATAACTGATGGCGGTGGTATTCTTACGTTGGTCAGTTTTAAATTTCTTTGGTTCAAAGTAGAAGATTTATTTTTGCTTTCATCAGAGTCATCAACGAAACTTTTGGTCTTCTCTATAACTTTTTTTATTAAAAATGCTGAAGTATTATTATTAACTCCATATGTATCGATTTCAAAACTAGATGAAATTCTGGTTGGTGCTTTTTCAATAATGGCACCTGACATTGATGGCTTTCTATGGCTAAAGCTTGAGTGCTGTCGCTCACTACTTTCAGCATCATCGTCTATACGATTTGAAAATCTTTCTCGTATTAAACTATTAGATAAAGAGTTTTTGAAACGTTTCAAGTTCACTTCATCTTCATTTGTTTTACCGGGAAAATATATTTTCTCATCATTAATAATTTCGTTTTCAAAATAAAAGCTTTGCCAAGATCTTACAAAATGTGAAAGTGATAAGATGAGAAGGCACAGCAAATAAAACTTGGGCATTTTTTTTTATTATGATTTATATTTACAAGCATGCAACTTGTTTGGTTGCTTTGAACTCTAAATCGCGACTGCTTTGTTTTGTTTAGTAATTCCTTAATCAAACTATGGTTGGTTGATACACGTTTTTGTTCCATCAATTGTATGTTTTAATATTTTAAAATAAAAACCTTATCAATATGACTAATGAAATAATATATATATTTTATATTTTTTTATACGATTAATAAACTACGGGGATGTACAAACTTTGTGCCTTCACAAAAGATTCAATTCGCATTAATTCACGTTTTGAGCTTAAGCCGAAATAATAAATATTCAATATTATTTTTATAAAAGAGACAACAATTTAACATTTAATAGAAAAATAAAAACAAAACTCAAAAACAAATGCTTTTTCAATTCCCGTTTTTAAGAAAATATGAATAAAAAAAAATTGCTTTATTCCACTCATGTGGCCATTTACTCATAAACAATAAAAAAAGGGGGTGTTCTTATAAGTTTCAAAACGAAATAATAATGCCGGTGTGATTGAAGGCTAACAGGCACCTAAGGTCTACGATCATGATCAATGACAGGTTCTCTTTTGAGGCTGGATCAGTTACCATACAGCGGTATCACAGGACCCGGTACTCGTCGCTGATAAATGCTTTCTACACACTTCTCTGTCCATTTGAAGGTTTGTATGCTCTTGCTGGCGTGTATCGTATTACCCACAATTGGTAAGGTTTTTTTTTGGTAGTACATATGATGGCTGTAGTTGCTAAAATAATCGCTTGTACAGATATTGCTGAAACGACTGATGCCAGCCAGAACAGTGCTGATTGGACGTTGAACAACCAATACCAATCCTCTTTGAGCTGTTGCTCAACAACAGAAGCTTCATCAGAAGCTCGAGATTAAATAGCTCAAACACTTTAGCAGCCATGCATGAAAAGAAGCTGTAGACTGTTCTGTTTCTTGCAAGTCACTGTGGTGTGCCTTCGGGGAGGCTCTTGGATAGAGGTGGTTACACAACTTCACTCGGTGCTAAGACCACCGTCGTCTTATTCACTCTTCACCTCGTCACCTGACAATGTACTGACTAAATACACAGCAAGAAATATTCTGTGCTTTCGACATTTAGCATGTGCTTGTCATTGAGCATTAACTTTGGACATCCGTTACATAGACTTAGATCTCATGAGACTACTTAGAGACATTGGAATAATTAATATTTACTACTACTAAACAATTCTTGTCTACAATTTTCAAACGTTTTACCAAATTTCCAAAATAGTGAAATTGGAAAAAACGCCCGTCCAAGCACTTCCATAAAATTGATAAAAAAAATATTTGTAACACATAAATGTATAAATTGAGTAACAAGATTAATGAAATAATGAAAATAATTCTCATCTCATTAGAAAATTTTCTAAACAAAAAAATATTCCCGCACACAGTAAGCTGTGGCAGGCAAAATTATCTTGACAACAAATACGAGTACAATGACCAAATGGCTGACTGCACGAAAATTTCAATTCATTAATCATAAAGCCATCATATTCATAAAACAAATATACAGACTTAAGAATTGGAGAGTAAAGTTAACAACTGATACTAACGAATTCTATTATTGTTTAAATTTTAATTAATTTGCATTTATTTGAGACGCTATTTTTCGTATTTGTTTTTTGCAAATAAAAATAATATAAACGAAAAATTCCATGCAGTCTTGCATGTTAAAAACAGGTATTTATTTGCTAATTCAGATAAATTATGCATATTTGTTTGTTGAATTAGTTTTTGGAATTTTTAAATGATATTTTTAAAGGTTACAAAATTGCCAGTTGGGAAAATTTCATTTAAAGTTTGAGAAATAAATTTAAAAAAATCTTTGCTTTCTCCTTTTTGAAACTATTTTAACGTTTTAAGTATGTTATTATGTATTACGTTAAACTCCGGCAATTTTTATAACTATGCCTTAACTTTTATATTTTTGTTAAAGTTTTTATAGAACTTTTATGGTTGTCACTTTTTATCTTTACAATTTAATGCAACATTTGCATTTGTGCTTCAGAAAATTCCATGTTTTTCGCTTTGAAGTGAGTTACATATTTCATATACGAGTATGTGCAATGGACACTTAATTAAAGACAGGAATAGCGCAGTATTTCTTAATTCTATTTAGGTGAAGTAACAATTTTTGTTTTTAATTTTTTTTTATAGTTTCTAGCTTTTACCTGTGACTACGTTCAGGCTACGTGGTAATGAAGGCATAAACTATCTGCATACCAAATTTATCGAATCAACAACAAAGTACATAAAGTACTAATTCCTCTTCATTTTACCCTCAAAAAATTAAAAAAAAATATATTTAAAAACAAAATTACCAATTTGTCCCGTTTATACCCCTTAAAAAGAAAATATCTTCTATTTTAATCTGGGTCTCATGCTAGGCGTCTCCTCGAAAACAAAAGTATAAAAATTAAAAAAGACCAAAAGTAGAAATAAGTACCATAAGTGAAAACGTACCAAAAGTACCAGTTTGTTTTCACTTTCACTTAAAAGGTATCCTCTATTTTAATCTGTGTCGCATGAAAAATTTAATCCAAATTCTTAAGAGAAAAAGCACCAAAATTAAAAGAAGCACAAAAAGCCAAAAAAAATGTACCTTATCAAAATGTAAATGTAACTTTCCAAAAGTACCAATTTTTTCACATTTTATCCCCTAAAAATAAAAAAAAAATATTTAAAAAAAAGACATATAGTATCAACAGTACCAATTTGTCTCGCTTTTACCCCTTTAAATGTATCCTCTATTTTAATCTGTGTCGCATGAAAAATTTAAACCAAATCCATAGAGCGAATTTTTTAAGAGAAAGAAAGTATCAAAGTTAAAAAAGCACCAATAATAAACAAATAGTATCTTTAGTAAAAACATACCAAAAGTACCAGTTTTTTCTCATTTCAAATCCCAGAAAGTATGTTAATTTATAATAAATTTATACAATTATAAAAATTAATTTCTTTTTTATGGCATATAATCTATTTACTGCATTTTATTGGATGCTAAGCCAAATCATCAGTAAATCTTTATCACCAGAATATAGATTAGCTAACCCATAAAAACTTTTTAATTAAAAAAAAAAAAACATAAATTCTTGAGTACATGATCGACTAAAACGTACTAAATCGGAAAAATGTTTATACAATTATAAAAAGTACCCAAACTTCTAATTTGTCCCATTTTTTCAACGTAAAAAGTACCATATATTTAAATATGGATCACATGCTACCCGTTTTCGCGTTATAGTGAAACAATCATCTAAATATTCAAACATATTAACTCATTTTTATAATATTTGTAGCACATCCAATCTGGTGACCCGAAATATACCGAAACTCCGACAAATCCAGGGATTCCGAAGCCAGCCATGGCTGGTAGGTAGTACTGCTAGTCTGGCAGTCCAGGGGCTGTTTTTGCGATTCCGGCCAAAGACCCTGGGTGTTTTTGACTAAAACGTTTATCGCTTCGCGGGTTGTGAATTTAAAAAAAAAAAATCGCGAAATCTTAATATATATAAATTGTAAAATCCTGAATACCGGGATTCTTAAAAACTAGTCCTATTTGGCATCGCTAGTGT
This sequence comes from Lypha dubia, assembly GCA_947311025.1. NCBI lineage: Eukaryota > Metazoa > Arthropoda > Insecta > Diptera > Tachinidae > Lypha > Lypha dubia. The sequence continues at coordinate 52,327,861 of OX371260.1, read as the reverse complement.
TCAACAAAAAATATGAATGTTTTATGTGTTAAAAAATTAAAAGTTTATTTTCAAATTATTCGGATCGACAACTTGTGCAGTTTGGATTTCGTGAATTTCTGATGAGCCTCCTAAATGTTCATATTGAGCTGAGAAATAAAATAAAATCCAGTTGTAAGTTCATACTTCGATCAGAGAAATTTTTAAATAAACTCACCAATTATTTGTCGTTGAATTTCCTCAAATTCCCTGTCGTTTTTGTATTTTATGAATTGTACACCTGGGCTATTTTCAACAGGTTTAGCTACAGCCAAACACAAGTAGCAAATTAATGCAATCAGCAACAACTTTTAATAAAAAGAGGGAAAATTATTAAAATCTATTATTATTATTATAAAATTTTATAAGCTCACCCCGAAAGTGTTCATTTCTTTTAAATGTTTTGCCTGCAACTTTGATTTGCGTATTAAAACGACTAAACTTATTTTCTTCCATGAAGCGTCTTTTTATCTCTTATTATGTCTTAATTTTAAAACTAAAACTAGTTTTGGATATTTCTTTTTATATCGAATTTTCAAAGAAACTTTGCCAAATTAGATTTGTGTACATAAATTTAAATATTTACTAGAAATAACACTAAAGTAGTTTTGTTTTTATCACCTTGGCCTTTTTTCTTGTTCAATAATAATCAGATAGTTTACGGTTTTTTAGATGCAAAGAAATTTTGTGATGCCAACCTTTTATTTTTGAATATTAATTTTTTAATTTTTCTAAAAGCGTTAGTCCTGACATATATAATCTTTTATTTCTATAAAAATTAAGGATCTGGAAGAAAGTGATTTGTTCGGTTCTTGTCTTCCGGTTGTTTCATGATTTTTTTGCTCACCTTCTTTGGATGCTTTATAGATTCCAGTAAATGAGATTTGTTATGTCTCATGTATGTGTCTGCCCATACATGATCAACCAGTTCAATATATTTTGAAATGCTTAATAATCAGATTAGAGTATAAAGTTTTATGATTTAAAACAGGGAGTGGTGTTTGTAGGTAATTTTTATTAACGAACTGGTATATGTTCGTTTTCCTTTTCCTCAAGATGTAGAAATCAGCTTTCTTTCATTGGGAATATTTGGAGAGACAAGTTTAAACATTTATAATATATTTTTTTATTTACTTGCTTTATAATTAACATATTTAACATAATTTTACTTAACTAATTTATTGTGAAAATTAAAATTTTCTGGTTTTATAACAAAAATGAATTGGTTTATGATGTAGGCGTTTTGCAACTGATCGTGTGACACCTCTACAGCTGATGGTTTCGTTACTTCTACAAAAACAAAGAGAAGTCATTGAACGAGACTTGTCAATAGTATTTTCGAAAATAATTTCCACTTACCAGATTTTGAATTAGTTGGATTAATATTTGAATTATCTTTGGATTTTACTAAAAAAATATTCATTGCATTTTTCGCTTTGTAAGGTTCCGATCCTCTATATAAAAGCTTAGATTCTTCTGAAATAGTAGAAGCTAAAATATTAGCAGCTGCTTCTATAGTTTTTTGAAACTGTGGCTGCTGCATTTCGACAAACTTCATGGGCTCTGGATATTTTAACTCAGGCTCTTTATGAGATGTTGTTTCTATGAAAAAACCAGGATGTTTCGTATATTCACTTGTTTTTGCTAATAAAATTGGCAATTTCTCGGACTTTTTTAGTGGTAACTGAAGGTTTCTATGCGACACTAAGCCACTAGGTGGTGGAGCATATGACGTGAATAGCGACGAATCTGAAGGTGTAGCTACAAAATTATGAGTTTTTAGTTCATGATGTGTATCAAAGTTATCGGGAGATCGTTGAAATTTTGTGGTATAAGATTTATTTTGTTCATAGAAACTATTGGCTGTAATACGAAACGATTTTTATATAATATTTTTTTATCTTATATATATAGGACTTTTAGGACTTAATACCACTTTTGTTATTATTTGTTGTTAATGGTGGCAAATAATTATATTGTCGGGCAGGTGTAGATTTCAAATCAATTCTTTTGGTGGTTGCTTGGACTCCAGGCCAAATTTGTATAACAAGAGCACAATGTATTAACACTTTCCAAATGGATTCCTAAGATGATTTTTTATTGTATTATTTTATTATTGAAGTATTTAATTTATTTAATAATATTTATTTACCATATCAATGATCGCGATATATTAAAAATTAATTTCTTTACCTTTAAGTTCAATAGTTCACCATCTATTTAACAACTAAACTGTAATTGTTTGCCAACAATACTATTTATAGATATTTGATTTACAATTATTTTTATCATTTGTTTATATAAATTAAATCACCTATACGTAGGGGGAAGATATATTAACTTGTATTGATGGAGATGTAACATCATGATGAAAAAATATTAAAGAAAAAAAAAAAAAAAAAACAGAGACACATATTTTCAAACAGGAATTAATTAGTACTTAAATTTATTACTCAGTAAGTGATATAAGTATGTACATGCGGCAGTGAGGAAAAAGTGCTTAAGTCATATTTCAGAGTTTTATAGAAAAACACTTTTAATTGTTTAAATGAGGTTTTAAAAATCTATTCCGATTGTGCTCAAAAATTATCATTTGTTTTTTTATTCTTTTGATTCACTAACACATGATTCTACCCCGCTTTAACAAAGGTATTCAATATAAAATGTAATTTTAAATATGAACAATACGATTATTATTATTATTTACGATTATAAAAATTAGATTATCTTGACTTAAGCAGCTTTTCCCTTGTTGCTACAGATACAATATTAAGAATTAAATAAAAGAGTGAAATAAAATTCGCTGCAACTTCAAATTAAAAAGATTTATATTTGACAACTTGTACAATGGTTTTTTGTTTTTAATTAATATTCAATTTTTTCCAAACTCCACTTAATAAATTTAAAATTTTTAGAAACAATTGAATTGCCCAAATGACCCTGACTTTCAGTTCAACACTTTAACGATATAAAAACAGAGATCTATTTATTATAATCATATATATTTATTTGAATAAATTTAGATCAATTGCTTTAGTTTTAACCCATCGACAATACAATACATTAAATAAAAAAGTATAATTTCAATCATTTTGTCAATAAATAGTAAAACACTTAAAATATGCCAAAGCACTATAACAAAAGTCATTTAAAACAAATTGTCGATGATTCCACTGACGAGGGCTTTGTTAAATACGAGTTAAGACAACAAACTCAAAACTCATCTTAATAAACATGTTATGATTAAACAATAACATACAAATATATGTATCTACCCATGTTTGGCATGTAATTTTACATTTTGTTTGTGCGTGTTTCTTCTTATCTCTAAATCGGAGATATTTTTTTATAAATCTTTTTTAATTTTGATTTTACTTTCAAAATATTTAGTAAACTAAAAATAGATTTAACATTTATACCGGCTAAAATTAAAAGTGATCATTAGCATGTTTGATTTAAGAAATATTAGTAATTATTTACAGCTCATTTGTGATTTATAGCTAGCAAGCGAGATACATAAATAATTTCGTATTAATTACGGCATTATATTGCTAAAAAAAAGTTTGGTTTATTATATTGTTTTCAGACCTGCCACAACAATTATCAATATTTTTATGTTTTCCATATATTTGTAGTTCTTCTCTTTGTTTTAGCTTTTTTCGACGTATTTAAGAGATAAAAAACATTTATATACAAACTTCATTTATATTCGAACTCTGATAATGGGAAGAAAATATCTTTATTTTTAATAAAAAATAGGTTTTTTTTTTAAAAACTCTTGCCGAAAAAAGTAAAAGAAAATACATAACTTTTAAAGCTGTAAATTCAGAATAAATCATATTATGGTTAAACTATATGGTTGCAAATAGACCATCAGTTGGCTTATCTTGCATTTTCGTCTCCATGTTGCTCTAATGGTATTTAGTATTAGTTGGATGCAATATAATATTTAGTTGGATGCAAATATTGACTGTGTTGAGATTTTTGTATATAATATAAGGCCATTTTCACAGAATTGTCAACCACAGCTAAAAAATAAATAAAAAGAAGAGAGGTGTCTTAGGACACCCGGTAAGAGCATTAATTTTGTTGACCTAATATGCACTACATTCATCAAAGCTTAATAGTTCAAACGCTTGACGTTTTGTTTGGTGGGTAGCTCTATCAACTCAGCAACACAAAGCAAAACAACAACGAAACACTAACATACATACATATGTATGCATATGAGTATATTTAATGTTTTTTTTTATTGCAGTTGAATGTGAGTAACATACCATATACATACATATTTTCTCGTTTTGATTTTAAAATACAACAATAAAGTCGCCTTTAAAGGGCAAGCAAATCAAATAAAAAGAAAAATATAGCTGTAATAGTGTCGATTATTTATTTTACGAAAAATAAAATTCAACCCTCATCGCGCCATATAGAGCAAAGTTCTAAGAATTCAGTCAATAAAAGTATATTGTTTTAACATATTTTTATAGGAAATCCATAAAATTTTACTATTATAAACAAATTTTACGTTCGTTACGTTATGCCGATTGAATAACAGATTGATTATATTTCAGCTAACGCTCTCAATGTTCTATTAAACCTAAAAACAATCCATAATACCGCAATTGCAATAAATTCTCAAATTGATTATGTCCATCGAACGTATGCTTTTGCTACGATTTAGTCTCAAATATGGCGAGGGAATATTGACTGCTGCAACTAAAAAAAATATTGTATTTTAAATTTAGATTAATATATCGACCTTTTATTGGTTGTTGCAATTAACTATTGGCTAGTTTTATTATCATAATTTATAACGGCAAAGTAAAATCTAATGTTAAGATTTGGTTGATGATTTTGGTTAGGAATTATAGTTAAAAAATTTTTGTCGATTTTAAAACACTAGTGTGGCAGAGTTGTCTAAGGCAAAGTGTTTCAAACATGTGAGTTCTATATTAAATACCAATAATGAGTAATTAAAACACTTTACTTTAGTGAAGTATTAAAAATATCAATTTAATTGTTTTCCAGGATAAAAATTTACGTAAATAAGCCCGATTAGCTTCCATTTAAAATTCCATGGAGATAACCAATTTCATCGGTTGTTGCAACTATTAGTTTAATAGAAGTAAGTAAAAATTGTGTGGTACTACACGAAAATGGTAGTTGTAGCTACCGTATTCTATGGTAGTTTGCGCACCCACCACAATTCTGTTGGCAACAAATTCGCTTGCCACCCTAATCTGTTTTCTCTGTGTAGAATGTAAAAAATAAACATAAAAAGTATGATGAATCAAAACGTCGCATGTCAGGTCCGACAAAAATTAAAACTAAATAAAAACTAAACTACTTATTTAGATTATTTTGTATTTAATATAATTTTAATTAATTAATTTTAATATAAAATGTTTACATTTTAATATATATTTATATTTTATTTTTGTATCAAATTTTCAAGTTCTGCTCCTTTGGATTCCGTTCTGATGATCTTAAAAATCGATTTAATTCTAGTTAAATTTTTATTGTTTTGCAGCCATAACATCTGCATCTTAATTTAAGTTTTCCTTGGAATATAAAACTAATAATTAAATATTTTGTCCATATAATTCGTGTTGCAAAATATTTACTTTTATTTATTTATTGTTGGGATAGATTTTCAGAATTAATTCCCTGTAGACTGTAAAAGAATTAGTTCATAAACTCTATCTGATTAATAAATACATAAAAATAAGTATTTTGTATTTCGAATTTTGTTGAGAAAATAAGAAGAATAATTGTCATAAATGTGATTTTTCTTAGGAATGTAGTTTTTCTTTGCTTTTTGGAAGTTGATATCAGCCACCTTCAACTAAAAGAAGGGTAGATGTTGTCGTTCAGGCAGTGCGTAGAGAGTATGTACAGTAGGGTGGGTCAATTTGTTCGGTACCGAAAAACATGACAAAGCGTATAGCAAGGTCGTAATCTACGGAAAATTCTAAGAACTTTTCCCAAAGAAACCATGGTTCTAAAATCAAAATCGAGCTTCCGGTTTTTTAAGAGAAAATTTGCTTATATTAAAGGAAATTTTCTCAGCTTTCTATATCTGTCCTCATTTATAGAAAATTATTTACCTAAATAATGGTTTTGGAGGTTTATGTTAAAATAACAATACTCAAACTGATGTCCTGAGCACCAAATTTTTTCTTAAAAAACCGGAAGCTCGATTTTGATTTTAGAACCATGGTTTCTTTGGGAAAAGTATTTAGAATTTTCCGTAGGTTACGACCTTGCTATACGCTTAGTAGGCAAAAAAATTGACCCACCCTAATTTACAGTCTAACACTGATTATTTGTGCGTTGTACTTATTCTCAGCTGGCCGTTCAACGGATATATTATGAATGGTAACGTCTCCGGGCACTGAGAAAGCAGAAATAGTTATTCAGCTGAACTATTATTCGATATACTAATACTTAATGCACTCAATATATTCAACGACTTTTCGAAAACTATTACAGTAGTTATCCGATTTAACGAACCTATTTGTTGTCAACCTCTTTCGTTAAAGGGAATTGTTCGTTATATCCAGTAATAGATTAAAAGATAAATTAAAAAACACTAATACAAAAATCATATATTCAAAAAATTGCTTTTTTGGAATAGATATCTTTTTCTTAATTGCATCTTCTTGAAGATCTCTCAAAAGATTTCCCTTTGATATTAGGATTGTACTAATAATGGTGGATTTTTGTGTTCGATATATTTTGCATAAATCTGTCATCTGTAAATCATTTCTATACTTTTGTTCGTTACATAAGGTACTCAGTAGAAAAAATTTTAGTGTTCGTTAAATGCGATGTTCATTAAGTTGGAAAACTACTGTAAATTATAAAAGAGTCGATTTTTCCATTGGTTTTGGGCTTTTTTTTTACTGTTTTTTAGGGTTTTATTTAATAAATAGTTTTGAGCTGTAATTGCTTATTTTGGTTTGTTGCTTTTATTTTACAAACACCAGAAATGATAACTAATTGGTGCGTAACGCTTTAAATAGAGCTTATTAATTCATTTGTTGTTCAAAACACAAAATACGTTATTAACCGATATCCAAACAAGCTGTGATTTCTTCAGAGTATTTTAATCAAATATTTTGTTAAAGCAAAAGAGTGTTCAAATAAAATTGCATGAGTATTTCATTTATTTTGAATGTTGGCATGTTAAAACTTCATATGAAAAAAAAAAAAGTAAAGAAAAATGATCAGTAAATTTCCTCTCTCATGATTTCATATAGAGATTGAGTTTATTTAGCATTTGTTTCTTATCTTTTCGTTGAAGGCAAATAGATACTTACTCTGATGTGTAGATTCAGGTTTTAGGCAGCCGAATAATTTAGGCAATTTTGACGATATGTTAACAAATCTATTTTTTTCTTTTTTTGGTTTAGGTTTATATAAAAAAAAATTACGTTGCCTAGTTTCAGGTAAAATTTATGTATGAAATAATATTAATGTATGTGTATTAATAATTAATCACTGCAAGATTAACGCAACAAGTTTTCCAGCATAAGTATAAAATTTAGCTTGAATTGAAATTGGGAACTAGAGGCGGGTGCATTTCTTTATTTCATTATGCTTAACATACATAGAAATTTACGTAGGTAAACATGATCGATATGCAACGAGCGTTTTGGTGAGACACGTAAAACATGTAAGCGTGTTTTAATTATGCTTTCAACATACGAGATAATTTTGAAATTTTCTACTATTATTATGTGTTGCTTATAACTAACAACAACTTTAGTTAATAATTAATTTTACACCCGAATAAAAGTAAAATATTTGCCCGAAGTTGTGGAAATTGTGACATTTATTTACCGGTTGTGGAAATGTTTTACAATTTGGGGATACCATTTCGTAAGTACAAGTTTGTTGCATCGTTTAACTGATGTCTTTTAAAATCCGCAGAATATTAAATATTTTAGTCGAAAGATAAATTATATATAAATACAAAGTGAATTTTTAGTTGTTGCCACAGTAAAACATAAGACTTCACAATAGTAACGATCATCCAGTCAAGCTGAAAATGCATATTTTCGTGGTTGGTAATAATTTTGAAAAACCAAACTAATATTAAAACGTTCTTAATATATTAAATTTAAAGTGTTTGCTATAAAATTCAAATTGCTCAGAAAGAGTGTTTGACGAGATAAAAATTTTCAATTATGTTAACTTGAGTTTATTATCTTTTCTTTTAGTTTGTTTGGTTTATATCAGTTGCATCAGCTCAATACAATTACGGTGCTGGTATTAGCAATGATGATACATTGGATGGTAGCAATACTGATGATTTACCAGTACCATCTAATCCTCTAGAGGAAGAGTACAATAAAGTCTTTTATTCGTATAGTGCACCCGAAAACGAGTTTGATGACTTAAATGCAGAAGAGCATATATCAAAAGTTGTAAAGAAAAACTTACGTGTCATTTTTATTAAAGGTCCTGAAAATACTGCTCTTGAAAAGGCCGCTCTTCAACTGGCTAAAGGTGCTGCAGATGATCATACTGCCATTTATGTGCTTAGCAAGCAATCGGATATTGCTTCATTGGCCAGTCAATTGCAAAAAGAGAAATCGAAAAATGCAGCCAAGCCTGAAGTACATTTTGTCAAATACCGTACTCAAGCTGATGCTGAGAGTGCTCAGCGTGCTATTCAAGCTCAATATGAGAGTTTACCTGGTACCACAAATAATAATGGACACAGTTCAGCGCCAGTTGTAAACTTTGACTCAAAATCTATTTCCTCATCATCAATTAATAGTCTTGCTGTTACTACTGTGGCACCCAGTACTACTCATGCCCCCTCAAGAAATTTTTTTGCATCCAGAAATTCTTACTTACCGCCAAATAGAAGGTATTAAAAATTTAAAGTTTTGGAAGTGATGATGAGAGTTAATTGGTCAAAAAAAAAAAAAAATTTAATTATTTACGAGTATTTTATTTAAAAATTTAATTTTTGTATTTATTTCATAAAAAAGTTTTGTTTGGTATGTCAGCTAGTCTACAAATCTGCATTTTATTGGTACTAAGAAATCCCTTTATATGCACTAGCTTTTAATCTATAACATACATACATTTTTAATAAATTATATTCTAAGAATATCTCAAATAAATAAAATAAATTTTCTATTTATATCACGTTCAATATTATCTACATGTCTGAGAAAAAATAAAAGTAGGTAGGAACATCTTATTCCAGCTAGTCTTGGACCATCGCACCAGCTTATTGATGTTTTGATTCTTAGTAATTATTAAGTGAACTTTAAGAATAAAAAGACAAACGTGGGGCGCTCTATTTAGCGCTCCAGCGATAAAGTTGTGAACAGTTAGAATAAAAACCAACATTCTGCAAAATCTTAAAGACATTCGATTAGTTTCCATAAAAAGTAGTTATATTGCAATTACGAGTATATCTTCACAAAAAAAAAAAAAATAAAACTAAGACTCTCTATGTTGGTTACTCTTCGACGACCTCTGAATTCGACAATACAGCTCTTCAGTGATGTTTGTTTCACTTAGTGTTGAATGCATGCTAGTATACAAAGATGTAATCGAGACGTCTTCCACCTGCTCACAAAGTATGACAGATTGTGTACGAAATGACTACTATCAACTTGCAATATATTTTAGGCAGTTTACAGCCTTTGTGTGCATTGGATATAACACTTCAGCATCTCGCTTAGTTTGTGTACAAATGGAAGAGCAAATAAGCCCGCCAGCTGGCAAATAAAAAACGAATGTAAAATGTATTATTAACGATTGATGAATATAATAAAATCTTGATGTTCAATAAAACACATCGTAATAATGAGTTTAAGGTGACATAAAGTATTAAGTGTTTTAAGTGAAATTTTTTAAGATATTAGCAAAATTTTTATTGTTGGTCATCATCCAAAAATGCCACGGTACTCTCCCGCCACCCGATTTAAGGGTTGAAATTTATATGGTTGGTAGTGTAGTGTATGTACATCACTATGTGCTAAATTTGTGTACACTGCTGTTTGTCGTGCAGTTGTAATATGAACTATTTAATAAAGTAAACAAACATTCTTTTATTGGCCTTGAATGAATAAGCGTACTGTCAGCAAGTTTCACGGAGTTCATTAACGTATAGGGATTTTTAAACAAAATTGATTTCGTGGGATAGTGCTGACATAGATAATAATTTAGAATAAATTTTAGTATATAAGCTGAGACAAAATTCAATAAACTTTAGAATTAATTTGACAATCATATTTTGAAGTCTATTATTATATTCTCAAAACGAAATCGGCACTTCTGGTGCTGAAGAAAAGCGGCTGCAGAGCTCAGTAAATACTTCAAACATTAAAAACACACACTCACCACATGGCGATCCTGCCAAACAAAATTTGCGTTTTTGTTAAATAAGATTTTTTAGAAAACAAAATTTTTTTTTTTATCCTGCTAAAACAATATTTTATTGAAAAAATTTTTATACTGCCAATCTAAATGAGTCCTGGAGAATCCACACAAAAAAAAAATAAATTTTTGAGATCCTGTTTATTTTCCTTTTTAAATTTATTTTTCTAAATGACTCAAAAAGAAGTCAACGAAATTTTCGAACGCTGGCAAAAAGTTCTACAAGAGGAGTACGTTCCTGAAGGAAAGATTTTGTTTATCCTGCTAAAATAATGCTGCTGCTGTTATTCATTCAATAAGGAACCACTACAAGAAATAGACATACATAAAGGAAATATCAGAAACATCTCTAACTACGAAAACAGTAAAAAAAAAAAAAAGAAATTTTGCAAATCATCGTTATAACAACATCGACAAAATTTAAAAAGGGTGAACATATTCTAAGCTATAGCGTCGTCTGTTTCGTACAGTTGTTAAATATTAAATATTAAATTTTATATTATTATAATATTAATAACTAATTAATAATTAATTATAAAAAAAGATCTTATAGAAAACAAACAAAATATGAAACCATACATATATACATACAAAGCTCTTAGAATCAATTTTATATACTTATATATAAATATAAATAGAGTCAAGAAAAGAAAATGAATGAATGAAGATTAATTTTTAAAAAAAACATCTAAAAAAGAAATTTTTTTTATATACATAAACTTTACTATATACATACTACCATTAAAACAACAGTTGCAAAAACGGAGAGTAATTAAATGATAACATTAATTTATAATTAACAATACGAAAAACAAAATACAAAAATTAGTTAATTATGAGGTAAACCAACTGCTAAAAAAAAAAAAAATAAAGTTATAGACAAAAAAAAAAAAAAAAAGAAAAAGAAAAAGAAAAAAAAAACAAAACTAAAAAAAAAAAAGAAACACAACAAACATGTTTTAGGATAAAGAAACTCTAAAAATAATAAAAATAGGGGTTTAAAAAGGTATAAAACATTTTTTTAGATTAACATTACTACTTTTTACAAACACGTCATAACTGGGAAGGAATAAATATTTCTGTAGACCAAAAAAAACGTGAAATATAACAAACGAAAAAGATTAGCAGAAGTTATATTGATTTTGTTGTCTTCGGTTTGATGGTATTTGCCAAAGTTATTAAGACTTGGCATAAGTTTTCACTTTTTGAAACGACGTATATAAGTTTATATATGAATTTTTTTATGATTAAAATAATTTCAAAATTACTTTTTAGCTAAAAATGTTCTTTATTTATTTTTTTATTACAAGGTAACTTTTAATGTTAAAGCAAAGAAAACAAATGTGTCTGCATGTAAAACTATTAGATTTTTAGAATACCGCAATGGATTACATTTAAAACAATTTAAATTAAATTTAACTGTAGTTAAAAACCTACAGTTAGACATTTGCATATAAGTATATATAGTTAAAATGTTAATATATAAATTTAAATATGTATAACTAAATATAAAGAAAGTAACTTTCAATTGGACAGAAGATTGCCAAATAGCATTTGGGACACTAAGAGACAAATTAAAAAACCCGCCTATATTACGATATCCGAACTTTGACAAAACATTCATTTAGGCGGCAGACGCTTCAAATGTAGTTCACAGGGTGAAATCGGAAACGATTTACCCATATCATATGCAAGTAGAACATTAAATAAACATGAGAAAAATAAATCAGTAATTGAACAAGAATTATTAGGTATTCATTGGGGAATACAATTCTTTAGACCATATCTATATGGTAGAAAATTTACCGTAGTCACAGACCATAGACCTCTTATTGCTTTGTTTACCCATAAAAACCCGTCTTCAAAATTAACCAGAATAAGACTTGAATTATCAGATTATGACTTTGATATAAAATATAAGAAGGGAGCGAATAATACAAACGCAGACGCTCTATCGCGTGTAGAAATAAACTCACAAATATTAAGAGACATGATTCCAATCTATATTGATGAAAGAGAAAAGAAAACCTTGGCAATAACAAGAAATATGTTTAACAACAAAATGAAAAATGAAATTAATACCGAAATGAAAAATAAATATGATGAAGATGAAAATAAAACGAACGACAGCATATCTCGAAAGGAGACTGATCACCTCCATATGTGGGAATGTACGTCAATAAATAATATTAAGGGTACCCAAAAGATTGAATTTATATATGATAATAAGCTGCAGCAAGAATTAAAAAATAAACTAAAAGAGAAGAATGATAGAATAACGCGCATAATATGCAATAAAAGCGAAAATCCTATGTTTTCAGGAACATTTATGGAGAAACTTTTATTGAGATTGAGGAAATTGAAATTTAAAAAGTACGTACTATATGATAATGATGAAATATTTAAATATATAACGGCCGAAGAATTGAAGGAAAAGTATAACAATATAAAGAAAAACGATATCGAAATAATTATATATAGAATGCCAAGAGATATAAAAGATAATATAACACAATATAGATTGATAGAAGAATTTCATGACTCACCACGTGGAGGACATTTTGGAATTAGGAAAACACTTTCCAAATTAAAACAAAGATATATATGGAAAAATATGAACAAAATGGTTAAAAAATACATAACAACATGTGATTCATGCCAAAAACATAAACAGATAAGAAATACAAAAGAACCCTTTACTATAACAGATACACCATCACACGGTTTCGATACTGTTGTAATGGACACAGTTGGACCATTAAGACCATCCGGACAATTTAGATACATACTTACAATGCAGTGCGAACTGACAAAATATGTTGTTGCTTGTCCGATTGAATCTAAAGATGCCAAAACAGTCGCGAAAGCTTTAATAGAACATATTGTATTAAAATACGGTTTATTTAACATTCTCAAAACAGATAGAGGAACTGAATTTACCAACGAAATAATGAGAGAGATTTGTGTATTATTAAAAATAAAACAAAATTTCTCAACACCTTACCATCATGAAACTTTAGGTACAATAGAACGAAATCATCGCGTTCTAAATGAATATTTTCTAAATTTTGTAGATGACAATAGTTGGCATGAGTGGATACCATATTATACTTTTGCTTTTAATACGACACCAAATGTCGATACAGACTATTCTCCGTTTGAACTAATTTTTGGTAGACTTCCTAGACTGCCAAACGACACTTTAAGTGATACTAGAAAGATTTATAATACTGACAACTATTTAAATGAACTAAAGATTAGACTTCACAACTCATTACAAAGAGCAAGAGAGATAATTCTCGAAGTAAAAAGAAAAAGAAAATTAGAATCTGAAAAGAAGCAAAATAGAATAGATCTTAGAATAGGAGATTTAGTTTTAGTTAAAGTTTTAAATAGAAAAAAGTATGAACCTCCATACAAAGGCCCATACAAAGTATTAGATATAGAAGATTTAAATATACTTATAGAAATTGATAATAAAACAAAATTAGTACATAAGAACAATCTAAAAAAATATTTGAATTGACAAACAACAATATATATATAAGAACTTAAAATTTATTTTTGTAGACACAAACATAAGTATAATTATATATACATAAGCAAAATATCAAAACATTTTTTACGTTTATAAAGTTTAATATTACATCAACAATTGTTAATTTCTTTCTATAAAATTACAATTTTTTTTAGATATAGTACATAACGTCTTGTTCAGCCAAACAATTTGTTTTTCTTGTTTCATTTTTAATAATACCCAAAACCAATAAGGGTGAGGGTGTAGTGTATGTACATCACTATGTGCTAAATTTGTGTACACTGCTGTTTGTCGTGCAGTTGTAATATGAACTATTTAATAAAGTAAACAAACATTCTTTTATTGGCCTTGAATGAATAAGCGTACTGTCAGCAAGTTTCACGGAGTTCATTAACGTATAGGGATTTTTAAACAAAATTGATTTCGTGGGATAGTGCTGACATAGATAATAATTTAGAATAAATTTTAGTATATAAGCTGAGACAAAATTCAATAAACTTTAGAATTAATTTGACAATCATATTTTGAAGTCTATTATTATATTCTCAAAACGAAATCGGCACTTCTGGTGCTGAAGAAAAGCGGCTGCAGAGCTCAGTAAATACTTCAAACATTAAAAACACACACTCACCACAGTAGCCCTTACTTACTTTAGTCCACTCCTAAAATTTTAACTTCCGGAAACTTATAGTTTAGGAGTTATTCTATATACCGCCGTGTCGGGATATACCATGGTGGATAAATTCATTAAGCCCGGCCGAAGGCCGGCTATGCAAATTGGTCTTATACGTTGAAAAAAAATGTAAAGGGAAATCGCACATATATATAAAAACTTCAGAGGCCAATAACTCGAAAACTATGCGTTGCCGCCAACTTTTTTATTTAATTTTTTCTTTTTTTTTTTAATTTTCTATCACATAGGCTAATTTTTATTTTGTTTGGGGCAACTTCAAGAATCGGTTGGCGGGAGAGTACAGTCCACCCAAAACATTTAAATCTGGAAATAAAAGAAAACTACCCGCAGAAATATATTCATTTTACATATTAATTCTACGTCCATACGTGTCCGCTTTTATTTCTTCAACTCTTTTGAAATTTTTTTTAAAGTTGCATTCGTGCGCTACTCAATGTGTAGCATTTTGGTTCATGCTTCTTTTTCTCATTATTACAAAAATTGCATGCACAAGGAACATTATACCTCCTCAAAAGTTGAGCCAGTAAAAATTGACTTGTGGAAAGTTGATTACAGAAGGTATTGTAGCTAGTTCGTAGCGTTATGGCTAATACATTTGTATCCAAACTATAGTTATTTTAACTATATTATTATATATAATAAAAAATCAAACTTAAATACATATGATACATATGCTTATAAAGTTTAAAAAACAATAACAAGGTTATACCATTACCTGCTGCGATGATCTGATGTATACATGCAAGACAGTAATGTACGAACTTAGTATACTTTTTTATATGTATTGCCGCATTTGAGGAGTGAATGCCTTTCAATTGTATGTGAAGTGTTCATACACTAAACACAAAGTTCCTATGCATGTGAGCATGAAGAAGACGTTTTAGTTACTTCTTCGTACAGCTTGTAATCTAGCATTCATTGAACACATAGTTATACCAAAATCATTGAATATTCGTTGGATGCATTCTTTAATTAATCATAAATAATTATTTATATTTGTTTGTGTTCGATTTGTACTGTTCATGCGAACTGTCCACCTAAAAGACCACATCTCTCTATCCGATAAAATTTCGCCGGGAGGCACAGATATGCACCTTGGTGGCTAGCCACACCATGGCGTTGTCCTTACTGGGGAAAATGGTAATTGGGTTCTTTCAGACATTTCCTTTCGTCAGTAAGTCATAAAACTTATGTATCGCTATTCTATGTAACTCTAAAAGAAAAGTGCAACGGTTATAAGATAAAAAGGGAATTAGGGCAACCAAAGTCGATGGAATATAATCTAGAGGTTCTCTTTCGGGGCTCTATCAGTGACAAGACGCACCACCTTACGATGTGCTATGAGATGCTTACTCTGTTTTCTTTGGGAATGGATTTCGTGATGGTCAATCGGTTATTGATGAGGTCTCCTTCTGAAATGCACTTAATGGGAGTTTTGTTGCTACCAGAATCTCGAGCATAGATGTTGGTTGCTTGACTCTTCCTAGTGCTAGTGGCGGCTTGGACTTCTTTAAACTAATGTTGTTAAGCCACTTTATATTATTGCCAAACAACAGAGACAGCAAAACATAAGTATATACCCCCTACAAAAAATGAGACTAGTCCATACACCCGTGTATGGAGTAGTCCACAATGGAGTAGGACTACTCCAAAACTAATCCAAATGTACCCTTCAAAAATTATTGGAGTACATGGTCCATTTTATATAAAAGGAGTAGTTTTTGGACTACTCCTATGTAATGCGGCCGTGGACCATTTCATTTGTACACACATTTGTAGTTAAATACCATTTGGCAACACTAAAAATGTTAGGAGTTTTATTGAAAATGTGGCAGCTCCCCTGTTAAAATTAAAACAAATTCATGGAAGCTGAAAGAAACACAAGTTAGCTCGTGTTTTTTCAATTTCTGAATTTTATTTTGTATTTTTATATAAATGTAATGGAAGAGCTGAATTAACACATTTGTATATACTTAAAATATCATTCAATTATATTAGTGACAGAGATACATACATATGTATATGTATACATATTTACCGGGTACTCCATGGAATAGCAAAATAGAGTAGTTTTGAAACTAGTCCCTGTGGGTACTCCTTGGATTAGTAACATGGAGTAGTTTTTGGGTTACGTGGTCCAGCCATAGGACATCGCAATGTAAATTGGACCATGTTTTTCCCATACATTTGGATTAGTTTTGGAGTAGTCCTACTCCATTGTGGAGTAGTCCATACACGCATGTATGGACTAGTCTCATTTTTTGTAGGGTATGGGAAAAAAATGGTCCAATTTACATTGCGATGTTGTAGGGCTGGACCACGTAACCCAAAAACTACTCTTGTTACTAATCCAAGGGGTACCCACAGGGATTAGTGTCGAAACTACTCTATTTTGCTAATCCATAGAGCACTAACAGGTGTTAATTTCGAAATCATTCAGTACCTACATACATATGTATATTACAAACTCACTGTTGGTAGCATAGACCCTAGAATACCTCGCATATCATACAAATCTATCAAATTGAATTCCTATTGAAACAAAAGTTTTCTGTGTTTCTTAAACTTTCCATGAATTTATTTTAATATAAAACAGGGGAGCTGCCACAGTTTCAATTTAACTCCACACAGTTTTAGGGTTGCCAAATGGTATTTAACTAGAAATGTTTGTGTACAAATGAAATGGTCCACGGTTGCATTACATAGGAGTAGTCAAAAAACTACTCCTTTTACCTAAAATGGACCATCTATTCCAATAATTTTTGTAGGGCCCTGTTGCTCTGTCGCCACCTGAAACTTCGCGGTAGTGGCGAACACTAAACTTTCGTAAAAGCTCCGTCAGGTTGAAACGCTGGCTGATAATGACTTTTATCTTGAATTCATCTGTTCTTTAGAAGTGGTATAAATTTTAAAGATATCAATAGTTTAGTATCCCATTCACAATCCTACAAAACAGAGTTATTTGAAATGCTTGTTTTGTACCAAGATACTTTTATTATCCATACTAAAAAAATACATGTTGTTTTTGTATTGTTGTACTGCGCATACCTGGTAGTTTTGCCCTGACGCACTTTTAGAATAAATAATATTTATGGCGGGTGTGGGGATTTTAGCTTCTGTTTGTGGACCTACGGAATTTTTAAGTTTCAGTATATAGTAATGTTTTATTTATATTTTGACATATTTTTATATATTTGGCCTAAGCAAATAAGACTCCAAAGTATTATATAAATAATACCCTAAAGCAATAGGATATTGTTTAATTTTTTGGGATACTATTTGGCTGACTTTCAAAACGTCAATTGCTTTGTGTTTGAACAAAGCATCACATTTCATAACGCCGCAGTACAATAATTATACAATGTATACCATTTTAAAACGCCGCCGCCAAGTATTTTTAACGCAGTAAGAAACCAAACAAGGCATCGGTTTTATAGTTGATTCATTGTTTCAGAACTATGCATATGTATGTGATTTAAATACAGTAGCAACACTGTATACAAACTTTGTATACGAACGTTTTGGAAGTCAGCCTTTCTTTTTTTCTTGAGGGATTATTTCATATAAACAAAATCTGAAGATTTTTCTCTGATATAAAATTACATTTGTTGTTCTCACAATAGCACTGACTATTATTTGAGTAATTTTAAATGTGCTGAAATCCCCTATATTAAATTATTTTTAATCACACTGACTATTTTCAGTAGCATTGAAAGGTATCTTCACAGCTTGATTTATGTTAACATAAATTTTACATTAACAACATTTAAAGATTTATTATATTTATGTGTAGGTCGTTTTGTCTTGTCCATTCCTCAAACAGAATTACAAATAGAAAATTATCAGGGTTTTAATCAATTAATTGCTGTAATAATTGTTATTATGTAATTTTCATTAATGGAAACAATTTATATTAAAAAACACTTTCGATATTATATAGATTTATTAACAAAGAGATAAAAACCCACTTTGAAAAATTACTGGTCGAAATGGGCTTTTTACTCTTCGAATAAAATTAAAATTACTTTATACTCTTATTAAAGATATGTCCGAACAACTTTGGTGATTTCTTTTTTTTCACATAAACAACACGTTACAAAACAATACTGAATTAAGTGTACAAAATTGAGATAATTTTTCAGGGTATAACTCTTATTTATACAACACATTGTGCCGGAACTTAGATGAAAAGGATTTTGAAAATATAGAAGACTTAATTCTTTGGCAGATCTGCTACTGCTTGTTTTGTTAATATTTTTAGAGGAGCGTTGCAGTGCCTCTGGTGTTAAGTAGACGTATTGACTTTCTTAAGCAGTATGAGCATTTATCTTATTGAAGTTAAATTCGCTGAAGGTTTTGATAAGCGACGAAGTAGGGCACCATTGTATACATTAGCTTGGAAGCAGCTTTTAGTGACTATTGCTATGCCATAGAATAGAAAGAGAGAGCGAGTTCAGGAGAGTTTGAGAAAAGGCCAAATAAAATTATAGTTTTTAGATCAATAAAAAGTCCAACTGTTGTTTCTTACGTTATCTTCCACCTTTCGTGATTGGCTGAGATCCATAGTGGCTCTTCTTTTTAGCTGAATGTGGCATCGAAAGTTAATGATGTTGCCGGCTAAGGTCTTTGGGTCCACTACAAATTTTTGTAGCTATGCTGTCATATGTTTTGAAATCAAAGTCTTAACCATTAAAACATTCAGTTAATTTTGAATAGAGTTGCTTTATATATATTTGATGCCGATTCCACAACTGAATACCAACGCTGCATAGTATCCTTAGCTAGTTGTATAGAAGAAGTTTTCAATCTTTGCTTAGTGTGATTTTCATGTTAAACGGTGATAAAAATAAATACCGAATAAATTTTCTTTAATAGTGCAGCGCAATGATTACAATAAATAAATAAACAAATTGTAATTATTGCTACTCGATGCTACTCGAAGTTTGTGGCGAAATATTGGCATAAGGGAATAAAACTTAAAACTATGCGTGACCTCGAGCTTGGAAATAAAAACAAATATTTAAATTAATTAAAATATTGGTGACAATTTATACATACATACATAAATACATCCATATAAACATAAAACAACACATTAATTATAATTTCTTCTTTAAATAAACTTCAACGAAAACTTGTTCAAGGTGGGTGTACCACATAATCCCCAAAAACAAAATCCTCAAATCAAAATCCCCAAACACAAAATCCCCAAGCACAAAATCCCCAAAAACAAAATTCAAAATCCTCAAACACAAAATCCCTTGTACGAAATCCCCAAGCATAAAATCCGCGATCGCCGCGATTTTAAACCTAATTTAAATGTATTTCACACAGAAAATGGGGATTTTGTGTTTGTAATTCTTTCTGACATTAAAAATAAATTTTATTAAATTTACAAATATTTATTAGGTACGAGTATGTAAATGGAACAAATAGTTAACTTATGGTGTTGGCTGTAGTGATTAGCGCGTTGACTACTAAGCAAACAATGACGGGTTCCAACCCTGGTAAGTCAATCAACATCATTAATTTCTCTAATGTACATTAGTGAGACATTGTATTAATTGCTGTCGAACTATTTAAGTGATGAAGGCATAGCACTGGTCACTAAAAAACTGTTCCGACAGCGATTGATGCTGTTCCAAGCTAATGTACACAACATCGCCCTCCTCCTTCGTCGATTAGCAGATACATCGGCGAAGTAAAACAATTAATAAAATGCCTGCTAATACAGATTAACAAAGTAAATGCATCTACTTAACACCGGAGGCGCCTCAACACTGCATTAAAAATTAATATAACGCGCAAAGCAGAGTTTTGAAGGAGTTAAGTCTTCTAAATTTCCTGCACAGTGCACTGCATACGTAGGGGTCATGCCCTGAGTGCTGGTCCTAAAAAAAATATATATATATTACAAAAAACTACAAATTTTATTTTATAAAAAATGAACTTTATATATAATATTTTTAGTTTTCTATAATATTTTCATGAATTAACTTTTTGTTCCATTTACTCGTACCTAATAAATATATGTTAATTTATCATACAATTTTTTTGGAGTTTTAATTTCAGTTTAGAGATTTTCTGTTTGGGGATTTTTTTACACTTTCGCTAAAGTTGGATTTTTGGGATTTTGAGCTTGGGGATTTTTAATTTGGGAATTTTGTTTTTAGGGATTTTGTGATTGGGGATTTTTTTAGGTTGGGGATTTAGTGTTTGGGGATTTTGTTTTTTGGGTATTTTGTGGCACTCCCGTTCAAGGTAAAGCTTTAATCTGTTTAATTTATTTTTGTTTTTGAGAAAATTTTCAACACTAAATTATTTATATTACACTAATTTCTAAACAATGTCTCCACTATGCATGCACTAAATTTTTTGGGTTCAAATATGACACATAAACTAATCATAAATTTCAGCTAATTAAGATAAAAAGTCCCGACTAAAATTATTTAGTAAAAATAAAAAAAAAAAAAAATCAT
The DNA here is from genome assembly GCA_947311025.1 of Lypha dubia. Taxonomy (NCBI): domain Eukaryota; kingdom Metazoa; phylum Arthropoda; class Insecta; order Diptera; family Tachinidae; genus Lypha; species Lypha dubia. The sequence goes on along the minus strand of OX371260.1, from coordinate 52,306,722 downwards.
TGATATAAAATTATATAAAGAATGTTTTGAGCCAAAATCACATCATAAAACAGAAGCTGAACAACAACAATGTTACAGATATCATACAAAGAAAAATTTGTAAATGTGAAAATAAACTTGTTTTGGCTTAAACCATTAGTTCGTTAATCGGATTTTTGTTAAGACAAGAAATTAAATAAAACTTCACCAAGTTGTACAAAACAAAATGACCCGTTGGTTAGAAATATTTAAAAAAATATGCAAATGTTTGTTTTGTTTTAAAGCAAAACACCAGCAAGATTAGCGAGATTGAAAGTTAATTTGATTGAAAAAAAGGGATATGGGAACTAGTATTAAAATCGAAACTTTGTGTGATTTTATTTATTTTTTTTGTGATCGTTGTAAATAAAACTAAATGTTTATTCAAGGTGGCTGAAGGCCAAAGGAAATTTATGTCAAAGTGGCATCGGTAGGTAAATACGGCCATTAATTGTTAACAATAAGAAATCGGCTGCTGCTGTTGCTGCTATCACCCAAAAAATTTACATCTAATTAATGCAGACTTTTGCTAGCGAGCCATTAGTTAGATAATATTTAAAATAAAAGAGAGAGATGAATAATGCGTTTTAAATAAAAATAAAATAAAATTATTAAGAGACAAGTTTTGCTTACATTGTGCTGAGGTGTTTCTATTTATCTCTATTCATCTATTTCGGAAGATATTAAAATTGAAAAATGTTTTGCAATTTCAACAAAACTAAATACATATAAAAAAAAATTAAATTTAGGTTTTTTATTAGTTACATCAACGTTGCTGTTCAATGTCATCTACACGCATTTGGAAAAATTGTGGTAATTTTGGGGGCAAATTAGTTACACAAATGCTGTTACTCTTAAAGTTTACATGGGAATGAATTTATATAAAAGTCTTGTTAAAATTGAGACCAGCATCAGTTTACTAATACATTCCATTTAAGCAACATCTTGAGAAAGAATAACAAAGGAACTATGAAAATGATTGCTGCTCTTTTGGCAATAGTGGTTAGTACAACATCTTAATAATACGGGGAAAGGGAAACTCAAAATATATTAATATTTCTTTTTTCTAAAGTGTTTTGGTTTCATGGCTGCTGCAGCACCAAATGGTGGCTACAACTACCCACAAGGAAGACCAGGTATTCAGCAAAATTCGGCTCCATCTGCATCTATTGGAAATGGTGGCATCTACTCCGCCCATCAAGCACCACCATTGCCAGCATTTAATGTTCAATCTGCATCACAACAGCAATCAGTTAGTGTTCCATCACAATTATATTCTGCATCTGCAAATCAATATAATGCTGCACCGCAACAAAATGCTGGATCGTACCAACAACAAGCAGGCTATGCTCCCAATGCCGCATCTGGTTCTCAGTACAACAATCAAGCACAGTACAATGGACAAGGCCAGCAGCAAACTATTGTCTCAAAGGACATCTACATTCATTCTGCTGCCGATGAAAATGAAGAAATTAATCCAGACCAAGGTCCTGAAGCTCCAATTCGCAAAAATTATCGTATCGTTTTTATCAAAGCTCCAAGCCAAAATATAAGAATAAACGCTGTTAAACGTACTCAAGCTTCGAACGAAGAAAAAACAATTATTTACGTCTTGTCAAAGAAACCCGATATTACAAATATTCAAAATCAAATCGTCCAAACAGAGCAAAAGGCCAGCAAACCAGAAGTTTACTTTATCAAGTACAAGACGCAGGAAGAGGCTAATCGTGCACAAAAAGAAATTCAAGCTCAATACGATGCTTTGGGTGGTTCCACCAGTGTCTCCGATGAAGGTATCGCTCCAGTTACCTCCGTTATTGGCAGTGCATCTATAGGTGGTGGCTCTTCTAATGATGCTTCCTTTGGTGGCGGCTCCAATTTCTTGCAATCTGCTGGTAATAACCAACAGGATTTCATACAGCCCGCCAACAGCAATCAACAAAATTTCATTCAGTCAGCATTCTCAGGTAGCCAAGGATCCCAAGGATCAGCTTCTTCCAGTGGTGGCAGTGCCGTTGAGGCTCCCAGTAAAAAGTACTTGCCTGCCACAAAGAAATAAAATCGTTGTCCGTTCATTGTTCTAGATGCCATTAAGGAAAAAAAGAAACTAAATTATCGACCATTTTCATATCGTTTTTTTGTTAAACTGCTTTTCTTTCGACATTTTAGTTTTATGTACTCGTACTTTAATATAATTTATTATAATAAACATTTATTTTTCAAATATTTTCAAGTCAAACTTCATTTTAATTTGATACTTTTTTAAACAACAACTTTAAGTTATTTATTTAATGTGTAACAACTATGTGCCATAAGTATTTGGAAACTAGAAGTACTCCTAATTAATTTTAAACACCGAAACACTGACGTACCTCTTATTATTCAATTGGCAGGAACTTTTAATTGCCTTATCAGTGCTCTGCTGCAATTTACTTTATTCAAAATACATGTACAGGGTTAGGGATGTCGTGTCCGAAATTCGTGTATACTTTCTTTTTTGCTGATAAGTTAAAAATATTCAAAGAATATTTGATTTTTTAACAGAAAACATGAATAAACTATTTTATATTGAACCAACAGTCTCACCCACATTAAACAAATCCCTGATGTTGATGACTTTGCCTGACCAGAGGTCGATCTCAGGTTCTAAGTCATTGTTTCATAATAAAAAAAGTTTATTCCGTATATTTTTAATTTTCTTATAAATTTGCATATTTCTTATAAACATTATACTGTGTTAGGGACTCCAAGGTGGTTGCGAGGGATGCGTGGTCTTTACAGATGGATCGAAAATGGAAATAGGCACGGGTGCTGGCGTCTATTTTTTAGGAATGGACTTTCGTAGGTCTTTTAGGCTACCGAACGAATGTAGTGTATTTCAGGCTGAGATCCTAGCGATCCTCAGGGCGACGGAACTAGTGATAGAACACGTAACTGAAGGGGTGGAGGTAACATTCTACGTTGACAGTCAGGCGGCGCTGAAAACTTTGAAGGGGCATAGTGTCAGATCGAAGCTGGTCAGCAAGTGTAGGCTATCTCTCAACTTGCTTATGGACTAGTTGAGCGCTAGGCTATGTTCGGTACCAGGACATTACAATATTGAGGGAAATGAAATCACTGATAAGCTGACAAGACTAGGGTCAGTTATAGGGAGCTCAGTAATTGTGTAATTAGCAGAACTAACCATTCCTGGAGGAAAAGAGAAGATTTTAGAGTCTCGAGGTCCATATGGACAGAACTAGACTCAGGTAAATCTTATCTACTGCTGGGTATGAATAGAAAGGTTTTGAGAGTCTTAGTAGGTACCCTGACTGGCCATTGCTCGGTTAGAACGAGGACCAGCATATGGGAAAATGGCACTCCGGATTTCTGTAGGATGTGTGGGGATGAAGAGGAGCCAGAAACTATAGAGCATATCATCTGTCATTGCCCAAGGCTGCAACGCCATAGACGTTGCCATGCGGGCATTATTGATATCGCGAAGTGAAAACTTGAGGATATCACTGGCTTTATCATGGAAATTAAATGGCTGAATGATGGATGATAACGGCTCTTTATTTATCCTTAGACAGTAAGGAGACTAGTTAGTCATTAAATTATAAATGAAGGGAAACACACAATGGATCCTATTGGGTCTCCGAGTGGATGTGTATTTCACACTATTCTTCCTAACCTAACCTTACCTATAAACATTATATGCCACTTGAATTTCAAGTGATTACTATCAATTTAAAATTCAAAATATAAGTAGATACTTTCTTTAAAAAATAGATCGCATTTAAAAAATTGTATTAGAGTGAAGTGATTCGTTTGATAAATATCGTGGCTTAAAAATATCGGAAACCATTTTACTTTCTAAATTCTAGAAATTTTATTAAGTCGATCCTGATCATTAAATTGCACTTAAAATTTCTAAAAACTACGTAAGGTGCTGAATATTTTATAAGTAAAGTGGCGATCTGTATATACCGCTATAGAAATTTTTGAAGAAAATATATTTAAATGACTCTATACTTTTATTTTAAATAACTAGTTATCGTCTTTGACATAATTCAATGCAAATAACATGGCTTCCTGTTTTGTTACAAAAATTTTAAAATCATATATTTATGTGTTAATTTTAGAATATAAATTAAACTGTTGTCAAAAAAATGATTTTAGCCTACTTAAGTCCCAAGTGCAGTATTTCGAACTTGTTAGTTATTTCTCAACACCATTTGATTTAAACACTAATCAGCGATATTTCATAAAAAACTGTGATAAAATTTGATTAAATAAATTTTAGTTTTCAAAAGAAAATTATTTAAAAATTAAATAAATAGTATCATACAAAGCTACTGTGGTCCAAAAAATTTATGAATTATTATTATTGCATTTTTATTAAAATATATGTAAATGCTAATAATAAATTATAACATACTCGTTGTAAGGCCTTATTTATAATAACATATTGTAAATTTTTATATTATTTATGAAGCAACTATTCATAAAGGTTTTTTTGTATAAGCCTTTTATAAACCTTTGTTAGTTAAGTCACAAGCTATTTTAAGTTACATACTAGTCTGCAGAAGTGTATTAAAGAAAGTTTTTACAATAAATTCTTTAGCTCCATTTAAGAACTTTAATTTCATTGCTCTTTTTTTCAAATATAAATAATTGAATTAAAAGTTAATTGTACGAATTTAAGTCTAAATAGTTATAATTTCTGTACATATGAAAAGTAATATTATCATGCTCAAGTTCAGTTTTATTGAATTAATGAAAATTCAAAATTACTAAGAGTTTTTTTATGTTAGAAAATATTATTATTTATATCCAATCAGTTTTTAGCAGAACGTATCAGTACTGATTTCAAGGCCGCTACACCTCTCATCAGCGTTCAATTGTCCATCTTTACAATTTTCGTAAAGTGGATACTAATTGAGAAGAATATCAACTATTTAACCAGTTTTCAACAGAAATAGAATATGAGAATTAATTTTTAATTCAATTATTTATTCTACCTTAAAACAGTTCTGGTTAGTTCCTCATCACTGTTTGGAAATTACTAATAATCAACACAATCTCATACTCCGTTATCCGTTATTATTCCATGAAAAATATTATTTGGTAGTAGTATAGCCGATATTAAGGTGCACGAGTGCACGATTCCCTATTTCATTGCATGTCTAAAAGTGTCTTTGTTACTAGTATCGAGATACTAGAAAATATTTTTATTTTTATACCGGAAGCAGTGGTTTGAGCTGGAGAGAGAGAGAGAGAGAGAGCATAACTCTACCCTACCAAAATTCTTCGGTACTTCATGATTTTTGCTAACTATGTTGCATCTGGTAGGTGCTGAGACATATCCTTCTTTCCTAATGATTTTTTTAAAAATAATCAAAAATTATCTTAAGAACTGAATTTGACACAAACTTGGACTATTTTGTTGTTTAAAATAACAGCAGACTACAGCTAAAATGGCCTTTCCCTTCATCCGGTTATAAAACACTATTTGATGCAGCTTTTAAAGATTAGAAAAAATACAAAAATGACTATTCAGTTTGCCAAAGACCGCAGCCGTTTTAATAAATTCCGAAGGCGAAACCACTCAAACCTTAAGCAATAAGACGAAGTCCGCCTGCATATATATTTTTTATATCAATACTTCATCACCTATTTAACAGGAAAGTAGGTCATCTGTACAGGCACTTGTTCACCAAGTGTCAGTGTATGGTCGCTCGAAAGAAAACTCTAACGGCCATTGTTAATGGGTAACTAAAGACTGTAAATTTGGCCCTTAGACGTTAGCTTTCTATTGACTTTTATGTGGACGGAGAGTTATTGTATCGTATCAACTTCTATGTTGTTATGACCAATTGGCAAGAGGTTAAGGTCTGGAAAATTTAATTGTCTTTTATCGGGTTTTTATGATTACTTCCATTTGCACTTATTGGTTCAAATACAATTGTTGAGTAGATATTTTATAAAACTATATATATGTCCATCAAAATTAATAGCCTGTGCATCGAGTAACTTCAATCGTTTATATGAGTGACTCGTTCGTTGTAAATACGAAACATTTGAAAATTAAACAAAAAAATTTTTTTGCATATTTTAGTCGCATCCAGACAAACTGTTCTCAAGCTATAATAAAATTCCTAGCCTGCTAACTTAGGCTTATTTTAGCCATAAACTTAAAAAATTTCTGTGTGTGATGAAAATTTTAAAATTAATTAATTAGCACATTAAAATTCTTATATTTCATTTACTTTAATTTAAAAAACATTTTAGTTACACATCAGTAATATCTGTGAATTTATGTATTCCAAAATTTAGTACGAACATTATTTGCGGCAAACTAAATATTTGTCTTTCGTTCGTCAATATAAAGAAAACTTTTTTTAATATTGGACTAATACAGGAAACAAAAAAAAAAAATACCTGCATCCAGATACTGCAGCTAATATTTCTTTTGTGCCATTATGAAAATATGAAATAATGATCAATTAATCTTTAATTAGTGCCTGCTGATTATTTGATAATCGTGTTTATAATAAGCAGTGACTAATTTGGAGGTACTTTTTAACAACGTCTCAAGTGGCCAGTTCGTCGTTAACGATATTGTCTTTAAGAAATCCGCACATTTTGTCTTCTGTCCATTAAAGAAAATTATCACTCATACTAATATGAAAAAAGATGTTTGTCGTTTTGTCCTCCATTAACCACATCTAAGAGTATGTATGTCTCAATTACAGTCTGTTATTGACAAGATCCTCTACAACATCTTTTTACTACTTTATGAGTGCAATCAAATTATTTGAAGGGTACAAAATGAGAGAAATAGTTGCACTGCGTTAAGGACAATATGAGTGGCAACGTTTTACATGTTTTCATCAATCGAACAATGTCGAGGGCAACTTGAGTTAAAATAATCTGTCCAAGACAATGTGAGCGACATTGTATCACCTGTTTTTTCATCAAAGGAATGTTGTTACTGTTGTGCATACATACATATGTTTATTAGGAGGCGACGTTCAAAACAGGAATTGAACAGCCTCAAAACGAATACCAACAAATTATGTCCTCAACTTTAATAGACGAATGTCGCATAAAATGGAAACAACTCTAAGTAAAAGCTAAGAGCTTTGATATTCAGAGTGAAGTAAGCTTTTGTACAGGGACTTCGATTAAGGAAAAAAAAAAACCTTAGGCTTGCTTAAAAAATACAAAACCAAAAATATTTTATCCTGAATTGTTAAAACATTTTCCTTAAAAACAATCCTAACATAAACCAAATGTCAAAGAAATTAAATTTCCTTAGAATTTTTGCAAGAGAAAAAAATTTACTAAAATTAAAAACTTAAACTGTCTCGTAAACTGACCCAAGATTGCACTAAAAAAACTTTATTTAATTATTAGTCCCCGATGTGTTTTTGTCAAGATGGGTGAGACGTTTTATGAGGTAATTTCAATTCATTCCCTCTTTAGTGGTTTTAACCAGGAAGTAAAATATAAAAACTTGTATACATCAACACTCAAAATTACTGCAATAAAAGTAGAACAATGAAACGAAAATGCTATTTTAAAGAAGAATCGATAAAAAATTTCTCCGAGAAGAGACAACAAAAAATTTGGCATGCAGAGGATGGACTTGCTTTTGAATGCGTTCATTAAATAAATACTTTCCACTTAGATTAAATTAGCGTATAAAAATACGAGTAAATATAAATTTTCGAATAATTGAGTGTGTTTTGAAAAAAATTCAATCTTTTAACCATACCATTTAGCTACCGAAAATATGACCACATAACAAAGCACCTTTACTTGCATAATCAAACAGTGTAAACTTTTTATAGATTTCACATCAGAAATAAAAAAAACCAATAAATTTAAATATCTTCATTATAAAACATAAGACTACATTACAAAAGACTGGGAAGTTTTTCTTTCCCCCAAATATTCGTGTGTCAGTGTATAAACTTGTTCATATTGAAAGAAATGTTTTTTAAGCCTAAAACTTTAGTTTTGTAACAACTTCAACGAAAATTTCCAAAATCTTTCAATTCAAAAATTTATGATTTGCCGGTCTTTGTTATTTTAATTCGGAGGTGTTGTAATGATTTTTAAATGGTTTTATTTTGATGTTAAATGAGAAGAAATTTAAATCGTATAAAAATATAGTCAGCTCGTAGAAAAAGCATCAGTTTGACAAAATATTTTATAGGAACAACACAAGTCGAATAAAAAAAAAAACATTTAAAACATGGATACATTTCTATTAATTACGGTAAGTATAGCTCATTCTATTTAAACAAAGAAAGTTAAAGGATGTTTCAAATTTTTTTATTTTTTTTTTTTGTAAATAGTGTTTCTCTATGGTAACTGCTGTTCCAGCAAATGGCGGATACAACTATCAGCAACCAAGGCCTGTTCCTAATCATAACTTTCGTCCTTCATCACCATTTAGCAATAATCCAGCAACTGCTCTAGCACCACCATCTGCACCCCAATATCCTCAAATTCAGAACGGACCATCAGCACAATATTTCCAGCAACAATCGGTTGGTCCATCGCAAGCATATATTCCACCCGCATCTCAACACATTAGCCCACAATCGCAATATGGTGGTGGTAGCTATCAACAGCCCCCCGCCTATGCTCCCTCTGGTCCAGCCTCCTCTGCACCGCAGTATAACCAACAACAACAGAGACAATCTATTGTCACCAAAACAATTTATATTCATTCTGCTCCTGAAGAAACCGAAGAATTCACTCCCGATCAAAATGGAGCTGCTGAGCCCATGCGCAAAAACTATCGCATACTCTTCATAAAGGCTCCAACTCATAACGTGAGAATTAACTCGGTTAAAGAAATGCAAGCAGCAAACGAAGAGAAAACAATAATCTATGTATTGACCAAGAAACCGGATATAGTAAATATTCAAAATCAAGTCGCACAAACGGTACAAAAGCCGCAGAAACCAGAGGTATACTTTATTAAGTACAAAACTCAAGCGGAAGCGAATCGGGCTCAACAAGAAATTCAAGCTCAATATGATGCCTTGGGTGGTACCACAAGTGTTTCAGATGAAGGTTTCGCGCCCATTACATCGGTCATTGGTGGTGGCCCCATAAATACTGGCTCTATTGGCGGTGGTTCATTTAATGATCCTTCTTTCTCCAGCGGTTCGAATTTCGTGCAATCTGCTAGCAACAGTTTTCAACAAGGTTTCCAAAGCATTAGAGGATCAGCAAGTAGTTCTAACTTTGGTGTTACATCTCCAAGCTTAGGATACTTGCCTGTAAAGACAATCAAATAAATTTATTACGAATTTCAATTTATTGTTCCGTTTTAAGCTACACTGAACTCTTTCGTCTTTTTCTTCCTATATTTATACAAATACTATCTATTTATTTATTACAATAAAATATATTTATTTTTAAATTACTTTTATTATTACTAGTGTGTACCAACGGTCGACCCAATTGACCGTGTTCTAGTCATAGAAAGAAAAATCATAAAAAAATCTCTTATAAAACGGTCATACAACAACCAAAACAACAATTATTTAATGATCCATTTGATTGAATTTACAAAAATTAAAAATAAAAAAAAATGATACATTTTATTTATCTTGTATTTACATATGTATGATCAGTTCCATGCTGCAATATAAGACTTAAGGCTTGTGCACGGTACATCGAAAATAAATAAAATAAATAAAAACGGTTAAATGCAAAAAAAAAAATACCGTCTATTGAGCCAATTCAATTTACTCAACTCTCTCATCTTTTTTCCTATAATTGTCCCACATCTTAGTATGTATAAGTATATGTTTTGTTGTTATTTCTCACTTTCCACCCAAATGTTTAAAACAGATGTATGTGTTGTTTGTTTGTTTGTTTGTTTGTTTTTTTGGTGTGCATGTAGAAGTAGAAACTTTAAACGGTTATTGATCGTAAAATACTGAACCCACAAAAACCCATTATACCTCGTTAACTTCTGTAAAAAAATTTCTTTAATTTGGTAGAAGTCTTCAAAAAATCGGTTGTATAATACGTACATGAAGGGCAGCACAAAAAGGCAATTGTCTAATAATTATTTAGATGAAATATTTCAGACAAAACTTTTGAGTTTTCCTAAGCCGTCGAGATTATGTTTTAGAATGATCTTGGTATTTAATTGATTTAATTAAGTTGTTGTTTCTTTAGCTTTCGAAGAGAAAGATGAAAAGTTAAAAAAGAGACATACAGGAGCTTATATCCCTCGTAAGTTTTTGATATACTTGTTTTAAGACAAAGAAGTATAATATAGTTCTCTTTAAGAATCTGATCATATCAGCAGCTGCTGAGAAATTTGAACTCTTTACTGGAGCTGAAAAAGTGTTTAATAGCTTTTTACATTTTGTTTAAATAATAATAGAATATACAGGCAAAAAAGAAATGCGTATCTGTTTTGCACCACAAAATACTAAATTACTTAAATAAAATTGTATTTTTATAAATAATTTTGTTTGAAGACTTTTCTGGACAAATAAAATTTAATAAGATTCAAAATAATTAACTTATTATTTATCTAGAAATTATAACTAATGTACAATGGCCGTGTTTTGAGTTAACTAATTGTTATGGGTTGGCCTATCTATTTATATGCAGCATTTCACTGGTTACAAAATACCAACTCATCAGTAGATCTTTCCGGCCATTCTTTAAAAATTTTTTTTGAACTCATTTGCTGTAAATTTTTTAAAATATGTAAGGAAAAATAAACAGATTCATATTGAATAAAAATTGTTTGTTGTGTTGTTTGTAGAAGTTTATTAAACTGCTTTGATTGTGCTTGGTAATTCTTATTTCTTATTTCTTACTTTGAAAGTTTTTGTAGAAGAAAATGAGTTTGAAAACTTTTCAAGCATGGCGGTATAGATCTACTGATAAATTGATATTAAGCAACCAATGATGTGCAGCTTATTGTTTAAATTATTTATTTCAAATATAAATTCTTGAAATCAACATTTGTAAATTAATTCCAGTCAAATAAATATAAACATTATATGTACCTTAAATCAACGATGTTGATAATTTCATATTCACTTTTATTTTTTTAAAAACTTAAAAAGCTTTCTTTATATAATTTAAATATTTACCTGAAATTTTTTACTGTGTATCACCTCTTCTAATAAAATATCATAAATGTCTGAGGCAACATTCGATTTACAGCTATTTAAACAGCCCAGTTCTCAGAACCCAAAAAATGTATGGTCAGAATAAACTATAAATTCAATATAAACGTTTTTTTATAATAATTTGCAAAAAAATACTCTTGTAGCAACGAAAATAAATTTCTTATATGAATATTGAAATTTTATGTGACAAATACACAGAATTACTATATTATTGTCGTGTCAACTATTTTAATAGTTGAAGAATGTTTGTAGCAACCATATTTTCTTCAATGAATATATATGTATTTGGTTGTGGAAGATATACTTCGTTGACGTGTTGAATACTTTACAGACATGTCTTTGTTTTTGCGTGTGGTATTGAAAAAATACTCCAGTCTCTGGTTTGGGCTTTCGGTACATCTAAAGCAAAAGAAACTGCATTGATTTCGCCATTCATCAATTTTGTTCTCCATCGTTCTGATCCGACAGTCACGTTTCTCCGCTTATCACAGACTTTGATCAATAAAACAACTAAAGATATATGATCTAGGCGCACAATAGTGCGCCCTACCAAGTTCGGCCACACGGTGTGTATATTTACACGAAACCATTCGAGCTATTTTTACCCCCCTCATAACTTTGCTCCTATTGATCATAATATAATGAAACTTGATAAAATTATCTGCAAACTATTTTTGTGTACTTAATTAAAAAAAATATAAAAAATTTTTTTCTTATATTTTTTTTTTAAATTCTCAAATGAGTTTTTATTTAATCACATTATGTGCAAGACTGTTCAAATATAAGGCTGAATATATACAGATGAATTGTCTTAAACATAAATGATAAAAATCGATGTCGACAGTAAAAAAAAACATTTTTTTTATTTTATATTATATATTCGTATATAAACAAATTTTGTTTTCATATAATTTATTGCTCGTAGATTATGCTTGCCGCAATCACGTTTTTTCTCTGTGTTTACTCCGGTTCTTCTATCATTTAATTTTCTCACAATTATGAATTTTCCGCATCTGATTTAATTATTAGTCGTGGGAACTATAGAACTGGAATACTCTTCTTTTCTTCCGTAGTAGTGACTTTTCTCGTCCAATATGACTTTGTAATTAACTGAACAAATAAATATGTTAGACATAACGATTTTTATGCTAAACCTCAGGGGTTGTTTCAACACACAATTACGTATTTCAAATACCGGTTTCGCTGATTGTAAAAACAGTCTATATTTCGATGACTTTAATTAAATTGTAGACGTTTTCATACCAATACTGGCTCCGAGATGGCTCATAGCTGAGAAATAAGGCTCATTATAATTTGTATACTATGTTGTTAGCTCGCTTTATGAATAACATAATTAAACTTCATTTGCCAACCTAAACTGGTTTAATACAAAATACACATGTTTGTTAATTTTATAGTTTTCAAGTGTGAAAAAATTGTATTTGGTTATTTTTTAGAAAAAAGAACAAGTTTTTAATGAAGTGAAAATGGAATTTTTTTCCATAATCGGTCATTCAACTTTTTTTAGTTTTATTAAAATCTATTGATTTATTGTACAGCAACTAATAATAATAAGTATTTATTACTTTGATGCAAAACTTAAAAACTATGTCGAACAAAATAATTATTTCGGTGTTTTATTTAATTATTTTTTTTTTGTGTTTGGATATTCGTTTAAATGTGTTTTGTAATAGAAAGCAAAAAGTGCAAAATACTTTCTTGTATTGAACTAAAAATGTAATAAAAACTTTCTGCAATATCAGTTAAAGCTTAGTAAGTTACTTTGATATTTTTGTATGGTTTTTATAAGAGTTCGTCCTTCATTTTGCAAAACAGGAAAAGAGTTTAATTTTTTCGACTTTTCGCTCACTTTTGTTTTCCTCTATACCTTAATGTTGATAAACAATATATATTTTTTGTCCATGTCTCAACTTAAATTAAGCTTTTAGTTAAAAGTTTTTCTTTTTAGCTGTCGTTGCCATATTTGTTAAATTGTGTACATTTTTGGGAAGTGTATTTGGGTGAATAGTTATTTTTTAGCTTTGTTTTCGAGCTTTTTGACTTCATTCGATAGATAACAAAACAAAAAAAGGTTTTTGTCTTGTATAAATAATTAAATATAAACTTTGTAAAATAATTATAAAAAGCTTTAAATTTTTCACTCTAGTGATTAAAATAAAACCGTTTAAAAATTTACAAAAAATTTTTGAATTTTATTTTTGCACAAGAAACGTTATCAAATGCTTGATTTTGTTAAAAAAAAATTGTACATATTTAACAAAAGTTTATGGAATATTTAACTTAAGTTAACTCAGAATTTAAACTTGTTTTTTTTTACTTTTTTTCAGCTGCGAGTTATTTGCAATAACAACTTAAAACTATGAAAAATTATTTTTTTTAATATAAAATATTCCAAAAAGAATTTAGATGTTTTAAAATGTATTGCAGTATACGTAAAAGCAAATGTAAAAGTGAAAACAAATCATAGAAGTTTATTGATTGAACCATCTGGTACAAAATGCCTTTTTGCATGCAAAGTATTAGAGTTTCCACTCGTTTAATGCATAATCGAATAATCTATAAATTTAAGTGAAATAATGACCGATAAAAATTCTTATTACATTTACATATGAAAGTAATATTATCAGGCTCAAGTTCAGTTTTATTGAATTAATGAAAATTCAAAATTACTAAGAGTTTTTTTGTGTTGGAAAATATTATTATTTATATCCAATCAGTTTTAGTAATTTTGAATTTTCATTAATTCAATAAAACTGAACTTGAGCCTGATAATATTACTTTCATATGTAAATCAATATAAGTTCAAATAATAATTACGTTTATTCGTAATAATAATAATTCTTATTACATTTAAAATTTATGACAGTAAATCGAATAACTTCAATTGTCATCAAAATTGCCATTCAATTGAAGCGTTAAGCCATACTTATAACTTATACCAGCATGGTCTTCAACAGAAAATCCTATTTGAAATTGTCTTTTCATATACAACAATAAGAAATACAACTAAACGCAAACTGGTCATGTCAACAACAAGTTTATCTGCCACAACCAAATAATTATTCTTTCAAGCTAATATGGTTGCATCAAACATCATTCTATTATTAAAATATTGGATGCAACAATAAAATAATCATTCTGAGTTTTGTCCCATACAAATTGAATGTATCAAAAAAAGTATTTTCGCTGCTACAAGAGTATCTTTTGCAAATGAAAATAATATAAGTTTATCTAAAATTAAAGTTTATTGTGACCATACATTGTTTGTTTTCTAAAAAGAAACAAAATAGCTATCAATCGTATGTAACTTCAGTCGTTCAAAGAATTTAATAAGGCGAGGAGATGTGAAGTGAAAAAATTAATGTTAAAATTATAATTATATGATGAAAGTTATTTAATTTTACAACAAAATAAAAGTGCACCTGAAATCTTCAACATCTGTGGTTTAAGGTACATCTACGAGTACATACTAGTATATGGAGTGAATTAAATATACGAATGTATGCTTCTTTGCAGCATGACGAAAAAAATACTACGGAACTGCAAAATATGGCAATTGGAATTTAAATAAATATGCCGATAAATAAGTTACCTTTTTTGAATTTTTTTTAAATTTAATTTGTCCAGAAAAGTTTATTCGATAAATATTTTCAAATAAAAATATTCATCAAAAATATAATATTTTTTTTTTTTTTTTTTTTGATAAATTTTATTATTTATTGAGTCTTCAATTATAAATTAAATTATCAATAAGTTTTTCAAATCTTAAATCTAAAAAATATTACATATAAGTTTAGCCAATGCTAAACAAAATTTTTAATTTCAACGGTTAATTTATGTTGTTTTACATCTCTCGTGTACGGCTGAGAAAAAGAGTATCCCTCCTTTTCAGCCGGGTGTAGCCTCTATAATGTAGAATATTGCGTGCAAGTACATTTGGGTGCACCTCAAGTTTTTTTATATATTTTTTAGCGTTTATTGAAAATACTGTCTTCACCACCGGAACATCTAGATCTTTATGAATCCGATGATTTCTGACATACCAGGGAGCTGCTGTAATTGTACGTAGAATTTTATTCTGTCGCCTTTGAATTTTTTCGACATTTGATGCTGAGGCAGTGCCCCATAACTGGATTCCATAGAACCATATTGGTTTCAGGATCGCGTTGTATAATAGTAGTTTACAGTCTAGGCTTAGTATAGAATTTCTTCCAATAAGCCAATTCATTTGGGCTGCTTTTAATTTCATTTGTATTAACTTTGCGTCTATATGCGATTTCCATGTTAAACGACGATCAAGATGAACGCCTAGATATTTGACAACAGTGTGTTGCGGTATGGTCTCGGTGTTAATTTTTATAGGCGGGCATGTTTCCCTGCGCAACGTAAAAGTGACGTGCACACATTTCTGCTCGTTAACTTTAATACGCCATTGTTTGAGCCAATTTTGCAATTTGGATATATACCCTTGTAAATTGCGGGAAGCTTCCACAGGATTTTCGTGAACACTTAGAAAAGCTGTATCATCGGCAAATGTTGATGTATGAATTTTACTGCTTAACGGTAAGTCAGAGGCATATATTAAATAAAGTAATGGACCGAAGATACTCCCTTGGGGAACTCCGGCTTCGATCGACTGCGGTGGGCTTAAAAAATTGCCTTCCCTAACTACAAATTTTCGTTCAATTAGGTAGCTTATTAAAAGCCTAACAATGTTTGCGGGTAGATTTTGTGTTAATTTATGTATAAGACCTTCGTGCCATACTTTATCGAAAGCTTGAGAAACATCTATAAAGAGCGCAGAGCAAAATTTCTTTTTTTCAAAGGTGTCTCTAACTACGTTCACAAGTCTGTGAGTTTGTTCAATAGTGCTATGTTGTCTGCGAAAACCGAATTGATGATCTGGAATGCATCCACTTCTAGTCACTATAGGCATCAGCTTGCTCATATACAGCTTTTCAAATAGTTTTGAAATGTTGGGCAATAAGCTAATAGGCCGATAGGATTCAACCTTCGTATGATCCTTGCCGGGCTTTGGTATCATAATAATCATCGAAACCTTTCATTCTGCAGGATAGTATTGCAGCTGTAGAATACTATTAAAAATAAATAGTATAATTCTTTTTGCAATATAAGGCAGCTGTTGAAGCATTTTGTTGCTTATTTTGTCGACAACTGGGGCTTTTTTGGTGTTAAGACTAGTGATGGCCTTTTCAATCTCCACAATGTTAAATCTTAACGGTATTTCTGGTAAAGAGATGACTGGTGGCAGTTCAACAATATCAGTAGAAATATTCGATGTAAATAAATACAAAAAGAGCACCTTTTTCAGCATCAGTTCTTGCCCAGTCACCATTCGAATCTCGTAACGGAGGTTTGCAAATCACTGGCCTTTTAAGTCCTCTGGCTGCACGCCATAGCGAATAATCTGTTTGTGGTGTTGCATCGAGTTCTTGAAGAAATTTTTGCAGCGAAGCTGTTTTTGTGTTTGTAAAACTTTTCTGAGCTGTTTGGTGCATTCCTTTAGCCTTAACTTTAGCTGGGGGGATCTGTAACGTTGGCATTCTCGTCGCGCTCTCCGTTTTTCAGTCAATACCCTTTCTATATCTACAGAAGAAATGTTGTTGAATCTTACTTGTTGATTTGGTTGATTTGAAGAAGCATTAAGAGCAGCTTGATTAACATGTGCTTCAAACAACCTAATAGAATTTTCTATGTCAGTAGGTGTTCCCAACAGCATATTTTCCGTGCAATGAGCACTCAAATATTTTTTGTATTTCAGCCAGTTAATACGTGCAGATGTCAGCGGTAAATCGCATGTTGATGTTGCAGTTGTGTGTGAGTAAATAGTGATAATAGTAGGCGAGTGATCTGAAGATAAATCCAATGATGCTTCAACTTCAATCATTTCGCTGGGCACACCTTTCATAACTCCAAAGTCGATAATATCAGGAATTTTTTGTTGATCTGTTGGCCAATATGTTGGCTGACCACTTGAAACTACATTCAAACCCATTTTTGAAATTGTGTCAAACAAAACACGACCCTTGGGACTGATTAAACGTGAACCCCAAAATGTGTGTTTAGCATTGTAGTCGCCAGCTGCTAGAAAACGGGACCCCAGTGTTGAATAAAATGCGGTATATTGACTCTCTGAAATTGAAAACCTGGGAGGAGAATAAACAGATGATAACACAAGTTTTTGATAAAAATTTTCAATGCAGATGTTTGTTGCTTGAAGGTAATCTTCACAAAATTCATTTAACAGGTAGTGTTTTATTCGCGTTTTTATTAGAATTCCCGAGCCACCACAAGCTCTACCTCGAGGATCCTTGGTGTCGTAGAAATTATATCCACTAATTCTAAAATAGCTTCGAGACGTCAAATGAGTTTCTGAGATAAGCATAACATCGATTTGTTTATCCAGAAGAAAATATTCTATTTCATTTTTATGTTGGCAGATGCCGTTTGCGTTCCAAAAACATATTTTCAAGTTCATGGTTTGCTTAATACAGCCTGCAGCAAAGTAGACTGCATTTTCAACATTTCCTGCATCATACAGGACATGTTGAGAGTAAAAGTATTTACTGTTTGTATTAAGCTCTCAATTGAGGCTTCAATACGGCTAAAATTAGACCCTGGAGCTTCGCTTACTGGTACCGGTTTTTGCGCTGTATTGTGGTTACTTTTTAAAATGTTAGCGTATGAAAATTTATTATTAGGTTGTTGCTGAGCAATAGTCGCGTTTGATTTCAATACGTTTGAATATTGTTGCTGACTGGTAGACGGTTGAGGTAACTGAGGGTAGCTTAAAAGTGTGATAGGCTGAGCGGGGATAATATTTTCTTTTTTGTGCGAGGAGCGTTTAAAAAACGAGTAAAGAGGGCAGCCTCTATAGTTGGCAGTGTGATTTCCGCCGCAATTGCCACATTTTTTCGCCTTGGGATCACCTTTTGTTTTGTCACAGTTAGCGGTACTGTGTAGCTCACCACATACAACGCAGACTGTAGGCAACTTGCAATAAGTTTTCGTGTGCCCAAATTCTTGGCAGTTTAGGCATTGGATAGGTCCAGCTCTTTTATGTGGCTGCTCAACGGTAACTCTCCGGTGGAACAAATACTTTAGATCATAGATTGGATGGGATTCATTTCTTTTTATCTTTATGTCACCTGGCTGTAACTCGACTCTAAATATTGGTTGGGGCATTTTTTCTCTATTTTTGATGTTTGAAACATTTTTCACCTTGAATCCACTATTTTCAAGGCCAGACTTGACCTCTTCTGGATCCACACTAGAATCTATACCTTTTATTACAACGGTTAGACCTTTAGCACTCTTAAGCTGATATGTATAAAAATTTTTATTTTTAGTCTCAAAGTCTGAGACTATTTTTCTGTAATTATTTTCTTTAGATACCTGAATTTTTGTTTCATTAATTTTCCCACGCTTGATTGAAGTTACGTAAAACTCATTTTCTCCAATTAACGAGATAAGGCTTTTTACCAGAAAGCTGGAGTTCTGTTCTCTTAAATAAATCGGTGGTGGTTTACTCAAACTTGTATTAGTTGTGTCTTCATCACCTTGTTCAGTTAAAATCGCGAAACGATTTTCGGAATTTTTTATATTTTTCCCATCTTTGGGAACTTTTGCCGTTGACGCCGTTTGAGCAGATTTGGGACTTCTTCCCCTTTTTAACACAGTTATGTATCTATCCATACCTGTTTGAATTTTATTATCACTATGTTCACTTACTTTATCCATAATTTTATTCATTTTGTGCACGTTGGTCACCTGGGTATTTATTGCTTGTTTGTTTGCTTGTACAGCTAAGCTGACAAGTTTGCTAATAGGTACAATTGTTGTTGCTTCTTGATCACTATTTAACATGTACGGAGAGCATGATCGCGCACGAATAGTTGTGTTTTGTGTAGAATTCAGGTTTTTGCTTAATTCAATTGTTTTATTGTCGTCATCAGCAACAAAAGTTAAATAAGCATTTCTACTGCTTCTGGGTTTATTGTTGTTGTTGTTGCCAGAAGATGAACTCATTTAGAGTTCTCTTGTTTTTTTTCACTTATAAGAGTTTGTGTATGCAAATAAAAGCAAAAAAAATAAAATAAAACCAGTATAATAACTGTTTAATAAATATTTTGTTTTTGTATTTTTTGTGACTTTAAATTTTTGATAATTTTAATATTCAGTTGCGACGATTATAAAACGCGTCTGTACTCTGCGAGAGTTGAAACTGATATGTGAAAAATATAAAAAAAATATAATTTGATTTAATTTAATTTAATATATATTTGTGTGTACATTTTTCTTTTATCTAAGCAAAATGTCAAATTGTTTACATTAACCAGGAAAAAAACAATTTCATAGTTACTATAATGAGATCAAATGCCTCAGCATTTGCAGAGCATACTATGTTCATACAATGTTATTGTCAAAGGGAGATTTATGGAGAACATATTATGTTCCTTAGATGAAAGCTGCAAAATATAGTAGACTCAATCATTTATCTGAACATGAAGTGATAGTTTGCGATTATGATTCCATCAGTCATGTTTTTTTCTTTGCGTGTAGGCTTTAATAGACAATTTTTTTCTTATTTTTTTCAATATTTACAGTTATCGATAATAAAACTGACAAAAAAAAAAAAAAAAAAAAATTGGTGTTGATTATTTCAATGAAATTCGTTGAAAAAACCAGTTCGTTTTAAAAAAACTTTTGAAGCATTAATAAGCGCTAAAGCATAATACATAATTGTTAAGACAAAGTCACAACAACAAATACAACAATAACAAAAAAAAGATAATAAATAAAATTTGTATGCCACAATAGATACGTCTGAAATATCTATGGGGTCCGTATGATGAACGAATGTCAGTTCTTTTATCTCTTTATCTATTTTGTTTTGAAAGTGACTATTTAATTTTGTCCGATGATAAATGTCTTTTTTTAAAGGTTTTTAATTTTAAACTAATTATAAATATATGTACATATATGTTTGTGTGTGTAAGTGTGATTTGTATAATTTGTTTTATATCCATATATTATACAACTACCTGAGTTTATGTTTATGAATTATATTTTTTATTACTTTAAAAATTGTTTCATCTAAATGAACATTTGATCTTCTGCTTCTTTATTTAAGATGTGTGATAAATTTAGCCAACTTCAATAGCTTTATCCTACACTCTGCCATCTATGGAGGTGTGCACAAATAATTGCTTGAAAATGTCTTTAATTAAATAAAAAACCAAATTAAATTATAATTAAAAACATAAAATCACTGGCGATTAAAAGAAGAGATTCGTACATTTGATTGGACCCCTCTACATAATGCACGAATTTCGACGCGCGTGGTTGGTATGCAGCTTTGAAATTTCGATTAACTTTCAAAAACTGCAGTGTTTTTTTATATTTTCTGCTGTTTTTATGATTCTGTTTAAAACTTTGCGTATGTATGAGTCACACGTCCTTAGAAATGGGTTAAGCGCTTCAAAAAATATAAATTATATTTATGTGAATGTGAAGAAATACACTGTTATCCTTTTTATTGTGTCCATTTAACCTTAAATTAACAATTTAAAAAAACTGCAGTGTCGTCGATGTAATAGAATACCATGTTTCGACTTGAGTAATATGAGTCTCACTAATTAATTTTTACACTAGGAAATGGCCGCTTTTAAATCTGTGGTTTTTTCTCTATAATTCTCGTATTCAAATCACTACAGATAAATAATTTTCTTTCAACGAGAATGAGAAAAATATTTGATAAACAAAGTGCGAATAATTTTTTTTGGGTTGGATAATCATGATGAGTCGTTTTTTTTTTTTTTTTTGTAGGATGAGAAAATGCGTTACGCATCGTCATTCCGCAATATGTCGGGCTCCAATATGGATACCGGCTAAAAACCCACCTTGGATACGTCTGCTTTATTGTGCCTATGTCCAGGCTTTCACTTTACACACTTAATCATTGTTGATTTATTGCCACTGCCACTGTTTGCTACTCCAACTCAGTGTTGTGTTCAGACAAACAGTGGCAATTAAAAAAGATGTGTTCAGCGCCGTCTTCTATCTCTTCTTCCTCGTAAATTCAAAAAGAAGTGCTGCATTTTTCATATTTGCAGGTACTTCCGAAAGTAGCTGTGTCCGGATAGCATCTATCGCTATCGGCCTTAACGCCATAAATGAGTGAAAAAATACTTGGCATGATAAAATAGTGATTATTTTTAACCTTTTTCCTATTGAATTTAACATAAAGTGATTAAGATGATTTTGAGTAATTTGTGCAGAAAGATTTGGGCATGGGACGATGATAGATGCAACGAAAGCAATTGCTAACCGCAACATTCTACAATCATAATTATATGATTTTAGTCTAACTACGATGCTATTACGAACAGTAGCATAGTCAACGGACGACACAATCGTCCGTATTCTACATGTAAATAATGTTTTGAATGGTCATTGAGAATTTATCCAAACGGCATAAAAAAGAACGTTCCAATGAGAGCTACATAAATCATTTTAAGGGGCTCTCTGCCCTTTCTGATAACTCATTAACACACTTTCAGACAGTGTTGTCAGATTAGGGGATTTATCCCCAAATCGGGCATTTTTTTTTTCAAAATGGGAATGAAAAATTTGGTTTGGGGAATTCATTGAGGATAATATATTTGCTTTTTTTTTTTTTTTTTAATTAGGACCAGCACTCAGGGGATGACACCTACGTATGCAGTGCATTGTGCGGGAACTCAGAAAGAGGGATATAGTAGAGAAGATAGATGTTGAAAATGTAGAAGGCTTAACTCTTTTACAACTCTGCTTTGCGCGTTATGTTAATTTTTATAGCAGGGTTGAGGCGCTTTCGGTGTTAGGTAGACGCATTAACCTTGTTAAGCTGTATTGGCAGGCATTTTATTAATTGTTTTACTTCGCCGATGTTTCTGCTAACCGACGAAGGAGGGCAATGTTGTGTACATTAGCTTGGAACATCATCAATCTCTGTCGGAGAATTTATGAGATTTTTTGGGGATTTTTATTTTGTTTATATAATTTGGTTTATTTTTTGGACTATTATTTTAATATCAACACATTCTAAT
Source organism: Lypha dubia (assembly GCA_947311025.1). NCBI lineage: Eukaryota > Metazoa > Arthropoda > Insecta > Diptera > Tachinidae > Lypha > Lypha dubia. Next base: position 52,284,404 of record OX371260.1, on the reverse strand, counting down.
TGTTCTTTTTTGAGTACATAAGTGTTTTTAATGTGGTAAAAAAACTTTGTTATTAAAAGTAAAGCGGACTTGTTTTTTTATACCTAAAAACTTTATTGAAACAAATGCTAAAACATTTGCCATCAAATCTCAACATTTTCAAAACATATAAGCAATTTTTTCCAAACATGTGTTGAAACCCATTATGACAACCCACATTTAGTGCAATCATAAAAATACTACAACCAGCGTCAAATGAAAAGAGATATATTTGAGTCACAGTGGATTTATTTGATATACAAATAACAAACAACTTAAATATGTTTTGGACAAAAGTTTATTCATATCAAGATGCCGCTGGATCACGGCCGTTTGAGGACCTTGCAGAGTTGGTATTAAATTTACTTTGCGTATCAACGAGCAACGCTTGCGGAATTGTATAAATTGCTTTTTGGGAAATTTCGGGGATGAAAATTTTCAAATTGGGGATGCTACTCAAAAGAAATCTGGGAACCCTGCTTTCAGATTATCACTAGCGAAGTTTTAATTAAAATTAATATATATAAATGGCACGAGTTTAATTCTCAGCAGAAACTCGTGTTTTAAATATTATTTTAAATGTTTTATGTTGTTGTCGTTGTACCAAATATCTGGAGTCAAGAAAGAAAATAAATTCTTGCTGCATAGTTAATGAAATTCTGAACTTTTGAATATTTTTAAGTCAAGTTTGCTGTGAATCTACCATAAATTATTGATTGTAGCGATATCGCACTGCCCCATAACAATAACAGTTATATTTTTGTTGTTCGTCTTAAATTGAATTTATTAAGTGCTTCGTATTATTATGCTGTGGTAGCTAAAATGTTACATAAACAAAATCCAGTTTTAAACAACATGATTTTAAATCTCAAATATTTTGTGTTTTTCTTTTTTCTTCACTAAAACTTATGAATATTTATGACTCATAATATTTTGTAAACATTTTTATTTTAACTTTTTAACATATTTTGTCTTTTTAATTATTGGGATCATAGAAGGCACAAGTTATGTCAAATTAATTATAGATTTCTTTTAAGAAATCTCTTTTTGTTCCTTCTCTTGCAACCAAACATGGAGAAAATTTTGTTACGGTTGTTACTATGTTGCTGATGTTGTTGCAAAGCCAGTTGAACCAAAATACATGAAAGTTTCGTTTGCTTGATTTTTTTTTTTAACTTACATACATGAAGAATATGTGTAAATGTTTTAGTAGCTACTTTAAACGCTTATAGCTCCCAAATTACTAAACCCACGATAACTCATAACATTTTATTCACTTCTGTGAATCAATATTTTTAATTTGGTATAAGTTTCGATAAAATCGGTTGATTAGTTTGTGCATAAAACCCATCACAAAAAAACCTTGTTGCCGATTAATTATATAGATAAAAGGAAACATATAATTTTTTTTGGAATATACTCGTATGTGGTACTTCAACAATTTTATGCTTAGAGTATGATTTAATTTCTTGAACGTATTTTGAAATCATTTTGATATAGGAAATTTCTTCTACTAATTTGAAAGCTTTCGAGCTTTTTCTGAGCGCGAATGCTTTCTTTCGATTTTCGATTACTTTGCACTAAAAAATATGTTAGGAAAAGACGTTGTTTTTTATATTAATACTTTCATATTTATTTTTAATTATTTTTGACTTATGTAAATATGGCTTAAAACAACAATGAACAGTGTGCAGATTAAAACAATTAACATATGCATACATACAATAATACATATATATGTAACCAATAGATTTTCAACAAATATAACAAAATAAAAAATAACGCAACAATAAAAAAATTATATAATAATTATAACTATCAAATCGATTTCACTTTCATTTGAGTTGGGGAGAAACTTTTGTCATTTTTGTTGTTCGTATTTAAAAAACAAATAAAAAATAAATGTTTAAAATTTTTTCTAACTTTGTAGTTAAAATATATAAATGCTGCAATTAATTATGAGTGACTTTGAGTTCCAGCAGAGATTCTTATGTGTATGATGGCAAATCAGTCATGTTTGATGATACAAAATTTTTTACAATTTTACAATCGGTGGCAAATATTTGCTGTCATTGTTGTTTGCACCGCTGAATGTAAAACCGGATGAAGCGCTCGATAGTGTGTTGCTGCTGCTCGAATGACCAGAAATGGTAGAAAAGTCCAATTGCGGTTCTTGTTGTTGTGTATTGTCTAAAGAACCGATTACTGATGTAACTGGTGCAATACCTTCATCAGATACCTGTGAGGTGCCGCCAAGCTTGTCATATTGAGCTGAAAAAAGTAATAAAATAAACAATAATTATTTTTGTTTTTTGTAAAATTTCATTAGCAAACAAAAGAAGAATCTATGAATAATTTAATTTCAAGTTAATTAGATTTCGATTAGCTTAATTTTTGTTTGTTTTTATTTCTGTGTTTAAACAGACAGTAAATAAAAAATCATTCGCATTATTTTTTGCCAAACTTTGGGTTACTCACCTTGAATGGTACGTTGTGCATGTTGAGCCTCTGCTTGGGTCTTGTACTTAATAAAATATACTTCTGGTTTGCTGGGCTGTTTTGGTTGAATTTCTTGAATGGCATTTTGCAAATCCAACGGATCTGCCTTTTTCGTAAGAACATAAATAATTGTTTTCTCTTCAGTAGGAGCTTGTTGGGCACGTAAGGCAGCATTGTTGATATGTTGTGATGGAGCCTTAATGAAAACAATACGATAGTGTTTACGCGGTGGCTGTGATGCCAGCTGACGTTGTTGATATTGTTGATCCTGAGTATCCTCCGGTGCTACATGTACATAAATATCCTTTGTTACAGTGCCAGGTATTTGATATTGTTGCTGATGCTGTTGTAGTTCTTGTGGGAATCTATTAAACTGTTGCTGCTGTAAGCCAAAATTGCCACTCAATGCACCTTGATGTTGTTGCTGATACTGGTGCTGCTGCTGCTGTTGTCCACCAAAACTATTAATCACTGGAGCATGTTGTAGTTGTTGCAATGCTGAAAAACTGGGTACAGATGAGAACTGTTGTGTATTGTGAACAGCAGGCTGTCCACTCAATAGTGTTTGCGACAAACTGCCAGAATTAACTGCTTGTTGTAAGAATCCATGATTATCTTGAGTTGCTTTAGTTGACCCAGCTACTTGGGAGCTTGAGCTGAAATCGGAAAAGCCAGCTGAAAGTCCATTTTGTTGCTGATTATAAAGATAGGCCTGGGGAGCTGCTGAAACTGTAGCACAAAAGCAAATTATGACCTGTAAAATAGAAACCGTTGTATAACATGTTTAAATTTTTATAAATTTAGTTAAATTTATTTTTTTGATGGAAATTAAAAATATATTGAAAAATTTTACCCAATTTGGTAGTACACCGGATATAGTTTTTCAAAAATATTTTCATTAGCTAAGAAGAGTTTAAATAGATCATTAATCATTCATGTTTTCATATATTTTTTGGCTCAACTCAGTATAATTCATAATTATCACGAAAACTTGAACATAGAAAATTCTTACAAAAGAAAGTTTTAAATTTTCATGCTACAATATTTAATTCTCAATTAAATCGAAAAGTTAAGCAGTCATGTTTCATTATTTCTAAAACGCCATTGATTAGTGAAAGCAATTTCTTTTATATCATTAGAAGATTTCGAATCGAAAATGTCATTGTTATTCTAAATTATCCTTAAAAAAGTTGTACAACAAATTAAGTTATTAAAATTTTCCAAGGAAATCATTTGTTAAAAAAAATATTTGTAATGGGTAAGCTAATACCAACTCATCAGCAGATCTTAACCATTCATGTTTGAAAATTTCCAAAACCCATCAACTCGTACATGAACTCGCAAATGATATCTGGGAATCACTAAAGCAAAATAGTTTGTAAAAAAACTTTAAAAATTCATAACAAATAATTTTTCTTTATTCGATACGAATCTATTTATATCTCTCTTATTCTTAAGCATATGCTCGAATAAATGTTATATTTTGTTTAATAAATCATTTGAATAGAGAACTATTGAAAAAGTATTTTTCTTTTATTTATTTCGATAAATAACCTGATGAAATATTCATGTGTTTGCAATATACTCTAAAATTTAAGAACTGTTTTGTAGGTTTGGAAATCTAAAACTTTAGTTTTTAGTGCGACCAATTTGCAACTTCTTAAAGTTTATGTATGTAAGGCTTTGTTCAAAGTAATTTATCAGATGCTCCTAAATTGCTTATAATGGAAATGTTCTCATTAGAACATAAGCATACAACTGTGCAGTAAGTAATTGTGAGCTTTAAGCTGAGTGCTTTCCACTCAGGACCTTTGAAAAAACGAATTAATTAAAAAATCATTATTCGAGATATTCACTAAGTTTTATTTGAAAAACGTTTTCATTGTCTGTGTCTTCATATGAAATTGTTTTTAAATTCTAATGATGATTTCTACATGGTTAAAATACAAAAAAACGGAAAAGTTTATTCTTTTTATTTAGAATCGAATCACTAAATTACAATTGCTAATATATGAGTAATTCACTATCACGAGAGAATTTTCACTGTCCAAATAGTCGGTCAGAGTATTGAGGATTCACTTCTTGTTTACGTTGATATGTTAATAGCTTTCCGAAAATTTCTAAAACCATACAAACGAGTATGTAGAACCAAAACCCTCATAGAGGAAAGTGTACCTGCTACATGACAAGTAGAGTGATTACTAGGGCTGAGATTTTCATGCATTAAAAACACGAAAATAAGCGCTAAAAAATCCAAAATATGCACTCAAAAAATAAAAAATATACAGTAAAACTTAAAAAATGTCAATAGAAAGATGTTTTTTTTTTTTAATTTTATTAAAATCCAAAAAAAAAAAAAATAAAAAAATTAGTCTAATGTTATTCAAAGGTACAACATATTTCAAAAACTTAAATAACTAATTTTAATTTTTTTGAATAAACAAATAAATACTTTTTTATATTATCAAAAGTAAAACTTTGTATGTTCGGACGTAAAAAACTTTTGTACATAGAAAATGATCTCTCAACGTCAGCCGAAGTTATAGGAGCATACTTGAAGGAAGCCAATTCGTTTGGAGAATATTCATTTTCTAATTCAGATCCCACATATGATTCCAGATCAAAAATATTTGAAATTTGTTTTATTTTTTTAAATCCTTCATATTTTTTGCCAAACGCTTTGTATTTTGGTTTTAATTTATTGGGCTGTTCACATTGTTAATTTTACTTTCTGCAATATCAATTAATTTGACTTGAGTATTAAGTGAACTAAATCCCTCCAATTTAGTTATTGTCTCACCAAACAATTGCTAATTGACTTTTGATGTTATTTAAATCTAATATTAATTTTACTTTTTAATTGCATACGAATCGGTATCAACTAGCTCTTCAATAACATTCTTAAATTGTTCAACGTTTTTTGAATTTTATTCTACAGCATCTAGACAGGTTCCCCATCTTGTTCATACTGGCTGCAGTAAAAGGAGATACATTTCTTTAAAAATTGCAACTCATGAAGGAGCCTTTAAAATTATGTTTTTCCCTTATGAAACCAATAAATCAGTATTATCGAATTTGCTTCTAATTTCTTCTGCAACGCGGTGTAACCCATGTGCCAAGCAGGTAACATGAAACAGTTTTGGATAAAATATTTTAAGGCTATTGGCAGCCTTAAATATGTAAGGTGCTGCATCGGTTAAAAACAGAAGGATCTGCTTTTTGTCATTATTATTATCATTATTGTATTTTAAGCAGAGCACCAAAATAATTTATTGATTTTTTTGTTTATTTTTAAATTTTTGGAAAAATCACTAACAAATTTCAAAATAAGCAAAAATATGTATTAATAAATTTAAAATATGCAAAAATATGCATTTTATACAGAAATATGGAAAAATATGCATTTTCACCAATATATGCAAAAACAAATCGATATCTTTCATAGACTATCGACAAAAAACATGCGTTTGCATGGAAATCGCAGCCCTAGTGATTACCAACCGGTGCCAGTTTTGAAATTTAACATGACATTTTTCTGTAAGATACCTTGTGATATTTTGTAGATAGAAATATTTTTTTCAATAGTAGACAAATTACTGTATTTAAAATTATTATCAGCCATGACAGTTAAATCTATTCCGTTGGGAACCGGAATTTAATTCGTAAATTGATTCTTAAAAAAAAACGAAAAATGAAATGATTTTTCCAAATGAAACCACTTTTAAATTTACAAACAGAAAAATTTTATTTTTATTTGATTGATGAGCTTGAGGTAAATTTTTTATAAAAAACGTTATAAAATTTTATTTATCGATATTTCGCTACTCCTTTGTGTAGCTTCTTCAGGATTAGATTTGTAAGTAACAAAAAAATAACAACAATATTTTAAACAAAACAATATTCGCTTTAAATTGAATTTTTTGTTTTTTTTCCGGTTTTTGAAATAAATTAAAAATTGTTTTTTATATTTCAAATGGTTTTTGAATTAAATAATTTTTTCCAAGTTGTCAATTGAAAAAAATATTTTAGTTTGAAACATGAGGAAATGAAAAAGTTTTCGAAAAAACTTTAAATAAATTAGAAGGGTTTATAAATTTTGAAAACATAATGCTATTTAAATATTAATCTTTATAATTTATTTTGCCCTTTAGCTTTATATACTAAATGCCTATAACTCTGAGCTACACTATCAGTATCTGCTTTGAAGTTAATTCTTTTTTCTGGTGGTATATTAATTATCTGCAGCATTTCTAACATATATCTGCGTTTATATATATTTTCTGTATTTAAAATGGATATTTTTTCAAAATCTGGATAGTGATCTGAATCACGACAGTGTAAAGATAATGCAGTCTTTTGTGATGATGTATAGTTTCTATATTTCAAATTTGTTTTGTGTCCAGCTAATCTAGTTTTAAGTTTGTTTTTTGTAGTACCTACATAGACCTTATTACAAATTTCACTATCATTTCCTTTACAAGGTATTTTATAAACTACATTAGATTTTTCTAATTTATGTAATCCATCTTTTGTTTTGCTAAATAATTTACCTAACGTGTTACATGATTTATGTGCTATTTTATATCTGTTAGTATCGAAAACATCTGACTTTTCTAACCGTTCTGAAATTATAGGAAGGTATGTTAGAGATTTGTATATTGTCGGTTGAGTTACTACATCCGTTTGAGTATTTCCACGTCTACTATACTGTCGTATTAAATTGCATGTTAGACCGATTGGAAAATCATTCCTAACCAATAATTCCTTAATAATATCCTTATTCTTCCTGTGGAATTGTACGTCACTTATAGTCAAAACTTTATCTATAAGATTCTTCGCTGTATTAATAATTATTCTCTTTGGGTGCTTTGAATAATAATTAATAATTCTACCTGAAGCTGTTGGTTTTCTATACCAATCCACTAACAAATTATTGCCATTTCTAATTACCAATGTGTCTAAATAAGGAATCCTGTTATCTTTTTCTTTCTCAAATGTAAATTGTATATCATTATGAAATAAATTAAATGATGTTAAAACATTCTCTATCTCAGAATTTGGAATTATACAAAAAATATCATCAACATATTTTGTTATAATTTTTGGTTTCACCGACAAACTACCTAAGCAACAATTTAATAATTCTTCCATAACAATATCAGCGATTACTGGAGATGTTTCAAACTAAAATATTTTTTTCAATTGACAACTTGGAAAAAATTATTTAATTCAAAAACCATTTGAAATATAAAAAACAATTTTTAATTTATTTCAAAAACCGGAAAAAAAAAAAAAAAAAAAAAAAAAAAAAATTCAATTTAAAGCGAATATTGTTTTGTTTAAAATATTGTTGTTATTTTTTTGTTACTTACAAATCTAATCCTGAAGAAGCTACACAAAGGAGTAGCGAAATATCGATAAATAAAATTTTATAACGTTTTTTATAAAAAATTGACCTCAAGCTCATCAATCAAATAAATAAAAATAACTTCAAGAAAAGGTCGAAAAATTAGCAATACAAAAAAAAAAAAAAAAAAAAAAAAAAAAAAAAAATTTTATTTATCTAAAAGTAGTTTTATTCCGAAAGCTATTTTCTTTATTCGCTTTTTGAAGAAAAAAAAATAAAGAAATTGAATTCCGTTTCCGAACGGAATAGATCTCTGTTACATGGCTGTATATTACATATTTTCAACCATCACTACTTTGGAATGCATTGTGTCAGAACTAGGGCGAAAGGGATAGGGTAGAGCAGATATATGTTGAAAATGTTTCATTCTTTTACAACTACGCTATTACGAGTAAATATTAGAGCACTGTTGCAGCGCTTTTGGAAATAAAGAGAAGTAAGAAATCTATTAATCAGTGTGAGCGAGCAGTCATTTTTATTAATTGTTTTACTTTGCCGACGATTCTTCTAACCGACGATGGAGTGCACTGTGATGTATATTAAGTGGGAACTGTACAAAATGGTAATGCGAAAGAATTTAGTGACCAGAGTTACGCCTTCATCATCAACAATTAATAGAATACCAAACAATAATGCAGATCAGAAAAATTTATGATGTTGATTGTCTTGCTCTGACCAGGAATCGAACGCAGGTTCAAAGTCATTGTTTGCTTTGTACTTTGCGTGTTAACCACTTTAACCTACACATAACCTTTAGAAATTTGTGTAGACTTTTGTTTTAGTTAAGTGATGTTTTCTCTTTCATCACTCACGACACAAAAACAACTTGTAGAATATTTCTGGTGTTTGTACCAGTCATAAGACACTCTCCGCAATGTATTGAGCAAATTGAAAACTTCTTCTAATTTTTTTTAAGTCAGTTATCATCAGAAAAAACAAAATAAGCGTAGAGCTTGATTTGCAACCTTTATCACATTTTTTTTTATTATTAAAAAGTATGCAACAAGAAGATTTTTATGTCGCACTGTGTTATATGTATTATAACATCTTAATATTATAAATTTATTTTTAATGTTGAACGAAAACGTCCTAAGAAAAATATGTAAATTTGTCTGTCTTCTCAATAATAAATTTCTGCACTTTACTACGATAAATATAGTTCACCAATTTTCTATAAAACTAATTTTGAGTTTAACATCTCTGTATGAAGCATGTTTAAAACTTAAATAAACTTTTGATAGAATACTATTTCTATTTAAAATAAAAACTATTCGTACACACTTATTTATTAACTAAATTTAAAAGATTTAATATATTTGTCTTTAATTCATTTGTCTGGATATTTTATGTTCACTTTTAAGCACATACAAAATTTTTATAGTTTTTATAATATTTTTCAGAAAACTCTCATGTTATCACTTACTATTAGTCCACGCATATTGTTAATGAATTTGTATTTCTTAACGAAAAATTTCTTTCAGGCTTAAACGTATGACAACCTTTGTGTATCGATTGACAATCTAAAATCTACTAAATGTTAATCAAAAATACTACAAACTTATATAAACATGAACAGCGATGAAATGCAGAGTTTTTTATTTTGGAGATCAACTATTAAAATTACCAAAAAAAAAACATTCAAAATCTGAATAAGAAAAAGAAAAAGAAAAAAAAAAAAAAAAACAAAAAACAACTTAAAAAACAATGGTAGTAAAAGATACTCGTGCAGATCAATAGTAACAGTCACCACTACAACATAAAAATATATAAGAGATGGTATTGATAAACATAACAATTGCATGAGTATAATCTTTAATAAAAATGAGTTCTTTAGTTCGACAGACAGGAATGGAAAATAAGTTTTTGATTTGGTACTAAATTTAAAAATAAAATTGTAGTTTTTGACACATGAAAGTACTTAGTATAATAATATTGTATTTTCATCAAAATTAAGGTTAGGTAAGGTTAGGTTAGGAAGGGTAGTGTAAAATACATATCCACTCGGAGACCCAATTGTATTCATTGTGATTCCCATCATTTATAATTTATTAACTAATTAGTCTCCTAAATGTCCAAGGAGAAACAAAGAGCCGTTATCATCCATCATTCAGCCATTTAATTCCCATGATGAAGCCGCTGATATCCTTAAGTTTGCACTTCGCGATATCACTAATGCCCTCATGGAAACGTCTAGATTTACCTGAGTCTAGTTCTGTCCATATGGACCTCGAGACTCTACAATCTTCTCTATTCCTCCAGGAATGGTTAGTTCTGCTAATTACCCAATTACTGAGTTCATTATAGTAGTAACCGATTGGAGGTTTAACCGACCAGTCACTAACTGCCACATCTAATGCTGACCCTATTCTTGCTCATAAAAATTAAGGTTATAACTAATTTTCGATTTCAAACGAATTATTATTAAAGCAAATTATTTTTTGAAACTCTCAAACTTCTATCAAACTTCTTCCACACTAACACTAAAAAATCCCCCAGCACCGATAGTCGAGGTTGGCAACTGGTCGAAGGGCAAAGCCAAACAAAGGAGTCAGAAAGATATCCTTTAAACAAAATACTCCAAGGCCGTCTTCATTCTAGACAAGATCGCCAAGAATGCTGCGAATGGAGTTACACAATCGCATGATGCTGAGGACAAGGTAAGATACCTGGCCGTGGTGGACGAATACCATAAGTTCATGGATTCGCTTCCAAGCACGTCCAAAAAAACCGCGCTCCCAGCAAAAAGAAATTAAAGAAAGCGAAAAAAGAAATCGCTCGCAGACGGAGAACGGTCAATCGCCAAAAAAGAGGAAGATCCTGCAGAAGGCAACCTCTCCTCATGTAACCACGTCGTCATCCATTAGAAGACCCTTTAACGAGGTAGTTAAAGACCAACTGCTGATGGCTCTAGCGAACAGCAAAATTGGCAAAATTCTCCTGTAATAACGGAGTGGGGTGCCAACGAGTCCAAATTGGCTGAGCTCGTAATGGACTATACCAATAAAGAAAGGTAAGCCGGCACCTCGCTTCGACTCCGGAGAGATACACCGAGGTTACAGGGTAATCAAATGCTTGGACGCGTTCTCAAAGGATTTCCTCAGCGACAGTATCGCTAAGATTGGTGAGATTTGGGATGGGTTAAGCCTTAAACTCATCCCTGCGGAGGAAATTCCGATGAGGTCTCGTGCAAGAATCTGGTTACCACAATTAGGCAGGGACGGTGGAAAATGAACCAACTAACCATCGTAGCGTATTAATATACGAAATTTACACTACGAACCTTTCTTGCATGCAACTCCCTTCTGGCAGCGAGAAAGAGAGTGAAGATATATAAAGTGTATATAATTTTGTATAGACTCTCTCTTAAAATAAAAATAGAATGCAACAAAGTTGCATAATGTAAATGTCGTCTGAGTGTTTAACTTTGTGCAGTAAGATGTTTACTCAGAAAGAAATTTACTATAAATTAATAGTTTAATTGAACCAATAAATATATTAAATAATTTCAAAGCAACATTACCAATAGAACTAAGGTCAAATCACTATAAAATTTTAAAACCTCTGTCCATGTCAATTGCTTATATAAACATAAATTAATTAAAATTGTTTATTATTTGAATAGATTGAATAGTTTGGGTAAGCATGCGTCGCAATAATTAATTGGTTGTTCAAAATATTGCGAATAAAGATTTAAATAATATATATTTTTTTTCAATTGCGAATTTTTGTGTTTTTAATCATTTATTTTTTGGATGTTTCCCATAAATTACTTTAAAGCGTTGATCGTCAAACTAGCCCCTAGGGGCCGAGCACCAATCGTCATTTACACATACACAACACGAACCAAACAGAACAGACAAACTAAAATACGAAACATAATCAGTTGTATGATAGCAGTCAATGAATGAGGTTCTTTGTCGCTTTATTTTAGAATTTGCAACAACAAAACACAAGCAAAAGAGGGCAAGAAAATATTTATTTTTTTTAGTCTCTTTATTTGTTATTCACAGTACACTCTGAATATTTTAATTTTTCAGCATGTGGAATGTTGGATGGGAAGAAGCTTTTTTGTATATATATTTTTTTAATTATGTAAACTCATTCATTCGTTCATTCTTTCGTCCATAAACACGCTAAACCAATCCAGTGTGTATGCATACAAACTTTTAATATTATGTTAGGCTACAGTATAAAATAAATGTAACAAGCAATTTCTACAAGTGTAAGATCACCAATACATTGATATTTCCTTCATGTTCTCTTTGTGACAATCGATGCTTTAAAGTGATCGCGGCCCTCTAAGTATGGCAATTAAAGTTTTTTTTTTTTGCTCAACATTTAGAAACTTGTAAGGGACCATTTTTTTGATTTTTATACCCACCGATAGAAAAGATAATTGGCCAAAGTTAAATTCAGGCAAAAGAGTACGAATGGCTGCAAAAAAATGTAAAAGCATAATATATAGTAGCATCATGATTTCCATCCCTGTCGACAACCTTGATTTTTTTTTGACACACACTTGTGGTGACACAAAATAGAGCATAAATTCGGTGTGAAATTTATCACATAATAATGACCACCTTCTTTCTATCTTATATCTTTAAAGGTGCCTCACTTAAAAACGATTGATACAAATATTAATTAAGTGACGTTAAACTTTGTTTTGGTTTTAATAAAATTTAGTTTTATTTTAAATTGTTTATTATAATCGAGTAAATTAAATTTTATTGTGGCAGTATTAACGTTTTTTTAGGGCTAGCACTCAGGAATGACACTCACTTTATGCATTGCATTATGCCAGAACTATGGATAAAGTGATGGGGTAAAAAAGATTGACGGTGAAAATGTGGAAGAAGAATTAATTTTTTTTTTCCACTCTGCTTGCGTGTTTTGTTAATTTTAGAGCAGTGTTAATTATACGTGTTCAACTTTTTAGTCTGTGTGAGCAGGAATTTTTATAAATTATTTTATTTCACCCACGATTCTATTTACCGACGAAGGAGGTTGCTGTGATAAAAATTAGCTGCAACTGTATCAATCGCTGCCGGAACGGTTTTTAGTGACCTGTGCTATTCCATCATTAATTTAACAGTCCAACAACAATTAGTACAATTCCACTCTAATGTACATTAGATCAACGTATGATGTTGATTAATTGCCCCGACCAGGGTTCGAAATCAGACCCTAAATTATAGTTTGCTTATTATATACCAAGTGTGTATAAAGAAAATAAGTTGAAGCGTTAAGACTGTAAATCATATAATAATTCATAGTAAGTGAATTTTAAGAAAATAAATATAATCAGGGGTCAAACAAATTTACATAATCCACTTTTCCATATTTCCAAAAAAAAAAAAAAAAAATTGTTAAATAAATAAATGATTTAGTGAATCGGAAAACCTATTTATGAAATTTACAAGTAAATTTCATATAAAAATTTTTTTCTAAAAATAAAATTAAAAAAGGTTTTTTCTGTGCATACCAAAATATTAGTAATTACCTACTTTGTTTTTATTTTTTTGACCACTTTAATGCCCATAAAAGTTTTACTTAACCCATAAATAAAGATACCACTGATTTTATTATTATATAACTTTTAAAACAAAAATTTAATTAAAAGTTAACAAATTCACGATTTAATAAAATTCATCACTAAAAAAACATTATAATGAATCTTCTGTACTAAAACTAAAATTATGTATATTTAAAGGGGGATATCAACTGATCTTGTCATATCGCCGGAAGTCTGCAATAAATTAAAAAAAAAAAACAGCATAAAAAAATTTATATTGCTGCAAGTATAAAAGACATACTTTTAAATTCCATTGGCGAAGTTTGTTTTGTTTTATTTTTCAACAATTTGCTGTTGTTATTGTTAATATCCCAAAACTAATTGTTCGATTATGTAAATGAAGATGCCGCTACGTTTAAACAAGACTGCACGTAGTGTGGCATGTTTCTGCTATACGTTATGTCATATAAATATTTAGTTGTAAGACAGGCAACAAAGTTTTTATGTTACCCATTGCCTGTGTAGTGTGTTCTGCATAAAATATAATACATTTTTATGGTTGTTAAATGATGCTCATCATTTCTTTTAAGAGATCTCACAGTATGTGGCTGGCAATTTTTACTGTGTGTGACGGGAGAGTTATTTATTCATAATTAATGCCAGCAATAAATAACCCGCAGGTAGAGAGAGATAGGTCAGTTATATGGATTAATCAGCTTTTTAAGGTAAAAAATAGTATATAAGGGTAATCACGATGGTGATTGTGCAAATATGCATTTTGCAAATTTGCTGTGCATATTAGTGTACTTCGTGAGCGTACTTTTAAATTTATTGCATTTTAGTGAAGAGCATGTAATTTTGTTCAGAAAAATGTGGCAGCCCATCAAAAATTCTGGCAACACTGACTTCAGATGTCAAGTTACAAATGCATAAATTTATTATTTACTAATAAATTAAAAAAAGAATACTAAAACTTTTAAAATTAAATTAAAATTAGTTACAAAATTAAATTTTCTTTTTCTAAACATAAAAATATGATAGTCTGTATGTCACAAGCTATTGTTTATTTTCGTTTGCAATTGATAAAATATGCACTACTATCTTTGCTCATGGTTTTTTTAGTGCAAACGAAGCAAAATTAAGCAAATTGCAAATACATACATTTTGTTGTTATGTTGTGCAAATGTGTGTATATTTGCACACATTTGCATCGTTTGCACACTTTGCACTACCCATCGTGATTACCCTTTATATTTTAAAGCCTTAAATGCATATTGTTTTTATGTTAAAAAGTAATTATATGCTCCATATTGTGTTTTATTGATTTTAATTTATTCATGAGTCACAGAAAGTTGCTACATCACCGACGTTTTTTTTAACAACAATAGAAAACTATGGGTTTTATTTTGCAAAATGCAGCGCTTTGCATCCACCAATTTTATGTGTATTTCGTTTTATTATATAATTCTTTTCGTATATGGCACACTAGCACTTTGACTATGAAGTGACTGACGACAATTCACTTAAACAACTTGGAACCTCTACTTCTTCAATGTGATCACACAGTAAGAGAATCATCAGTTAGTATAATAAAAACAAAGTATGTAGAATCTACTTTACCAATATTATGGTCAGCAGTCAGTCGATTTCACTGTATTTTTCAAAATAAGAAGGCTCTAACTGGCTGATTCTAGTATACGTACATACGAGTATATCGAAATTTCAAATAAATTAAATTTTCTTTTAAGAACCTATCCGCTCTTTATAAAACTGATAAAAAAAATTGTTCAGCATAAATTCGAGCGCAACGAATCAGTAAAAATGTCATAATATTGTACACAAAAGTTGTGTGTAAATTTTTTGGAGAACATACGACATAATAAAGCTGCGGTCACAAGCAATAAACGCTTAAGTGAAAAATACGTTTTTAAGAAAAATCACTTTGAATTTCTTAAAGTGTTTTTGAAAATTATTATAGAGAGCATTTGAAAAAATTTAATGCAGATAGAAAGATTTTTATTTCCGATATTTATTTGTAAAATATTAGAACGAAGCTTTTATTTATTATAGAAATATGTATTTAAAAAAACATATATCGACGCTTCATGCAACTGTGAAATATTAAATTTAAAATGCTAATGTCGGCTTGTTGAAAAAAGTGTGTCTTCGATTTCTGCTTGTCATACGACTTTGCTGAGATAATGATTTTTTTTTTAACAATCCTGTACCCTTACTTTGGCTTTTATAACCGTACTCTTCTTTATAAAAATTTATTTCGTGAAAAATATGCAATACCGACGAAAGTCATTATAAACTATTTAAACAAAATAAAATATTATAGAGTAGTTTCTAAAGGAACCCAAACACCAGTGCAATTGTAATAGACTTCCCCAAGAATTAAGGCAATATGTTTCGTATTAAAAACTTTTTAAAAAAGAAGGAACGTAAGTATGTCAGAAATTTATAGTTCTGTGAGCAGGATACGGCCGCACTCAATACTTTCTTAAATCGATATAGTAGGTTGTTTTTGCTTGCGACAACAGAAATATTAGCGATTTACGAACAAATGTAGTCTGGTTATCTTGAAAGTTATAAAGTTTGGTCTAAAAGCTGAGATTCTAATAAGAAAGATCGTTAAAAGTTTTTATTCTTATTTTAAAATACAGCCATCCCACAGAACTTAATTCCGATTCAAAGTGATTTCAATTATGAATGTTGAGTCTTTAGAATCCGAAAATTTTGTATGTAATCAAACCATTTTTAAAATTCTCGAATTGCCAATGAATTTTCCTACTACTACTACTACTCCTACATACATAATTTTAGGATCGCCCATAAGATAATATTTGTACGTCAATAAAAAAAGTTTAAAGTTAAAAGTTAGCTTTGCTTTCAAAAACAATTTAAAAACGTGCCTAGGGGTTAAAAAACGTTGTATCACTGTAAAATCGAAAATTATAAAATAAACGGAACCTGAAGACTGTTAATCAAAAAGGATCAGAATACACTTACGGAAGAGAAACCGTTCCGATCAATCTCGCAAAATATTTCACTTTTGCCGTAGATCAATATTGACAATTAAACAAATTTTTTTCGTTACACTGTTCATATGTTTGTCGTAGGTTTCTACCTGGAGACCCCTAAAATGTGCTAAAGCGAGCAACTAAAGATGCGGAAATTCAAAAGTGGTGTATTATTAGACTGAAACAATACAATAAAATTTTTTAAACAAAATAAAAAGAAAATGTCTTATCGGTTGATGTAATTACGAGAAAGTGTTGTCCGTTCGCGAACAATCTTATGACCTCTTGAAATTGGCACAGCTAGTGAAGGTGTTTAATGTCAAGATAAGAACATACTAAAAATAAAAGTATTACAAATTTAAGAGCTTTATCTCAAGTAAAGTAATTTCGAAAGTTGTATTTTACACATGTTAAAATTTCACAATTAATAAATTATTGCAACTACAATTTCACCAAGCCGAAAACATCAATAAAAAAACTATAGACTAGGATTAGTTGACTAAGATTAGTTGTGGCAACCGAAAATAATTTTCATGTACTACCACTGTATTTTTAGTTTTGGCCACTAACTGTCTGTTTTTAGAAAATGAAAACAAAATTGTGAGTTAGAATTTATATTGAAAACAACAATAAAATACGGAAAATTTTTTTTTAATATAATTTTGTTTTCATTTTCTAAAAACATTCAGTAAGTCCTGGTTCACAAATTAAAGTTTTCCTTCATGAAACTTCTGAAATTCACACTGAAATTTAATTTCATGAAACTTGTATACCTGGTGATGGTTGTTGTGATGATGATGATATGGAGTTGGTGGTTGATGGGAAACAACAATGTATCGGTTGCGGTAGGTCAGGTTTTCCTATTAGAATTCTGTGACGTCACCGATCTCACCCTTGTCTTTCTTCGCTTTTCTTCCGATTTAAATAAAACGCCCTTTTTTATATTTTATTATAAGATACGTTTAATTTAATTCTATTTAACTCAGTTGGCTTTATATTTTATTCATCAAAGATAATTAATTTTAAACTTTTAATTTCGCACAGCTGCTTGTTGGCCTTTTAGTTGTTTTTTTTTTACGAGTGATTACTGACGAGTAGAACACCTGGTCCTCAACTTTATTGACGGTGGCAGTCAGAAGCCGGCTAACCGGGGGCCGTTTAGACGGTCAGCGCAACCATGAGATACACGAGCAAACAAAACTAAACATTTTTATATTTATAATTTCATATGAATTATCAACGCACAACAATAAAAGTACTTGTTGACAATTACGAATTACAAAACAAAACATGAAAGGGTGTTCCCGATCCCATTCTTCTCTCTCCTCTCACCATCAAACTAACACTTTCATGAAAGTAAAATTTCATACTTCAAATCGAGACTAACCAAATAGTTGCAACAACCGATAAAATTGGTTACCACCATTGAATTTTAAATGAAAGCTAATCGGATTTCATTACGCTCATTTTGATACTGGAACATAGATGAATTGATATTTTTAATACTTAACTAACTTAAATTGTTTTACTTTCTCATATGAATTTAAATTTTATTTTTGTCCATTATCGGTATTGAAAATAGAACTCACATGTTTGAAACACATCGCCTTAGACAACTCAGCCACATGAGTATTTTAAAATCGACAAATATGGAGTTAGTACTTATTTTACTATGATTGGCTATGCCAACCGAATAATCGATATTCTATTGGCAGAATAGTTTTTCAATCAATATTTTTTCTGGGTGTATAATAACAACTATGCTGGAAAACATGAAATTGTTAATGCAACCATTCATCAGTCATATGAATGTTTCTTGAGCCTTTATATCTTCAAAAATCAAAAGCAGATTTGGGTTAAATTTTTTAAATATACTTGTTATCTATTCAAATCTCAGATGGGTCATGATTAATTAAACTACCACATGGTGTGGCATTTGTATGAACACACTATTACTCACTACTTGATTTATTTTCACACAGCATGAAAAGAACTACAGCAATTTAATGAGAAATAATAAAAATAAACCAAAAAAAAAAAATAAATAATTAATTAATTATATGAATGTATGTTTGTTTTTGAAACTGAAAGTAATTATTTCTCTCTACTCATCCGTCCATACACGTCCGTTTTTCTTAAAGTTTGTGGTAAATTGGTTTCTTTTGACGGTCCGCCAGCGTAGGCTATAAAAATTTTGTTATTTATTTTATGCTGTCAAGTTTCATTTTTCTGGGTGTAAAACTCTTGATATTTTTATCCTCAATAAACTACAAAAGCCCTGTTACCTGCAAGTTATTTTTTTTATTTTCATGTTGACTATCTCCAGTAAACGGTTGTAAAATTGAAGCATTATAAAACGTGTTTCATTATTGACCCGAAACATGAAAAATAATAGATTATGTAAATTATTAATTGTTTTGTGGAATATGTAATACGAGTATGCATGCTGTGTTGCAGGTTTTAAAAATATTTGCGGAGTTGTCATTACCGATTTTTATTGAACTGTTAAAATATTTTTTAATAGCTTTGAGATTTATGTACGTGTGTATGTGTACTTAAATTTTTAAGTTTTAAAACAATGACATTTAATTATTTTGTATAAAAATATTCGAATTTGCTTATCTTCGACTTAAAGGCTTTAAGAAGCAACTTAATCAATTATTTTTTTCAGATTTTGTGGAATATTTTCTAAATTTTTTTTTCACAGTTTAATATTAATATTTTATATGTATTTATGTATGTGTATAAATGTATACGTTTGTTTGTTTGTATGTTCCAAACCATAAAACCGATCGTTTTGAAAGTTTTGAAATATATTGCTGTTGACCGGGAAGTTTAAATTATATTTTTATTACATACATATGTATGTATATCTTAATCTGCGTGAGCATTAATTTTTTTATTAATTGTTTTGTTTCCCCGGCGATTCTGCTAACCGACGAGGAAGGGTGTTGTTGTTTACCTTAGCTTGCAGTATTACGTGCGTTCAGCAGAAAAACCCGCTACTAAACAGTTCAGATGTAGCAGCTTTTGACTTGATTAATTTTTCTGAACGGACTGCTCACTTTTTTGTCAGAATATCAAAAAATTTGAAATTATTTGAAAATTATTGTATTATTAAAAATACATTAGGAAATTTGTTTCAAAAGTCAAACTGAAGTGGAATATCGTATTTTTATCGTAGTTTTGCTTTTCTACTAAAAACAATGAGCGCTCATCGCTCCGCAATCAAAACGTTCAGCAGATTGTTGAGCAACAGTTGTGTAGCAAACTGTGTATGCTGAACGCGTCCATTATCAATTAGCTGTCAGAATACCTTTTTATTGAACAGTGCAATACCTTCATGTCTTAACGGGTCCAAAAACAATTAATAGAATGCCACACTAAAACACATCGGAGAAATTTATAATGTTGATTTAAATGCTCTGACCAGGGTTTGAAGCCATGTCCTAATTCATATATTGCTTTGTTATTAAAGAAATGCAAGTTGGTTTTTCTACTTCTAGAAATACAGCGAACGATATCTGTCGTCATTGTTGGACAGGCCATTAATATATACACATTTGTGTAACTAAAACAACGAATGTCTTCAATTTTCAATTTCAATTTCAATTTAAATTTTATTGAGACTTCAGAGCTTAGATAACATAAATAACTGGTTCTAGATAACATACAAAAAAGAAAAAACTTAAAACTATACAGTATTATTTTAATATACAATAAAAACAAAGAATAATGCTACATGCTAAGATAAAGTGGACGGATACGAAGATTTGCATCAAAGGTGAACATTCGAATTATATTGCTCAAAATATAATAAAAATTTACATTGGCTGTTAATAGTCAGAATTAACTTAAAACTAGGACTTAAACTAAACAAATAATAATAAAAAAAAATATATTAATAAAAAAATAGTATAACATTAATAATAATAAACTTTAACCCCTGTTAGACCCTTTAATTGTATGGGAATAAAATTCTGGTAGGCGGTATTCAGTAAACCGAGAAAAGGAGTTAAAATTCTCCTGCAAAATTCCAATCGGAGAAATATAAAGACTGTTAGACCAATTAAATCCAGATTGTGACCGAAGAACTAAAGCCATTAAATTGTTGTCATGATTTTCAAGTCGTTTAATAAACTTAGTAATTAGAACTAGAACATATGAATGTCTTCAAATTTACTAATGGTTACTCCCAGAATAAAACAACAATTTATAACACAATTTTAAAAATTACAAAAAAAAATATTACAATTCACATACCAGCGCAACTAAAAAAAATGTATGGCTTGAAATTTGACGTGGGTTACTCCTAAAGCAAAATACAAAAACCCGCAAAATATTATGACGATTGCACGGTGGAAAGGGATACCTTCATACAAACTAATTATTAATAATAACATATTTGAGAAACTAAAATAATAAATGTTTTGAAAACAGCAGTGGTTTCAAAAGGGAATTATTGAAGAGATCGGAGGCGGAAAAGGGTTTGAAGGCAATTACCTTTGTATTCAAATCTGTTTTTGTGCTAATTTTTGGAATAGTTTGCATTAGAAAGATTAAAAGAAGAACTTAAAATGTTTAAAATAATAAAGAATCCAAAGTATGAATTAACAATTTATTCTTATAAATTTTAGTTTTATTTTATGAGAGAGGGTATAGCGAAACACACCGGGTATAGACAGTTGTAGAAATTCAGCGTGGTTTTCATATAAATTAATTTTTACTGTAATCATGAAATAATAACAAAGCAATACTGATCATATAGAAGAAAAATTATTAGAAAAATCTTATTATAAAATTGCAAAAATTTCACAAGGTTTGGAAAATTATATATTTTTAGTAGTTTTTTTTTTTTTTTGTTAATTTGCTGTAGCTGTTCATCGTATAAATTATGAAAATGGCACATAAAACTTCATACATACAATACATATCTGCACTCACACATACTTACGTAAATCGAATTTCTATTTATCATTAGTTTGCTAATTTTTAAATTTTTACGATTTACATTTATTCAAAAATTTAAAAAAAAAATCAAAAAACTCGTGAAATTTATTGTCCGAAATAAAAATAAATACATAAATTTGTATATAAATATGTTGCATAAATTCATCGATTATTCAACATCATTTCATAACACTGATAAATAAACTATTTATAATAAAAACTTTCAAAAACTGTTTGATTGTAAATTAATTCAGAAATAAAGTCAGTGCAAAATCTACAAAGTTAAGAAAAAATAAAACTTTAAAACTTTTATTATGCTGAAATATTATACCTACGTTATGTTCTCTCTATCGGATGTAATTTAATCTTCAGTTTTTAGTAGAAAATAGATTTTTTTTAGTTTTTAATCGACCATCGGGAAGAGCATTTTCTTAAGAAAGCAAATCTAACAACCAATGCTACAACTTCTTTTGTCTTATAAGTCAAGGCTTATGAATTTGAATCATATTTTTTGGTCTTCTTCAGCCGTGTAGTTTTTAATCCGATTATGTTAGAAATCCTCCTTCTTTCTTTTTGGATAGAAATGTTTTTTTTTTATAACTTTTTCTTAACAATTTATTTTTTTTTTATTTTGTATTGTTGACTTGTCAAAAGAAGTCTATTTTTGCGGCACTGCCCAATTTTCAAAAAGATTTGTTTTCTTTTATAAGAAGGCTGTGTAGAAATCACTGTATTCCTCACTTCAAACTAAAGTTAAATAAACATTTGAGTTTTATTTTTTTTTTGGTCATAAAGTGACTGATCATAAACTATGCGGGAAAACCATCTGCAAATATTAATAATTTTGTTTAGGTTGGGAGACCTAATGGACCAATTAAGAAGAAGATATTAATTCAAAATAAGTTCTTTAACAACTTTGACATTCCTATTCCATCGAATCGGTTCAAAAATATCAATTACTTTAGGGGTAATTAGTCATTCTCCCTCTCTGCTATGAGGGCGATTGAAGGTCATATCGTGCTTTTTTCTGAACCAACTAAAATAAATTGCTTTTCATCACCAAAAAACCCGAGTATTACAATTTATTAACATGACCTCTTGCTTGAATGTCCTTTGCATAGCTTGATATCTGACTTTTGGTTCTAAGAGTGATTGTGAAGATTTCTTTTGCCAGTGTATTGTTCTTTTGATCATATTAAATTTATTTTAATTATTCCAGCACAATTTGGATGCTTTGTCAACATTTTAACACAATGGTAAATATTTTACCCAATTTTTACTAAAAATAAAAGTTATTCTTATCAAGAAAATTTTATTTATTTTTTGCCTTTTGCTGTTTATCAAAAAGAATCTTTAAGCTACTGTTGAGTTTAACCTTATTTATTATTTACCCACTTTAAAATATTTAATCTACTAAAAGTGGAAATAATATACTCAAAAAAATATTAAATAAAATGTGAGAAATTTCATATAATTTTAATTCGAAATGGTTGTCGTATGGCGCCAATTCCGTTTTTTTTTACAGAAATTCGGTAATAGTTTCCTTGATGTTAGGAAATACTAATTTCATCTTTCTTAGGAAAATTCTCAGATTTTTAACAAAATATTCAGTGTTTATCCAAAAATTGTTTAAAATTTCGCCACTGGCGAATATCTGCCTTAGTTACGAACAAAGATGTCATGTAGTTGTGTACTGATTGGTTCATTTCCTTGCAATAAAGCTGTTGATCTTGCTAAACACTTCACATTTCCGTTTTTTTCCTTCTTATTTTGATGTCATCAGAAGGCTGAAACTTCGGGATATGCTTCTTAATACGAAATGTGGGTTGTATTATCTGGAATGAGCGGCGTTGAAAATCTTTTTGAAAAACTTAAAGGCTTCTGATAGTCACTCTAACCACCTCACTACTACACCTTGCTACCTCTCACCATCAAAATAAGTACTAAATTCGTGATTTCTTACAATAAAAAAAAAATATTATTTTTGAAAATTAGTAAGTAATGAAGTAAGAAAAAGTTCAAAACTTTTTTTTTTTAATTTTTAAAATATTTCCTATTCAAGAAAAAACCTACCAAATTAAATTGAGGAATAGCGTTTTCCTTTTCCGTTTCCTAAATCATTTTTGCATAGCTAAAATAAAATAATTTCTGTTAATATTTGTACAGGCTAAAGTTCGTAAATGTTTATAATCAGAGAAATATTAGGTAGACATATTTCGAGCAACAAAGTAAAAATTTAATATTTATACATCCCTTTTGTAGATTTTTCAACAGCACTAGCTGAATAGAAACAAACGTTGTTTTTCGGTAAAAGCCACTAAACCTCAGTATTCATGGGCAAATGCTTTATCACTACTTGTTAGGTAGCTTCGTTGAATGTCATTACATACTCTATTTATACAGATTACAAATACAAATAGAATACGCGACTTATTTCTACTGAATGCTAGCTGGGGAATTTTTTATTTTTTTTATTTTTTTTTTTTTTTTATTTGTTATTATATATTAAACATTACAGTGCTGCCAGCGAATTATATCCTACAATGCCCAATCTCCTGATTTTTTATTCTACTTAAGACAAACTTTTTTGGTTTGATTTTTAAACTTAAGTATATTTTTGATGTTCAAAAAAAAACGAAGATGTTGGAAAATACCAACGAAACGTCGGAAAAATAAATGAAATAAAAATTGTATTTTTATTTCCATTTAAATTCTTTCACATGACCTTGGAAGCCTGTTTAGAAGACATTTCTTAAAAACAACAATATGGTTGTTTATTTGACTATTTTTAATATTACCGAAATTTTATTTGATATAAAACAATTTTTGTAATTTTTAATAGAACTATAATAAAATTTAGAAATTATTTTACACTATTTGGAGGAACTTTTTTTACTAAAATTTAGTACATGTATTATTTTGGCTGTATTTTTAAAAAAATTTTCATATCTCATAAAACTGTCTATTTCTGTTAATGTTTACTAATATTGTATAATTCTAAATGTTAATGTTTACTAAGTTTTTGACAAATTTTACACATTAATCCTTAAAAGCATAAATCGAAATACAGTCATTGCATTAATATTTAATTATTGCCATTCATCAGTTTAACCAAACAAATTGTCACGCTGTCATTTGCATAATTTTTTAATGTTTATTAAACCTACGCCTGTCCCACAGTGATATTTCTGTACATTTATTTGTTTTTAAAATTTATTTCGTTAAATGTTAAGGTGTAAACTTTAAGTTTTATTAATAGATTTTGGAATTTGATACTTGAACAAGCACGTGTTGATATATTTATGTATTTTTTGGGCTGTTTATTTTTAATATTTGAAAAGGTTTGCAATACTTTGTTGAATACTCTTTGAAAAATTAAAATTTATTATATAATTTATTTCAGCTTGTCGCTGTGATCACGTGGCTCTACTAATCAATTATTTGCAGTTATTGGTAGGCATGTAAAAATTTATTTTTTTAAGGTATCATAAAATGGCCAATTAAAATCCTTTAAATTTATGATACAATTATTCTGTTATATGAGAAAAAACGGTAAATATCCAAATTAATGATAACATCAAATAAATAAAAATATGAATAAATTCAATTAACTTAGTTTGACATGTTTTCACGATAAATTATTCATTTAAGTTTGATATAAAAAATATCATATATTTTAATGTGCATATTTTGTCCTATTTTTGTAATAAATTCACTTCGAAAATGTATTTTTTTTTTTTGTTTTGACACGGCTCTAAAAGTCCTTTATATTAGACAGAGTTTAATTCAATCTCCTCTTTAATATGGATCACAAATGGTCTATCAGCCTTTTTTGAGTCTTCTTAAGTCTTCTTAATATCGCTAATGATTTTAACCAAATTTTATTTATTTAATAAACTATACATTTTTACACAAATTTTGGTTTTGGCTGAAGTAGTGTATTGATTACAACTAACCAAGATATGACTTAGGACCTGGGTTGGATTCATGATTACGGCAATAAATTTCTCTAATATTCTTATGTGTGAAATTGTGTTAATTTTTGTTGGACTGTTTAAGTCATTAAGTCATAGCAGTTGTAACTAAAAACTGTTCAGGCAATGACTGTTACAGTTCCCAGCTAATGTACACCGCAGCGCCCTCCTTAGTCGGTTAGCTGAATCGTCCTCGAAGTAAAGCAATTAATTAAATGACTGCTTACTAGATGAGTTACAACACTGCTCTTAAATTAACAAAAAACTCACAATAACAGAGCTGTAAAAGAATTAAGCTTTTTTCAGTATATTCACCGTCTAACCTCTCTACTGTATCCATTTTTTTCTAGTTGTGGCACAAATCACTTTATAACTAGAGGTCCTCAGTGTGCTGGTCCTACAAAAAACCAAAAAAAAAAAAAAAAAATTATTGACAACTATTACGGAAATCAGACAATAAAAATGCTGACGTGTTACGATCTTAATAAAAATAGTAAATATATTTTACTAGATGACCCGCTCAGCATTACTCGCGTGAACTTTGTGTAAAACCTAACAATACAGATGGCGCCACCTTTTTACCAAATATTTACTTATAAGGAATTTTCCTGAATATTTTAATTTTCCTCCCTCTTATCGTTTTAAAATTTCGCACAAAAATTAATTATATTTTAGAAGCAACTTATATTAAATTTTAGGACTATTAGAGTTTTAGTTTTTTGCATTTGTACTTTCGGTACCACTTTACCTCGTCCTATTAGCCCTAGATTTTGCTGTAAGTTGTGATTTGTTCTTGGAGTAACACACCCCAAATTTTCAGACATTCTATGCTCTACTTGCGCAGATATGTGAATAGTAATACTTTATTAAATGGTGATCGCCCGCTCCGCACGTCCTACTGCATCAAAATTTGGCTTATATAACTTCCTGATAATGCAGATGTCTATTAATAATCCGTTGTTTTGAAGGATAAAAAATTTGTTTAATAAACTCTTCATAAACCAAAATTTTTTTTTTATAAATAAATCAGTCAAACTATTATATAAAGGAGGTCTATAAAAAAGCAGAGTATTCTGATTTTAATCGGCTAAATTTAGATATCAGAAAATGTCCTGAAATGTCGTACTAGAAAAACACCATTTATTCTGATAAAATTCTTATAAAATTTTATAAAACTTAATTAATGGAGTATTACAGTTTTTTTATTTTTTCTCTTCAGAAATGTCATATAAAATGTTTACTGGGTACCTTTGGTTCGTTAAACAGGTTTTTACTGACAGCTTCTCTCATACATATAAATTTTATATAAAATCTTAATATAAATTTAAGAGCATTGTCGATTGTACCATCACTAATATAATTTATACATAAAGATACATATACGAGTATTTAGTTGTATGCAGGGCAGATGAACTTGGCTTGGTTTTGACACGTATTGTTAGTTTCTATTGTATGAATAGTTGAAAATCTATAATTATCTTATCTATCAGAAAAGTTTAGCTTTAAATAAAATAAAAATAATTTATTGGCTGCATGTTATTAAAATGATTTGTTTTGTTTGACATTTTTAATTGTGTGCTACCGAAATTTTTTTTAAGCAATACTTCGTTAAGGATATTAAATGTAAAAGTTCAAAATGAAACTCACAGAAAACTTTAAGAGGTCTTTTTCTTATAAAAAAAATCCATAGATCTGATATTATTATTTATTCTATGTCAAGCGTCATGAAAATTTAATGAACTTACAAAGAATTGAAAGCAGTAATAAATGAATGCAGTACTTTTTATTTTTAGTTTCTGTGAACACGACATTGAACATGGGTGATAGGTTGATTTTATTTTCAGAATAAAATTTCGAATAAAATTTAAGCATTTACAGAAGTATTCGAAGGATGTCGTTTAACCCATACAGATCTGGAGAAGGTGAAAGGACATCTAAGGTGAAGTCAATAGAGAGTTATTATTTAATTTTATGGAACTCATAATGCTGTCAGCCATCGTCTAGAAGGTCGTTTCGTTGACAGGGTATGTTTGTGAGGTATCCTAAGCGAATTAACGTGGTGTTAATAGTTTCTACTAAACTGGCAGAATGAGATTTGGGTTCAATGAATGACCCTCAGCCAGTGGAACTGTTTATTTGGACTTCAAACAACCATAAATAAGTGTTTATAATGTTGTTAAGCCGTCATAGAGCGCATTAGTATTGCTCTGCCTGCCTTTGTAATATAGTTCTATATGGTTATTCTTTGATTGAATTTGGGTGCATTGTATTAGTTGCTGCAGCAGTTGTTTAAACTCTCCAGCAAATTGATTGAAAATTGCGCAGGCTCTGTGTTATTTTTATTAAACACAAGTGAGCTTTATTGTAACTTCTAGTGTAGCGATGAACACTCAGCTTCCAAAAGTGTAAAAACCACCGTCAGTTTGAAGCGCAAGGCAGATACTGATGTTAATTTCAAATACAATTCAATAGTTTATACGTTTTATTGGAGTTTGGAAATTCTAAACCATTAAATTGGAACTTTGGTGTATAGAGACTAAAATAACATAAATATAATTTTAAGTACATAAGCTGCACAAAACTATAAAATATTTAATGACATTATTGGCATCGACATTTTTTATTGCAAACTTAATAACTTTCACTGCACACAAAATTTGTTACACTGTGCTCTTAAGGCATAAGTTACTTTATGTCGGTATGGTAGCATCTTAAAGCTTTTATAACATAAATAAGTACCGCTAACAGCTTTGCTATGTAAAGTTTTTTGATTTAAAAATATGTACACAAACGCTAACGGAAATGAAAGTTTAGCTGATATCAAATTTCACAACCATTTGTGAGCTTTTTTTGGCAGCAGATTTCTTTTGTTTTAGGGCATTTCATTAATTTTATATATTTTTTTCCAATTGCTTTTAAAATATTACCTTTGTATGTCTCGACTTGAAAAAAAACAATCAATAATAATACATATCGATATGCGAAAAAAAACTTCTGATATCGAATTTTGATAAATCGCGGTGCTGAGTGTTAACAATGATGTTGACATCAGTTTAAACTTTTATTTCTATGCCAAAGCTCCTACATGCTTTTGCATTGTTTTTTTTTTTTTTTTTTGTTTTATTTGTGATAATAATTTCGTTTGGTTTTTACAAATTTTTTTTCTATTTACAGTTTAATTTTCAGGTGGTTGGTGGTGAAAGATTACAATTAAAAAATCGTTTAAGATTAGTTGCTTCATCATTTTTGAATCAAAAAATATTTTTGTATGTGTTTACATAATTTTTCTTATTAAAAATCATATCAGCACCAAAAAATGTTTTACCACATAAAGCAGTTGCTGAAAGACACTGGAATCTTATTTTGAAAGAAAACAATGAATAAAATGATTAATAACTTTTTTTTGCAAACTATGCAAGTTAGTTTTTTAAATTGCTAAAATTAATATTGATTTAAGTCATGAACGTAAAATCGTGAAACTGATTATAAATATTTTGTTTTTCACATTGACCTAATTTTCACAAGTTTGGCTTAACAGCAGTCCGGCAGCTAGAGGAATCGGTAGATGTTTTTCAAAATTTTTAACAAATCAATATTTTGAAAAGACTCATTTTTTATGTTATTGTTGAAGGGTCTGCGCTGTCGAAAAAAGAACCATTGAAATTAAATATTTGGCAATTTGTGTTTAATTAGCGTAGGCAGCAAGTTTTTTTGTTTGTAAATACATGATAATAAGTCTTGCCAGTTTAGCCCTTTTTATGTCTTTATATATCGAAATTTATGCTTTAATTTCGTGACCTTCGTTTAGGTTTGTTTTAGTCTTGGGAATGCCAAATGTAGTTTTATTTTACACCCAATTCATACGAAAATTTTTTCGGCGTCTTTTTTTAAAATTCTCCCTTGGTTTTTTTACCCCTTCAAACACACAGTTACGACCTTGATCTACAAACTGAATGAAGACAATTCTTTAGGAATTGGATATGAAAAAAAAATTACTTTACTTTCACATAATAATTTCGGAATATGTTTTATAACAGTGCAGAGCAAAATCAAATATTTTATTATATATTTTTGAAAAATTTATAATTTGTGGCTTAAAACAAGTTCCCTACATATTGCACTTAATTGATGTGAATACTAAATCGTCAGTAGCTTTCAATCACAGTTTGAAAAGTTAAAAATTCTCCCCTAGATTTTATAAAAACTATTAAAAATAATTATAGAATTACAGAACACATTTTAGTTTGATATAAATCTAATTTGTTCATCGCTTGCTTAAATTTCAGTTGTTTTATAAAAATTAATAATAATAAAAAATTCTTCACATAAGAGTTTTCTGCTGCAACTGATTCTAAACAAATAAAAAAATAAAATAAGGGACCATTCGTGAAATTTGAGTCAGTAACTCTAGTAATTATGAGTCTTCCAGAATTGATGCAGTTTCCGTACAATTAAATTTTTTTATATTCTTGTGGTTCTCAAGACAATAATTTTTATTTCGCTAATTTCATGCAAAAAGATGCGATCACTAGCTGACTGCATTTACACAAAAGATTCTAATATCACATCATGTTGTCATTACAAGGTTTGTGTGTAATAACATTCAAAGTAACATATAAAATATGGAAACTTGTTAGAATCATCATTTCTCTTAACCAATTCTTCAAGATTGATTCATAATCAGATGTCCATAGTGGATGGTAAAGGAAGAAAGTAGACAACAGATTGATTGTGGCAGTGTTATGCTCTTAGTACCGCTTGATTGGAACTTTAAATGAAGTAAATATATATTTTTGTAATAATGTTTTTTAGTTTTGAGGAAAACTAACGATATACGAGTATTTGGACAAAAAGTATGACACCTTTAAAAGGTGCAAAAATCTGAATAACTGTTTAAAATCGGTAGATTTATTTTATTTTATAAAAGGGAAAATAAAAGTGCTAACAGATGAATTTGAAAGAACTTATCGAGCCTCGGTGTTTTGCGTTTTCGTAATTTTTTATGTGCAAAGTTGCATGACATTTTACCGCGACAATTTCATTTGTCATAAATGTATTTCAAGACTATCTGACATACACAAAAAAAAAAAAAAAAAAAAAAAAAAATAAAAATTGATTTCAATTAAAAAATTTGTGATATCAATTAAAAATTTAATTAAATTTGCACCAGTAAACAAAATAATAGTATCAATTAAATTTGTATACATTTATTAACTAAAATTACCTATTACAATTAAAAATTTAATTAAATAAATTAAATATTTAATCAAATTTTTTTATATATTTAATTAAAGGGTTAATTGATATAAAATTAAATATTTTTTTCTGTGTAGCCATAGACATGTCGTTTAGCAGGGATATGTCTATGACATACAATAAACAAATATACTTAGAAATTTTTTAAAATTTTTAACTTATACTAACCCCCTAAGAGGAAAGGAATTGATAAAGAACAAATCGCCTAACCGTTCTTTAGGTGGTGATAGAAATAAAAATTAAAATTATACGTCCCAGTGTGAAAGCAAAGAAAATATATTTTCCCATATATAACGCACGATATATTTTTCGTAGGACCAGCACTTACAGGATGATCCCTGAAAAGATAGATGTTGAAAATTTAGAAGGTTTAGTTCCTTTATAACTCTGATATTGTGCGTTTTGTGAATTTTTAAAGCATTCTTGCAGCGCCTCTGGTGTAAAGTAGACACACAAAATTTCTTAAGCTGTCTGAGCCGTAATTTTTTAAATTGTTTTACTTCGCCGAAAGTCCTGCTAAACGAAGAAGGTGGGCGCTGTGGTGTAAATAAGCTGGAAGCTGTATAAATCGTTGTCTAAACAGATTTGAATGACTTCATTACTAAAAGAGTCTAACAACAATTAATAGAATGCCACACTATGCACATCAGAGAAACTTATGATTTTGAATTACTTTCCCTCACTAGAGATTGAACCCTGTTCCTAAGTCATAAGTTCGCTTAGTAGTCAATACCACCACTAATAAAAATTTCTAGACAAATTATGACGAAAGCAACTAATTTTAAATCTGCAATAATTGTGCCCCTGAAATATAATGAATGTTACCCATCTAGCAAACACTGCAGTGTGCCAAAAACGAATGGAAAAACATCAAGATAATGGTTTATAAAATTGTATTTTCAAAATTTACAATATCACGATTAAAAAATTGCAAAGATTTAACAACAAAATAAATGAAAAAAAAAACAAGTCGGAACTAAACACTGGCGATCGTCTCCAAACATTGAACACTAAACATGATGGTTTATTTACTTGTCAATTATACAAAAATCTAATTAAATTAATGATCGTTTAAAATATTGTTTGTCTATGTAGAGCAACTATAAATACTTAAAATATTTAACAACTTAAACATATTGCAAACCACTGCAGTTCAGCAAACAACTAACTGCTTATTTCAGTTTTAATTTCTTCTTGCTTTCAAAAAATTTCAAATAAACCAGAATATGCGTGCTTTAATTGTAATTAAAAATCATAAGATCTTTAAGGATACAAAGACAATATATTTTTTTTAATTTTATTTTATGCATTTTAGATTTTATGTATTGCTGCTGTGGCTGCAGCTGCCCCTCAAGGCTACAACTACGCTAATCATTTTAGTAATCAGTATTTTTCCCCAGCACCTACTACTGGATTCTCCGCTGGTGCTGCATTTGATGGACGTGATATGCAGAATTATCATCATCAAGAACCAATGATCTCAAAACGATTCTTTATACATTCTGCCCCAGAGGAAGAAGTTGAACTTGAACAAAGGAGTATCGTTGTTGGTCAACCTCGTAAGAATTTTAATGTGGTGTTCATTAAATCACCTACTGCAGCTGCTCAAAAAACTAAAATTCGTATTCTTCCCGCTGCCAACGAAGAGAAGACTGTCATCTATGTATTGGCCAAGAAAGGTGGAGAAAATGAAGTTATTGCTCATGTTGAAGAGCCCTACTCTACTACTGCTAAGCCTGAAGTATTCTTCGTTAAATATAAGACCAACGAAGAAGCTGAACATGCTCAAAATTCAATCCAAGCTGAATATGATCGCTTGGGCGGATCATCGATTATATCAAATGAAGGCATTGCTCCAGTGTCCTCAGTTATTGGCTCGCTAGATGGCGCTAGTGGCTCATTAACTGAAACTATGCATGTCACTGCTACCAACACCGCTTATTTGCCACCTATGAAGAAATTATGAAGAAATATATATAAATGAAATCTTCATAGATCTTCGGTTATTTACATTTTTATGGAATAGAATTATATTGTTATTTAGATTTTATGCGATTTATTTTAATTTTTCTAATTTTGTTCAGGAATAATTTGTTTTAAATACATTTTTTTTAAATCTACTCGTATGCTGGTTGATGATAAATTTCTTGCTATTCTACTGAGAAGAAATCTGGTCATAAGTAACAAGTCACGTATGTGGTTGCCAAGGACTCGCATCCTTATCTGAAAAATGTGAAGATAGAAAAAAATCGTTCTTTGAATACTTGATTTCTCTCCTGAACTACTTTTCTGCTAATTCTGGCAGTGAATCATTTTACAAATTATGACTAAAATTGTTTATTCTCTTGTTTAATGCATAAAAAAACCGTGAATTTTTAGAAAATTGATCAAGCAAGAAATTCCATAAGACATACTATCAATCCTTTAGATTAATTAGAGAAAGAAATTTCACAAAAGTTTTATTACAAGAAACTAAACTTTTAAGCATTTTAAGCGTAGCATGTCTAGGCTTTTATTCACTATAAAAATTGATTTATTTAAAAGTTTACATTAAGAGACCATTCAAGATAGAATTACCCATGAGAAATTGATCGCATAAATGAAGTATACAGTTTTGATTAGAGTTGATGTGCATTTCGATACGTGACCACATATAAAATCTTTAATTTTAAAGCATTTTCATAGCAATTTTTTTTGTTTTGTTTTAGCGGATCTTTACCGCCAAAGAGTTTCCCAAGACTTTTCTCTATATGAAATTTTTATACAATATGAGGAACGATAAGATAATTAATTTTGTATTATTAATTTGAAAATACGTTGTTTTTAGTTACGGCTGTCTTGCAGCAAAGACTCAATATGTAGTGAAAAAGCCTTTTTGTGTAGCTAATTTTTTTAATCTTCTGTATTGTTAATCAATGTTCCTATAGAAAGTCATAATATCTTAGACATTATTTAAAAAAGGGTGGTGCGTAAAGGATGAAGCTTGAAACTATTTGAAACAATTTTTCTTGATATACTCAAGAAGTGAAAAGTCAAGTCTAGATGCTGTTCATATAAATTCATGCCGTTTGTGATGTTTTTTGTTACTTCTCATAACAAAATTTCTGGATTAATACTTAACTCTGAATCATATTTACATCATGTCTGCAGGACCGGATGGTATTTCAACACTCTTCATAAAATTCTGCTCTTCGATATTAGATCGTCTATTGCTTTCACTTTATATTATGATATCGAATTGCTGTGATGCAAATGCAACAATAGTTCCTAAAACAAAGAGTATAGAAACCTTGAATCTTACACCTCAATCGAACCATGTTCTGCACTTTCCTAAAGTGATAAAAATTATTGGGACTTTTAAGGTTGTGAGCAATGTACTCAGCAACCGCAGGTATGACTTTCATAAAGAGCGGTATACGGTTGGTCTTCCTCCGGAAAAATTATGTCACTCGATGCAACATTTTAGCGTTTGATAGAGGGGGCACGATGCATTATTGCTTAGACTTAGAGATCGGTTTATTCGATCTGTTTTAGATGTCATCAAACGAGTTCACGATTAATTTAACGTTACGTTGCGCGCTCAATAAGAGAGAGATGTGAAGTAGCGCTGGCAGTTTTCGCTACTTTTAATTATTCGATATTAGTAAATAATTTTCATTGGGGTACCCAATACTAATTGATGCATTTAAAAGGTAAGCTTTTAAGCAAAGCTGAAGATAACACTGTACAACAATTTTAAACTTTTTAATATATCATGCGGTTCCGACAATTGATTCTGGTAGAGGAGATCAAAAAACTATACACGTGTGTCGGCATTTTGAAAGATCACATCGGAATTTCATTTTACGAGTAGAGGCGGTTAAAAAGCACATCAGAGAAATTGATAATTTTGATTGACTTGCTCTGAGCTGGGATCGATCCCGATTCAAAGTCATAGTTTGCTTTTATAATCAACGCACAAAGCTATTCAGCCAATACCACCCGCATAAAAAAAAACAAATATTCTTAATATGTACACAACGTTAACATATCCGCTCAAAAAACGAATAATGCTTCTATAATTAAGCCGCTGCTTCAAGTAGTGCAATGATCCAGATAGGTAAATTGCGCAGAACATGTTTTTCATTAAGAGAACATAATTTAGAGGTGGGTGAATACAAATCAGAATTCATTCTGATGTCGAATAGTTTGTAAGTGGATTAAACATTTATTTTAAGTGATCTTTTTAGTAGCTTTCAATATCGGAAGGCTTAAGTGTAATATGAGAATGATTCTCAAGCACTTAACTAAGAATTCAATATATATATAAACAATATATACAAATATGTTTATTTATCTGTAAGCCAGAATATAAATAAGTTTACTTCTAATGAATGGCCTTAATTAACATTTAAAGTTCTCTGCGCGATCGTAGGAGTTTCACAAGTGCAAGTAAAAGTTTAATTAAAGAAAATAAACATTATTCGCTCCACCCTTTTAAACATTCAGTTATTTTCTATATCATATGAGTATATATTCGTAAATATATATATTACACCATTTTACATACAATATTTATGCATATATTTTTATATCACTGTTTAATAATTTAGCCAAACAGCTTCTTTATGTTTGAATCTAACGATCAATAAATTCCTTATTTCTTTAATTATCTTAATAACAAACGTGAACTTGCTCAAGGTTAAAATCATCTCTGCAAACTACGACCGTGTTATATGTTGTTAGTTTAATTAAAATCTCAATTAATCAGTTTCTTTGCATATAAATTTGCTTGCGAAAAAGAAACACCGTTAATAGTAGTGAATATTAGCCATGGACTATTGAATGATAAAAATTAAACTCTTATCACACTTGGTAGGGGGTAGCAGAAGTTACCAAAAAAAAAAAAAAAAGGAAATAAAAAATTTACTACATGTGTATATACAAACTGATGCAGTTATTAAAAGAAAAGGAGAATTTAATCATTTAATTAATGCAAAATATATTTTACAGTAGTAGCAACATTTATTAATGACAAAATTATGCAAATTAATGAAACTTGCTACTGAAGATTTCGTTATATGTATTTCATATATATTATGTCCACTTCGTGTCATATGTGTTCGTATATTCACTTATTGATTGATGAAAAAAAAACTTTTGTTAACACCATATGTGGCAGCGCATAGAGAAAGGGACCTAAGAGTAAAAAATCAATTTTTACTTTTTTTTTTTTTTGATGTGGACAACATCTGAGCATCGAATGAGACCGATCCCATGCCCCAAAAGTGTTCCCTCCCAGAGATATGCGCGTTTTATGAAATAAAATGGCTCTCCTGAACAAAACCGGTTTTTACCCTTAGGTCCCTTTCTATTTTGCGCGTCACATATACATACATAATGAGTAAAGCTTACAGTACACGGCATGTCCAAATCCACATTCGCATGTGGCTCTGACATAATTTTGACGTCACCATGAAGCAGTGATGTTATATGTGGGGAAAAATCCCTACTCGTAGGGATTTTCGTCCAAAAAAAGGACCGTAGGGAAAAAATGACAGATTTGTTTAAATCATTAAAATGTAGGGACTTTTCAATAATATGGCAAAAATATATTAATTTGGCAACCTTCTTCAATTTGGTCTTGTAAGAAATACATCAAATATTACCGCTCAAAACAGAAATATTCAGAGAAATGGGGTTCTTAAACCTTGAAATTACATTGAAAAAAAAAAGGAAATAAAAATGAATTTTCATTTAAAAATATTTCGAAAATTATAAAAGTGGACGCTATTTCTCTTCTACAAGAGTGGAGATCCTTTTTAAATTTATTTTTTCAGAGCAAGAAATAGGTGATTTTTTAAATATGGACATCGAAAAGTTTTGGAGTACAGTTACCAAAATGAACCATTTTAATGAGAATTTCATTTTCCCCCTTTTGTCGAAATTAGCTACGTTTGCTTTATCACTGCCACATGCCAGACAGGGAGAGAATTTTTCCCATCATCACTGATGTTCGCACTAAGAAAAGAAATAAGCTAAGTCATAAAATGTTAACTTCAATTTGCATTGTCCGCTCATTTTAACAAGGCGAATGTAAAAATTGTTATACCTTCCAATGTACCGAAACTCATATAAAAAACTGGTATCCTTACGACATGTCAGGAAATCACCAGTCAAAAATAACACGGGCAAACAATTTTTTTAGCAAATTTCAAAAGTGCAAAGTACATATTTTTTATATTTCGCTTTTTTTAGCAAATGAACTAATTGTGATTTTAAATGAATTTATGTATATCACTTGTTTTTATGTTTTTCAATTTTTGTTTATTTAGTTTTTAATTTATAAAAAAAGACTGATAGAATAATTCATTATGTATAACAAGGATTTTATTTGCATTGTTTGATATATTATAATTTAAAAGTTGTAGGGATTTTTGTAAAGACAATTTTTTGAGCGCGTAGGGAAAAATAGGGATTTTTTAAGTGCTGCGTAAAGACTTTTCAAAAAAGTGTATAACATCACTGCCATGAAGCTAAATTGGCAACATGTCGTGTACTTCCACTTTTTGTGACACTCACATGCAGCACACATTGCTATGTGTGCCACATGTTCCTTTGTAGAGACATGCAAACATGCGTATTTTAGACATGTCGTGTACTAGCTTGGTACATTTGAATTTTGACATTTGTAATATTTTTACATGCGCATGTAGCAGTCCCAAACATGTGGCAGCAAACATTTTTGACACAACATTTTTCAATAGTATTAGCCAATGGCATTCTTGCCAATGTTGATTTTCTCCAACAAAATGTGGTAGGAATTTAATGACGAAAAAATTTTTTTATTATTATTAATCACACGATGACTGAGATTCATGATAATTTTTTTTGGTTTACGAGCGGGGTAGAGATAAAAGAAGGAGAGAAAATGATCATATTTTCTCTTTTCCATGCATTTATTTGTATTTCTCTTTGCTTTGGGGTTTTTGTTTTATTAATATCTTGATTAACAGCTTAATTAGTTTGGGTTTTTGTTATTATTTCTCATTCTTGTTCGAAACCGTGCAAAAGATACCTTCAAAGCTAAGATGAAAAAATTCATGTATAAATAGTAAATTTATTCAATAATTAATAAAACAACTGTGATAGTCAATTGTTGCGTTGTTTTTGTTTAAGTGCAGTATTATTTAATTTTTTGCACCATTTTATTGTTCATGGGAATTATTTCACGATAAAAGTGAATTTATTTTATTTTTTATCAGATGTTGTTTTATTTCTTCTTTCTCTTCGACATTTTATAAATTTGACTTCACACAAAATTTTAAAAATTAAAGCAGCGCCATAAACATATGACTGTTGTACATGTTAATATGAAAAATGTGTACGTATGTTACATGCGGTGTACTGACAATACATATGTAGCCAATCAAAAGTTCACACATATGCTGCCATTGCTAATGTGTACGCTTCGGCTACATTTGTCACATATAAATTTTGGGACAAAACAATATTTCATGTACTACCAAAATTTTGAAGCATGTAGACACTTCTGCATGTTTAGTAAATGTAAACAAAATGCTGCAAATTCTCGTGACGTCAGACCCACATGCGAATGTGGCTTTTGACATGCCGTGTACTGTAGGCTTAAGCAGCTTAAATTATTTAAATATGTACAATGATTTCCCATATACCATAATAGCTTTTACCATTGACTTTGTTTACAGTACATGTTAATGAACAATAAAAAATTGTTGTTATAAAACATTAACAGAAAGCAAAATTGTAATCATTTAAAAGTGTCCTTTATTTTAATCTTGGTCATATATCTATACTAGTGATGTTACGAATAATCGTATTCATATTCGACTATTCGCCTAGTTTAAGATATTCGTATTCGGCAAATTCAAGCGAATATTTTTCGAATAATTTGCACATACTTTCCAAAGAAAAAATATATAT
Source organism: Lypha dubia (assembly GCA_947311025.1). Lineage (NCBI taxonomy): Eukaryota > Metazoa > Arthropoda > Insecta > Diptera > Tachinidae > Lypha > Lypha dubia. The sequence goes on along the minus strand of OX371260.1, from coordinate 52,245,824 downwards.
ATATAAAGTGTAAAAAATTACATAAAATGTAGAAAAATATATTAATTTTTAATAATTTTTATTTAAAGAAAGAAAGCCCTTTATCTTTGATGCAAGATAATAATCTTCTTAAAAAAACGAAAATTTTATTTCGTAAAGTTAAAGTCTTATATATAAATTAATATAATGTTAAGTTAGTAATTCGTTCTCAGTAGAGGAATGTTGGATTTAAAAAATGGAAGAACTATAATTTAATATGTGAAAGTCCACCGAGACGTGTGGCTGCGCTATCTGCGAAAATATGATCTCCAAAACAACACTGAATTACTAATTAGAAGCGCAAGCAGAGTAAGAAAACTGAAATCTCAAAGTACGAGTATGTATGTAGGTAAAATTATTTAAAATGTTCAGTAGTGGTCTTCTAATTCGGCATCTCAATGTCACAATAATGTTAAAAACCTAAAGTAGTGTGACAGTTGTTTTGTCAATTTATTGTTATTGACACAAAGGGAGGGATGTTTTCCAATTAAATTTGAAATATTAAGTTTCTCTAAACCTTAAAAGTAATATTCGTATTCGTATTCGGCGAATACAGTTTCAAATATTCAAATATTGATATTCGTAAATCACTAGTATATACACCTAAAAAATTTTAAATTTTATTAAGAGTTTTTCTCGTTGCGGTTACATTCATTATAATATTAGTAAGATATATTGCTAAAGGCTGGTAAATTTTTTTAGAAGATTCGAGTAATTCACATTAGTGATTTATAGTATATTTTTAGTTACGTGGTTTTGCATTTCAGCAAACTTTTAGTATAAAGTGTTTTTTTTTTTTGTTCTGACATAAACTTTTTATTAAGTAATTTGAAAAAAAATTGTAACTTCATATCGTTTAGCTTTTTAATTTAAGAAATAACCAACGTGTAAGTCTTAAGGCACAATTAATGATTTGATATCGTTTATGGTTTGTATTTTATAGCTGCTTAAAATTGAATAGTGCTTGTATATTTTTAAAAATTAATAAATTTTCAATACGATGCTCCTTAACAAGTGCAATACTTAATAATATTATTACACTGGTACTTATTGTAAACTGTAGTGCCATCATAATTAGTTTGAAATATATAATTTCATTTGAAATCCTACGGTTTCTACTTTAAAAATGTTGATGAAGAAGAACAGACTTCAGATATCGCTACAGAAAATAGTCTAGCGGCACGATCATGGAGGCCAATTAACGGGTCCGAAACGTTAAACTATGCGGTTACCAAACGTGTCCTTCAATAATTGAACTGTGGCACATGTTGCGCCGTATTGTTGAAACCACAGCTTCTGTACGTCATATACCCCGTTTATACGCATTTCTTATTTGCAAATAGAACAATTTGCAAAAACTTAACTCACTGTTTATACGCAAATAGCATTCAGAAATATTGTTATATATTTTGTAATGACACGCAGTAAATATATAGACATCTGGTAGCATCACACATCTTATTTGCAAATAGCTTGTTATTTGCAAATAGTTTTCGCAACATTTTAAGTTACAATAAAAAAGTAATACGGCAACGCTTTCCACTCTTATTTGCAAATAAGAAGTGCGTATAAACGGGGTAATTGTTAGTCAATTGATGAACGAAAGAGTCAGTAATCATGGCTCTATAGCGGTCACCATTGACTGTAGTAACGTACTGACCTGCATCGTTTTTAAAGAAGTATTGATCAATGATTTCAACAGCCCATAAAGCACACCAAACAGCCAGTTTTTATAGATGTAACGGAGTCTCACCATCCACTTGAGGATTATCATCACTCTAACTACGGCAGTTTTGTTTATTGACGTATCCATTCAAACAAAAGTGAGCTTCGGCTTGAGTGACGTAGTGTGAGTGACGTATTTCGAACAGAACCATGATTTTCAAAATAAATTTGCAAAATTTGGAAGCGTTGTTCAGGCTTCAGTCTAATCATGTTGAAATGCTAAACAAACTAAACAATTGAAAAAGTGTCGCCAAATTCAAGTTTTATACCTCTTTAAAAAACACCCTTTACATAAGTATGTATGTATGTTTATACTTCTTTTTTTTTTGCCTCAAAATTACGTTTTGTAGTGTTATATTTTTGTGTTTTTTGCTCCAAAAAGTTGTCATCGCTAATCTAAAGATATGAGAGAGAGATAGAGAGAGATTTTAAATATTTTTTTCCTGATTCTGGGAACACAATTGGGACGAAAGACGAATTTCATCTAGCACGACGAATTCGTTGGTAAAAGTTCGTTGCGTAAATTCGTCGTGTGGCGCACAATTGGGACCAAAAAATAACTGCTGTCATAATAATAAAAAAATTGTTTGTATTTCTTATTACAAATTAGATTTTATATACACTGGAGCCCCGATTTCGTCGATCCTTTTTTGCGTCGATTCAATTTGCATCGCCTTTTTAAAATCTGGTTTGAACACGCTTTGCGTCGTTTTAATTCCGAGTTGCGTCGCAACATACCTACTTATGATTGAACTTTTTAACTGAAGTCATTATTACAAGTGAAGAATTTATAATGTGGTATGTAAAAATGGCAGTTCCCTGTTTATTATCTACTTACATTTTTATAGCATATCACTTTTTTTTTTTTATCAAAAATAGAATTTTTGCACTTAGAATAAAGTGATCCGATTTGAGTCGTTTTGTTTTGTGTCGAATTTCTCCATTAACGACGAAAATCGGGGCTCTGGTGAACAAACAAAACAGCGATAGTGTTACCGCATAAAGAAAATAATTCCCTTATAAAATTAAACATTAAAAACAAATTTTATCATTAAAATGTATGTGTGTTTAACTAAAAAGATCTGTATCATAAAAACAAGCACTTATTTAAGTAAAAATTAACTTTGTTTACTAATATATTTGAAAACTAAAAAACCAAGGTAGCTCTGTACTGATTTCGTTGTCGTTCGTCGGCGTATGAAATAGAAATAAATCTATCATCGACATTGGTGTTATGTTGACTCTTATATGCATACATGTGTTCTATTTTTGACGTCGAATATTCACAACGAAAAATTTGTCGTTCGTTCCAATTGTGCTCCCAGCATGATACGTTGTTTATTTTAATGATCGTCTAACACGAATCGTGTTACTAGCCAACCAAGCCAACCAATCTCGTATGCATGATATTTTTTTACCGCTTATAGAAATTCAATTTATCAAAAACTATGCCACAATATATTTATTAAATTTTCTGAACAGTAATGGGGTAACGTTTGGGGCTAGTGTTTAGTAAAAATTTAATTTATTTCAGTTGTGGGAGCTTTTAAAATTTAAATATATGAGTGTATAATCGATTCTTATCTAATTGAATGTTAAAGAAATAATAAAAAACTTTAATTGAAGGAGTCGAATAAAAAATATTTTTGAAAATTAATATTTGTTTTATTCAATTTCAAAGTTTTATACCTCTATAAAAAACACGCTTTAAATATTTTTTAATATCTTCAAAAAGGTATTTATTTCACCTAGAAAAATTATATCATCAAAGTTATTGGGATCTTCATCGTTTAAATTGGGCCATCATAAAACTGTCTTCAAATAGAATTTTTATTTTTCTATGTTTTCATTTGACGAAAACTTTTATTAGACACTTCAAGTACAGCACGGTACAGGAAGACTTGTGGCGGCGAAGTCTATAGTTAATAATATGTTTCTGATTTTTGACTTACGTAATTTCATTGAACTAAACTATGGTTCCAACTCTGCATTTGAGTACGGTAAACTAAAAGTTCTTATGGTGTTTTCTTTTGTACACACAAAATGGCACCTTGTTGAACGGTACATAAATAAAATGTCTTGCCAACCCTGTAATTATGCAACTTGTTATTTCACTAGAACAAAACACAACTTATGAAAAAGTGGAACGCCCTGTTTTTAACAGCTGACAGCTAAGTTTTACAGAGCACTATGAACACTGTCGATTTTTAGGGGGCATAAAGTGCAATGCCTTCCACCTTTAGTGAGGGCCATTTTTTTTAGAATCAAACACACCACCCCTTTAGAGAGCAAAACATTTTTAAGAAATGATCACCAAAGTACACTTTCTGCATGGAGATGTACAATTTTTTTGCAGAAAAGAAAACTCTATTAGTACACAGCTAGACAAATCTGAAAATAGATGTTTAGGCAAAAAAAAAAGTATACTTTTATAGCTGCACCAAGTTTTTATTAAAATTTGTTTATAAATTTCTTAAAGCCGCTAAAGGTACCAATAACAATTAATTGCTTTTTTTAGTTTGCCACTAAGGCTGAATCCACACCGACTTAAGGAAAAACAGTCATCCCAATTACGAATATTCCCTAGGAATTTCTCTCGAGAAAAAATTTCCCCAATTATAATTTTTTATATGTAAATAAAAGGGAAAAGTGAAAAATCTCATGCGGAATTTATATTCATAATAGGAGGAATGGGAAAAGGGGAAAAATTCCCACGGAATTATTATTCGTAATTGGGCTGAGTATTTCCGACAATTACGGCCGGCTACGGAACATTAAAGAAAACAAACGCAAAACTGTCTGTTTGACATACTGTGCCAAAACATTGGTTGGAAAAAATACAATGATTTAATGCAGTATACCGACACAAATTAAGAGAAAATAGACTGAAACGAACTTTGTAACACAATTGCGTCCGTATGATGTAATCCACACCAATTAAGACCAGTGGAAAAAAAAACGGAAAAACATTGTCGCATTTCTATTTTTTTATGGTCCTCATTTGACACATTTGTTCAGCCTAACGTGTCCAGTAAAAAGCACTAAAAATAGTGCCATAGCACTAAGTAGCACAGTAAAATTAAGGCCACATTCAGTTGTAATAGAAAAGCGCAGAAAAATGTGGCTTTAGCTAATTATAGAGGTGGCACGAAATAAGCCCCAATGAAATAAGCCCCAAATCGAAAAATGAAATAAGCCCCAAAAAATTTTCAAATATTTTGTTTGGGCTTTATTTTATTTTTTTTGGGGCTTATTTCATATCCGTAAAATAGATCTAAACACATTTTGAGGAAAATTGCCAGTTATTTTGAAGTTTCAACTGTGTTATAATAAAGTCTTTGCGCGGTTATGAAGAAAATACTTTGAACGCGAAGCCGGTGTTCGATATACCACAGAGGATAAAATCTTTTCGCAGAGAGTACTTTAAATGCGAAGCCGGTGTTCGATATACAATAGAGGATAAAATCCCTGCGCCCGGCCGTAGGCCGGTTATGCAGTAAATACTTTGAACGCGAAGCCTGTGTTCGATATACCATAGAGGATAAAATCCTTGCGTCCGGCCGTAGGGCGGTTATGCAGAAAATTCTTGGAATGCAAATCCGGTGTTCGATATACAATAGAGGATAAATTCCTTGCGCCCGGCCGTAGGCCGGTTATGCCCTAAATTCTTGGAATGCGAAGCCGGTGTTCGATATAATTTAGAGGATCAAATTCTTGCATTTTATGATTTCTTCTTAAGCTTACTTCATCAAGTTAACAAATTTGGCTTATTTCATTTTTTTGGGGGTTTATTTCATTAAATGAAAAATTTGGGGTTTATTTCATTTTTTATTTGGGGCTTATTTCATATTTTTTGGGTCTTATTTCGTAAATTTTGTTTGGGGCTTATTTCATTTTTTTTGGGGTTTATTTCATAAAATTTTTTGGGGCTTATTTCATTTTTCGATTTGGGGTTTATTTCATTGGGGCTTATTTCGTGGTGCCAATTTTAGATGCTTCGAACAAAAAAAGCGCTTTTAAAAAATATCTTCATATTGGGACGTTGCCAAAAAAAGTCATGGATGTTCGAAGCGCTTTTCGAAGCAGGAGAGACAAACACAACGAGTATTATACGCGTATAGAACTGCTTCGCCTGTAGCAGTAGTTTTTGCTGGAATAATGCCATGTGTAGTCCCTACTTCAAACCGATCACGTGTAATTAGGGAACTAAAGCCTTATATCGCAAGTTCTATTGACACAAAAATTATTCCTAAATAAAGTACCTGTGTAATTACATGTTATGTAATTTTTAATTTTTTTTTCATTAAGTTAATATGTGGGAATTGAAAAATATTAATTAGTGAAGCAGAAGAAATACATAGATTTTAAAAACCTAAATTAATTTTGTAAACTTAGTGGGTTTGCGTTTTTTTTCAAATAATAAAAATCATTTCAGACATGTAATGATTGATTGAATAAATAGTCTTTTATTCGGAAATCAAAAATAATTTTAATAGAATGCAATAACTCAAAATTTAATTTTCACTCTTGTTTGTTAAGACGAAATGTTTTCTTATACTTCTTTGCGTATACCGACTGACGATATCAGCAACATCACACTGTTGTGGTATGTATATAAAGAGTCAGTGTTTTGAAATAAAAATCAGTACAAGTTTAAAAGCTAAAGCAAGCAAAACAAATCTTCAATAACAAATTATCTTCAATCGAGTAACAACTTAAGTTTAGAAATGCGTGGATTTTTAGTAAGGACTAATTTATAACTTAATGTAAACTTGCGAGATTAATGTTAATTTCTTTAAACAGGTATTGTGCTTATGTGCTGCAGCCTCTTTGGCAGCTCCTCAAGGTTACAATTATAGCCAAGGAGGTGGTGCGTCTGTACAACAGCCTACAGCTGGGAGTTTTGTCGGTAGTTTTACTGGTGTTGCTCCTACTGCATTAGGCGGTAATGTTTTTCAGGCTGGCCAAAGTTTACAACAGTCTAGTGTTGGTGTACACCACCAGCAAATTCAGCATCAAATGCAACAACAGCACCACCACCAACAACAACAACAGCAGCAGTCACAAGCCATTGTCTCTAAACGTTTCTTTATACACTCTGCTCCCGAAGATGTAGAAGAAGATTACAAAGAGAAACATATCACTGTTGGCGTACCCAAAAAGAACTATAATGTTGTTTTTATTAAATCGGCAGCGAAAGCAAGCAAAAAGACAGCCTTAAAAATTAGTCCTGCTCCCAACGAGGAGAAAACTGTTATTTATGTGCTCAGCAAGAAAACTGATGCCTCCGACATTCAAGCTGAAGTTGTTGAACATCCCACTACAACTGCCAAACCTGAAGTATTCTTTATTAAATACAAAACCAACGAAGAAGCCAGTCATGCTCAAGAACAAATTCAAGCTCAGTATGATGCTTTGGGAGGCAGTAGCCAAGTTACTGATGAAGGTGTTGCACCTGTTACTTCAGTTATTGGTTCATTGGGTGGCGGTGATGCTGGTGCTGTTGTTTCTGCTAGCAATACTGGTGTTGGTGCTCATGTTAGTGGATCTACAGGTTTTGGAAGCTCCCAAGCAGCATCTAACAATTTATTGGGCGCTATTCATACTGGCGTCGTTACAGGTTCAGCCAATAACAATGCTTATTTGCCACCAAATTTCTATTAGTTATTTGAAATGAAGTGATCTTTTCTTTTCGTTATTGTTTTTAATCCACAAAGAAAAAAAAAAGTTAACATGTTCATTGTTATTGTTGTTTATTAATAATTATTTAGTAATTTTCTTGTTAAATCATCTTATAATTTTCTTTTGTTAAATAATAAATTGTCTGATAACTGTAAAAAAACGTATGTATGTTAGTTTTAATTTGAAACTTCAATAACGATCTTGACCTCTTTATCACTACTATTATGATGTTCACTTTTATTATTTCTTTCTTTAATCTTCAAAATTTAATAAACATATTTTCTTTTTCTTGTTTTTTTAATTTTATATCTCTTTATCATTCATTTATTTATCTATCAATCATAGCTTCGGAGGTTCGGATGGTTAATTTTTTTTTTTTTTTTGTAGATAATATTTTGTAGATATGTATAATTAAACTTGGCCAATGGTGTTTTATGTTTTGTTATTTCCTCTGGTTATTTATTTGCCAGCAAGTCAAAAGGTTGTGCATTTAAGAAATTTTTAATCAACAATATTATATTGGTTTTGTCCCCCTTTTTAAAATTACTTCACTTTCATTATAAAGATGCTTTTGTAATAATGACTCAGTATATCCAAGAGCAACAGAAGAAGATAAACACGCAACTTAAATTGATTATACATACAACAGATGATTACACGGAAGAAGGCCGTCAAGGTTATTTTATATATTTTCTTTTAACATTTTTAAAGAAAAGAGTTTCTGGTAAAATAAAATTGAACTGGAGTGGAATTTTAATCGAAGGATTTGCTATTTGCAGCCTGACTCACGATGTCGAACGTTATCGTTCGCTGGATTTCTAGACGCAAAAAAACAATTAATTTGTGTGTTACAAATAACTTATTATATTTAATAAATATTTAGAAGGTCGCAAATCAGTTTGTTATTCATTTACAATTCCATCATAAGGGATCGCTTGATATCATTTGTAAGTCAGTTAGAGTTTGCAAAGTTGATTTTATTTCCGAATGAACAATTTCTGATCCATGAAAAATACAAAAATAAAAAATAATTTTTAGTGATGAATCCATTTTTTTTTTTAATTAAGACCAGCACTGCCGGAACTCAGGGAGAGCGATAGGGTAGATAGATGTTGAAAATTTGGAAGACTTAACTCTTTCACAACTCTGCTTTTCGCGTTATGTTAATTTTTAGGGCAGTGTTGAGGCGCCTCCGGTGTGAAGTAGACGCTGTTAAGCTGTATTAGCAGGCATTTTATTAATTATTTTACTTCGCCGAAGTTTCTGCTAACCGACGAAAGAGGGCGATGTTGTGTACATTTGCTTGGAATAGCATCAATCGCTGTCGGAACAGTTTTTAGTGAGCAGTACTATGCCTTCATCACTTAAATAGTCCGAAAACAATTAATACAATGTCTCACTAATGTACATTAGAGAAATTAATGATGTTGATTGACTTGCTCTGGCCAGGGTTTGAACCCAGTGTATGTTTAGTAATCAACGCGCTAACCACTTCAGTCAACACCACCCTCAATCCTTAGTTTGAAGCAGAGTTAAGAAACTTTAAGTCTAGAGTTGCTAGAGATTAGGAAAAGCTATAGAATTATAAAGGATAAGTGCTCAAAGTTTCCTGCACTAAAGAATGAAATTTTGCTGTCATTACCAATGCCTATCTATCACAGATAGTATGTATCACTACATAAAACAATGGGAAAGAAATAGAAGAAACATTCAATGATCTGAAAAACCTTCAATCCCCTTAAAATATTTTTCTTTGTTCCATTAATGATTGATATTCTTAATGATGAGCTGGAAATATCTGATTTCATTTAAGATATTAAATTTTTTTTCTTTTTATTATTTCTTCACAGGATTAGCATTCAGGTTATGATTCTTACTCATGCACAGCATATTGTGCCCGAATTAAGAAAATTATTTTTAGCAAAGATGATTGAGCGAGTAGTGTTTATGGCAAATAGATTTACTATAAGATACCTTTCAAAACTGAAAGTTAAAGGAAATTTTTACCTCATTTGAACTGTTCTGCAAAAGTAAAAAAAAAAGAATCTCTCTATAAGGTGTAGAGTGATTTGCAGGAACGTGTTTTTGAAAAAAAATGTCCACCCATCATCCATCATGCAATATTTACCCAATTTCCAGGCATTAACTATTATTGAACAAATATAAATGTTAGATGCCGCCATTGGATTGTAAATATCAAAGAAAATGCACAGAAAAAATAAAAGAATAGGGTATTGAAACAACCCAAACTTGCTGTAACCATGAACCACCATTCATACTCCGTCAAACGACTAAGAAATATTTATACAGCCATCACAGCTCACTCTCTTTCTGAAATTAGTCTTTAGATTCTAATGAAATTTGAAACAGTTTTAAGATCTAAGCTTTAACAATAATAGTTTAAGAAAATAGTAACAGGTGTAAAATTCACTACCACCTCTTCCGCTAAGTTAAAAACTTTCAACTCGTAAGTTAAAGACAAATACAAAATATAAAATTACAAAATATCAATTGCTTGTATTTCTTTAAGAAATTATAAAATATATAGAAATTTAATTTAATGTTTAACAGCAATATGACTATTTTTGTACTGAATATTTTCTTATAAGCCTTTGTTTATATGAACTGTTTGGTAACTCCTTGATAATTAAAGTGTCAAAGCTTATAATTACATACTTATTGGTTACCATGAATATGTACACATATTGTTGTGTTGATTTTCATAATGATAGGAGCGTAATATAATTTACTTGAATGTTCTTCAATTTACGTAATGCAATTGATCATTAGTTGAAAGATATTAGTGTAGCTAACAGTGGCATAAATTACATGTTCAGGAAATGAGACCGAAAAATGTAAATGAATGGAGATAAGTTTCATAGGAATTATTTCGATACATTTTTTATATTATATTAGTTTCCAAAAAATATACATACTCGTATATGCGACATATTAAGTTAAGAACGAAGTTAAAAAAATGAAGTTAAAGAACGTGTACACTGCCAATCTTCTGCTGTTCTTAGTGCTTCTTTTCCTCAGGCATGTTTTGCAGCGAGTTCGTCGATAAGATGTTTTTTCGCCCAGCTGATGCCTTCACGGAGTAAAGGTTTTCTTGTCCAGCAGTCCCTTGGATGCTTAAAGCCATTTAACTATGTTTTTGTTGCAAAAAATCCTTCAAGAGAAGAAAATAAATTGAGCTTACCCAAACCTTTATATTCGATGTGACATATACACAGAAGAAACCCTAGAGTCAACCTAGAGAAATCTTTACTGTGAAAATTAAAAAATTTAGATCTTCCAGGAATAGTTCCTTGTTTATATGAAAATTAGAAAATAAAATTCGTCATGGCCGCCGTGATATGACCAACGTTTTTATGTTATTGTATGTATAGTGGATCATTTGCTTGCTATGTGTTTCTTGATCTGGCTACGCATTTTTCATTCCTCTGTTTTCCCATCTTCTGAGCCACCCATCTGCTACAACGATAATTTAATTAGAGCGCTGGAAAGTCCCGGAATAATTATTTACAACAGAAAGATTCATTGTTTCACATGAGGGGTGTTGAAAATCTTTTGATATAAATCAAAGTGCTGAGGTATGTACTTCGGTTTATTAGATAGGCATTGTAACCACCACACTACTACACCTTGCTACCACTCACCTACCATTACACATAAGTACTAAATTCGTTTTTACATACATTTAAAAAATATAATTAAACATTTTTTTAAATTTTGAAAAAACTTTCAGTATAAAAAAATAAATATGATCATAAATATGGATCAGTCGTTTTCCTTTTTTAAATATGCAAATTTTAATGAACTCTTCAGGAGTAAGTTATTTAGTTCCTTAATCAGTTTTCGCATCATCACATTTTTCATAATCATTCGTATGATAAAAAAGTCTTTGATTTTTTTCTATATGCCAGATATGCCGACCGTACTACATGTATTACACCAGTTATGTTCAGGTTTCTGCGTTTACTGTGCTTTAAATTATCAAATCTACTTGTTGTTATGCCACAGAATATAACGGTCAACAAAGTGTTCGTTGATAAATTTTGTCTAAGACAATTGCTTATGTGTATATTTTTGGATCAGAGATTTCAGTTTTGTGAAATTGGCAAAAGTGTGGTGATGGCACTTAATAGGTGAGAAAAAGTTTTATATGCATATTGTTGTGGCGTTTCTATGTTTTTTTTTATAATAGTTGTAAAAACGAGTGCGTAGCAAAATAATATGTGAAAAATAAAATTATATGTGATTTTAGTTGATATATTTGCTGACGTACTACATGTAGTACGTTCGGCATTAGTGTGCAAAAATGGTGAAACCAAACACTTAATTTTTTTTTTCCATATTTTTAACACTAAATGAAATAATAAATGCTCATAATAAGAAACTTGCTCTTTGTGGATACAAACAGTCTGGATAAAACAGACAAGTTCGCAAAAGTTAGACCACTTTAACAAATGTTGAACAAGAGTTTCACAATTAATGCTCCGAAAACCATACAGCATTCAGTTGACGAGCAGATGGTTCCATATTATGGTAGTCACGGATGTAAGCAATATATCCATGGAAAGCTTTTAAGATATGGTTATAAATTTTGGGTTGGAGCAATTTATAAAGGCTACATTATTTGGTTCGAGCTGTACCAGGGTGCAGAGACTTTCCAAAATAATACCTACAAGAAAATGGGACTTGGTCCAATCGTAGTCTTAACGTATTGCGACATATTATGACAAAGCCAACCCGACATTGCCCACCGATTGTATTTCGATAATTTGTTTACAATAATCAACTTATTGTCTGAGTTAGAAGGACGACGAGTGAAAGACACTGGAACAATTGGTCACAATCGGTTAGGGAAATGTCCTTTTCTAACGAAAAATGATCTGCAGAATAGAGAGAAAGGGTGGTATGACCATCGTAAGATTTCTACCAACAATATAATTGTATGTTGTTGGTACGGCAGCAGTGCAGTGAACGTTGCCTCAAACGTCCATCCAGTTGAACCTTCAAAAAATATTTCACGTTGGTCTCGAAAAGAGAAAAAACGCATATATATTCAACAACCACGCCTTATTCATGAATATAATCACTACATGGGTGGCGTTGATCGAGCAGATGAAAATATCAGCTTGTACCGTGTATCTATTACACACCTCATTGAGCTTGCAGAGCACAATGCGTGGCAACTGCATAGACATATGGGAGGTAAAATGGACCATTCATCGTTTTGCCGTCGCATTGCCACATTGCTAATATCCACTTACGGGAAACACTCAGCAACGCTTCTATCATGATCATCATGCGACATAAGATTTGATCGGAAAGATAATCTACTTACTCAGAACACACATCAAGCCGATGGATAATGTAAACAGCTACGTTGTAATCATTGCCACAATAAGACCACTACATGCTGCATTAAATGTGATGTGCCGCTCCATGTAAAGTGTAATGTGGAGTACCACATCACCAAATAATTTTTTTATTAATATGTTTTTTATTTACTTATGTTGACAAAAGTTGCTGAATAATAAATGACTTGAATTAAATCTTAAGAAAATACTGTCTTTTACTTCCATATGTGCCGAGCGTACTACATGTAGTACGGAGTCAAAATCCAAGTTAAAATATATATTTTTTTATTCTTTCTTCAGTTTTGTAATATTCAGGGGTGTCACAGAAACCAAATTCGTACGAAAGTGAAAGTGAAAACGTTTTTCCTTCTCCAGAAAACGTAAAACACAAAAATTTTTCGTTTTTAATTCGATTGAAAATATTCAGGTGAGTCACAGAATGCACTAGTATGCCCGTCGGAATATTTTATTGAAATTTTGGTGGAAATCGGTCGACCCGTTTCCGCAGTTAGTGGTGACATAAAAGTGTACACTTCTTTTTATAGATATATATATAGAAATTTTTTTTAAACTATTTTGAAGAAAATTTTTAAAATCGCGTTAATTTGAGGATATTTGGAATTAAATCAATTCAGCTAAACAAAAGAAAGTACAAAATTTGATGTTAGTAAAACTATTTTATAATAAATGATAAAAATGTATATCATTAACTTAATGTAAAAAGGATCTTAATCATTTATTTTATATGTTTTTTCTTGCCTATATAAAATATATAAGAACCAAACTATAAACAATTGTCTCTTCTCTTCTTAAAATTTTTAAAATATTAAGCCAAATCACCTCTATACGGTGCCAGTGGATATTATTTCTGACACTGATAGTCATCAAATGATAATTTTGTAGCTAAAAGCCGTCCAACACACCACAATGAATTTTCTCAATGAGTAGACCACTTAACACTATAAAAAAAGAGGTGATTACAATTTTAGAACCGCTTTAGCACGAAATGAGTTAAGATAAAAACCCCCAAAATATTTTAAAATGCTTCAAAAATTAATTTGATTTTATTTATTTTTCTTTTAAGGAAAATAAACAAATTCATATCAAATAAAAATGTTGTTTGTATAAGTTTTTTAACACTGTTTTTTTTTTCATTTGTAACTCTGACTTCAGATTTAGAAATTGTTGTGTAAGCAAATGAGTTTGAAAAAAAAGATCTACTGATGAGTTGGTATTTAGCTACCAACGAAATACATCATATAGATAAGATAATAAAAAACAAATTAAATTTCTGAAAACAAAAATTCTTAAGAATTACACGAGTAAAATTTTATATTTAGTTTTTAGTTGCTGAACTCCAAAATCCTACCACTTATATATTTGCTTTCATTCCAAGATTATTGTCAGTAATTAATTTAAACAACAACCCATTATTATCAACCTTAATAATAAGCAAAAGTTGAAACAAAAGAATTGACGACTGTCAATAGAATACAAAACAAACCCTCCCATTGATGTTGGCAATCATTCAAATTGTTACTTGCTTCCCGTAGTCGAAGACACAGGCACACAGACACAGAGAATCCAATCAGCAAACAGACATTTCTAAGTATCTTTGAGTTCTTAAGAATTTTATGTTAATTTTTCCAATAATAAAAACAAGATTTGTTTAGTATATTTTTCATTTGTCCCATTCAAAATGATTGACTTATTTGGAAGACAAAGACAATGCCTGGCTGTAATGGGTCATAATTTTGAACGAGATAAATCGCTGTTGTTAACTAACTGGCGCAGCATTGTGCATTTTGGTGTTATTATGCTGGTTATTTCAGCTCAATGGCCCATGATGAATTATGTCATTTATTACATTGACAATGTTGAATTGGCAACAGCAGCTTTGAGTATTTGTTTCACCAACATTTTGAGTTTTTCAAAAATTACAACATTTCTTAGCTACAAATGGCGTTTTGTAGCACTGATGACAAAGTTGGAAAAAATGTATCGTGAATGTAAGTGTTAAAGATTTAATGTTTTAGTAATTATTTATCCTACACGTAATTTTAGTATTAAATTTCTTAATTATTCATATATGATGTGCTTTTCTCTTTTTCTAATGTAGCGAACAATTTTTCTGCTAGAAATGTCTTAGAAATTGCCAATCGTAATGCTTTGTTGATGGTTAAACTTTACTGGCTATCTGTCTCTTTAACTGGTGTCTACTTTATGCTGTCTCCAATATTAAAAATGGTTTCGTTTGTTGTTCGTAACACAGACATTGTGCTCGAATTGCCAATGCCAATGAGGTAAAATATATGATTAAATAGCTTCGTTCACGATACCTCAAAAAAAAGTACCAAAAGTACCAAATTTTGATAATTTTACATTGTGAACTTTTTGTGTGTGAATGTAAAAATAATTTGTAAAATACCAAAACAGTACCAGCTTTCCTTATTTTACATGTCGGAAAGAACAATTCTTATTCATGTAAAAAAGTACAAAAAGTTCCTTTTGACGTTTTTAACAATTAAAAGGTACACTATTATTTAATATTGGTAACGTTAAATCTATCTACCATATTTCAGAAAAATCTATTAAGAGAATTTCTCAAGCAAAAAAGTACTAAAAGGAAAAAAGTACCACAAAAAAGATACTAAACATATTAGTTTTTTCTTTCTAATATGCTAATTTCTAAAATATATTGTAAAATATTAGTACAAAAATTAAAAGTACCAAAAGTAACTATTTGTTCCCGTTTTTGACCCTTAAAAAGAACTATTTATATTAGTCTGGGTCACAGCTATGCGTGTAACGAATTTTTACCAAATCCATTTAGAGAATTTTTCACGAGAAAAAGTATCAAACTAAAAAAGCACCAAAAGTAAAAAAGTACCATATACAAAAGAGTACCAAAAGTATCAGTATGATAATTAAAAAAAAAAAGAGAAAAACTGGTTAAATAGTCGATATGCTTTCCAAATTAATATCTACTTTTATAATTGGTAAAAACGAGCAAACGAATATTGATGAGAGGTGTAGCGGCCTTGAAAACGGTATATTAATACATTCTGCTAGTGAGATTGGATTTATTATTTGAATTTTCATTAGTTCATTATAAATAATTATTTTTCAAATAAAATTTGCCATTTTATTCTTAGATTTGCTTTCGATTTTGAATCCTTTCCGGGTTATGGTTTTGCCTACATCTACACTGGAATGGTAACATTGGCCGTAGTTATGTATTCTGTGGCTATAGATGGACTTTTCATGTCATTCTCTATCAACTTGGTATCACATTTGAAAATACTACAAAACGCTATTATGGAAAATACATTTGAAAAAGATGAAGAAGATCTTTGCAACGATCTGAAGTCGTATGTTGCATATCATAATTTGATATTAGATTTATATTATGAACTACGTGAAATATATGCTCCCATCGTGTTTGGTCAATTTCTAATGACATCGTTGCAATTGTGTGTTATATTATATCAAATGTCCAAGGTATTTATCATAATTTGAATTTAAAAATGTAATAAAAACTATTTATTTATGTTTTAAGCATCTTGATAGTATTTTGATGTTCATAACGAATTGTACATTTTTAACTTCGATATTGATGCAACTATTTATATATTGTTATGGTGGTGAAATTCTAAAAGTGGAGGTAAGATAATGCTATATTTGATATACTTTATTTCGAAGCAATTCAACCGTTTTTATATACTTTGTAAAGCTACATACGTTCACATTTATTAAATATTTGTCCAAAAACACGTAACCACTAGATTTGCTTAGCGTTAGTATCATTTAACTTGGTTTTCAATTATAAAAAAAATAAATTATTGTAAATTGTAATTAAAAAAATACATTGAAATTAAAATAAATAAAATTATAGTTTCTTTCTTGGTTACTTTTTTCGACAAATATTTGATAAATGTGAAAGTAGCTTAAGAAACAAACAACCAAAAATCGAAATCAGTTACCTTTTTGTATGATTAAGATGCATGTGGAAGCTTGACTTATGCCATATTTACACTACGCAACTTTGTTGCATGCAATTCTTATTTTAATTAAGTGTGTTCAAGTAGAAATGTACACATTTTATAATTCTTTTCTCTCTTTCTCACTGAAAAAAGTTAGTTGCATTCAACAAAGTTGCGTAGTGTAAATGCCGACTTATACGTTTCTAAAAAACTTCACCCTTCGTGTTACACCTCTAAATCAGTGCTCATGACTCAATGTTCCGTGGGCCGACTACTTTTCGTCATTTTTACATACACAACACGACTGTTAACGAGCTACATTAAAAATAACGTAACAAAGTATTATTTCATTTAGTTGTAACACAACTCGTATGAAAGCTTATCAACAAACATGTTGTTGTCGTTGCTGTTTTTGTTAAAAAACAAAAAAAAAAAAAAAAAAAAAAACACACTGCTGAAATTGAAAATAAAATTAAAATATGATCAACTGAATAGTTTTATGATTATTTTTTTTATAATTTTTAGTACAATTGGAATAATAAGTTGTATGCTTACTTTTTAACAAGCAGGTCTCCATCGATATTTTTTTTTTGAAACATTCAGTGTAAAATACATACATAAATATACAAAAATGTTCATTCATACTTGAACTCATATTTTTAGTTACGCTTTATTATTTTTATGCAAAAATATTATTCAGGAAATATTTAGCACAAAATTTCTTCCAGTGTGCTGTAAATTCACTCACAAATACATACACATTTCTCTTTGTGATGATCATTGCTAAAGTATTACTAAATAAAGTCGCTTTGATATCTGAGTTTTGAAATGAAATGTTGTCTGAAAACAAAAATTTTAAATGATATTTCATTAACTTTGTTGAAGCATTTAATAATACACAGAAAAATCTTAAATACGATTACTCTAAATTTAATTAATTTCTTTGTTAAAATTTCAATTTATTAAAAAAAAATTTAATTTTTAATTACTGAAAATGGTAAAAAAAAATTAACAAATATTTATTTATTTATTACATAATTAATTGTTTTAATTGCAAATATGTAATGTGAAGTTTTGCTTAAGTGTATTGAATGAATATATTTTTAGGAATCCTTTTTTTCTGTGTACTAAACGACGAGAAACTAAAATATTTAGAAACGAATATATTGTAAAATTGCATTTAAGCGAATTCAATTAATTCGTTCATAAATTCAATTAAATGTTTTGCTGACTATGAGCAAGTGAAATACTTTTGTAACACCAAACAACTTTTTGTCGAAAACAAATGTTCTAAATTGTTTGTAGATGTATTTTAGCAAAAATTTGTCGTTAGTTGCTCTCAAATATATGTATTTAATATTTGATTAAAAGAAATAGTTCAAAATATTATGTCAAGGCCAACACTTTAAAATGAATTTAATTTTACCCTAGTGAAACAATTTTATTTTCATTGATCATAAAAAGCACACAATTTAAGAGGCCACATAATCGTGCAGTAAAACACTCGGAAGAATAAAAAAAAAACAATTCGTTTTCATTAATTTCTATTAATTTTTCTTTTCTACTCTCACCATTTAGAGTCTAATGGTTGGAATTTCAGTGCAACTATCAAATTGGTATAATTTAACGCCATCACATCGCCGCATGTTGCTGCTATTGATGTTGCGCTCCCAACGTGAAGCAATTATTAAAGCCGGCATTTACGAGGCATCTTTAGCTAATTTTGTGGCGGTAATTAGTTCATGGAATTTAGTTTTTGCTCTGTTTTTTATGTTCTCTAATAATACTATTAGATTCGCGTAATTTTTTTTAATGTGTTTTTGTTTTTATTGCTCATTAATATGTCGTAATTTCTGAAATATTAAATCTTTCACTATTTTTCTTCTCTTTTAGATTTTAAAAGCTGGCCTCTCCTATATAGCACTTATTCAGTCGCTTGAGTAGTTTGCAACACATGATGGCAGCATGCAGTTTTAATATTTTGATAACTATACTGCTGTTATTGAAGATGTTTGATTTTTTGTTTCTTAAACCTGAACTATTTTTATGAAGAGATGATAAGAAACAAAAAAAAAGCTTTTTAAGATTTTCTTTACACAACTTTATGTATTAGACAATAGATGTCGCTATGTATTAGACAATAGATGTCGTTAATTCTACACTATTTTCTGTTTAGCAAAAAAAACTTACAAATAATATTTTTATTAAAATTAATATAATTTTTATTGAGTAAAAAAAAACGATTTAGCAGGTACATTATTTGTACTTATCGTTAGACGGCAAGACATTAAAAAGTTTGGCAACAAACATGGCTACTGGTTACACAAAATACACAAATAATTTTAGTTTTTTTCTTTGGGAAATCAAAGTTTGCTATATAAGACAGATATCCTTCTTATAATACGATTAATTTGTAAAAGAAATTGCTAACAAAAAATACAAGTCCCGTCGAAAGAGAGGCAATGCATGCTTTAATAACATTAATTTAATAACAGTGCTTCATGTAGTAGTATATTAAATAGAAGGCGTAATATGGGTATCTTGTTTAGTCGATAAACATACAGCGATGGAATAAAATATAGGTACAAGCTGCACAATAAATACAAATGTAAATTTTTACGTATTCATTATATACTCGTATCATATAATAATTACAAAACAAAAATATATAGGTTACAATTACAAATATTCTTTATATGTAAATTTTAACAAAAAATATTAAAAAACCCAAATTTTCTTCGGAAAAAAATTATAACACAATAATTGTTTTTAAAGTGAAAGTGATGACTGAACTTAAATTAGCATTTAGCGGACAATCCTTTTTGCTTAATAGATGCCTTAAGTCTATTTGGCATTAAGTGCATTTTTTTTATTACATTTTTGCCAGTCTTAAACCATGCTAAAAATATTGCTGATTTAAAGTCTCATTTGTTTGAAATTGTTCTTTTTCGGACTCTTCGCTCCAATCACTCCGAGAAATTTATGATGTGATTTAAGTCTGGTGACTGCGAATGTTGTAGCATGATCGTGTTCTGTATTGTATGCTAGTCTCATCTTCACATGGTGAGCTGAATCTTTCGCTTTGTTCTTGTTTTCGAATGTGATTGAGGCAGGTTTGTTCAATTTCTTTTTAGCTTCATTGACATTTTTATTGCTTCAAAAATATCGAGTAAACAGTCGTGCGCATTCCTTCGTCAATATATACAACCTCTTCGAGAGCAACGCCTCATACAAAAACCTTCATGACGAAAATTTTGTAAATCTATTCGTCTTTTCCTGCACCCGTAAATAATATCGGTTGTGTCAATAAAATATCAGTTGCATGGACTATATATCGGTTACCACTACAAATATTCTATGGATCCAAATAACATTCCAGATCATAACTATAATACCAAGAGTCAATCCTTGGACCACTCCTTTTTTCTATTTATGCAAACTATTTGCCACAACAACTTTTGCATTGCAATATTCAGATGTACGCGGACGATGTGAAGTTGTACTTAAGCAGTCCAGTCGTCTATGTTGCTGAAAATATTTCAAGAATAAATAACGATCTCAATAAAATTTTTCGTTGGGCAACTGCAAATGGACTTTGTTTAAACCGTCACAAATCAAAGTGTATCATAATTCGTAAGAAAACAATCCATCATATTGCCAATGTTGATGTCTTAATAAACGGAGAAAAAATCACCATTCATTCAATCATCATTCACGCTGCCAAAAACCTGGGAGTAATTTTCAATAACAGTCTTACCTTGACAAACCATGTTAACTCTCTCGTAGATCAGACTTACACAAAGGGTGGTGTTGACTGAAGTGGTTAGCGCGTTGACTACTAAGCAAACAATGACGTGGGGCCTGGCTTCAAACCCTGGCCAGAGCAAGTTAATCCACATCATTAATTTCTGTAATGTACACTAGTGAAACATTGTATTAATTGTTGTCGGACTATTTAAGTGATGAAGGCATAGCACTGGTCACTAAAAAACTGTTCCAAGCTAATGTACACAACATTGCCCTCCTTCGTCGGTTAGCAGAAACATCGGCGAAGTAAAACAATTAATAAAATGCGTGCCAATACAGCTTAACAAAGTTAATGCGTCTAGCTAACACCGGAGGCGCCTCAACACTGCTATAAAAATTAACATAACACGCAGGGCAGAGTTGTAAAAGAGTTAAGCCTTCTACTCTTCTCTACTCTATCCTTCTCTCTGAGTTCCGGCACAATGCACTGCATACCCTGAGTGATGGTCCTAATTAAAAAAAAAAAAAAAAAAAAAGCTGAGGTGTCTTTGGTCTTCAGAACACTATACACCATTCCATATAAGACAACTTCTAGCCAAATCTTATCTTGTTCCCAGTTTAATCTATGGTGGTGAACTTTTTGCAAGCTGTGACTCTATCAGCAAAAGAAGGTTAAATGTTTTATATAACAATATTATTAGATATGTTTACGGATTGAAAAGACATGATCATGTTTCTCTATTTTTGTCGAAACTGTATGGAGTTTCGTTCAACAACCTTCTTAATATACGAGTGCTTTTATTTTTGCAAAAAGTTCAGAAATGCCGCAATATGTTATTGATAAAATCAGGATTGCCAGGTCAGATAGGGAAAAAAAGATTATAATTCCTTTTCACCGTTATCTTGTATCCGAATGGCAGTATTTCATACATGCGGCGGCGCGTCTGTGGAATGGTCTTCCTCAAGCTTAACAGCTTAATAGCAGCGCAACTAGTTTTAAGCACTTTATATTTCATTATTTTTCTCAATAGGGAATCTTAAATATTATTATATAATTATACTTAATTTTGTCTAATATTTGCCGTCTTAACTTAATTTTTGAACACTTCTTTCCCGTACTCTAAATATAATATTAATTATTGTTGTGCAGGATTTGAACATACAAATAAATTCAATAAATTAAAATTAAATACAATAAATTCGGTTGTAGCAACTCCTAAATAGATTATGTCACTTGTAATATTCTTTTGCTGCTACTTAATGCTAAAACGGCGAGCACAACTGAATAATTGGTAATGAATATGGTTTGGTTGATACTCCTAACCGATTATTCGATTGGCATAACCAATTATATTAAAATAAGTATTTACTCAATGTTTGTGGATTTTAAAATATTTGCGGTAGCTGAGTTGTATAAAGTAACGTGTTTCAAACATGTGATTTCAATGATTATTCTAATTTTTTTCAACCTTTTTATTATTTTAACACTTCAAGCTTTAGCTCAACAATTATTAAATAACAATTATTTTATTAAATTTCAAAATTTCGCTTTCTCAATGGATAGTTTCTTCAGGAAATTATGTCTTTTACAAAATCTTATTCTAATACAAAAATATTTTATGAAAATAAACAATGTCAATAATGAAAAAAATAATTCAAACATGTATGTGAGTTCTATGGACAACAATAAATTTTAAATTCCATTAAGTAAGTAAAACATTTTAATTAATTAAAAATATCAGTTCAATTGTGTTCCAGGATAAAAATGATCGTAAATAATACCAATTAGCTTCCATTTAAAATTCCATGGTTTTAACCAATTTTATCGGTTGTAGCAGCCGAAAATTCAGTAGTACTATAACAAAATTACAGTTGTAGCAATCGAATTCTATGATAGTTTTCTTCTAGCTACACATGAGTTTAAAAACAGTTGATGCAGAAATCTTCTAAAATCGTTGTTTATAATTCCTAGAAGGTGTGTGGACGCTACTCTTCGACTAAATTAAAGATAAAGTACTCTTGAGCGCACTTAGCACTTTATAATTGCTTGAATGGTAAAGTGGCTACGATTCATTAGCACGCCATTCTCAGAATGAGAGCTACCTTGATTATGCAAATGTAGAGTAATCAATCGCTGAGATTCTGTGGTTTTACTTATTTTTGGACTAATTATTTGAAAATGGTGAATAAAAATGCTTTTTTTTAAAGTCGCTTTAACCTTTTTGCTGAAACAAAATAAAAACTATAAGGGAATATTCCACATTGAGTCAAATGGAAAGATCTGCAGAATATGCAAAGTTTCAATTGAATAAAAGGGTACCAAATAATTGTGCCCATAATTTTGCCCCTCAGAAATCTAAAAAAAATTTTTTTAATTGTCGTTCTTATTTTGCCAATATTTAATATCTTTTTTAGATTTATTGTTATTTTTATGGTGTAGGTGATCTATATTCACAATATGTTAATAAATAAATATTTTTTGTTCGGGAATACGAATAAAATTATATATATGTAGTTCTGTTGGGGCAGTTGTGCCTATACTTAAGTCCATCAGTGTATATGTAAGGAAAAATAAAAATAAAGAAAGAAAGGCTAAAAATCACTAAAGCTGATTAGATATATCAGTGATTGAGCTGTGCAGACAATCTCTGACTCACGGGAGTGGTCAGCAGTTATTAGTGTTCCCAATTACTTGCATGCAAAAATTTTCAATCCCATTATTGACTACACTAGACTTTCTAAGTGATCTGTGAACCTATCTTACAATTTTTTTTTTTACAAAAAAATACCAAACACAATCAGAGAAAAGAAAATATGTTATTTTAAATTATTTAAATTAAGCAACCTAAAAAACTAGACAAATTTCAAACTTATATAAAATCTAACAAATTTTATGATAACACAAGACCCTCCTCGTGCACATTCTCATTCACACGAAAAATATTTAAATATTCTTTAGGGTATGTGTTATCCCTTATTATCTAAATCACTGCCATTAAAGACTGACAAATCCTTTTTTTTCATATATTTTTTTTTTGCTTTGCCATTCTGAAAAGGTTAAAAGAATTCAAGGAAACTTAAGTTACTAAAATTTATGTTAAGCACATCATTAAAAGCGATAATCAGACGAAATAGGAGAAAACTTTTCATATGAATGCCTACTCATGCCCTGAAGTACGTTATTCTATTCAATATTTTATTTTAGACAAAAGTTCGACTTTTTTTTATTTCGTTTTCCAAAAATTATGTGTATATGTATGTATGTGTGTAGTTGCTGATAAAATGAAATGGTATTTCTTATAGAAAATACATATACTCGTATATAAAATATATTTTTACACTGCCGCCTTTACATGTAAGGACAAGTAAATCTTTTTATGTTAAGCTATTCAGAAAACTTTAATTAAAGTATAAAGCTATGTACAGACGACTGGCAGATCTTACAATATTGTCAGAAAAATATTCAGAAAATGTCTCACAAAAGTCTAAACTTACAATTTTTGTCTTGCAACATTGCAAGAAAAAGCATTGTCAGTTCATTGTGAGACAATAATATTGTCAGACATCTGACAATCGTGAGAACACTCTACTTTGCCATTATCAGGTAATTGTCAGACATTGTAAGCTCTTGTTTTATTGGCAGATGTGTTTAAATTAATGACAATGGCACCATTGTAAGATAATTTTTCTGTTGGCAATGCTGTCCATAAATACTATTGGATTTGACAGTTCTGACAAAGCTTAACAACGCATCTGGCAATTTTTCCACACAAAAAGCTGACAACCGTGTAAACTGACAATTTTTGTTGGCAGATAAATTTATTACCTTTTGGTAACAATTTTTCATTGTTAGTACGTTGTCAGTATATTGACATATCTTACAATATTGTAAGATCTGCCAATCGTCTGTACATAGCTTAAGCAAATTAAAAATATTGTATGATGGCGATAAAAGATAAATGTTCTCGGACATGTGACTGCTTACAACTAATAAATTTTTAATTTTAAGGTTTTAAGTATGAAAGAAAACAGTCAAGAAAAAAAATCTGTCAATGTAATCTGAATTCGGTCTAAGAATATATTTTGGAACAAGTCAACGAAAGCAAAACATTCATTTTTTTCTCAAAAAATCAGTACAAACCACACATGGCCGACTTTTTTCACTTAAATAACTTTATTACAAGTATAGAGGAACTTAAAGGTGTTACCAAATAATATAACAATTTATTCATTAATATATGTTTCAAAAATTTGATTTATATGTTTTGGTTTAGTTAATCTATATGCCGGTATTTCGTTGGTTGCTAATGGCAAGTCATGACTAGCAGTATTATTGAGAAAAAGCTAAAGTAGGTTTATTATCCACTACGAAGCAAAATTTCTTAATTTATTATTCATAAATGATTATTAGCTTAATTTGCAGACTTTAACGCCATGTTAAAAGTTGAAATTTTAAAGTACGTGGACCCCTACTTTAAACCTAAATTAAAGTAAAATTACCCTTCTGTGCTGCCTATTCATTTGTTTACATGTACACATTTTTATAAGAACTTGCGAAAATAATAATAAATTTTTGTGGTTTATTGAGTAAAATAGAAAAACATTAAATTTTTGTTCAAATGTAATGCATTTAAATAGTGATGTGCAAAAAACATAAAAAAATAAAAAGAAGGCTACCGAGTTATTTTCGTCTGTTTAATTTTTCTTAAGGGCACTATATACTCGACAAAATTAAATCAATCATTTAAAGTTGTATCAGTGAAAATTTGATTGTATGTGTGACACCGATGAAGCTTGAAGTAAAATGGCTATGCTTGATGTCAAGCACACATACACACGTCATCAAGACAAGTATTTTGACAGTGTATAGTGCTCTTAAGTGCATGGCAATTGATGTATGTATGTATATGATCATTTTTGCAAAAAATTTTCTACTTTCTATTTCAATATCTTTTGGTAAAAGACCTTTGCAAAATATTTTCTTATTAAAAAACATTTCATATTATTTTATAAGTAAATCAACTAACCAGATGCGGTTACTGATAAAAAAATTATTCACCCCTGTTTCATCATTAGAACTTAAGTGACATGCAAATGAAATAATGTTGCCAGTCTTAAATGAAAAAATTCTTAAAGTACTGATTAGTTAATAAGCGTTTTTTTAATAAGAAATATTAATAACCATTTATTAAGCGTAAATCAGAAATTTACTTATTTGCAGATGATACCGATAGTAAATTTTTTTTTCTGAAAACACTGTAGATCTTTAACTATGTTTGAAAAGTGTGGCAGTAAACAAAAAACTTGTGTTGTCTTTAGCACTCATACAAACAAACTTTCTACATAGAATGCGACGAATACATCTATTAATTTTAAAATATATTCGCTTAAATATTATAAAATTTAATTCC
This sequence comes from Lypha dubia, assembly GCA_947311025.1. Taxonomy (NCBI): domain Eukaryota; kingdom Metazoa; phylum Arthropoda; class Insecta; order Diptera; family Tachinidae; genus Lypha; species Lypha dubia. The sequence continues at coordinate 52,219,889 of OX371260.1, read as the reverse complement.
TTATTTATGCTACCGCTACTTTATAGACTTGGGTATTTGTGTGTTAGTGCTGGCATTTATATAAAAGAAAACATACATACATACATATGTTGGAAATATGTGAAGTGTCTGCAAATTATAACACCTGAACTGTCGCAGTTACATTATAAATAACGAAGACCTTAAAATTGATTTTCATCACAATTGAATGAATAGAAAGTATAATAAAGGTCTAGATAAATTGAAAAAAAAAAAAAACACATAAGAAAGTGTAATATTTTAGAGAAAGTATTAAACGCCTGTCTTTGCACCATATAAATTAAAGTTTAGTTTTTTTATATAAAAAAAAACTTAAATATTAATTTAAGGTATGTATGAATGATGAATTTTCGGTTTCATATTTATGCGAATATTTTTCTAGAGGACTTGAAACAATCAAATGACAAGCACAGCAAAAATTTCCCTTATTAGAAGTGACAAACAATTTTGGACTTCAGATCTTAGGATCGGCAGCTCATCTTTTTAGGGTGAACTGAAATATTTCTCTAATAAGTCTTTGTAAAATTCATTACTTACCGATTTATCTGTTCTGAAATGGCAGATTTATTTAGGAAATATTTTGACATTATTTTATTTAAGATCAATTGGAGATTATTTTTAGTATCAATAATGATAAATTAAAACTATTCTTGAAAATTCATCTTGTTTTTAAACAAATGTTCTTCACAGCTCGCAAAAGATTACACTCTTTACCAGTAGTTCTTAAAGCTTACTAAATATTAATTATAACTTTCGATAGTTGAGCTTAAATCCGTGTATACAAAGTGTAAACATGGTTCGCTCAACCATAACCTAATATAGTCTTAAAGTAGTATTGTTATCTCAAATAACATTCTTTTGTATAGTTCGGTGCAAATTTATTCTAATATTAAATAACCTCTAAATGGGGCCAATGACAGAACCATACCCCATGGCACGAAGATGCCGACCAAATATGATACACAGGTGTCTTCAAACAGGCATATGGAGATGCAAGTGCCAGGGAAATATGGCCCCGATTTCCAAAAGGCCATTCATTCACATTTGTAAATGCCCTACAATTATCCAAGTCGAAGTCTTTGCCATTCTTATTAGTGCAAGAGAATGTTCAGATATCCATGCAGCGCAGGCCTTAATCTCTTACCAGATAAGGTCGTGCGTTGTCAAGGACTGTATTACATCTGTAAATAATATTGGTGCCAAAAACAAACTAACGTTATGCTGGATGCTTGGCTATGAAGGTTATGCTGGAAACGAACGGGCTGAATGTCTATACAACAGATTAGCCCAACGCCGAACGAAACCTTTCTTTGGTATATGGCGCGTATATATTATAGAACAGAATAGCACATGGACCCTCAAAGACCTAAGACAAGCAAAACGATTTATTACATAGTCCCAAAACAAATTCCCAAAGTAGCTACTAATGGACAAAAATTACCTAAGATTACTGACGAGTTGGTTTACCGGACACTGGGTTTCAGGAGATATCAATTAATGACTAGAAATGCAAAAACAAACGCTGGAGCATATTTTCCGTGACTGCCCGTCAGCAACGGATCACACAATAAGGCTCTTGGAGGTATCTCGATGACTCCAAATGAGATTTACAATCTTTCACCGTGTAGAGTAGTTGGCAGCCTTAATTTATTTCGGCGAACGTTTGGGTGCACCAAGGATCCCTTATGTCACAGTGTATATGGCCTTAGTTAAAGATAATAATACATGTGTGCAAAAATATCATGGTTCAAAACAATTATAAACATATTTTTGTGAAAAAATGTTCACATTCGACAAAAACAATTACATTTTTTAAGTAAAATCAAAAATACAATAATCAATTGCTTGCCTGCCTTGTATCTAAATAAAAATATACAAGTTTCCATTTTATATTTTAACAAACATATTTGGTGGCACATATTTTGTGCATTAATGTTTTTGCTTGGTACTTTTGTTTTTTTTTTTTTACATAAATAGCTGGAAAACAAGAAAACAGTTTTAAAAGTGATATATAAATATTTAATAGAAATACTTTTAACTAAGGGGAAGACCAAATTGATTTTGTAAAACAGCTGTAAACAATATTTTTATAACTATAGTTTGATTAAAAATAAAAATTATCGAAGATAACATGCTTATTGTTATTTTTTGTTCTTTTTAAATTATAATATAATTACATTTTAGAATAAAATATGGTCTTTTCAACAATGTTTTTTTTTTTTGGTTAATTTCACTCATGCTGAAATTTTTATGAATGCAATAATGTGACGATCAAAAGTAATGAGAGTATTTATTTCCATCTCAATTATGTTTACAAGTATTAATAACAACGATAGCTTCTTTTCAGCTTTCATCATTATTTATATTAGTAAATATAACATTGTTACCAGCACCTTATATGTTATTTGCGTGTAGCTTTCTATTTTCTGATTCGGGTGCCACCGTGGCTGATAGCTAGCAATGCAAGCGTCGTAGTCCGGAGGTTGTCGGATCGATTCCAGCCAGAGATCCTGGCTGCTTTCTGCAGACAAGCTAATCGCTTTGCATGTTGTGTTTGTTAAAAAAAAAAAAAAACTTAAATGCTTCAGAGCCATTTAGATCTTTACATCGCTATCTCTGCGATCAGAAATTGCTAATATTAAATTCATTGCGGTACGTGGAATTCTGGCAGTCATGATATGATGAAGCTTCAAGTTGTTGTTGTAACAGCTCCGATGCTGTTGGTAACGGGAGTTCTTTCCTAAAAGTGTGATAGAATAGGAATAATTGAAAGAGAGAAAAATGTTAGTTTTATTGCTTTTATTGGGGTGTGTCATTTGGTGGATTTGGGGTTGGGAGTTGGAGGAACTCTGACACCTCGGTTGGTCTTAGCCATAGGTCTATTGGGCTAAGGGAGGTTGATCTACTGGGGCAGTTGAACAAGTGCTCAGTGCTGCGCGGGCTCTGGAGACAATCTGGGCATCTGTTTATAGTGCCGGGGACAATGCGCTCTTGGTAGCAGTTAAGTATACTGCTCCAGCCAGCTCTCAGTTGTGCCAGGATTGAGCGGGATTGTCTGGGGAGCTGCCGTTCGCTATCTGCGATCGCGGGTGGTCTTGAGTTAAGGACCTTGTTGCATCTGTATCCGCTTGTTGTTTCTATGACCGCTTGTTGATGCAACTTCTTGAGGGCACTTGTTTTGGACACCTGTGTAACTTCTGGTGGAATGGCGTTTCCGATGTCCTCACTGTAGTGTCGGAAGTCCTTACGGATGCGTCTCGGGAGAGGGTCCTGCAGCACCAGTTGGTGGTTTGGGTGTGTTGGCAGCTGACATGCCATCAGGAATTGCTTTGAAAGCATCACATTATGCTGCCTGACAATATTGGTAATTTTTACGCATCCTGTAGCGATTCTAAGCGCATTGTTCTGTGTGGTTTGCAGAGATCTCCACTGTGTGTCAATACGGAACGGGGTCCATACTGGTGCGGCATAATTTAAGAGGGAACGACCGATGGCTTTATACGTCGTTACAAGTACCTCTTTAGTCATGCCGCAGGAGGTGCCCGAAAGGGCTTTCAGGACTTTGTTCCGGTCTTTCACTTTTTGGCTAATATATGTGGCGTGCGAGGCGAAGTGAAGGAGGCTGTCGAATACTACGCCCAGTATTTTAGGGTTACGCACCGACAGAGATATCTAATTTCATCCTTACTTCTTTGGTCCAAGAAGTGAAAAGTGACACTGACGACTTTGAAGGTGATATCTTCAAGTTACGCTCCTTCAGGAAGTCTGTAATGGCGGCCAAGTAGTTGGTAATTTTGGCACTTATGTCGGGTATGCTGACACCTGACGCCAGGATGGTGCAGTCATCAGCATATGACACCAGTGAGACTTCCTGTGGGGGGTTTGGGATGTTGTTGGATAAATGTTGAAGAGCAAGGCTGATAGTACTCCTCCTTGTGGCACGCCCATTTTTATCTTGCGGTAACTTGATTTTTGGCCTCTGAACTCTACGAAAGCTTGTCGTCCATTGGGGTAGTTGGCGATCCAACGTTTAATGTCGTTGGAAAGCCTGGAGTTCAAGATGGAACAGAAGATGGGTGCGAATTGCATGGGTGAGGAAAAGACAAATTGATATCGAAGTAAACAGCAGCGGGAAGAGTTGGGCTGCAGTGAAGGCGTTGACTCAGAATATGAATTTATTAAAACAATTAATTGATGACTTATGCTTCTTTTATGAGCCACGGAACTCACATATATTCATATTTCCTTTGTAAATGTTGCGTAACATTTTAATTTTGCTGTTCTTTTACCATATCAAAAGTCTGGGGAGCTGCCGTTCGCTATCTGCGATCGCGGGTGGTCTTGAGTTAAGGACCTTGTTGCATCTGTATCCGCTTGTTGTTTCTATGACCGCTTGTTGATGCAACTTCTTGAGGGCACTTGTTTTGGACACCTGTGTAACTTCTGGTGGAATGGCGTTTCCGATGTCCTCACTGTAGTGTCGGAAGTCCTTACGGATGCGTCTCGGGAGAGGGTCCTGCAGCACCAGTTGGTGGTTTGGGTGTGTTGGCAGCTGACATGCCATCAGGAATTGCTTTGAAAGCATCACATTATGCTGCCTGACAATATTGGTAATTTTTACGCATCCTGTAGCGATTCTAAGCGCATTGTTCTGTGTGGTTTGCAGAGATCTCCACTGTGTGTCAATACGGAACGGGGTCCATACTGGTGCGGCATAATTTAAGAGGGAACGACCGATGGCTTTATACGTCGTTACAAGTACCTCTTTAGTCATGCCGCAGGAGGTGCCCGAAAGGGCTTTCAGGACTTTGTTCCGGTCTTTCACTTTTTGGCTAATATATGTGGCGTGCGAGGCGAAGTGAAGGAGGCTGTCGAATACTACGCCCAGTATTTTAGGGTTACGCACCGACAGAGATATCTAATTTCATCCTTACTTCTTTGGTCCAAGAAGTGAAAAGTGACACTGACGACTTTGAAGGTGATATCTTCAAGTTACGCTCCTTCAGGAAGTCTGTAATGGCGGCCAAGTAGTTGGTAATTTTGGCACTTATGTCGGGTATGCTGACACCTGACGCCAGGATGGTGCAGTCATCAGCATATGACACCAGTGAGACTTCCTGTGGGGGGTTTGGGATGTTGTTGGATAAATGTTGAAGAGCAAGGCTGATAGTACTCCTCCTTGTGGCACGCCCATTTTTATCTTGCGGTAACTTGATTTTTGGCCTCTGAACTCTACGAAAGCTTGTCGTCCATTGGGGTAGTTGGCGATCCAACGTTTAATGTCGTTGGAAAGCCTGGAGTTCAAGATGGAACAGAAGATGGGTGCGAATTGCATGGGTGAGGAAAAGACAAATTGATATCGAAGTAAACAGCAGCGGGAAGAGTTGGGCTGCAGTGAAGGCGTTGACTCAGAATATGAATTTATTAAAACAATTAATTGATGACTTATGCTTCTTTTATGAGCCACGGAACTCACATATATTCATATTTCCTTTGTAAATGTTGCGTAACATTTTAATTTTGCTGTTCTTTTACCATATCAAAAGTTTCTTATATATATATATATATTTTTGAATGTTAAACAATTTTTATTAAATTTCTGCAAATTGTTTGCTTAATTTTTTTTTGGCATTTTCTTAAGGAACCTTTTGCTGGAAAAAATTCAAATATTTTCTGCTGGTTTTTATTGCTTTCCTTCCTCCTATATAATGGCTTGGAATACCACCCACCACTTACGATTTTTTTTTTGTTTTGCCTCTTCAATAACATTTGTTTTTCTCTCACTAATACACTTGTGCCACAGCGTTCCATGGCTGCATGAGCATAAAGTGCATTGAGGCGTATGGTAAGTAAATGGTATATAACACTTTACTTTTGGGGAAAATCATAGATTTTTTTTTTGGCATTTTATTGCTCTGAAAAATACTTGCACAAAGAATGTTTGTTAAGCATAAAAAAATACATAAATTTTTTTTCTTTGCTTCGTTCAAGTATTTACTGGGCTTGTGTAGAAGAGTTTTAACAGTGCATATTTAGAAAATATAAATTGAAAATTTTTCAATAATTTTATAACTCGCAAAATAGTTGTTTATTTTATATCATAATTTTTATTTCGTTGAAATTCTTTGTTTTTTTTCGGCCCAGCACTCAGCAATGCATTGTATCACAACTAGGGAAATAGGGAGAGGTAAAATGGTACATATGTATGTAGAAAGGGCTTAATTCCTTTACAACTCAGCTATTGCGTGCTTCTGTCTGCTCAAGAGGGTGCAGTGCTGTATTTTAGCTTGGAAGTTTAATACAGTTTTTCTTAATATGTATGTTGAATATCTATTAAGATCTTCTTAGGAATCTAACTGTCAATGAGCACTCCTAATGTTCGCATAACTAATGGATTTTTTTTTTTTTGTAGTATATAAAAAATTATGATAGTTTTTTATCATAAATTTTTTTTCTTAACAAAGAAATTTTGTTCACTTCTTTTGCCAATTCTTTGCATATATTTTAATAAACAAAAACGTAGAACCAAATGCGCCAAATGGACATAAATGCATGCAGAATATTTTTTTATTTATACTCCCTTCTTTCGTGAGTTTGCTTAAATGCATATTTCACAAAACAAAATGAAATATTCAAAATTTTAGTGTAATTTTGCATACTTATATTTTTAAATACACTCCAACATAATTTTCAAAGCAATAACTACGGTATCACATTTTTTAAAAAAATTTATCCTGTATAATACTAAAAGCTGCTGAATGTGTGGTACATCAATTTTGAACTTAAAAAGATTTCTTGATGCAACGCATACAGTCTTATAAAATAATTTGTGGTTTTTGGAAAGAAATTCTGTTTGTTTTAAACGATTATAAATCTTAATTAGTTTACGATATTATGTTATGTTGCGAATATCGTCAGTTGAATAATATGGACCGGTCTGTCTTACGATTGTGGTAACTTTGCCTTTGTGTTACATGAAGCGGAGAGTGTTAAAATATGTGAAAACTTCATTTACACATCACCATTCTAATTGGTTCTAAAACAACCCAACGATCGGATAAACGAGTTTATCCTCCAATAGGGCTGCTAACGGGCACATAAAGAAGCCACCCTTTACACATGTTGAGAAGGGAAATACGGAAGAAGTGTTCAACAATCCCAACCTCCTCTAGCAAACGATGAAAAAAGTTGTTTTTCATTTAATCATCACATAATGGTTATTATTCTTAAAAAAAAAAAACAGATTATATGCATTTCAAAGTAAAGGGTGTCCCAAAATTAACGCAAGGTTTAAATTCATCGCCATTTGTGCAACAAAGTGTTGACAACACTAAAAAAAAAAAAAACAATTCCACAGCGGACAGTTTATGGTTAGTAAAAATGTTGAGTTGAACGATAGATAGTCATTAGGTTTCAGTTGTTGTGTTAATTGGATTTTGTTAACATAGAGACACAGATCTTTCGCGAGTATACGCTGTAGAGAGCTTCTTAAAACTTGCAATTCATTTCCACGACGCCGAATTCAGTTTATTGGATTGTCACCCAGACTCTCACGCTCTGCTTCGATACTGACATATGAACCGTTTGTTTTTGAACGACCAATGTGTTTGGGATCTCTAACGGATCTAGTCTTCTTGAATATTTCAATTAATTTCTTCACAGCTGAGGAAGTTAAAACAGTATTCCAAACATATTTTTGAAATCTTTAAACAGCGGCCGCCAAACTTTCATTATTTTTAAAATATTGTTCAATAATGATAATACATTTTTAATAAAAAAATTTTACTATTTTTATTTTATTATTATTACGAATAAACGTAATTATTATTTGAACTTATATTGATTTACATATGGAAAGTAATATTATCAGGCTCAAGTTCAGTTTTATTGAATTAATGAAAATTCAAAATTACTAAGAGTTTTTTGTGTTGGAAAATATTATTATTTATATCCAATCAGTTTTTAGCAGAACGTATCAGTACTGATTTCAAGGCCGCTACACCTCTCATCAGCGTTCAATTGTCCATCTTTACAAATTTCGTAAAGTGGATACTAATTGAGAAGAATATCAACTATTTAACCAGTTCTCAACAGAAATATAATATGAGAATTAATTTTTAATTCAATTTTTATTCTACAATGAAACAATGCTGGTTAGTACGAAATTCCCTCATTACTGTTTGGAACTAATAATCAACACAAACTCATAGTCCGTTATCATCAAAGTATTCTACTTTGTATTTTAACGTTTTTGTTGTTTTTACTCTATATTAGGGAAATTCACATATTACTGTGACCCCTGTTATTAGGGTATTTATAGCTCGTGCCCAAGCGGAATTAATATTTTTATTTTATTATTATTACGAATAAACGTAAAAACAACAAAAACGTTAAAATACAAAGTAGAATACTTTGATGATAACGGACTATGAGTTTGTGTTGATTATTAGTTCCAAACAGTAATGAGGGAATTTCGTACTAACCAGCATTGTTTCATTGTAGAATAAAAATTGAATTAAAAATTAATTCTCATATTATATTTCTGTTGAGAACTGGTTAAATAGTTGATATTCTTCTCAATTAGTATCCACTTTACGAAATTTGTAAAGATGGACAATTGAACGCTGATGAGAGGTGTAGCGGCCTTGAAATCAGTACTGATACGTTCTGCTAAAAACTGATTGGATATAAATAATAATATTTTCCAACACAAAAAACTCTTAGTAATTTTGAATTTTCATTAATTCAATAAAACTGAACTTGAGCCTGATAATATTACTTTCCATATGTAAATAAAAAAATTTTACTTTTTTTTTATAAAATCAACAGAATTCTCAGTAGATTTTGTAGTTGTTTTTTTTTCAAAACCATTTGCACCACACACTGAATACCGCCAATAAGATATTTATCCTTTGGAATTGAAGAATTATATAAATTTTTTAGAAACGAAATAGCAGACAGCTTAATAACTTAATTTTCAAATGTAGCATTAATATCGTGTGACTTCTTAAGAGATTTTGTGATGACGTTAAGATAATTACTTTGTGAGTTGCATCTATAATATGGAGGATCGTGTCGTCCGTTGGTCTATTAGTTTATTTATAAATGCATCTACAGTATTGTTATTTCGGTGATTATTTGGATTACCGAGAATTATAAATTGTTAATAGCTTAAATTTTAATTTGTTAGGCTTATGTTCGTTTTTTTAAATTTAAGTTTTATAAATTTAATTATTATATTTATTAGAAAGGGCAATCTAGAAGCTCGTAATAATTGAACAGACAAAGAAAGGTTAGAAATTTAATTTAAGAAAACGAACTTAAGCATGACGTATTGAAATTTCATTAATTAAACATCACTGATGTTTCACAACACATTAAATACTCTAGTGTTGCCATTGAGTTATATTTTACAACATATATGTTCTGCCTATTTTGTTTTTTGTTCTTTTAAGTCAAACTTTTTTCGTTTAATTTATGCTTAGGTATATTTGAGTAATGTTTATTGAACACATAGTTGTGCTAACTATGTTACTTATATCCATTAAATTATATAGAACTGTTCAATTATCTTTTTAATAGTAAAATTATGTCAATTTAGTTTTTAAATTTTTAATAAAAATTTTAAAAATTGTTAACGTATTGTTAGTTAAATCTTTACATCCACGATATATAAGCGATACCTGTCTAAGTAAAACAACAAAGAGTTTATTATGTCCACCATAGATTTAGTTCAATTCCACAACTTTTAATTACAAATAATTTTATTAAACAATTTACGAAATACTACAAGTTAAAAAGCTTTTGCGTGTGTTTTTTTGTATTAATAAGTTTTATTCTTTAACTGATAGCGTTATCAATTTTATACTGACAATCAACAACCACACAAAAACAAATTAAATTCTCTTTCTCATGCATTTTAACCACAGTCCGTCCCTTTTTATAATATTCCACAGATTTAGCATACTTTAGTCAATTTTAAAACTCATCTCAGTTGGAAGTGGTGTTGAAAGAAGTTGCTCTACTGTTGGGCCACAACAAACAAAATACTTTTTTGCTTAACGTCTACAGTTTTATTTACGTTTTGGGGACAAAATAAAATTAAAAAAAATTGCTGTTTGCAATTTTCGATCCACAAAAAACTTTTGAGAAGAGAAACTAATATTTTAACAAAAAACTTTTATATTGGGGCTGGCTGGCTGTTGGCTGACAACACCACCCACATTCAAACACACAAATAAATCAAAGTCAAATTTATTTCTAAAAGGGAACCAAGTCTTATAAACATATTGCTGTTTAGTATGTTGTTTTGATATTGTTGATGCTGCTGTAACCATATGTTCTTGTTTGTTCTATTTTACAACACCAACAAAAAAAAAATAAAAAATATTTATCATTTGAAGTTTCGCTAAAATTATAACCATGTGCTGTTTATACTCTGTACTTTGTCAACATCATCGTACAAATCATCGTCAACATCATGTTGTATATTCTAACCGCTATTCAGCTGGTAAAAAAGTTTCTTTGGTATATTATGCCGCATTGGTGTTGATACTACTGAGTTTTGTGTCTTTGTCAAATGCTCAAATCGGATATTCACGTTATTTATCAGAGTTACACATAAAAGAGCTGCATAACATGGCCATACGGTTGGAACATTCTATTGACATGGATAAATTTGCCTGTGAGAGTTATTTTGATTATGTTTGTGGACGTAATCGCCCATTATTTTCAGTCTTGGGTAAGTATATGAAAATCTGTAATAATTTGTAACATTGATTGCCTTAACCCTTTCACTACCGTATCTAATATAAAAAGTGATTCTTAACAAATTTAAGTAAGATCTCATTGAGATTTTTAAGGCCTTATAAATTAAAACATTGCTAACAATGTCTGTATGGAAATAATATGAGACAGATTTACCGATTGTTTTTAATACAATTTTTATTCAATATTCGGTTAGTTTTTTATGGAATGTTCCAAAACATTCAAACCAAATGGGACCTTTGCCCATTGAACATTTATATAATATAAACGGCATTTCTTTTTCAACACTACGTCTACTGTGATTAATCTATGCTGGAATAGGATTGCCGTGCCATACTATAGGCCACAAAAACCAGCGGAACCTATTGTCTTAAATTAAAAAAAAAAAAAAAAACAACATAAAACAAAACAAAAAGTGAAATTATTATTACTTAAATTATTTGCACAAAATATCATATCACTATGAAAAACTCACAAACACGTACATTTGTTGAGTTTTTAAATTTCTCTGGGATGCATGATTCCAATGGTAGTGCAAGGGTTAAATAAAACTAACAGTTTTGAATTTATGTTGGAAGTGTACATTTTTTTTATTTTAATTTTCTCTTAGATTTAAAATGTCATAACTAACAATTTCCATAATTGAGAAATATATTAAAAAAAAAAACCACTAAGTCACTGTGCCGATTGCTGTGAAAATATCAATGAAATAGGGAATAAATAACTATCGTATGTCACATACTTTATTGCATTAAATGAAAATTTATTAGTTTACACCTTGGCGCAAAACAAAGCTGATGAAATGATGTTGCAGCCTCGAAATCCTTAATACTCCATTACGCCACTCAACAAAAACTTTAATTAATTATTGAACTGAGAACAATAATAATAAATTAATAATAAATTGCAATTTAAGAAACTATATATGTATGCTTATACATTTTTTAATTAGTAAATATTGAAAGAAAATAGTAATGAAAAAATAGAGAGAGACAAACGTTTGAACGGCCAACAAGTATTAACAACGACATCCTTTTATAAAAATATGATTTAGCATATTTTAAGCAGAGCATAGATTTTGTCCTAAAAAATCCATAACAAAGCAACTTAAAGGAGCATTGAAAAACAAATGTACAAATGCTAATTCTGTGACTTGTTGTTTAAATATTTTTTTGTTTTTTTTTTGGCAACGAAAAATTTTAATTTTCAACATAATCTTCTTCAGATCCAAAACATTTAATACTTCATATTTGTGGTTTATTTTTTTCAATCTGATTCAAAAAATTTTCAAGATCCTCCAAATAGGCGATTATTTCGACATATTCAACTCTTTTAACATTTCTACATTTTCCATTTCTATAAATTTGGAAACAGGAATTAGTTACAGATCTGTGATAGAAGTACGAAAACACAAGTTTGCATCTGTCAGTTGTGTTGGTGGAACAAGACTATTTTCTTTCGTAAATTAGGCCGTTTTTTCTTCACAGACAAATAAAATAGTCTCAAACGTTATTAAATCAACCCGAAGCCGTATAAACGATACGGTAAGCCGAATTTTCTTAAATCAAGATTGATTCAAGTACAGGTTATCCAATTCCAAAACACTTAAATCTAAACATAATAGTTCAAGAAATCGTTCGGCTTGACTTAAGGCGAAAATTCAAGGCTTTAGATTGGATGCATAAATCCACGTCCAATATCATCAGACATCCAATTTGAAGCTGTGTACATTTATTTTACCTGACGCATACCTGAATCAATACTTAATCTGGACAATTTAAAATAAATAAAGTAAAATTTACCAACAAGTTTAAACATCAGTTTTGAACAGAGCTAAACAATTTTGTTGTCAAAAGCTACAACGTATGCACCATTCTGTGTATTGATGTTTATATATTGTATACACATATTTATCTAATTAGTATACTCCTCATCAGATAATAGATACTAATCATTACATTTCTCTGCCTTGAATAATATATTAATTGAAAGTCAATTGATATCTAACCTAGAATTTCACTCTACAAAAGGCTTCAAAACAGTTAGAAAAATAGTTCGTGCAGTACCTGCACTATCTGAGTAATGATTCAATTTATCGCTAGATGATTTGAGTTGTTTTAAGAGTTAAAATTTTATAGGATTGTTTAGGGTGTAATGAATAGTCTAAGAATCAGAGTAGTCGAGTAATCGAAGAAACTTAACTCTTTAAATGTAAATGTACATCTCAAGGCATATGAAAACCAGGTAGTTGTCAGAGAATCCAGCTAAGCAAGCTAATAGACCAAAATGAAGAACAAATTGAAGAAGTGATTTCGATATTACGAGAGTGCTTCAAGTTATCAGATGTCCAATTGAAGCAGTCGATATAAATCGAATTTTTTTTGGCAGGACCAGAACTCAGCGGCTGACCTCTACTTATGTCATGTATTGCGCCAGAACTAATGCGCAAGATTAGAGTAGAAAGGTTAGATGATGAATATGTAGAATAAGTCGTAGTTCTTTTACAGCTCTGCCTCTAATGTCGCATTTAATTTTTTAAGCTGTGTGGGCAGTCATTTTATTAATTGTTTAAATTCGTTGAGGATTCTGCTAACCAGTGATGGAGCGGAAAAGTTCTTAGCGACGAGTGCTATTCCTTCATCACTTAAACAGTCCAACAATAATTAATACAATGCCACACTAATGTACATTAAAATAATTTATGATTATGATGACATGGGTTTGAACCCAGGTCCTTAGTTATAGTTTGCTTTGCTATCAACTACTTTAGCCAACAACACCCTTAACAAAATACTGAATTTTTTCTCAAGTGTACTAAATTTTACACACAAACTTATAGCATTTTCTTTTCAATATAATGATTTATCGAAATATTGAATTTATTAGGAAATTTTATGTCCACCGTTAAAAACATACATTTTTTATATAAAATAACGCTAAATTACAAATATCTTTATTAAAATAAAATAGACGTAAATTTCAAAATTTTAAGAAAAGAACTCATCATGAATCCCTTTTTTATTTTTATTTTTTTTTTTTTTTGTTCAAGGTCATCTACCCGAAACAAATGAAATTATCCAGTTATTGACTGAACTGCAAAACGATAATACGCATTTCGAAGCCAAACAAAAACTTATGGACTTCTTCATATCCTGCAATACCGTAAAAGGTCTCGAAGACTGCTATCGTGAATCATTTGAATATTTTAAGCCTCTATTTGCGTATATTATAACAAAAAATTATATTGATAGCGCCTCTCATGAGCATCGCAATTTCCTTAACGTACTCGAAGAGTTCGTTAAGAAAGCAGAGCAAACAGAAAACTTTGGCAGAAATCCAATACGTTTGAAATTATCATCACTCAAGGAAAAATTCAAAACACCACAAATCTACTTTCGTTCGGGTGATTTAAATTATGAATATGAGCCGTTAAAAATGTACCCAGAAAGTTACCAGCACAACATTAAAAACTTTAATATATTTCGTAAACGTAATGCCACCTATGAGCATGGTGTTCATCGTACAATATTGGATTGGAGCCTGTATGTCTATCAGAGTCGTAATAAGCCGATGTCTTACTTTTATCCAACATTAAATGTTCATTTTTGGATGACTTTGTTTAACACCACCGAACGCTATTATGAACCCAAAAGATTTGCGGAAATTGTGGAATGCTTGAAGCTGCCACAATTTGTTAATGTTTTGGAGGAGGCCCGCATATTGGCGGTGGTCTATTTGAAAAGTTTTCGCAATGCTTTGGCAGATTACAGTGAATGGATAAGTGCTTCGGCTAAGAATCATGAAATTGTTGAACAAGAAAATGAAATTTTAAAACAATATCAATTGAATAATAAGAAAATATTTTATACTTTATATGCACAAAACTTTTGCGAATTTGGCAAGGATTTGGCTGAAAATGTTTTCTTTTTGGGTTTAAAACATTCACAAGATTTCTACTACACCTACTCTTGTGGCTATCAAACGGAACGGAATTCAAGATGTGTGTAAGGAGATTCGAAAAAACGTATCTCAAATTGCAAGAAATTTATTAAATTTAAATTATTTTTGTTAATAATTAATAAAAAAATTAATTTAAATACGATAAATTTGAGTAATAATAAACTGTTTCTTCCTATTCTATTTGATGTCTTTTTATGCCTGGCAGCTCTTTTTGTTTCTAAAAAGTGACGCTAAGCTAACTTTTAGGAAAACATCAGCAGATTTAAATAATATAAGTATAATAACATTTACTTAAAAAATATTGCTTTTCATTTCTTTTGCATTTGTTTAAAATGTAGTCGAAGTCTGCTGATGATTTCGTATGAGCATTATTGAAATACAGACATTGAGACGTGCTTAAGGCCGTGCTTCACTATCCTACACAATCGTACGATTCATTCACAGGAAAATCTTGCAAAAATCTGACCGACTTTAAAAAATCGTTTCAAAATGGTGTTATAGGTGCCACACTATCATACAAATCTGATGCCAAAACATCTGGTTGACAATAAATACTCGTC
Source organism: Lypha dubia (assembly GCA_947311025.1). NCBI lineage: Eukaryota > Metazoa > Arthropoda > Insecta > Diptera > Tachinidae > Lypha > Lypha dubia. The sequence continues at coordinate 52,204,584 of OX371260.1, read as the reverse complement.
TGATCGCATGAAAACTATCATTTTATGAAAATTTTCATAAAATTTTACAAATCGCACGACTTGCCAAAAAATCTGTCACACAGCTGCATTTTTAGTCCACACTACCACACATTTTTAGCACACATGTCATATTTTACAAATCGCGCGACTGTGTAGAATAGTGTGGCACGGCCTTTAACGCATAACAAATTACATTCTTTTCTAAAATCACTTGCGCGATAATAAAAATTTTTTATCTTGTATCAGCTGAATATTATTCTGAGCCAATGATCATGTACAAAATCGTTTTATTGCCACAAGAGAATAAAAATAATATTTAAGCTGAAGTAAACTAAAATAGAGACGCAAATCAAAAGATCGAAAACGTAACAAAAATTCAACAACAACGGTGAAGCAAATTAAAATAAAATCCGCTTCACCCATCTCGCAATTAGCACACAGTGGACCATTTTATGTCAGGTCATTTCCTATGATGTCAACCTGTTGCGACCCTGCAGGAAATGTCGTTAGTGAAATTATACTGACTCGCTTTTGACTTTGTCACCAGTACTACTCTCTATGATCCCCCATACAATGCCTTGTGCTATAGACATTTAGCATGTGCTTGTCATTGAAAATGTACTAGAAACATTGAGAGTGTTGACTATGTAGAGATTACGTAGTTCTAATGGGACCAAGTAGAGACATTCGAAACAGAAAATTCCTAGTACATTTCTATAATTTTAGTCTATACCTGTTAAAGCAAACTAAAAAGTGTAGAAGTATCGTTGACAATGTCATCAAGAAGTCAGCACTAGTCATCAAATTGGTGACCTGTAAGGAGTGCGGAGTGCTTGCAGACATCCAGTAAACGCATATTTGGATCCAAAAATATATAAAGAAAACAGTGATGCACTGGGATTTCTTGGATTATGGTGATGGTATTTTTTACCTCATCCTAAGTTGGTCCTTTAGTAAAATTTTATTGAAAAATTAGTAATGAAATGTACAAGGACATCCTGCAGAATAACATTGACAATGATTATTCGCCACTGCCATGGATATTTCAGCAATACAATGACCCAAAGCATAAATCTCGTACCGATACGTCTTAAACTAAATAGAATATCTATGGGGCATCAATCAACGGGGGGTTTCGCAAAAAAAAAAAAAAAAAAAAAAAAAACGACAAACAAAAATGCACTCTGCGATATTATTTAATCAGAATGGAATAATATCACTCTACAGCAGTGTTACGACCTGGTTAAAAAATGCCAGATGTGTCAAAGTAAAAATTTCTAAATTATAATTTTTCTCTTAATTGCTTTCATTAGTTAATTTCACTTTTATTTTTGAGTTCGTTTTCTTCTCTTAATTTCATAACTTTCTTAAAATATTTGATGGCCTTTTCGTTTCGATAAAGACGTGCCAAATCTTGACAGTTTAAATTATTCATATCTCGACTCTCCATATCAGCACCACATACAATTAATAATTTTAAGATGCTTAAATCAGAATCCATAATCACTGTAAAAAATTTGTTAAGAAAAAATAAATCATTTCATAAAGTACTATTTTTAATTAAAGTGAATCTGTATCCTGCTGTATGCAAACGAATAATGGCAGCGACATCGAAAGCAGGCGTATATAAAGTCTAACAAACTTTTCCTTTGAATATCTTACCTGCACGCATTAATAGTGTCCAGCCACATGCATCTCTGGCCTCTATATTGGCAGCATTTTTAAGTGCAAATTTTAAAATATCACCTCGATTTGCATCTACCGCCAAATGGCTGGGAGTTAAACCGTAGATATCTTTGGCTTCCATATTAGCTTTTTTATTCAATAACATGCGTGCCACCGGCAAACGTCCATAATAAAAGGCCTGCTGTGTTTAATTTCGATAGACAATAAAATGAAGAGGGTTTGAAAAGCAAATACAGCAGAGGCCAGAGAAAATTTAAATTAACATGTTTGTATCACTGATGTTATTCTCTAAGAAAACATTTCGAGCCTTTGCTGCAATACAGCCATAACTCAAAAATTTGATGCAGCATTAGTTTTCATATCGTTTTTAATAACGTGTAAAATCTTCATACAAATCCCTTTAATTAAGTTTTAAAGCGAATTCAAAATTTTAAACATGTTATCTGTAAAATTACTCTTTTTGAGTTGTGACTCTATTGCAGAAAAGGCTCGCTCGATATGTGTAAATTCAGATGTCGTACGTATACGTTATTTTTTTTTTTTTTTGAGTTGAATACCAAAAAATTATGCACAATAGTTGGGGAGTAGTAGCATAACTTTTTAATTATATCGTTGAAATAAAAAAATTAACAACTAATTTTATTTTAAAGAATAACTCAAAACAAAAACTAAATTCTGAACGTATTTAAAAAAAACAAACGTTTCGGCTTGAAATTGTTGTGCATATTATATTTCCTCAAAAATAAAATAAGCGATTTTAACTGTTTTAGTTGTTGAAACCAAATATTGCACAAAACAAAATGCTTAATTTGTATTACCGATATTGTTCTTATATTTTTAAATAAGACCAGTGCGAAAGTGCTTATAAGAAGGAGATTTGAGGTAGTAGTTTTAATGTGCATTGAATGTGAGTATCTGTAATACGATGTGAGTTGCACAGTCGTAGTCTTGATAAGACAGCAACAAAGAATCTATATTGAAACAATGCAACGTTACTCCACTATCACTGATTAACTTTTTCATCTTCTCCCCCACACGGTCTAGTAACATAAAAATACAGTTTGAAGGACCGTTAATTTGTGAGAATAAACCAGTTATATCCTTAAAAAATCTTAAACATCTTGATTTTTAATTTTTATCAAGAAAATGAGGAGATATTTTTTCCCCATAACCTGTTCTTTTTCCTGATACAAAAAGAACACCAGGACACGTTAATTTTAGTATCTGGCACTGCTCTATGAAAAGTTACCCCAAGGAAAAATGGCCTCAAACTTAAGACGAAAAATGATCAAAAACTTAAAATAAAAAATAATTAAGTTGTGAATTTTTTTTATTCGAACTGAGTGATCTTTAATCAAAGAAATTTTTAATTTTTCAGGCTTAAGTTCGTTTTATCTAAATATAATTTTGTTATAAATTAAATTATTATTTAAATTAGAAAGAAAAATCTAGAGGCTCTTAATACTTGAACTGACATCAATGTTTCGAGAGTAACCACAGTCTCATCATCAGAGTTTTCTACCGCTTAGACCTCATTGCCACCACGGCCTTGCAATCACATTAGTTAAAGATCCTCTATCATTAATTGAATCTGCTGAATTACATGTAAGTTTTTACACTACAGCTTTGATCATTTTTTAACCCTCCACGCACTCTAATTTTTCTTTGTCTGTTCAAGTATTAAGAGCCACTAGATATTTCTTTCTAATTTAAATAATAATTTAATTTATAACAAAATTATATTTAGATAAAACGAACTTAAGCCTGAAAAATTAAAAATTTCTTTGATTAAATAAAATATAATTCTAAAATAGGAAAAATTTTGTGTCCATTTTTCAGTTTGGCGACATTTTGCATTACAACCAAATTTCCTCCCTTAAGTAGAAAAAGTTAAAAATTGACCCAAAAAAGAATTAAAATGGTTCCAAAGTTCGTGTTTTTGTTTTCAATACAAATATTTGGAGGCACCACGAAATAAGCCCCAATGAAATAAGCCCCAATGAAATAAGCCCCAAATCGAAAAATGAAATAAGCCCCAAACAAAATTTACGAAATAAGCCCCAAATAAAATGAAATAAGCCCCAAAAAATTTTATGAAATAAGCCCCAAATTTTTAAAAAATGAAATAAACCCCAAAAAAAATGAAATAAGCCCCAAATTTTTAAAAAATGAAATAAACCCCCAAAAAAATGAAATAAGCCCCAAATTTGTTAACTTTATGATGTAAGCTTAAGAAGAAATCATAAAATGCAAGAATTTTATCCTCAAAATTATATCGAACACCGGCTTCGCGTTCCAAGCATTCTCTGCATAACCGGCCTACGGCCGGGCGCAAGGAATTTATCCTCTATGGTATATCGAACACCGGCTTCGCGTTCAAAGTATTTTCTGCATAACCAGCCTATGGCCGGGCGCAAGGAATTTATCCTCTATGGTATATCGAACACAGGCTTCGCGTTCAAAGTATTCTCTGCATAACCGGCCTACGGCAGGGCGCAAAGATTTTAGATCTATCTTACGGATATGAAATAAGCCCCAAATAAAATGAAATAAGCCCCAAAAAATTTTATGAAATAAGCCCCAAATTTTTAAAAAATGAAATAAGCCCCAAAAAAAATGAAATAAACCCCAAACAAAAAATTTGAATTTTTTTTGGGGCTTATTTCATTTTTCGATTTGGGGCTTATTTCATTGGGGCTTATTTCGTGCCACCATATTTGGAGCCATTTGTCATTGGGGCGGCCTGACACTAAGCAAGAACAGTTATGTTAATATTAAAATCTATCAAAAAGTATGCCTCTTAACTGTGACAGTTTTAACGCCATGTAAAATTAGCACAACTATAGTTGGTTACTACCCGAATACTTTTGGAATAGTTTCATTAATCTTTTGAGCGAAAAGATCAAATGCTACATACCCCATCTACTGATTATCAATTCAGGTATTATTTTTTCAATTGCAATTACTAGTGATTTTACTGCCACATGTTTTCTTTTTTCAATTAGATCCTCAGGATTTTTATCCAAAGCCACCAACTGCTGCACATAATTAGCAAAAATGTCGTTAATACTAACATGTAATGGTGTTCTATTATTAGTGAGATTTCCAACATAGACACTGGCTCCATGCATAAGTATCGTATCGACTATGCATATTTCACTAAATGCAATAGCATTTGCTAAAGGCAAATATCCATTTGGTCCTGGATATTCAATTAAAATCGGTCGACGACGTAAAATACGTTTAACCAAAAATTGTTGGTTTTTTCTAATGGCACGAAAAAGACAAATTGCTGTTGGTTCAGCAGCCAGTGTACAGCCCTGCAGGTAAAAAAGAACATATGTAGATATTGACACATTTTCTAAACATCACTTACAACAATATTTGGTGAAATATGTAGAGTTGTGTAAATGCCAACAGCAGTATTTAATTTTAAAGCTTTTACACGTAATAGATAACCAAAATTTTCTTCCAGATTATTAACAACTCCTAAGCATTTACTGGTCCTATGGAATATAGTAAAAAAAAAAAATGTTCTCATAATAATATTTTTGATATACTTTAGTTTTTCTCTTGTTGATTATTCACCAAACAACAGCAAGCCATCCTTTGAATTTATGGTGCACATCAATTTCATATACATCGGTTTCAGAAATTAAATTCCATTGCAGCTCTATACTGGTATTTGTTTCTTTTACAATTTTCACATAAAACTCATTTTTAATATCGTCAACATTTTTGCGCTCTTCTTCAGTCATATTCGACGTTTTCATTATTTGTTGTGTTGACAATATTTTCTTTAACAATTTTCGTCATTGATAGTACTGATGATGATAATGTTAACACTGACAATGATTTTGTTTTGCCTGCAATAATGTTTTTTTTTATTTATTTATTTATTTTTTTCTTTTTTTGCTGAAGTTACGGTACTCTTTTGTTACCAGTATTTTCTTTCTTGTTTTTTAGCTTTCCTCCCGTTTCAATTGCGGGCTTGTGTCTATATTACACTTGAAATCCTTTGAGTGTATATTCTATCTGCTGACGCTGATAATTGTGAACGAAAGCAAACAACAAAGAGTATCTCCATAGGCGACAGCAACAAAAACTACATATTTCTTTTAAAAGTTTGTATGTTTTATCGATATTGCATTTCAATGGTTAGCAAGTATTATTGCCAATAGTTAAGGAAGAAATGCAATTATTTTCTACAGTTCGGTGGCAAACCAGTAAAACTCAATATTCTTTGTTCAGCACAATTCGTGTTATCAAATGAAATGTAGAAAATTGTGTCACACATTTTAAAGAAAATTAAGATTATAAAGATTAAGTGTAAATATTAAAATTCACTTAAGGTAGCAAGATCGCACTGCGACTCTATAAAATAACACAATGTGCGTATTATGTTGTTATAAAATTCTCATTCTTGTTGGCATAATCCATCACATTTGCAATATCTTGGTGAATTGTTCTGTATTATACAATAATAGCAGCGGTGTGTGTCATATAACTGAATGTGAATGGGGCAAAAATTTAAATAACTCAAAAACTTGTTATTTAAGAAAAGTAACACTCGGGCTTATTTTAATACTTCTTTCAACAACGGGAAGATTAGTTCTCTTATAAAATTGGTATTACATGTTTTTGTTAAATTAAGTACAGTTTGGCATCGCCCTGGTTATATACGAATTTAATTCAGAACTACTTTATTCATTATTTTACTTTGAAAACAACTTTTACAAGTATTTTAGACGCAAGAGAATGAACACTGCGCTCGGGATAACATAATCCACCAATCCTTGAAACATCAAGGAATAACCAGAAGGAGAGAGTTTAGCAATAACTGCCCTAGAGAGAAAAGAACCTGTCACAGCACACGTCACGTGATTGATTCCCAGGGACTAGAAACCGGTTCGTGTTCCGGATCTTTATATGAGAGGGACCGGTAACTTTACCATGGCGTTGTCATTAGAGGGATCAATTGACATAATTAAGATACCGGGTGATAGGTCATAGGTACTTGTCCTGTGGTGGTTTCTTAACTACTAGTCTCAGTTATGGTATCCTACAGTAAGCTGTCTAAAACTAGTCCTTAATGAACATATCAGAAAAAAGTTCCCAAAAGCCTGGTATAAAATCTAGTCCTTTGATGAAATAAGTATCACCGAACGAGTCTAAATGCTTCACAACAATAAGCTTACATGTAAAAAATGTATATAAAAAATAAAAATTTTATTAATTCATTTAAATTATATTAAAGCGGGTATTAAACACATTTTTATAAAAAATATAAGAAATGGACATTTCAATATGAATAAGGTAATATAACAAAAAGCTTTTAAAACAAACAATATCATAAACATTAATTCTATTAATTGATAAATTTTTTGAATTTCAAACGTACATACATACTTATGTACATAGTTTTTTTTACTTAAACTTCAGCATTTTTGAAAGCAAATGCGGCAGGCTAAAATTCAGAGTTTTTAAAATGATTTTATTTAAAAAGTCTGATTTTAGTTTTACAATTCTGGTGATGGATTTTGGGGTTGTCTGTTTTTTTTTTGTAAAAATTAAATTTGGCAAATTCCGTTAAAGTTTTAAAAGTGTTGCTCGTAGCAGGTATGGGTAGGTACAATCGAAAATGTATGTATTCAGAAGTATGTATGTAAATCTTTCGATGAGACACTGAGAGATGGAATTTTGTTAGCACTTTTGTTCTAGTTTTGTGATATGTCCCCTTTTCGCCAGTCACAACTCAGAAACACTTTGTGTCATTCCCATTTTCACCTATCATAGGACAGGTATGTTTTAGACAATTAGTACAACATTTCCCGTAGGGTGATTACAGAATGTTGTGACCCTTGCGATTAGCATGCTGCTCAGTAGCATATCGAGCCCCTAAAAAGCCCTATGACTTTAACTTTCTGTTGACTTTGGTCTTGAGCGCAGTGTCCAAACAACTGATACCAGACTAGCTTTAAAGAAATTAGAAGAACTTTGATATTTAAGATTTTCTGTACGAATACTAACAATACTGAGGATTGAAAAAAAAAGAAATACAATGATCTCTAAAAAAAATTCTATTTATTATTCTTAAATTATGTCAAAATAAAACATTTCATTAGAGTTGAGTACTCAAGATTCATATCGAATAAATATTATTTGTTGTGTTGTTTATATTATTTTTCTTTCTGTTGGGCTTTTGAGTGGGTAATTCTCATATCTTACTTGGGAGTTTGTGTATAAGTAAATGCGTTAAAAAAATATTCAAGCATGGTGGTAAAGATCTACTGATGAGTTCTTTCGTGTTTTGTGTGAGCTTAGCTTTTCTGTAAAAATACCAATTAAAAATACAGGAGATTTAAAGAAAGGGAATTTTTTTTTTTTCTAATTTTCAAGTAAGCCTAAAATTTTTCCAATTTATTATCATTAGTTGATGTGAATAAATGCTATTGAAAGTAGAAATATTTATTTAAAGATAACGAAATAAAATATACCAAAGGTGTGACATTTGATTCATTGTTACATTTTATACAAATTTTCTTGGATTTCGTAAGACTTGCCTCTGAAGTTCACTGATTTTCAAATGCCTTCAAACCCTTCTTAATTATCTAGATATTTAGTACTTAAGTTTCCAAATAACTAAAAATGGTAATTATTTTTTTTTTGTTAGTAATCAGATTTTGCAAAACTTTTTTTTTAAAAATGTTTAAATATTTAAAATCTGTTAAAAAAAAAATAAAAAAAAAATATTAAAAAAATTTCTATATTTTAGTATAATTTGGTTAATATGGAGAAATTTTTTTTTAATCAAATAAACTTTTCTTATAACAAATAATCAAACGTTCATAATGTCACTTGAAAAAAATTTAACTTGAAGAAAATTTTTATTTAATTTGAGTGCTTATTTTCAAAAGAAAGAATAAGGTTGTTCACAATACCGTCTTAAAATATTTCTTAATATTGCGACGTTTTAATTTCAATACTTTAATATGGGTTGGCAAATTTGTTGTTTTTGTTTTGTATGTAAATGAAATTTAATACCAGGTGTCAATTTTAAAAGTCTAAAAAGCATGGCAATAGAAAATATAAAAATACAAAAATAAGAAAATCGAAGGCCAAAAAGTAAGTATTTTTTTGTGTTTTCTCCAATTAAAATTAATTAATAGTTTGAATATTTCGCTGTCTTTCGGCATTTTTGCAGAACAAAAATTAATTTTAATACTTTATATGCTGTGGTTGCTCACATGAAAACTTTATGACTTAGCAATGTTGCCATTTTAAAATTTTAAGATGCCGTTGTGTATACCTTTAATGTTTTTTTTTTTACTAAATTTAAATACATTTTATCATACAAATGAAAGTATTTGTAAAAAAATGGTTTAGGAAATGATTTACTCCTGAATAGTTCATACAAATTTTAATAATTAAAAAGGGAAACCGGCTATCCTCATTTTCTCATATTGGAAATTTTTTAAAAATTTAAAGAAAATAATTTTGTAAATTATTTTTAATTCATGACTTACTAATTTCAAAAAATTTTTGTAATTAAATTTATTATGAATGTAGTTCTTGTGTGTACTGTCTGGTAACAGGTTGCCTAACGACGACACCCAAGTTCCTTGGTTCGAGTCCCAAAAGACGAAAGTTTTATAAAAATGTTTTCACAACCCTCCATTCCAGATAATACATCAAAAGCTTCGTTATAGTGGATGGCCGGATCAGAAGAAGAAGGTAAAAAAAGGAAATGAAAAATGCGCAGCAAGATAACAGATTGGCGCACATGACGAAATTTTTTCTAATTTTAGGATAAACACTGAACCTGTTTTTAGTAAATATTTCCTGTTAAAGACGAAATTTATATTTCCTAACATCAAGGAAATTTTTGCTTAGTTCTGTGCTATACGACAACCAATTTGAACTCAATTTAAGTAAAACTTCTAAAATTTTAGTTAATTTTTTTGTGAGTTTACGTACGTATAAATAATTCTATCTAGTTTATATTAAGTATTCATTAAGTATACCTTAGGGTGAAATTGGCAAATTACAGTACTCATGTCCTTACGTAAATATTATAATATAATTTTTGCAAGCGAACTTTTTAAGCTCCTTTTTCATTCTTTTATTTTATATATATTTTAGTTTTATTTACTTACAGCCGTTTATGTGACTTACTATAGGATCTTCAGTATAACCACACAAGACTATTTTTTAATTATTATTGGAATAAGCTCAATTACGTATTTTTTTTACCAAAGAAAAACTTTAATTATATTTAGTATAAATGAAATGCGACATAAAATAAATTCACACAATCGCATTTGTATCTGCTACTTTAAACACTAACAAACCATACGTAATTATTGTTTTATAATATTTGTATTGTAAATATCAGTGCGGCGCTGGGAAAATAATGGCAGTTGGCGGCGAACATCATCAACCATTTGAAAATCTATAATTGAGTTAAGTACAATAAATTTATTATATGGCAGAGATAATTTTTAATTTAGCACACAAATACAAACACACACAGACACACTAACAGAAGCACACTCCATTACTCACCAATTTCCTCAATAATTATTTCACGCTTAATGCCTGCTTCACGTTGGACACGAGCCCATGGATCGACAATCATTGAATGTCCATACGCAACATAACCGGACATATTGTTACGTGCAGGTGAGCAAGTAACAACAAATAGTTGATTGTCGGTAGCACGTGCACGTTGCAAAAGTTCCCAGTGCATGGAACCTTGGCAAATACAAAAGGCTGATGGATAAACTATCATTTCACAGCCTGCATTAATGAAATAATGCAGAAAACCTCACTTATTGTTTTGGTCAGTTGATGAAATAAAATTATTAATGACAGTAATAAATGATGCTGATGTTTCAAATTAAAACTTAATTTTAAATAATCGTGCAACAAGTTCATTGTGGTTGAAGTGGCGTGATGCTATTTTTATAGCTGTCAGTTTAAAATCAGAAATAAATGTTAAATAAAAGAAGTAATTCGAGTCAGTTGTAAAGTTAGAATTAGTCTTGATTTTCTGTTCTGTTCCGGATCAGCTGTTCATTTTTTGTGTATGCAAAACACGTATTTTCAATTAGTTGTTCTGTTCTGTTACGTTCCATTCTGTTGAAAACTGAATTTTAATTACAGTTCTAAGTGACAGATTGTGTTACAAGTTTACGTCAGGTCCTACCATGCGGTTTATCTGACGGTGTAATTAAACACGGGTGCTTATTAAGCGTCCACCATCGCCCCCGAGCCGCCTTCTCGGGTAAACCTGAAGGCATCCCCGAGGGGACAACAACAGGTAGCAACTTATCGGACATGGCCAAGGCCCGCCATGAACTCTAGTATCTGTTGATTCACAACAGCATATTGAGGCTTCAGGTTGGTAGAAACGAAGTCCGCAAAGCGCTAAGCACCGGTCCAAGCATCAGTCTTTAAACCAATACCTCTCCCAGCTTTTGGTAACAACCACAACCACTACGTGCACTCCAGAAGGAGACCTCAACCAACGACCGGCCATGGAATCATGAAACCAGAGAGTAGATGCAACGGCTCAATCGTACTTCACATCGCAAACGTGTGACCAATGTAGGTCATCACTCTACTCTCCGGTAAACAATCATCCATGAGAGCTCGCCGGTCCCCGTAGTACCACTTCAAGCTACTGGTGGCGTTTCGAAAGAAAATCCCGAAGGATTAGCTTTCTATTGGTTTTGGTTATGGGCTAGACCTTAGGTACCCTTACACCTTCTATGTAGACTTACCTGGCAAGCCACTACGTTCATTATAAAATATATGCACATTCCGTTGCACTGTTAATTCAGAGATTGGTCCGTGCATATATGTTTTTTTTTTTTTTTTTTTTTTTTTTTTTAATTAGGACCAGCACTCAGGGAATGACCCCTACGTATGCAATGCATTGTGCCGGAACTTTAGGAGAGGGATAGGGTAGAGAAGATAGAGGTTGAAAATTTAGAAGGCTTAACTCTTTTACAACTCTGCTTTGCCCGTTATGTTGATTTTTTTTTAGCAGTGTTGAGGCGCCTCTGGTGTTAAGTAGACGCATTAACTTTGTTAAGCTGTATTAGCAGGCATTTTATTAATTGTTTTACTTCGCCGATGTTTCTGCTAACCGACGAAGGAGGGCGATGTTGTGTACATTAGTTTGAAACGGCATCAATCGCTGTCGGAATAGTTTTTTTTAGTGACCAGTGCTATGCCTTCATCACTTAAATAGTCCGACAACAATTAATACAATGTCTCACCAATGTACATTAGAAAAATTAATGATGTTAATTGACTTGCTCTGGCCAGGGTTTGAACCCAGGCCCCAAGTCATTGTTTGCTTAGTAGTCAACGCGCTAACCACCTCAGCCAACACCACCCTCAATTTATGGGTAACTGACAAAACGTTATGTCTACAAAAATCAGTTACCCTATACCCCGGGGAGTATTGCATCTTGTTGTTGAGAATCAACAAGATGAGACTATCTACCCCGCGGGGGGAAAAAACGCCGCGTAATCGCTGATAAATTTTTATTATGACCGCTACTATCGACTTTAAGCACATTAAAAACAAAACGATTTTTAATAAAAAAATAGTACATTCATGAAAAATTTATAGTGAGTAGAGTTTGTTTTAAATTAAATAATGTTTTTAACTTATTTTCTTTAAAATTATTCAACCTGATAATTAAGACGAAGCGCCGTTTTTAATTTGTGAACACTGCCGCCGCCGCCGATAATACATGTAAATTCGGCTATGTACATATATTCTGCTAGAAACAGCTTTTACAGAACTTCTAACTACAAAAATTCAACGGCTCAGAACAGAACAGAACAGAACAGAACAGAAAGTAAAAGTCAAGACTAATGAGGCCTTTCAAAATGATAAATTTTTTTTTTTTTTGGAAAAATGTGATAGATTTTAAAGCAAACAATATAAAATATTAATATAGCTGTGTTTGCGAACTCAATAATTTGTACGAATTTGTACAAATTATTACGAATTTTGTCTAAAAGTTGTTCGCGTACTTTAAAAACCCAGTAACAAGAGAGAAAATGAGAGAAAAAAGTGACAGTTCTATTTTTGAAACTTGCAAGTTGTTACTGGATAAATTTTTGCCTGCAAGAATTATCAATCACAAAAAAACATATGATTGCTTAACATATGTTTATATTTTTGGTAAATGAAAATTTTTTTGTGGTGTAAAATTGTTTAAAAAATAAAAAAATTGTGAATTTATAAATTAAATTGCATTTTAAGATCAAACTTTGTGCACAAATTAAAAAAAAATTATCAATGAATAAAATATGGAAGACGTAAGTAGATATAAACTTAATTTGCGTTCTTTAATCAATTTTAACTATTTTTCAATCAGGTTCCTACAAAAAGATTGTGCATACGCCAAACTGACTTGGAATCGGTACCTTCAGCAGCAAGAACATCGCAGATTGAAACCATCGAAGGTAAATCAAATTTAGAAAACATTTTTAATACAAAAATATATATATTTTTGGAATTTTCCAGCTGCTTGTTCTCTTGCCTCACAAGAAAATGGGACGGCGGATGTTATCTCAGTAGAGAAAAAAAACATTATTGTTATTAATGCAATCAACATGCTAATGGAGTCCTCGTCATCGGAAAGTGATGATGAAGAAGAACTTGTCATACGGTCAAAGTTGTCATGCAGAAATTATATTTATCCCGATGAAATTATATACATGTACCATAGAGTCTCTCGTAATTCGGTTAAAAATTATGTTATTAAAATCAGCTGTGGTATATCAGCTGCTCAAATTTACTTGATAAGTGTTGCAAATTCCTGTTCGTGTACTTTTTACAAATTTTTCTTTTTGAGACCGATTTTTTCTTAGTCTCTGCAATTTTGTTGCTTGATAATTTTTACTGGGAAAGCACGCAAACAGACTTTATATCTGCTGGTTTCTTCCATAGTGACTCATGGCGTTATTCAATGTTTGCAAATTGTGTTGTGAAAGGCCAAATGCAAAATATCGTAGCTTTTTTGGAAAATCCAGCACAAAACACTGAATACGCAGCAAAATATGATCAAGTTTTTGGAAGTAGTTTTGTTTTCCACATTTTTGTTTCCGAGCATACATAGAAAGAAGGCAGATATATGTCTCAATTTATTTTTAAGCAACTTGAACTTTGTCAATTTATTACATTTAATAAAACAAATATTCAAAAAATACAAGGAATCTGAGAAAAAAATCATTCAGAAGTTCTCTCCTCATTTCTTCAGAATTGTTTATTTGCTTACAAATGACGTATTAAAACTAAGGCAAGATTCAGTTGGGATTTAATTGTTTTATAAAAAAAAAGCAAAAACAAACACAAATATAGCTCATTTTGGTTGTTTAGAAGAAATAGGTGTTTAATGTTCAAACTAACAGCTTCAATGTGAAATATAGCCAACAAAAAAAGCAGGAGAGACAACAAATATGTACATCTCTTAAAAATCTGCATTGGTCAAGGCATTAGTTTTTGTTGGATGAGTTAGAACTTGGTGTAAACAATTTATTTAAGAATTGATACCGAAATGATCATCAAAAATTGTAAATATGCTCATATAACTGCAACTTATCTCTGCGTGATTGTTTAACCAATTCGTGTCACACGAGTAATTGAGTCGTTGTTGCATTACCTTAATATAGATTTTTTTAAACAAAAAAACACATTTTTCGTTAGATGAACCTCTACCGAAATACATAAAGGGAATCGATAACGAAAATAAAATGACTAAACATCATTCTATATTAAGACAACGCAATATTTCACTCAACTATTTTGGATCTAAATAAATTTTACACAGTAACTTTTCTTAAATTTAACTGATATAAAAAAATAATTAACGTTGCAAAAAATATATGTATTCCACACAAGAAAAATTAAAACATACATACTCGTACATACCTTGATTACGATAAATTTGAGCCAATTCACTAAAACGCTTGTCATGACAAATACCAATGCCAACCTTATGACCGCAAATGTTAACAACAGTAAAATCATTGCCAGCTGATAGAGCCAAACCTTCGTTAAATTTTACACCACCATTATTTTCTTCATCAATGTCAATAATGAAAAGATGAATCTAGCACAACAAAAAAAAATTGAATTAATAGAAATAAATAAATAAATTTTCCACTATCACTCACTTTACGGTGTCTGCCAATTAACTTGCCCTCCGGCGAAAATACGGGACAAGTGTTGTACAATTTATCCGAATCAGCACGCTCAATAATGCTGCCGCCAATAATGTATATACCCAATGATTGAGCTAATTTTGACAACGCCTGACAAGTGGGTCCCTCTGGCACTTTTTCTGCCGTTTTAGCAAAACAATCTACAGCATATGGCGCATTAAAACTTTCTGGCAAAATTACCAATTGCACTTTAGGATTTTGCTGTTTTGCCTCTTTAATGGCATTAAGAGCATTTTGTACATTTTTAGCCACATCGTGGCCAGCAGGCAATTGGCAAATTGTAATTGTTAACTCTGTACAAATTAAATAAATTGCAGACAGTGATTGATTAGTAACAAAAAGCTTTAAGTTAATTTTAAATGCCGCATACAAGCTAAAACAACTAATTAATGAATAGTATTAATAAAAAATTACTTTAACTGACTTTTATTATTTTGTGACATTTTTGTCCTGATGCCTCAACTTTTACAGCGAGAGAAAAACCTTTGAGCCTTTTCACGGTTGTCCACTTACTGCATTTCAGATTCGATTTGTTTGTATTTTAAATAAATTTTAATAGAATTCGTTATCAGTTAGAAGAAGAAAAAAAAAAAAACGCTAAATCGTGGGTCATTCATTATACGTATTTATTTTATTTATATTTGTATTGTTTATTTTTTTATTGGGAAAAAATTAACATGGGGCAGGTAGAAAAAAAAAATTGTTGCTGATAAAATTAAACAAACAAATACTCTTATTAAAAATTCTTATTATGGCATTAACCCTTATGTGCGCGGCAAAAAAAACACCTTCTAATGCGCTCCAAGGTACCTGGGTACCTATATGGAAGTTACGTAGAAAACAAGCATTTTGGCACTAAATATCTAGTTAAAACCTTGGCAACAGATATATTTTACATTTTTTCTTACCTCCTATGCATGCCGAATCTAACGTGGAATCAAATACGTTTGCAAAACCGGATATTATAACATATTACAACAAAACTAAAGGAGGGGTTGATAATATGGATAAGCTATTGGGTGAATATACGTGCAAACGCGGAACAAGTCGATGGCCGTTGTCACTATTTTTCAATGTTATTGATATAGCAGCATTAGCATCATATATTATATATATGGAATTTAATACTCAACATAAGTCTACTGATCGTCGTAGAAAATTTTTAAAAGATTTAAGCATTGATCTGTGTCAGGAAAACATAGAACAACGTGCTAAAAATACAAAAATAAGTTCACAGTCATCGACGGCATCCGCAATACAAATTTTTTATACCCAAGACTCTGAAACTGTAACATCGCCCAGCTTACAAAAAAAGGACAAAAGCGGTCGTATTCCAGTTGTAGGAAGTTGTCATATATGCTCGCAGCTACGTATGAAGCAGAGAAAAACGTTTATATTTTATATATGCTTTTATTTATTTATGCAACTTCCAAAAATATACTTACAATGGCCGCATTCCCATATAAAACACGTACAGGTACCCGGGTACCTTGGTGCGCATTTAAGGGTAATAAGAATAAATTGGTCTCTCTCACAAATTACAAAAAAAAATTTTGCTGTACGGCTGCAAAAAAAACATTCTTTTTTAAAAGTTAGTAGTTCTCAAAAAGTTTCAGATATGCATTTTATCAACTTCAATGAAAAATGTTTGGCTGAAAACACCAAAGGTACCCGGGTACCTAGGTGCGCACATAAGGGTTAAATATGAAATACTGATCAATAATGTTGTAGATCACATAGAAAATAAAACATACCTCTTACGAGAAACTAGCATTTTAGAAGCGCCTACGCCCTCCAATAGTGTAGTAAATCGATACTCAAAACTATGCAACCCTTTGCTGTAGTCTGTCTTCATGAAAAAATGTGAAAATTCCTTCTTCCTTAATGAGAATCCTAAATAAAAACAGTTATGGCGCATTAAAAAGTTTTCATCCGTAGACGATATATAAAAAAGTAATCTTGTATATATTTGAGATGATCATCAAAAACTATTTCGGGCTAATTTAGCACAGATTTATATAAAATTAAAATTATTTGTTGCATTTCTTAAAACTAGTATTCTTTTGTTTTTTTTCATTCTCATTTATTGCTTAAACTTTGTCTATAAACTTACGAGGTTGGAAACTTTTCCAACATAGTTAAACACCGGTGATTTTTCATTTAGCAAACTTTGATGATGAGTTGTGTTAATCGGTAATAAAAGGTTAAACACTTTTTACGCTGCCTCTGTTTACCAGAAATTAACAAAAATAAAATAAAAAAGACGTGTGGCACTCGGGGACTGCCGCGGTAAAGCTATTGCATTGCATTTTTTTTATCAACTTATGCAATTATAATTATTTATTTATTTTTTATTTATGCAGTATTTTTCTTTTCTTTGTTATTAATTCAAGTTTTTTCTTTGATATGAATTCAAGTTACACTTTTGTAGGATGGTGACCGATAAGAAAACAAATTTTTTCTTTTATTGAATAAATGAGAAGTAAATATCATTTAAAATATTTTTATTATCTTACAATACATGTAAAAATCTGTTCTGGCAACACTGTATGTTAATGAAATCATACTTTAGCATACTTTAGGGGTTAACATACATTGGGTGATTCAAATACTTTAAAAAAAGACTTGTGACACTCGGGTACTGCCGCGGTAAAGCTATTGCATAGCTTTTTTTTTTATCAACTTATGCAATTTCAATTTCGATTTCAGCATTCTAGTTATACTGGAAGTGCCCCATACAAAGAAGGGGCTGCCTAGTCCCCCCAGGTAAAAAGTGCCTTTTCTAAGTACACTATGTCCTTCTCCTGGTTCTAAGCTACCTGCCCACCAATTTTCAGCGAAATCAGTTCAACCGTTCTTGAGTTATATATAGTGTAACTAACACGACTTTCTTTTAAATACATATATGTATAGATATATCTGCTTATTCGACGACAATTGCTAGTTTAGAAACACTTAGCCAAGACACACTTGTGTTTAGCCGAGACACAAAGTCTTATCAACGACACAAACCTTAGCAAAGACACAAACCACCTTTGGGAATTCCCAAAAACTTGGACAAAAATTCCTTCAAAATCCCAGAAATCCCGGAAAATTTCTCGAGAAAGGTACCAATACTGGACGCGACTTCCCAAAAACTTGGACAAAAATCCCTCAAAATCCCAGAAATCCCGCAAAATTTCCCGGGAAAAGCGGCAACACTGGAAATTTAAACATTTCCATAGCGGCAACACTGTATAGTGATCATACATAGACTATACAAAACAGCGTCTCGGTATCGCTAGTTCAGAGATTTAGTCTCATCTAAAATATGCGTACCGCGGTGGAAGAATTTTTCACTTCAAAAAACAAAGGACTTAAGAAACAAACTTAGTGTTAGGTTTTTTGTGTTACATTTTTTGAGTTAGGTTTTTTCGTTACGGAATTTCTTGATTTAGTCGCCAAAGCCCGCGAAAAAATTTATGCAATTGCTTAAAAACAAAAGACTTAAGAAACAAACTTAGTGTTAGGTTTTTTCGTTACAGAATTTCTTGATTCGGTCGTCGCGGTCGAAGCCCGCGATAAAAGCTGTGCAATAGCTTAATAACAATAATTTTCTTGTCTTTTATTTGACGATTTTAAAATATTTGTTTATTTATAACTTTCTTTATATACTCGTATGTATAAGTGTTTCGAAACATTTTATCTGTAGTTAATAAAAATTTTTTTTACTAAAACATTTTTTTTGCTGAATACCTGGTATCTTTATTATCGTCCTGTCAAAAACAGAATGATTGAAAAATTTTTATTGCGGGATGGCTTACATAAAAATAGTATTATTATTCTAAGAGATAAAAGAAAAAGTAAAAAACGAATATAAAACTTGGAATACGTTTTTCCAATGTCTACAACAAAGAGAAAGAAGGATTGGGGTAATAAACCCAAATTTAAAGTTGCAAAAACCTTGGATGCACCCAACACGAGTGCAAATAGATTCGATCTACTAGTGACTGATGACGATGATGACGATATTGTCATAAAAGAAAAAGTACCACCTATAATTGTGGACTCTGCCCATAAATTTTGGGACGTAATCGGGCTTTTAGGCGAGGAATACACCTTCAAGCGAATGTCTGTGGGGATAAAGATACTGTCCATTACGATGAAGCTGTATGAAGACGCAATAAAAATTCTTCAAAAGAATGATTACAAATTCTACACACACGAGGTTAAAAATGTCAAAAATTTTAAAATGGTTCTATTTGGTCTGCCTCAATTTACCGTAGATGTAATTAAAAAGGAATTTATAGAAGGGCACAATATAACACCTGTCAGTGTTACAGAAATAAAAACCAAAAGGTCGACTGTGGACGATGCTATATATATGATAGAATTCAACCGTGAACACGTATCTAAAAGAGAAATCTTGCAAGTAAGATGGTTTAGTAACATCTCGGTGTACTGGAGAAGGCCCCTCAAAAGCAACAGGGGACCGACTCAATGTGTCAAATGCTCCATGTATGGTCATGGTGCTAAAAACTGCCACAGATTGACAGTGTGCTCAGTCTGCGCGGGTAATCATGAAGTTGTTGATTGCAAATTAAATAAAACAACCCAAGGTACCGGAGTAGTTTACAAATGTTTCAACTGTGCCACGAAAGGCCTCAAACAGGTCAATCACAAAGCTGACGATCCCAAATGCCCATGTCGACAGGAATATTTAAATATTCGGCCACGAATAAACTCTAAGCCGAAAATGCAAAACAAACGTCCCAATGTGTCGTATTTCAACGCCACAGAAGCCAAATTTCCACAATTGCCTAGTCAGCCACGTGTAACTAAAGCTCGTGATGCTCGCCCTTACGGTGATTCCCAGTATTCAGAGGTTATTAAAAACAACAACCTTGACAGCTCTAATGATATATCGAATGAGACACTGCTGCAAATATTTTTTGATGCAGTCGACGCCCTGCAAAGATGTCAGAATAAGTATGACAAATTACGAGTGCTAGGTAATATGCTTAGACATGCCATATAATACCACTAGTATACACAATGTTCAGGTTATGCACTGGAATGCCCAAGGCATAACAAATGTTTCAGCAGCTTCTCAGCTCGAGCAAGTTCTTCGCGATAAAAAGATTGATATCCTTTTACTAAACGAGACGTTCTTAAAACCCCATCACAAACTCCAATTTGGTGGATACAAAGTATATCGAGAAGATCGTCAATCCCATGGTGGTGGAGTATTAATAGCGGTAAAAATTAATTTAGTTCATAAGTTATTACCTAAAATTAAAACGCAGTGTATTGAGAATATCTCTATACAGGTCATGATTAATAGACGCCCGATAACCTTTATATCTGCGTACAACCCTGGTTACAGTTCGTGCTTTAAAACGGACCTAGATAGGCTTACTCAATTTTCAGAAGACTTCTTTTTATTTGGGGATCTGAACGCTCTTCATACTTATTGGAACTGTGTATCTAAAAACTCTGCTGGTAAAGAGCTGTATACGCATAGCCTCTCAAATAATTATTATATTTACTATCCAAATTCATTTACTCGGTTTGGTCAGAACTTAATCCCGGTACAACCGTCCACAGTAGACATTCTGTTATCTAACTCTAGTATTTCTTTTTCGACATTGGAATCTCATGAGGGTATATTACGGTCAGACCATGCCCCAATTTCGTGTACTATTTATGGTCAATGCCATGCAAGATTGGATCTGGTTCCGCTTTACAACCGTGCAAACTGGCCTGCAATAAGAGACTGGGCTGACAACGAAATCAGGTACCATGGCATTGGGCAAATAGAGAGTACCCCCAACGACGTCGATTTGTCTCTTAATAAATTGACGGCTATTGTTACTGAGGCTTTCAATAAAATACCGTCTGTACAAAGAGAAGTCTGGCAGAGAGAAATCTCGAACACATCAAAAATGCTAATTGCTCAGAGAAATAAATACAAGCGCAAATTTCAGAGGTGTAGGGATCAAAATCTTAGATTACAGTATAACTGTATCTTAAAGCAGCTAAACAGGCTAATTGAGATTCACTTGAATAAAGATAGGAATGAAGCTTGGTCAAAATTTTTATATAAACTACCCTCTGGCTCGAAAAAGTTCTGGAAACTTACAAGGGCATTGAAGGGTAAGAATACAACTATCTCAGATTTACTCGTAAATGACGATGTGTTGAAAAGCGTTGAAGAAAAAGCAAATGCTCTTGCTGACGCATTTGGTAATGCGCATACTATTACGATCAATAATACGTCACCTTTTAATGCTAGGGTAACAAATTTTGTTGAAAGCCTAGACGAAACTCACCAGGACAGTAGCATTGAACTTACAGACATCGAAGAGGTAAAATCGTTTGTTTTCTTATTGAAAAACGGAAAAGCTCCGGGTCTGGATGGAATAAACAGTGTTATCCTTAAAAACATGTCAGATTTCTTTTATGAAACACTAAGTAAATTATTCAATTTTTGTATGAATAATTTTCACTTTCCGTCTAGTTTTAAAAAAGCAAAAGTAGTTCCAATCCCTAAAACTGGAAAGGATCCAAAATTTCCTTCCAGTTATAGACCAATCAGTATTTTAAGTATTTTGGCTAAGATCTTTGAAAAGATTATCCACAATAGAATAGTCAATGTCGCCAATCAGAAAAATCTCATTATCGACCAACAGTTTGGGTTTCGAAAAGAACACTCCACCGTACACCAACTAAAACGGGTTGTTAACTTTATCGAAAACAACAAAAGCAATCGTAAAAGCACCGGCGTTATATTTCTCGACATAGAAAAAGCATTCGATACCATTTGGCATGATGGATTATTGTTCAAACTCAGCTTGTTTGACTTTCCAATGTATTTAATAAAAATTATTAAATGTTTTTTATATAATCGTACATTTGTCGTTTGCGTTGACAACAGATTATCTACTGAAAAAAGTATACCTGCAGGTTTACCCCAGGGGTCGGTTTTGTCGCCTACACTCTATTCTTTATATACCTCGGATATTACAGTCGGCAGAAATCAAGAAGCGGCATTTTATGCTGATGATAGCGCCTTTATATGTTGCGGCAAAGTTTCTAACGCAATAGTGAAGCGAATGCAAAGTATCCTTCTTTCAACCCAAAAGTACTTTGACAAATGGAAAATTAAGGTCAACGACGCAAAAACTAAAGCTATTATATTCCCATATAATAAGTCTCCTAAACGTGTCCCATCTAAAATTCTGCATTGCGGTGGAAATATTATACATATAGAGAATCAGATTAAATATTTAGGGATTATTCTAGATAAAAAGCTAAATTTCAAACAACACGTTGAATACGCTTGTAATAAAGCAATAAGATGTGGCCGTGCTCTGTTTCCTGTCCTTAACCGTAGATCAAAGCTTAATGTTAAGAACAAGATTCTATTATACAAAATGTGCATTAGACCAATAATGACCTACGGTTGCCAAGTATGGTATCACAAAACTGCTAAGACACATACAAAAAAGCTCCAAATTATTCAGAACAAAAATCTGAAAATAATACACAATCTACCTCGTAGATACCCCACCGAATTACTACATAACAATTTCAGATACAAAATGATAAGTACGTTTAACAGGGATCTGACGCTTTCATTTAATGAAAAATGCAGGTCGTCTAATTACGAAACAATAAGAAATTTAATAAGACATCACTGAGATTCCTTTTTAAACAAAAGAATACATTCAGTGATGGCTTTACAAATTTTATTATACATCTCTAATGAACGCATGAGGTTTTTGAACAATTTTCCTTTACACTGTGCTTTATTATTAGTTCTTATATTCAATTGATAGACTCTAAGTGTTGTAGTACTTTTAAGTAAAATCTCATACATTGTACCTAATAAATTTAAGAAGATTTTTAAACAAATAAATTAATAATAATAATAATAATAATAGATCGAGTGAAAAGTATAATTTCACATTTTGTTTTTCGAAGGAGAACTTTTCACAATTTACAGACACGAGGTACTGGTTTTAAAGACTACAGTTAAGAAACTTATTCAAGAAGTTAAAAAAGTTCCAAATAAATTTACAAAATTATATTGTTGCATTTGAGTTTAGCATTGTAGAAAAATTATAAATAGTACAGTAAATGTTATCAACTGCCAGATTCTTGCAGCCGTATTCATAAAAAAACTTCATTGACGTTTCAAATGCATATTAGATAAAAACAATTCAACACTAAAAAAGGTTTTTAAAAATTGGTATTCATAGACCTTATTTTAACTAAATTTCACATAAGTGGCTTTGTTAGTACTATCGTGGCAACACTATACTCGTTATTTGCCACTTGTATATTAGTTCAGCAAAACAATGATTATTTAATCACAAAGTAATCGTATATATATTTTTTGTCATCCCTTTTCTCAAAATATTGTTTTTAAAAAATAAAAAATTTGTTCCAACTTGAATTTAATAAAAAAAAGAAGGAAAATACCTAACAGCAATCTTTTGTAAAAGTGCTATTTATGTGTTTTATTTTATTGCCGATTAAAAAGAAGTAGAATAACGAGTTTTATATAATTTGTTTTGATATTTTATACATCGCTAGCTATTTTCTACAAGTTAAATACATTTTGATTGGAAAAAAAATAAAAAAAGGAAATATATAAGCGCAAACGTGGATCTATCCAATTTTTTGTAATATTTTTTTTTTTGGCATCCATTTGAAATTTCAGCAATATTATCTATAAAAACACTATAGTAATTTTCTAAATAATACTAATACATACATACTTACACATTTCCCTTATTAAATATAGCGTAGCCATTATTTTTACAAAAATTAGGAACATATTTTTTTATATTATTACGAATAAACGTAATTATTATTCGAACTTATATTGATGTATGTACATATGAAAAGCAATATATTAACAGGCTCAAGTTCAGTTTTATTGAATTAATGAAAATTCAAATTACTAAGAGTTTTTTTGTGTTGAAAAATATTATTATTATATCCAATCAGTATAGCAGAACGTATCAGTATACCGATTTCAAGGCCGCTACACCTCTCATCAACGTTCAATTGTCCATCTTTACAATTTTCGTAAAGTGGATATTAATTGGGAAGAATATCAACTATTTAACCAAGTTTTCAACATAAATAGAATTCGAGAATTAATATAATGCATTTTATTCTATTTTCACAGATTGAAATAATTTTGGTTAGTTAGGTGTAGCGGCCTTGAAATCGGTATACTGATACGTTCTGCTAAAATTATTGGATATAATAATAATAATTTTTAGGAAAAAAATTAAGAATTTATTAAGAACTTAAAATTAAGAACTTATTTTATTTCTATTTTATCTTTTTTAAAATTATTATGCAAAGTTAAAAATTTAAACAAGCAACAAGCAAAATGACAGAGATGTATTTTTAAAATAACATTAAAATTACAGAGATGACATCTTAAAATAGGTTTAAATATGCCTGCACTTTTATATCTAAAGGCACAATTTTTTTGCCTTTATAATATGGGAAAGAATTCTTGGAAAAATTTTGCCAAGCTTACAGGTTGCCTAGAAATGAGATGGAATTAAACCTATAAAGAACTTGGTCCTTATTTTGATCTCAGTACTTTTTACGGCCGAAATTTTTAGGAAAGGAACTTGGCATTATTTTCACATTTATGTTTTTGTGCGGATATATATTATATTATTGACATATCGCTCCTTTATTGCAACATAGTCATATCTCAAAAAAGCTTAAACATGGCAAAATGCATTTAAAGTTTTCAAAAAGTAAGCATTTATATGGACGGCTTGAGCATGTAAGTGGTTATAACTTTGTTTTAGACAGAGATATGCTTATGAAAATTTTTTTACAAATAAAGAAACCCATTGAGAAACCCTTTTTCCTTAGTAAACGAAAAATTTTGTTTCTGGAGATATGACTACGTTGCAATAAAGGAGCGATATAATCAACAAAAAAATGAAAAATTTTTATTTTCATAAAACACACACACGGTTATACTGTTGCATTATCACAAAGTATATTTATAAAAGTATATTCATGAGCACAGCTGATCGTGTTTTTTTTGTACTTATTTTAATTTAATTAAAACACGAATGCATTCCTTAAGAATTAAAAATTCTCGCATGCATTCACATCACTAAAAATATTAATTGAATTAAAATTTGAGTGAATCTATTGGTGATTTAAGGAAAAGTATTTTTTTTTAGGTTCATTATTAAAAACCTTTTGAATGTTTTAAAAAAAATTTAAAAGAAATTATGAATACTGAGGTATTTTTGATAATTGTAAATTTATTTTACACAAACAAAATGCCTGTTTTTTTTATTTTTATGTTGTTGCCAAGATGCATGTACTTTATATTGATATACTTTGCATTATTAATTGAGTTTTTTCATTTAAATGTGAATAAAGTCACATTTACCATTTTCAAATCTTTGCGGTGGATAATCGGGAATACTGTTGTCGAGTTATAATTAAATATATTGGCGTTTCTTGAAGAAATATTATTTCATAAAAAAAAGTAAAACGCCTTTTTAGCCATCAAAATATTTAATAAATCTTTGAGTATCCTCAAAATGAAAGCTTATCGTGCAATAATTTTTATGAATGAAACGTATACATACTTGGTAAGTAATCATATTTAAAGTTCAAGATCATATAAAGTGTAGCATAAAAAAAAACAGTACTTAAATACATTTTTGGAAGAAATTCTGATCTTTTATATATTTTTATGTAAAAATAAATATAATAGCATGATTTACGATATAGAAAAATTATGTTTAGCTTGTCTGAAATTGCTGCAATAGATTGAGCAAATTCTTTAAGGACCTCTATGTGTCCTTATCATTTAAAGTTATTTAATGATACTAAAGTGTAAAATATGTATAAATTTATTGGCCATATCACTACAAATTGAATTATAAATTAATTTTGTAATAAATTTTATGCTTGAGATACATAAAATTGTTTGTGACAACAAGACTTGCGTAGGACTTAAGTACTAAAATATCATTTTACAATATTATACAAATATATAGCAAATGGTATTAGAGTTTGTCAAGACTATAATGTTCCTAATCTATTTTCTATACCCTCTTACAGTGACAGCAATTTTACTTTTTTTTTAATTTTTATTATCTTTTTTCAAACATTATTTTGTTATTTTTTTCAATTCATCATTTATCATTTTCAGCTTATAATCGATTTTTTCCTTACTAGTAATTCAAGTGCTGGCTAAAAGGGAGTTTATTTTGCCTGTGGTTTTTATTCATTAGGAATATAACTTTTGATTAGAGGGTTTTTCTTAAGACTGCGTGAAATATCGCCGAAAATAAACACGTCCGCACAACTTCTTAAATATCCCCGTAAAATTATAAAACTAAATGTTGCTTAATAACTATTAAAAATCCTATAAATAAGTGAACAATCGCACATAAATACGGATGTACATGTTTTTAAAATTTTTCTTCTTCTTATGGTTTTTAATTTTTCGACTTTATGGAATTTTGGAAGTACTTTGCCCATTGTGATTCACAATTCACATAAATTGTTTTCAATGTTACAACTAAATCTAATTTCAATTTTTTTATTGTTATTGTTCACAACTAGTTTTTTTTATAATTTTTTTCTTTTTTATTTAGATCTTTTAAAAATAGTTTTGTTGAGACAACCTTAATAGTTTTCTTCTCTGGTTATTATTAAAAGTTGCCTCACATTGCTATTATGTTTCAACATGTTGGCGTTTGAATGAATTAAATGAGTTTGGCCATTGGAAAAGCATTTTTTTCTCTACAGGATAAATTAAAAAAAAATGCCCAATTTCTTACACCCAATTCACATGATGAATTTTGCGTCGTCGTTTTTACTGCATTCCCTTTTGAAATTCCTACCAAAATCTTTGTGTGTTCTGTGCATGTCTTTTTTCCAATTTTGTTTTGAAATAAGAAAAATAATGAATAGTAACAAAGAGAAATAGAAGAAAAGTCTTGGAAAACACAAATCGAGTCTTTTTGTTTACCCGTCTTTCTTCCCTACACCGCTCACCAACAAGCAAAAAGAGACGTCAAAAAAGCGACGTCGCAAAAGTCATCGTGTGAATTGGGTGTTACTCACCAAGGCCTCTATTGTATTCACCTAATCGCAGAAAAGAAATATGCCTGTGGCATGGTTACGTCAACAATGTTATTTTTCAATGTATAGCTTTCAGCTGTGAAAAAGACAATAATAAAAACACTCAATCCTTATGATTCAGAAGAATTCATAGTTTAGTTCAAAGTTCTTTTTTAAGATTTTGTGGATTTAGTGGCAAAAAAACTGAAACAGAACGACCAGTTAGTCGATTGAAAGTCATATTGATACCATTATGTAAGGAACTATCCTTCAAATGTCCCCCACGACTTCTCTGAATGGAGCGCATTCGAAATGTGCAATTTTCCATGACTCTGTCGCATACATCAGTCTGAATTTGACCGATGGCATGGGTTATGTGGGCTTTGAGGAGCGATATGGTTTGTGGGTTATTCTCATACACCTGCGATGTAGACAATCCCCATAACCAAAGTCTAATGGGGACAAATCACCACATGCAACTGAGATGACCATCGCTCGTACAAAATATTCAATGTGACATGAGCTGTGTGTCACGTAGCGCCGTCCTCTTAAAACCACATTTCGTCGATTTCCAAATCATCCAACTCAGGCTAAAATAAATTAAATAGCATCAACCTATAGAGCTCGCCGGTAATAATGATAGCCTGGCCAACGTCGTTCTCAGAAAAATATGGACCAATGACTCCGCCAGCCTAAAATCAATGCCGAAGATTTACTTGTTCGGGATGCATTAGAGGATTTTAGATCTCATGTGAATTGGTATCGTCAAAAGTTTGACAATTTTATTTGTTTATTATTATTATTATTATTTTATTTATTTATTTTCATCTAGAAATGGGCTTCAATGCTGAAGATGATTTTTCAATTAAAATTAGGGTCAGTTGCTAACAGCTTCCGAGCCCATTCAATTTTTTATTTTCATGTGATATTGATTGCTTTATCTGTCCATGGTGATTTGACAAAACAAACTGAATTAATGACAACTGTTTTGACAGCTTTAGCTTCAACAAAATGGCTGTTATTAAAGTTCGGAAGTCACTGTTGGAAGACCTTTTATTTAAAATTAATCGTTAAATGCTGTAAATTTTTAAAACAAAAAACCACAAATATATCGCTTTTTTGCATCATATTTAGACTATGATTAATTTAAATCATAATAAGTGTACTAGTGTTGTTACGAATATCAATTTGTAGTATTCGCTAATACGAATACGAATATATCAGACAATATTCGCCGACTACGAATATTACTATTAAGGTTTAGAGCGACTTAATATTTAAATTTATTTAGAAAAAAAATATCCCTTTTGGGTCGCTAACAAAAAATTAAAAAAAAAACTGTCACACTACTTTAGGTATTTAACATTATTATGACATTGAGATGCCGAATTTGAAGACATCTACTGACAATTTTTAGATTATTTTACTTACATATTTTCAGATTTTCTTTTTCTTACTCTCTTTGCGATTTTGGTTAGCAATTCAGTGCTGTTTGGGAGAACATATTTTCGCAGATGGCACAGCCAGCTTTGTTGGTGAACTTTCACATGTTAAATTTTAGTTCTTCCATTTTTGAAGTTCAACATTCCTCAACTCAGAATTGATTACTAAATAAACATTATATGAATATACATATAAGACTTTAACTTTTAAAACTTAAATGCTAGTAGCAAAATATATGTTATTATACTGCATCAGAGATAAGGTTTTCTTAAAAAAACAAATAATTAAAAATTATTATATTTTTGTACTTTTTATGTACTTTTTATGTAATTTTTTCAACTTTATGTGTTTCTCTATCTTTGAAAAGTACGTTTGTGTAAATTATTTGAGAAATATTCGCTTGAATTTGGCAAAACGAATAATCGAATACGAATAAGGGTATTTGTAACGTCACTAAAGTATGCATCGATCTAAACATAACTTTAATTGGCATCATTTTATTGTTACATAAGAAAACAATAATTTCTTTAGAACAGCTTTACTTTAATCATAGTATGTTTTGACAATATTCATATAATTTAATCATAGTAAGTGCTTCAATAAATTTTTTTTTCTTTGCATGTAGAAAAGAGATTCCTAAAGGGTCAACGAACTCTACTCAGGCAAAATTAAATCTACTCAGCGAAGCTAATATTCAAAAATATTTTCAGAAATTTGCAAATGTGAATATTTAAAAGGATATCATATATATAAGATGTCCACGGTTATAATCTTAACATTTTTCTTTTGTTCGAGAATAGATATTTGATTGTTATCGCCCTAATGTGCACAGAATGCATTATTATTATTATTTGCAAACATTCCTTCCTCTTACCATTCAACTTGGACGCATTATATCCTGTAACATTTTAACCGGTTGAAAAAATATATTTTTTTTATAATATTTACTGCGTATTAATGATTACTATACATACTTATATATACGAGTATGTGTACATACATATTTATGTGTCTATGCATGAGTGTTAGTTAGTATGTCTGCTGTCTGCATGGTATGTTAGAGATATTTTCACTTCATTTATTGCAAATTAAAAAAAAAAGGAAAATTGTCATATTCTCAGCCACCATGAATATCTCTTTCAGCGTATTCGTCTAAAATGATACGCCATGCTGTTGGTATCTAACTGTCATTCTCTACATCTTTGCAATTGTTGGAATTTGCACAGTTATGGAGGGACAAAAAAAAATACATACACACAAAATTGTTATGCGGGCAATAATTATGTTAAAGATTATGTAGCTCATAATTTGTGTGTGTTTCAGTGACATAAGTACATACATACATACATACACACATACATGTGTTAGTTTGTTTATTCTGCCATTGATTATTTCATTTATTTATTCGCTTACTCATCCATTGGCTCATAGAAAATATTACATCAAACAAAACACTTCACTGGCAAATGTTTCCTTATGGCTATGAAACTTGTAGTTACGCTTCTACTGCTGTCACTGCCATTTTTATTGCCTGAAAATCTTTGTGCACTTAATACTGGACTGATATGTTGACTTGCCTCTGTACCATTTGCTGCTGCTGGTGGTGTTTTTGCTGGTTTGTAAATGAGTGCGTCTTTCTGTGAAGCGAAAAAACGTTTTGTTGTGGTAAAATTATAATTGACTAATAGTCCTCTTGGCTAGATTATAAGCTTTATTCATTTATGTGAATGTTATTAATCATTTGCGATTTTGAAAAAAAATAATGAAAAAAAAAAAAAAAAATGTGAGCAGAAAATGCGAAGCAAAAGTAAAATTGTGCAAAGTAAACATGATTATTTATGATTTACTATTTGAACAATTTATAATATTTTTTCTTTAAATTTCATTGAGTCTTTATTGTTTGCAATTTAAAATTGAATTTAAATAGTCACTTAGAAAATTTTCCAAAATGTGCCGCTAATCTTGAAGATTTATTTTTTGTTACAGGAGCAAACATCTTTATATGCCAACCGTAATTCAAGCAAAATGAAAATGTTAAAAATTGTCACACATTTTGAACATTCAATGCTTTAATAACTATTTTCGTGCATAATGAAAATATCTGGAATTCCTATAATATTGTATTTGTAAATAACACAGAGAAAACAGATAAGTTGTGGCAACCGAATTTTTTACCAACCGAATTGTGGCGGTTGCTACAACTAAGATTTTCGTGTAGTACCACTGAATTTTCGGTTGCGACAAACGATAAAATTGGTTAAAACCATGAAACCTTAAATGGAAGCTAATCGGGATTATTTACGCTCATTTTAGTCCTAGAACACAATTAAATTGATATTTTTAATCCTTAACTTAAAATTGTTTTACTTCTTCATTTGAATTTAAATTTTATTTTTATCCATTATCAACATTGAACATAGAACTAACATGTGTGAAATACATCGACTTATGCAATTCAGCCATATGAGTATTTTAAAATCAACAAATATTGAGTACCCAGCAAAAATTACTGCTTCGCCGTAAGCACGGTTGTAAGGGAATATCAGGTAATATTAGCTTACAAACCTGCTTACGTATGGCATAATATTTGTTCGCGATGTCCCTCTTTGGAGCATTTCGTTTAAAGTGCTTATTTCAGAGCAGTGAGTATGAAGTAAATTCATGGAACGAAAACAATATCAAACATTCGTACTTTCGTCTTATTATGTTCGTTATACTTCGTAAAATTTAAAATTTTAATCATTGCCTTACAATAGTGCTTTCTAGTATGCACTAGTGTAAGGCTAGTGTGTGTTTTGTTTTTGTTTATACATTGATTAAATAAAGTTATCAAAAAATTTTACATTTTCTGCCATACATTTCTGCATTTGTTAAGATAATACATATGTATGTGCTTAATATGAAGCACGTTCTTAAGGCAGAAAAAGTATGTACTGCTTCCAAAAACTGGATTATTTTTTGCTGGGTAATTACTTATTTTAGTTATACTAAAATAATAATCGGTCAGGAGTATCAACCAGCCCATATTCTTTAGTTGCAGCAAAAGAGTGCATTCGTTTGACCAAAGCAATTTAAAAATTGTCACAAATTCGTTTGACCAAACCAATTTAAGAATTGTCGCAATCGTTGGTTACAATTTTAGTATTATGGTTATGATCATGGAATGTTGGTTGGATCCATAGAATATTGGTTGTGGTAGATAAAATATAGTCTATGCATTTAATATTCCATAGACACAATCGATTTCCAATCAATCTTTTTTCTTGGTGAGCCAATTCCTAGTGCGCTTCACTCTCCCTATTCTTATAAAATAAAACTAATATTTGTATGAATAAATTATTTATTCTATTAGACTGCTTTTGATTCTTCAAAACTTTGGAGAAATGGACATTTCTGCTGTCTTACATTACTTCAAGATTTTGCTGGATGTTGTTGTATTTTGTTCCAAAAGTGATCAACAGCGAATTTCAAGTTATTCATTGCTTTACTTGCGCGCATACATACATTTATAAATTGTTTTAATTTCATGGTATGGGAGTACCCGTTACCCTGTTCTATCAACTCAAGATTTAGCTGGAATTTGTGTTTTAGTCTAGAAGTGACCCAGAGCGAACTTTATGAGATAAATTGCTTTACTTGCATAGATAGATGTACGTTCGATTATCGACATTTTTTTGTTATGTTGGTAGACATGTGTTAAGCTACGTTCACATTTATCAAATATTTGTCGAAAAAAACGTAACCAAGAAAAAAACTAATAATTTATTTCCTTTAATTCCAATATTTTTTTAATTTTGGGTTCGAATTTTTTAAAAACTGTATAAAAATAGTCTTTTGGAGAAGAATTAATTTTATTTTGTAATATAACAATCGTGTTAAATGACACTATCCCTAAGCAAAACTATTGGTTACGTTTTTTTGGGCAAATATTTGATAAATGTGAACGTAGCTTTAGTCATATGTTGGATTAGTAGTTTGTTGTTGACAAATGAAAAAGTTAGTCATGTTTGTGTGTGTTGTTCGATTTTTTATTTCAGTTGACAACAACAAACTAATAATCTAAATGGGCTGATAATACCAACATATGACTAACAGATGTGTACCAACATAACAAAAAAAATTTCGATAATCGAATGTACAGAGCCCACAAAAATTCAAAATTCACCTTTTCTTTTGGCATCAAGACACATTTTTTTTCCTCCGAAAGAAGATACTCTGTGAATAAAAAATCGATTATTTATGTAATAATATTTGCCAACCAGGAAATACATACAGTGTATTGCAATGTTTGCTGGGTTCTAACAACAAAGCTTTCATTATTGTAAGTGATTTTATTCTGCATAGAATAGAAAGCAGGCGGCTGATTAATAGTTTTTGAGGAAAATCAATTCTAAACGAATGTCATGTTTGCAAAGTGCTTCTTTTACATTTGACGAGAAAAATATTCAATCTTAACTAACCATCGATTTTTTTCACAACAGGTTTAAAATTTTTTAAAAAAAATTTATCTAAAATGCGCTGCACTACATTGAAAAGTACTTCAATGCTTAAAAATAGCGCCAAAAATAATGTCCTTTAATTAATTCAATTTTTTTAACATCCATGAAGCACAAATACATTTTGGTATGTTTGTGCATGTTTTTTTTGAGTACTTTGTTGTTATTACTGTGTTTTTTTTATTATTTTGTAGTTAACCCACGGTATTTATGAACTCTTTATAGTTTTAAAAACATTTTAAGTTTCTTGTAATATTTGTGCTATTGCATAGTTCTACTGGTGGTTACAGTGAGTATATATATATGTATGTACGAGGATTCGTTTACGAGGCTTCTTGGTTCGTTTTGGTGTTGACAATTAAGGAAATTATAACTAAGGGCCTGTGTTCAAGTCCTAGTCATTGAAAGTCAACAAAATCATAAAGATTCCTAATGTGCATTAATTGATAAACTAATGAAGGCATATCACTGATCACTAAAACTAACTGTTTCCCACAGTGATTGATGCTGTTCCAAGCTATTGTATACAACTGCGCCTTCTTTCGTCGGTAGCAGAACAGTATTTCTTGATTCAACAGCACTTTATTCTCGATGATATTTATGTCGACAATGTTTGCATAGATGACATTTGCGTTGACTAACTCCCTACCTGTGCTGTCTTCATCATCATGATCGAAATGCGGAGATGGAACACGCAACTCTTCGTCATATTCATTTGATGAACTGTCGCCTGCTGGATCCGACATATCACAAAGAATTTAGGGAACTTCTTCCATGTCTGATTCTTTTTCCAAATTCTACTTTTTTGCTGTAATGATGATAAATTGACATATGCTGAATTCTATACTACCCATACATATTTGGAGGCACATATTGTCTTTACAATAACTCAACAATTGTTTCGGCCAATTAGTAATATTTTCGTATTATTTAAATATTTAATTAATTTATTACAAAATAATAACTAAATTTTTATATAATAAAATAAATTAACATTTGTTGCCTACCACAATGAGAAACGTGATCACTTTTCCTGCACCCGTACACACAGATACTACAGTAAACCGTGCAAAATATATTTACACAACAAAAAAGATATAACACATAATATTTTAGTAATTTAAAACAGTAAGAAAAAACATGGCCCTCTTGCATAAATGTCTCTTAAAATTACGTTAAATTTACCTACACATTTGTGTAGGCAGAGAGGGAAAGGAATAAGTAGCAGTCACCAACTGAATGCTGGTCCTAAAAAAAAATTATACTGACAAAAAAATTTTACTATATAAGTTACCCCTCGTATGTAGTTAATATTCAATGTAGTTAAATATAGCGTGTATTAAATATTTTATAGAATAGAGTTGATCAGTTAACGTAAATAAATATTTGGAATGTTCTACGTGTTTTGTTTATACATAAGAGAGATTTAAATACTTTATTTTTGTAATTTATGGAGCATTTCTTTTAGTAAATATACAAAATCAGAAACTAATAATTTTAAACAAATTTAATTTAAAAATAATATGGTTTAAATAGGTGTGTTAAATTTTCAGCTTTCTTCTTACTCTTTTTTAAAAAAATTTTAACTCTCTTTACAGAATTCTATATTTCCATTATTGTATTTGATGTGATAGTGGAAAAATGTACTTTAGGAGTGTCATTTCTACACCTTGGAAATCGGTACTTTAAAACAATCAATATTTTGACCGCCAATTTATCTGCCTAATTTTCATTTAAATCTTATATCAAAAACTTTTTTAAAATTAGTTCAAAAAGATGCAGAGTTATTTATCAGGCTGGAAAAAAGCATGTCCGAGAAAAACAAAACAAGTTTTAAAAGTAGTATTTTGATTACCCGTATAATTCGTTGAATTTAAGAAACTCGTTCATTTATTTAAACACAAAATGAACAAATAGTTTGATTCAAAGAACCTGTCACTTGATTTTTGTTCTACAAAGAAAATATATGCATAAAGCAATCAGTTGTTATACATCATTAAACAAACAAGGCTTCAAATAAAAAAATAATAAATATCAAAATAAAAAAGTGCTAAAAAGTAAGTAAAAATTGAACTGAAGTTATAGTAAAATGCATTGTTTTAATTGCAAAAAGAAATTTACTTTAATTATCGATGCTATGAAAATAATTGTTTATTAGTTTTTACAGTTTCTTTTAAAATTTCAGACAATGTTACTTCTTGGTGGTTGGTTTCCATTGGACTTCTTGCAGACGTAGTGTGCGATGAACATTGCGACAAAGTTTTCGGTGGTTCAGCACAAAGATCTTGCAAAGTTATTGATAAAATAAAATATATGAAAGAATAAATTCTTAAAAATCAACGAATGTGTTCATTGGATCAATAAATAGGTTTTTTAAATTCAAAGAACTATTTCCTTGAATTCAAAGTTGAAAAATGTTGGGTCAAGGAATAAGTTCGTTGCATTCAACATATAGTTTCAATGAATTTATGTGCGGTTTCAACGTATGGTTTCTTCCCTTCAACAAACTGGTACGTTGAATTTAACAAGGCAATGATTGACATACGTTGAATTCAAAGAACCTGTTTCTTGCGTGAAAAATAAGACATAAATTTAATTGATTTTTTGGTTGAGTGTAGTCCATTAAATAAAGGGAAAAAAATTAATTACTTAGATCTCCTTGGATAGAGATGCTTAATTAGCAACAGATAGTAAAGCTTTTTATTTTTATTTTGAATTAGTGTACGAAAAATAAAGTTTAAAATTTTGCTTTAAATAGCTGTAATTTAGCTTTTATTGTTCTTTCGCTATGAGACACACATAAATTTATACACAAGCGTAAACGTTTAAATTTCATGTGCCATTTATACATTTTGCCTGATTAGTTTAAAAACTCATTTCTTCTCAAACATTTTTACCCAACCATTTATCAGAAGCAGTATGTTTTTACTGGACTTTTCCGTAAACGATTTCTCATTCAAGATAACGATGCTATAAAAAGAAAATACGAAAAATCCAATATCGCTTTAAGCAATCGAATTTTTATAATTAAACAAAAGAAAAAAAGAAAATAAATTAAATGTTGCACACAGAAATTTTCCACAAATTATACGTTAGAATTTCAATTTCATTTCGTTACGTTTTGCATTATTTTAAGTATTATTGCCAGGATGATGTGAAATCGTTAAAACTTAATAAATCGAAATGAATATTCTGAGTGAACGTGGCCGCATTAAGAAGCAGTTTTCAAGAAATCACAAATTATTAATTGTTTAGAAATCTCTGATGTTGTAGATGTTGTAGCCTTAACTTTTATATAAAATGTTTACACTTGAAGTATTATTACTAAACGTGTGTTTAATTTAGACTAAAAAGCTTTAACTTAAATCATTTTTAAAATAACATTACAATAAATGTAACTACAAAGTCCATGTAACCTTTCGTGTAGTGTACATTTTTTTAGAGAATGACGTTGGTTTTTATTTGCAATTTTTTTACATTTTATGTACAAAGAAAATATAAAAAGAAAAGCCCAAAAATGTTTCTTTTGTGGTTGTATATGCGGCCAATTAAATTGTCCAATAAAGCATTACTGAATAGTATTTAATTAAGTTGATTCAGTGATTTTATTTGCAGAATGTTAAAAAAATTATATAATGAAATGTGATTATTTGTGATATATTTTTATTAATATTTGCATTCATTTTGATAACGAAAATTTTGAAGCCAAAAATATTATTAAAATAAACATTTTTCGTTGGGAGAGAGCAGTGTTAAAAAGACTTCAAAATATAAACAAAACTTGAGTTGCACCTAAACCCACTTGAGCGCAATATTCTAAATTACATATGCAATACTCGGCTGGGAAGAAGGGTAGATATAATATCCAAACTGTAGTTTTCATTTCAAAAATATCTCCTAAAATGCCATATGAAATTTTATTAAAATTGGGCAGCTCTTTAAGAAAATGAAGTTTTTTGTCAAAAATCGTCCACTGTGGGCCGGTATCTCACTTAGATGTTGTTTTCACAAGACGGACGAATGATTTTAATGTGAATGAAAATTGTATGAAAAGTGTGGTGTTTTTGGATTGATTTCCATATAAATTTGTCACTCAAATCTTGCGTCAGTCAGTTGGAAGCAGGACCTTGGGCTTACACAATGTTATTATTTTTTATTGAGGGTGGTGTTGGTTGAAGTGGTTAGCGCGTTGACTACTAAGCAAACAATAACTTGGGTCATGGGTTCAAACCCTGGCCAGAGCAAGTCAATCAACATCATTAATTTCTCTAATGTACATTAGTGAGACATTGTATTAATTGTTGTCGGACTATTTAAGTGATGAATGCATAGCACTGGTCACTAAAAAACTGTTCCGACAGCGATTGATGATGTTTCAAGCTAATGTACACAGCATCGCCCTCCTTCGTCGGTTAGCAGTAACATCGGCGAAGTAAAATAATTAATAAAATACCTGCTAATACAGCTTAACGGCGTCTACTTAACACCGGAGGCGCCTCAACACTGTGAAAGAGTTAAGTCTTCTAAATTTTCAACATCTATCTTTTCTACCCTATCCCTCTCCCTGAGTTACGGCACAGTGCACTGCATACGTAGGAGTCATCCCCTGAGTGCTGGTGAAAAAAGTGAAAAGTCATTATAGTTTGCAAGTTCAAATACTTTTTTTATTTACACATATTAGAAAACAGTTGGAGTTGTTTTGTTGATTTTCCTTATCACTCTAAACTCATTTTACACATTTTGATAAATGTTTTTAAATTTTTTAAGCAATTTGGACACAGTTTCAGGCTTATCTATATTGTTGTTCATAGTCTTAAATTGTTTCTGTTATTTTCATAATTTAATCTAAACTTCATTATTTTATTACTGTGATGAATATAAATTTGTTTTCTTTCTATATTTTTCCCTTAACTGAAGAATAAATTAATCTGCACTCTATTGTTTTGATAAAAATTTTACGAAAAACTTTAACTATTAAAGTTCCTATTCATGAAATCTTATTTATACACTTAAATTAATGATTTTTTTTCAATTTACAAATTTTTCCTCTTTTTTCAACTTTTGTCAAAAACAGATTTACAACATATTTTTTCCATTTTTTTTTTGTTATCTATATAAGAAGTGTAGGAAATTACTTAAGTTTTTGATGGTTTTTGCGTAAATACTTACTTAATGATGCTAGATAGTATTTGCCAAGATTAACTTTTATATTTCATTAAATGCAAATATTTTAGTTCATAAAAAAGACACCAGAGAATATTTTACCATGAAATATTAAAATCTGTCACTTTGACTTTTTCTTGGGAAAGTAAATTTTGTTGGAAGATTTTTTTTTCTTTTAAATATGTAAGTTTTATTTTAAGACAATTTAACTGATCGTTTTTGACGTGAATAGCGTCATATACTTAAGACTTTTATGTTTATAAAATGAGAAAACTTATTTCAAATAAAAGAACTTGAATGCAATGCGTTCTGTTTAATATTTAAATTGGAATAAGATAAGTTAAGATTTTGCATCAATTTTCTTCATACAATAAGGGCAACGTTTAAACATATTTTTAACAAAGTACACATTTAGTGTGCATTAATTAAACACCAGGTTTTAGAAAAAAAAACTCCTTTTACATTTGGGTTTCTATAAACAATAAATTGGAAAAAAAATTGTCACACTACTTTAGGTATTTAACATTAACATTAAGCAAAATGTGAAGACCTCTACTGAACATATTTTAATTACTTTACTTACATACGTTCCGATTTCGTATTTCTCATTTCATTGTTTGCGCTTGTTAACCCAGTGTAGTGTAGAACATGTTTTCGTAGGATGCATTTTAGTTCATCCATTTTTAAAGTGCAACATTCCTCTAGTGAGAATTGATTATTAACTAAACATTATATGAATATACATATAAGACTTTAACTTTTAAATGTTAGTTGCAAAATATATATCTGAGTCTGGTTTTAAAGAACGTTATTATCTGGCGTCAAAGATAAAGGGTTTTCTTTAAATAACATTAATTGAAAATTAATATATTTTTATACATTTTATGTACTTTTTTAAACTTTATGTAAATTTTCTTCTTTGGAAAGTGTGCGCAAATTATTTCAGAAATATTCTCTTGAATTTGGCAAATCCGAATACAAATACGAATACGAATACGAGTATTTGTAGCATCATTTATACCATTGATCGTCAAACTAGCCCCAAGGGGCCGAGCACCAATCGTCATTTTCACATACACAACACGAACCAAACAGAAGAGACAAACTAAAATACGAAACATACTCATTTGTCGCTTTATTTTAGAATTTGCAACAACAAAACACATGCAAAAGAGGGCAAGAAAATATTTATTTTAATTAGTCTCTTTATTTGTTATTCATAGTACACTGGGAATATTTTAATTTTTCATAATGTGGAATATTGAGTGGGAAGAAGCTATTTTGTATATATATTTTTTAATGTAAATATTTTTTTAATTATGTAAATTCATTCATTCGTTCATTCTTTCGTCCATAAACACGCTAAACCAATCCAGTGTGTATGCATACTGTAGTGTATTTTATATTATTAGTATATTTATTTTATATGATTAGTATTTGTTAGTATATTATTTACCTATAATTAGATCTACCCTCGTAGAATACTGTATTTAAATTCTTTTATAAATTCCTTATAAATAATTACAATAACTATAATAATTATTATTATTCTTATTATTGGAAATACTATTGGAATCTTTTGGAATTTTTTGTAGTTTTAAGATACTGTTATGTTAGTATTTAAGAACATGTATTTTTGAAAATAAATCAATCAGTACCTTGCCTTGGATCGGCACTACTATAAAAATACTTTTACTTTGCCTAATTCGGCATTTTTAACACTGGCATTCAACTGCCTTTAAATTTTATTGGCCAGTGGCGTTTAATAGCGCCGGCACCTTAATAGGCAGGTCTATTTAAAACCTTTGAAAAAACTCCTAAATAGAACTACACACATTACAATACAAACTTTTAATATGATGTTAGGATACAGTGAAAAAATAAATTTAACAATCAATTTCTACAAGTTTAAAAACACCAATACATTGATATTTCCTACATGTTCTCTTTATGACAAAGGCTGATTTATACACACAAATAAAAGTACTCATACGCTTCAATACTAATTCATGAAAATAAAAATAAAAGAGAGTACAACAATAATAAAATATTTTCTTTCTTGTGGTGAATGATCAAAAATTGTAGCATATACTTTAGCGCTATTAAATAGTTTCGCATATGGTGCGTATGAGTGTTGAAAAAAAACACGATTACTCACCCACAACCATCTAATAAATAAGTATTTGGTTATTTGGTGAAGTGTGGCTGATCACACTGTTCTGAAACTTAAATGCCGTTCAATAAACCCGTTTTCACATTTTATCTTACACGTACAGAACATACATCTTTAATTAACGTAATTACTAGTAAGAAGACCTCTAAATTAGACGGTCATTTTATCATGATTTTGAAAACGGTTTGTTCAAGTTCTACAAATAATGCATCAATAATTTTCGTTGGTTCGCATATTTTTCTTTTTATAAAAAAATAATATAAAGTCCAAATAAGTCCAAATAAGACAAGAAAAGAATGAATTTCCAAACCATCAATATGAAAAAAAAACTGTTGCTCAATTTTTATATGACTCTGCAGATTTAATTGAATACTAATAATGCATATTTATCTACTTGATTGCTGTTGTCGTAGCTGGCAGTGAGGTAGAAGCGGTGAACAAATCTGATGATGATACTTTAGTTTATTTTGAAACATCATGATGCATTCTAAATTTTTTTTATCTGTTCATTTATTACGAACTTCTGAACTTTTCTTATAAAAAATAAGGTAATTGAAAATAAGGATATTGCACGAACCTCAACCTGAATAAATAAATTTTTTTTGGAATTGTGACATTATTTTTTTTTAACAGTTTCGGAATTACTCAGAGATTTTCTTCTAGTAAAATTTATTATATATTTTTTTTAAGGAACTTGTTGGAAAATTTAAGACTGTAGCTGTATACTCGTATCATGAGAAATTTTTTGCGCCACACGTTCTAGTTAATGATACTGTTCGTGATGAATCTCCCCGGGGGAGTAAGTTTATACAACTTGGTGACATTCACACCTTAATGCTGTGCTGTGTAATTATCTTTTTCACACATTTTCTTTAGCCAATTACCCATAAAACGTTATGTTACAGCCCAATCTTGGAAACAGCAGAGCAACGGTTGCACATATATAATACAAAAGGAAGTAGTGTAACCTGTTTTAGTCTGGTAGAAGATGAAAGGGCTTTGCATAAGAACAAAGTCCATAGAAAGTTAGTCTCTTTTGAAGCTTCATCAGTAACCATATATTGGTACTTCGGAAGCCAGCAGCCCCCATAGGAAAGTGGGCTAGAGTAGTGTTGTTCCTAGTTATACTCACCGATGTGATGAAGTGAGGTGTATACTCTGTCCTCTTGGGGATGGATGGATTCTGGCAGGCATCGCACTACCTCCGTTCGTAGCATGATTCCATGAAAGGGAGTACATGTGGTGACTGTGGCAGCTACTAAAAGCAGGAACAGTATTGGTTAAATAACTGATGCTCGTCCAGTGCTAATGGCTGCTTGGACTTCGGTCTAGCAATCGGAAGCCTCTATGTGCTGTTGCAAAACAACAGAAGAAGAGAAGTTGCCACCCGATGTGATCGTTGAGGTCACAGTTGTCACCCTCGAGGTGACTTATAAATGCACACGGTATTAAGATCACTGTGGGAGTTAAGTCGTAATGGCAGGTGATGTGAAACAATTAATAAAACGGCTAAGTACCACAATATAAAAAAATTAAGTGTGTCTACGTAGCAAATAAGGCAATGCAAAACTGTACCAAAATAAACAAAATGTGTAAAAGAATAGTGGTGATTTACTCATGGACAAAAAATACAAATAAAATTAATATAAAAATTAAGAGCTCTTGAATAAAAATATTATGTTTGTTGTTGTTATTTTGTTACTAACAAAGAAAATATGAAGTGGAAGGGCAAATATTTCATTATTAAATAAATATAGTTTTCTCTAGCATGAGTTTTATTGATTTCTTCACACATGGATAACTTTTAGTGGTTTCTTGTAGAGTCTCAACAGTAAAACATCATACATACATATATATGTTAACTATTTTTTGCAATAAGAAAAACAACTTCATCCATTACACTGTGCATCATTATGAGCTTTTTTCAATACACTTATAATCCTGTTTTGTAAATCTTAAATAATTATTTATCCTTTAAGTTAAGTTTGAAGTTTGAATGTTTTAATTACTTATTATATAATTTTGTTGACATAAATTTCTGAATATATTTTAGCGCACTTTTGAAGAGGAGTTTTTTTTATCCTATTTGAAGAAAGAAACAATTGGGCAATTGCCGAGAGTTTCTAAAGCTGAATTACAACATTTCCTAATCATATAAAAGTATGCAAAAGTAAGAGAAATTGGACTCATATTTATAATTTCTTAAAACGCCAATAGTACAATACCAAGAAACCATCGTTATGTTGTACAGTGTTCGTTGTAGTTTTCTTTAATATCGTTTGCCTTTTCATGCTTGATTTTTAGCAAAATTTGCCAGCATGTCCATTATTTTGTATGTTAAGACTTCATGTAATTGTTAATGTTCAAATGTTTTGAATACACTGACTAAAAATTGCTTTGTAATCGCCTGAAATTTATTTTCATTGTTTGTTAAATGTTAGAAGTTATTAAAGAAAAAAAAAAATATGCTCATGGCTGCATGTTAGAATCGTTTGTTAATATTTGCACAAAATAATTTTGTGTCTTATTCCACCAACATATTTCTTTTACGATACTTGACTTTTTTTTTGTATATTTTATTTCAATATTTAAAGGAAAGTATAAAGATAAGTATTTATTTGAGTAATAATCGACAAAAAGTTATTTTAAAGAAAATTTAAATACAAAAAAATTTTATTTATATAAAAAAGTTTTAAAATATTTACTTTTGATTGTTACAATAAATTTGAATTAAAATCTGGAAATTCTGTTAATAGATAAGGAAATTATGTGTCTGATTCACTTAAAAAAGAATAATGTAGTATTGATTTAACGTTATAGTTCGTATTATAATAACTTAACAAATTAATATTTCTT
The DNA here is from genome assembly GCA_947311025.1 of Lypha dubia. Lineage (NCBI taxonomy): Eukaryota > Metazoa > Arthropoda > Insecta > Diptera > Tachinidae > Lypha > Lypha dubia. The sequence continues at coordinate 52,161,399 of OX371260.1, read as the reverse complement.
AAATAACTTCATATGCAGAACGGTTATGTAAATATTATAAAGGGTGTCTGCCGGAAAGGTATACTACTTTGTTTAATTTATGATTAAATAAAAGAGAATGGATCTTATATTGATAAATGTTTTATTTAATGTCAGCAATTATGTATGGAATACAATATCAGATAAATGTCCGCCTCTGTTAGCCTCACAAATGCCAGCCCTTTTGAGCACATTTTTCATTACATTCTCACACATTTTACGCGGTATTTCATTAATTTCATCACGAATATTTTGTTTGAGTTGCTTAAGCGTTTCTGGTTTTTTTGCATAAACCTTGCTTTTCAGATATCCCCACAAAAAGAAGTCCGGAGCAGTCATATCAGGCGACCGTGGAGGTCAATCAACATCTTTCTCATCGTCACACTATTGCCAAATATGAACTATCAAGACTAATGTTTACCAAAATGGTGGCGGACACCCTGTATCTTAGTGAATTAAAACATAAAAATGTATGACCATTAATAAGAAAATGCTGAGTCACTTTAAAAAAACATAATTTCACTGAAATTAAAAATAAAACCATCGTTAATTAAAAAAGTGGTACAACAGCATAAATTTTTTTGGCGGTGGCTCTAGATATTTCCAAAGCATTTGATAGAGTGTGGCATGGAGCACTTTTGTCAAAACTAACTGCTTCTGTTATAGGTGATGGCTTCAGTCGATCGTTGTTGTATAAGGGATCTCATCAAACGAGTTCAAGATAAATTCATGGGTACTTTTTCCCGAAACCCGCCACTTTACACGTACAACACGCTCTTCATTAAGAGCACATCTCCTTGTGGTCGATATGCCAGTGAACCGCACTACGCATCCATCGAATGTCAACTAGCGCTGTAGCATGTGACCAACAGTGTGTAGCATGCATTGCAATTAAATAGTACCGCAACATGCAATCGTTGACAAACTGCAAGCAAGATATTTTGTGTGACTGTAATTTGACACTTGTACGTTTAATCAAGTGCAGCTGCACAATGCTCTTAAATGAATAACATTTATTAACTGCATTTGTTTAATTGTAAATATAAGCAACCCAAAGTATCTGTTGCTTTTAGGTATGCACTCGTTTAGACTTTAAAACTATTGAACACATGCCAAACGTAAATAGTGGGAAGCTAAATATGCTTAACCAACACTAATATATATTTGTATTCTTTTACACTTATGTTAAGGTACCCCTAAGAATTATTCTCATAATTAGTATATAAGCCAATGTTAATAAGTTTAAGAAATCAATCATAAAAACTCAAGCTTAGGAGCTACTAGTTAGCTCTAAGCAAAATAATAAATTAAAATAAATTGAGAGCTCCTAGAGAGCACCAGAATAACTAAATTGTTTTAATCATTTTACACCATTATCGTCCTTCCCTTCTAGTTCCGGCACAATGCTTTGCACACGTAGGGGTCATCCCCTGAGTGCTGGTCCTAATTAAAAAAAAAATAATTTAGCTAATTTGTAATTTAGCTAATTTTTCTTTTCCGAAAACTTGCCAAGCAAGTTTCTAAATTTAAGTTAATTAAATTGCAAAAAAATTGTCTACAATTTGAATATAATCCTACGATGTTACTTTGTTATTGTTATAGAAATTGTGCTGGCAAGAAAAGTAACTGCTTACGGTAGCGTTTTCTGGATTTTCGTGATTTTACTTATTACCTACATGAAGCACTTTCTAGTGCGCTGAGTTCAACATATTTTAGTTATAAAGAAATCATGTCTGTTAGAAGCATGTTTATATTTCTTTTCTCCTTTTTCATACTCTAATCTGTTAGTTGTTGTATCATTTAATTGGAATTCAACTTAGTTCCCATTTGACTCCAAATTAAGTTGGAACCCTAAAACATATTTATTATCCTTAATAATTCCAGGTAGTGAAATCAACTCACAAGAAAAAATTAAATACGTAAAAAAATTAACAAAAATAAAACAAATTAAAAAATCTAAAATACGCAAAAACTGAAATTGATAGTAAAGCGTATTCCAATACTTATCAAAAATTCTTGAAACAGAATAAGTGAGCAAAGATCACTTTCATAGAAAATAAGCCACAACTTTATTTAACAAGGGCCGATCAGAGCCTCATATGCGAAAAACTGACGTTACTTAATCATTAATTTGTAGATAATTCTTTTATATTTTAAAACAAATTTTCTATCATTTTCTCTACTTTTACGCCAAACAAAATACAGTTGTATCTCTCTTTGTGATAAAAGAGTAGTACATTAAAAAGGTTTTTTGCCTCTGCTGAAAATTCTTAAATTTCGTATTAATATCTTCTTGTTAATCAAGTGCGATATATAATTATTAGTTAAGCTTATATTAAAAATTTCATAGATGTAGATATATGCGAGTCTGCATATGTGTGTTAGTGTAAGTATGTAATATTATTATTTATTGCAAATTTCATACTTATCTTCAATTAATAGCTTTTCTAAATTCCCTTTCTATTAAAATTGAAACCCGCCACTGAATAAAATTTTTCCCTTATTTTTGCTTTTCCGTTCTAACGCACCACACACACAGACAAAGATATCCACAAGCAAAAACAATCTCTCTTATTCAGTTTTCCCTCTCATACCTAAAATAGACATGGAAATACATCAAAAGGTACCCAACAAACACAATGTTAATTATACAAGTTTCGGTTTTGTATAAAACCTTTATTTTGGTCTAATCAACAAATTTCTATTCTATTCCGTTTCGTTACAAAATTATTTATATTTTAATGGTAGTACATATTCATAAAAATTAAAACGGATTTCAACTGTGTTGTAGTACAAAAAATTTTTCTTTAAAAAAATTAAATTTTTATGAAAGGGGGTTAAAAAATTTAATTTATTTCCATGGATCGAAAATCTGTAAAGACAATAACGACATTTCATATTAGGGATTTATTTTCCTCAAACAACTTCAGTCTTATATTATTTTCTAAAACGGCCCTTAATACTCAATTAAAATTTTTAAATTTAAAAATTATCGCTAAACAAGGAAAGCTAATATAAGATCTGCACTTTTTACATACGTTTTGATTTTAATGTACAAAAAAAAAAAATGTGGCATAAATCAATACAAAAATCTATCGAAAATATTTCTCATTGTAAAACTCGTCTCCTTTAGTGATTATATAGGCTAAGCTGTTTAAAGTTATGTTCACAGAGCACACGACATAATCATTAGCTCAAGGAACAGGATATATAATAAATGAAATTATTTTCTGATGTACTCCACCTGTGTGGCTGCTGATTTTCCATTCTTGATTTACTTACAATCTTCATCCCGATTATTTATTAACGTATTAAACGTTAAGAGCCAGAACCAATCCCAAATTATTTCAAAATAATCACATCGAAATAATTTCCTTTTTTATTAACAATATTTTCTTCAATTATGTTTGTTGTGTCAAACGAAAATAAACCACAATTGAAACATTACACTGGCCTCAGAAGTATAAAACACGCGGCATAAAAAAACCAAAGCACAGAAAATCTGCAGTGAAGGAAAAAGCAAAAACAAAATCAAATAATAAATAATAGAGAAAAATCCTGAAAGAGACAAGAGAATGTATGACACAAGCACACAAAATGACTACAAAATATACCTAAACATATACAACTCAACATGCATATACTTAAATATATACCAGCACACAAACAAACCAACCTTAAATACCAAAAGCTCTTTATCGATGTAATGACAAAAATAATACTAAAAGAAAATAACAAAAATGTACTAAAGAAAATAAAGAAAAATTCAGAAAAATAAAGCAACAAGAAAATACGTAATAATACCTGTCTGTACACATGCATACATAAACTAATACAAACAACATGTATTCAATTGTCAGTGTATCTGCATGAAGGAGGACAGATTTAAACACAAACTGATTTTAATCTACAAAATCGTTCAGTGTTTATGAGAAATTAAGGAAATTTTCAACCAAGAAAAAAATCTTTTCTCTTAAAAAAAAAAAAAACAAATTTAATCGAAAAATGTAAAAAGGAAAGTGATTAAATTATTATTAAAAAAAATTAAAAAAAGGCATCTTAAGGAAGTCAGGAAATTTCTTGAAAATTAAATAGCACGTGCGTGTATTTTAATTGAGTGATTAAATAATTTTTTTTTGTAAAACAAGTGAAAAAGCAATCAACGTGGTTGTAAATGTATTAATTTTTGTATAGAAAATAATTATAAAAATTCATAGTGATTTCAATGTCCCGAAAAAAGCAATAGAACCTTATTTGGCATATCTTAACAAATCAAGAGCTTAAAATTATCCAACAACGATCTAAAGTGTCCTTTTTTCTTGTCCTAATTGAAAAATAAACACTAAAATATTTTCCTTTTACATATCTGTTAAATCTATTATATGTATAATAATTTGTGTAAAATAATTGTGCAAATATATAAAAGTTATTAAGATACAACAAGCAAATGTTCGTGAATTTTTAATTCCAAATGCTAAAGTATTGATGTCATACTCCTGTTTTATTACATATCGAAATTAGATGAAACATAACAAAAAACCGGATAAATATCAAAAGGTAAAGCACAGCGTAGAAGAAAGAATTTTCTATTTGCAATATTATATGTACTACCAACACTACTTTGATTTTAACACATACATAAATACATACATACATACACACATAAGTGCATGCAGACGAATATAAATTCATGTACATGTAGTCTACGAAATATATTATTGCTGGAAGTAGAAAAGAAAGATAAGTCATAATAAATATACTGTATTAAAAACATTTTACAATGTTGCCAGAGTAAATGTTGTTAAATTATTATTGCAAGTTCAGTTTTTGTAACTACCATTTTGTATATTGAAATTTAAAAAGTCTTTTCTAGTATGAAAGTAGCAGTCATTTTTTAAACAAATTTGTTTTAACTTTTAACAATTTTACAAACTTTTTATTAATTTAATCATCAAGTTTAAAGTTCGCAATTAGCAACGTAAAAATAACTTCAGCGCTATTTAAGTAACAAGATGCTTGAGTTAAAAACAATAAAACATACGTGTATCGTTGTTTATAAACTTCACAACTGTGACTAATTTTAAGTTAAACTAAAAATTCATTCTTTCCACTAAATTAAAATCAGGTTGTCCACATTTTAAAAACTTTCTTAATTGACATTGCTAAACTGTTAAAATTCCTCAATAAGTACCTAAAACTATATGTTCATTCATACAAAAATGGTAAAATTAAAACATTTTATTTCGATTATCCAGTATCCACTGCACATATAAAATTTTTTAATATATACACACATAAACTTATCCCCGTGACTTCATTAACGCTATATGTTAATTAAAAAGTACCTGAACACAAAAACAACAAATGTTGTGGTGGTGGCTGAAGTGGTTAGCGCGTTGACTACTAAGCAAACAATGACGTGGGGCCTGGGTTCAAACTCTGGCCAGAGCAAGTCAATCAACATCATTAATTTCTGTAATGTACATTAGTGAGACATTGAATTAATTGTTGTCGGACTATTTAAGTTATGAAGGCATAGCACTGGTCACTAAAAAACTGTTCCGACAGCGATTGATGATGTTTCGAGCTAATGTATACAACGTCGCCCTCCTTCGTCGGTTAGCGGAAACATCGGCGAAGTAAAACAATTAATAAAATGCCTGCCAATACAGCTTAACAAAGTTAATGCGTCTACTTAACACCGTAGGCGCCTCAACACTGCTATAAAAAATTAACATAACGCGCAAAGCAGAGTTGTAAAAGAGTTAAGCCTTCTACATTTTCAACATCTATCTTCTCTACTCTATCCCTCTCTCTGAGTTCCGGCACAATGCACTGCATACGTAGGGGTCATCCCCTGAGTGCTGGTCCTAATTAAAAAAAAAAATGTACCAGGTTTTTCTCCTATTTAAGAAAGTACACTGTAAGTCTACGTACGAAAATAAAAAAAAATAATAAATGCTACCAAGAGCGCTATATATACATAATCTGGGTGACATGCCTACTAAATTTCATTTAAATTTTAAGAGAAATTCTCAATATTAAAAGTACTACAAAGAAAAAAGCATCAAAAATAAAAATGTACCAAATGTATAAAGTACCAAGAAAAAACATAAAATTTCTTATTTCAGCCCCCAAAAAATATGTTATTTTATTAAAACAGTTTTAAACTTATCCCTTATCCCTTTTAACCTTAAAAAAGTACCCTATATTTTAATCTGGGTCAGATGCTGTCCGTCTACTAAATCTATTGAGTGGTATTTAAAACAACACGTTAATGAAAACATAAAATGTACCAGAAGTAAAATGCGCCAAATGTACAAACTTTTGCTAATGTTATAACCCAGAAGAAACACTGTATGTCTACGTTAAAAAATAATAATAAAAAATAGTACCAAAACTATCAATTTGTTCCTTTTGGCCCCCTTAACAAGTGACCTTTACTTTAATCTGGGTGACATGCTAGCCGTCTACCAAATTTTATCTAAATTTTAAGAGAGTTTCACAAGAGTAAAAGTACTACATGTAAAAGAGCACCAAAATGAAAATGTACCATTAGTAAAAAAAAGTACCAGCCCTAAAATTTTTTTTTCGAATATTAAAACGCTGGAGATTTGAGTTACATGCTCCTTTCGACCAGTCCAATTTCTAACTACTGTTTCTAATAAATCTGTCCGTATGTCATCAATGGTGGCTTGCATATTGGCTTCCAATACTTCAACTGCTGCTGGTTTGTCGGCATAAACCAATGGCCATAAAAAGTAATTCAGAGTCATTTAAATATCACAAAGGAGGGGGTCAGTTAGAATAAAGTGGCCAGAAAACTGATTTTGTAATAAGTCGATTGCAAAGCTTGTTGTATAGCACGTTGCACCGTCTAGTTGGAACAAAATTTCGTTGATGTCTAACAGATTAATTTTTGAAAACAGAAATTCAGTCCGCATGGCTTGATAGCAATCAACTTTAACCATAAAATTAGTGCGAAAATGATCAGTAACTGAACGAATTGTTTCTTCATGGACGAAGTTCTCTATGAATACCGAGATCATATTTAATTTTTTTTTTTCGTTCAATTGCGAACGATAAATTTTTGACTTGCGTGTCAATATCAACTTAAACTTATTTATATATATAATTCTTTCCTTAGTAAATAAAATGGAATTGAGTGTTTTGTAGGAGTGGTTAGAGTTTTTAAATAACGAAACGGCCCCAAGTCTACTTTTGTATAAAAAACCAAGTGTCCAGATAATATAGCATTCACCAAAGGGTTAATCAAACTATTATAACATATTCAGAAATAGCAAACTATGTTCTATCCGCTGTAAATATTAAAATATATTTTATTATATACATACATATATACATACATATGTGTAAAAGTTACAAAAGTCCAGATAATTTGGGAAATTTTTAGACCCATGTAAGGATCCTTTGGAATACAGTACTTTAACCAAAATACAAGTAATTCAAAATATTATTATACGAAAATAAAAAAGATATTTACTCCTCAAATAATCTTCACATGGCAGCTTTGATTTAGTAATTTTAAAATCTTTTTTGACTACGTTAACAGTCAGAAAAAGCTATCATTTTAACAAACGCAAAAGCTTTTCCCTAAAGCTTATACACCATACAAATAAACGTTTATAATATTTTCGTCACTTTCTAGCAAAAGAAAATAGGAAAAACACCCTCCTTTTCTTCTGCATTGAAAGGTTATTGACAGTCAGAGTAAAGAAAAACTATGAAAAACCTTATAAAGAGGACCAAAGGAAAAATCTATTTACTTTTGCTTCATCTCTTTTATTTACTACATTCGTAGTTGTTACAAAACTTTCCTGTAAATTGATGGCTTCATCTACATGTGCGTGAATTTTGCGTGTTTTCATATCGAAAAATAGAAAGAAGAATAAAGGGTCAGACAAAAAATAACAAATAAATGGTTTTTAAAGTGTTTACAAAATTTTTCTAAAAACAACAACAACAACAACAAAATAAAACAAATAAACAACAACTGCTGGAAAATTTGAAAAGCCGACTATTTTAATTTTCCAGACTGTGAGAAAATTTATTTTAAAAACAGCAAGTTTTTCTTTATTGAAGTGAAGTAAGTTAAAAAAAATATAACAAGGAGTGGTTGTTAATAAATTTTTAATTATAAACTAAAGATTTGTAGAAAAATCTATAAAAAGGGTTGCGGCAAAGGACATGATAGATAGTATGTTCATATACGAGTGCATATATATCGTCTATATCGTGTAGAAAAAAAAGAACAGTTCCATTTTGTTAAATTATTAATTTTCACTACAAAAATTATTATACGAGTAATATAAGTAGAATGAAGAAACAATTTTTAGATTGTATGTATGCATCTCTAAAGTAAAAAAAGGTTAACAATGCTTTTATAAAAAGTAAAGACTACATGCAAATATAATGAAAAAACCCAATTTTTTTTTCATAAAACTATTAAAGCATTCGTGTATCTTAACATCAAACTGCCCGTATATACAGCATGACACTTTAATTGTTGGCTCATCAATTCTTTTTTTTTTTTTTTGCTTTAACACAGTTAGTTTTATATATTGATGTTGCTGTATTTTCAAACATACTTGTAGATAAGCATTGTATGTAGTAGTTGCAGTTGCAATTGTAGATAAAAAGAATGAAGAAGAAATAATTGTCTGCAATGTTTGGAATTCATACATTGTAACATTTGTTTTGCTATTCAGCCGGTATATGATTATATCCTTCTTGTGGGTGATTGTAAATAAATATGTGTATATATTTGAGATATATCGTCTGTGTAGGAATGTATCCTTAAAATTTAATATATAAAGCTTAAATTTATCCGCATAAAAGTTATATATTAAAAGAAAAGTTATACTCGTATATTGTAATTGCTCAAGATTATTGAATTCTGATTTCTTTTATTATATTTAAAATAATTGTTTACAAATATCAATTTCTTAAATATTATTGCAAAAACCTTTTTTTTTGTATATAGAAAAGAGTTTCTAAGAGACCACTGAAATTCTAGTTAATATAATTTTTTCAGTCAAATCGGTGCAAAAAAATGAGGGTGTTGTTGTCCGAAGTGTTTAGTGCGTTGACTACGAAGCAAACTATAATTTAGGACCTGGGTTTGATTCCTGGTTAGTGTATATTTCTCTAATGTGCATCTTTGTGGCATTTTATATATTGTTGGTGAACTGCTTAAGTGATGAAGGTGTGGCACTTGTCAGTAAAAACTGTTCCGATAGCGATTGAGACTGTTCCAAACTAATCTAACCCACAGAACCTTCCTTTATCGGGTAGCAAAACCGCCGACAATTAATAAAATACTAGCTCATAAGACTTAATGCTTAAAAAATTAACATACCCGTAATATCAGAGCTGTAAAAGAATCAAGCCTCTAAATTTTCAACATTTATCTTCTCTAACCTTTCGCAAAGTTCTGGCACACAAAAAAAAAAAAAAAACAAATAATTGAATAATCAAAGAGATAATTGATGTATTCAAGTTTTTCACTTAGCAAAAATTTTTAGCGGCTTCCTTAATTTCTGTAATAAGAACGATTTCGGAGCCTCTTGTTAAACTTGGCCGTTGCTGTCTATACAACCTAAAATAAGTATAAAATATATTAAGATATATTGCAGTATAGAACTTAACTTAAATAATACGATTTTTTCCAAAAACACCAAAAATTATTTTTAAAAGCTAAAGAAAAACTTCATGCTGCTTTTATTGGTGGCACGAAATAAGCCCCAATGAAATAAGCCCCAAATCGAAAAATGAAATAAGCCCCAAAAAATTTTCAAATTATTTGTTTGGGGCTTATTTCATTTTATTTGGGGCTTATTTCATTTTTTAAAAATTTGGGGCTTATTTCATAAAATTTTTTGGGGCTCATTTCATTTTATTTGGGGCTTATTTCATATCCGTAAAATAGATCTAAAATCCTTGCGCCCTGCCGTACGCCGGTTATGCAGAGAATGCTTGGAACGCGAAGCCGGTGTTCGATATACCATAGAGGATAAATTCCTTGCGCCCGGCTGTAGGCCGGTTATGCAGAAAATACTTTGAACGCGAAGCCGGTGTTCGATATACCATGGAGGATAAATTCCTTGCGCCCGGCCGTAGGCCGGTTATGCAGAAAATACTTTGAACGCGAAGCCGGTGTTCGATATACCATGGAGGATAAATTCCTTGGGCCCGGCCGTAGGCCGGTTATGCAGAGAATGCTTGGAACGCGACGCCGGTGTTCGATATACCATAGAGGATAAATTCCTTGCGCCCGGCCGTAGGCCGGTTATGCAGAGAATGCTTGGAACGCGAAGCCGGTGTTCGATATACCATAGAGGATAAAATCCTTGCGCCCGGCCGTAGGCCGGTTATGCAGAAAATACTTTGAACGCGAAGCCTGTGTTCGATATACCATAGAGGATAAATTCCTTGCGCCCGGCCGTAGGCCGGTTATGCAGAAAATGCTTGGAACGCGAAGCCGGTGTTCGATATACCATAGAGGATAAATTCCTTGCGCTCGGCTGTAGGCCGGTTATGCAGAAAATACTTTGAACGCGAAGCCGGTGTTCGATATACCATGGAGGATAAATTCCTTGGGCCCGGCCGTAGGCCGGTTATGCAGAGAATGCTTGGAACGCGAAGCCGGTGTTCGATATAATTTTGAGGATAAAATTCTTGCATTTTATTATTTCTTCTTAAGCTTACATCATAAAGTTAACAAATTTGGGGCTTATTTCATTTTTTTTGGGGTTTATTTCATTTTTTAAAAATTTGGGGCTTATTTCATAAAATTTTTTGGGGCTTATTTCATTTTATTTGGGGCTTATTTCGTAAATTTTTTGGGGCTTATTTCATTTTTCGATTTGGGGCTTATTTCATTGGGGCTTATTTCGTGGTGCCGCTTTTATTCATTTGAAACAAAACAAAAATAGTACATTTTTAAAATTTTTCTTTTAAATTGCTCAAAAAAAAAAAGTTCTTTAGTTAAGAAACCACAATTGTCATGAATTTTTGATGTGTAGCTTCCATTTCCATTTTAAAATTCTGCAATCGGTTAAAAATTGCAAAAGATACAGGCTGCTGAATACGGAATTTTTAGTACCTTTAAATAAGTGAACCGGAGAGTATGTACAAATAATACAGACTGTTTAAAATATTTTACAATTTTATTCATCAGTGAACAAAAAGAGGGTTTGTACGAAAACATACATAAAGTTATTCTGAAATGGTTATATATTTATATCTACATTTATTTGTATATGTAATTCAATATCAGAACCAATATTTTATTTTTGTTGATTTTCAATACGAAGCATCTTAAAAAAATCCTTACATTTCAGTCCAAGCCCCAAGTCTTTAGGGGCTGTGCACATATTACGTAACACTGTTTTCAGAGATTTTATACACCCCACCCCACCCCACCGTAACGCTTTTTACTATTTTTTCACAAAAAAATTTTCAAGCCGTAACAAATTTTTAACCCCCTGGAGCGTTACATAATATGTGCACAGCCCCCTAGCTCTTCTCAAAATCAATTTCACGTACAGACGGACGGACAGATGAACAGATGGATAGACGGACATGCGTTTATTCTGCTTTCTACATATCTTTCTGTTATTTTTTTCCTTTTAAAGGGGTAACGTGTTCTTTTCTCATGATGTTAATTTTAAAAAGAAAAAAATGTTACAAGATAAACACTTATTTTAATTAAAGGGACATAAGTGCAGCATGAGATTAAAAACTGATTTTGTTATTTTTTCTTTACTCTATTGTTTTATGCTAACATTTGTGTTTTTTGCTAAAAGCCAAATATGCAAATATTAAAGTCAGGATAACATTTTTTACAAAAAAAAAAACGCCATTACTGTAACTACCTCAATATGGGATATGTTTAATTTTAATTTTTTTTAAATAATTTTTTTTTTGTTTGGTGTTAAATACCTTTGTAAAGATAAAACCAAACATTATTTGTAAAATTTCATTAAATCTTAAATCACTTTAACTAGGCAGTAGTGATTGTTTTTAGACTGAAGCTCGTTAAATTTTTAGCCAGAAAAAAATGAGCATGATGCAACATGAGCATGATGCAAAAAGGATTATATTGCTTTATTATGGACATTACCCTTTTTTTAAATAATAATATCCATGTCTATATATGCGAAGTTACGAATACTCGTATTCGATTATTCGACTATTCGCCTATTTTAAGATATTCGTATTCGTATTCGCCAAATACAAAGGAAGATTTTTCGAATGATTTCCACATACATTTTCCCAAAGAAAATCATACAAAAAGTTAAAAAAGTACATAAAATGTACAAAAATATATGCATTTATAATAATTTTTATTTAAAGTAAGAAAGCCCTTTATCTTTGACGCAAGATAATAATCTTCTTAAAAAGCAAACTAAAATTATATTTCGTAACTATTATTTAATAGTTAAAGTCGTATATGTAAATGCATATCATGTTAATTTAGTAATCAATTCTTAGTAGAGGAATGTTAGACGTAAAAAATAGAAGAACTAAAATTTAATATGTGAAAGTCCACCGAGACATATATTATATATATATATATGTTCCTTTAACTCCCACTGGAGCATAGGGCGCCGAGACATGTGGCTGCGCAATTTGCGAAAATATGTTCTCACTAAAAACACTTAATTACTAATTAGAAGCGCAAGAAGAGTAATAAAAAACGGAATCTCAAAGAATTTTTGTAGGTAAAAGTTGTGGTCTTCAAATTCGGCATCTCAATATCAAAATAATGTTAAATACCTTAACTAGTGTGACAGTTTTGTTCCATTTATAGTTATCTACTGACGCAAAGGAAGGGAGTTTTTCCAATTAAATTAGAAATATTACGTGGCTCTAAACCTTAAAAGTAATATTCGTATTCGGCGGATATTGTTTCAAATATTCATATTCGTATTCGCGAATACTAAAAATTGATATTCGTAACACCACTATTCTATATATTATAAATTATTCAAGCTCCATATAATTTCTTTTTTAATTTTATTAATATTAAATAATTTGCCACTCCCCTGTATGGCTTCTGTATGGAATATTTTTCTAAAAATTATAAAATTTTATTCCAACAAGTACTCAAGAGTTTATGTTTTCAATTATAGTTCAGAAATCGTAAATTTTTATTTAGATTAGTCAATTGTAATTTGATTAGTCAGGCGTAAAGCTATAAACACATAGACCACAGCGAGCAGCAAGCAGCAATGTGTCAAAAATAAAACACAAGAGTTTATATGAAATTGATTATTTTGACGACAGCGAAGCAGGTTGTTGTCTATGCTAGTTTTGCTGTTGCTGCCAAATTAAGCTATAAACACATAGACCACAGCGAGCAGCAAGCAGCAATGTGTCAAAAATAAAATACAAGAGTTTATATGAAAATGATTATTTTGACGACAGCGAAGCAGGTTGTAGTCTATGCTACTTTTGCTGTTGCTGCCAAATTAGACTAATTTCTATTTCCATAAGCAGCAATAAGCTGATACAAAGCTGCCAATATGATATAAATGTTAATAAATGTTACAGCAATGAGAGCTAAAAATATTTTGTATTATTTAACCGAAAATAACATAACAAAATTAAAATAAATAAATATATTGATGTGCTTTTATATTTTTACTCGATTTTATAACGTTTTGAGCTGGTAATTTCATTTTTATTCTTGTGAAATATTTATGTGGCAGCTCTGAAATATGTAGTAAAACAAAAAATTTAAAAATAATATCGATACTTCAAGTTCATTTGTCAGCTGCTGTAGTTCTCAAAATAATTCAGTAGCTATCTACATGGCAGCATTTGAAGCCAACTGCATTTGATGTCTGCTGTTGTGAAGTCTGCTGTGGTCTATGTGTTTATAACTTAATTCAGAAAGTAATAAATTTAATCACAAATTCTTGAGTACTTGCTCGACTTAAATGTTATAATTTGTAAGAAAAAAAAAAAAAAACAAATTAATATCGAATAAAAAATTGTTTGATGTGTTGTTTGTATAAGTTTTTAAGCTATTTTGATTGTGTTTTGTAATTCTCATTTTTTGAAAACTTTTCAAACATGAATGGTAAAGATCTAATGTTGAGTTGGTTGGCAGCCAAAGAAGTGCGATTCACTGGCATATCGACCACAAACGAATCTGCGTGTTGTACGTTAAAAATGCCCGGTTTTGGGTACACATTCCCTGATTTCATTAGAACACATACCGTTGTAGTAACGACAGACCAGTGAAAGATAGCCAATAATCAATAGAGTTGACTACCCTAGTGTCATCGATAAGTTTCTTCGCCCTCTCCTGTACGTCACGAGTAACTTCAGAATAAACTTTGAAGCAGCGCCCAATACATGAGTTTTGCATTCCATTTTGGGTTGAATAGAGGTAGAATAAATATTAAGGAGATCAGATAGAGTGAAGTAAGTCTTACACCGTCTTAAGAAACCGAGGCAATTGTATGCTTCTTTTGCGCTACTAAAGATATCAGTCCACCAAATATCACACTCGATTTTCATGCCTAGAACTTCAGAGTTGGGAGTGGTAAAGATCTACTGGTGAGTTAGCTTGGCAGCCAATGAAATGCAGTATACAGATTAGCTAGCCCACAAAAAGTAAATTAATTTTTAAAAAGGGAATATTTTTAATTATAAAAATATAACAAACATTAAATAATAAAATTATTTTTTATGGTTTATTTTGATATGTTCTAATAGTTGAGAATTAATATCCTGGCTAACAATATACATACGAGTACATACAAAATTTATTCTCACATAAGTTAATTACATTTTTATTATTATAATTAAACGATTTTCTATTGAGTTTTATATCGCTTTATGGAATACGATTTTCTGTGTCAAGTTTTTTTTCGCAGTAAAATATGAAATTTTATCTTACTGCGTAATACCTTTTTCTATATATTTTATTAATCTTATTGATCCAAAAAGAATACACTACGTTTAAGTAGTTTCATTTTCTTTGAAAATTACATACATACATATATTATATTGTTACCCAGCGACGGAAAGAAGCACTAAGCAGGCCTTCTGGAAGGCCTTACTTGGCATCTTGCCCTATTCCATTCTCACGATGTCCTAGCCAGCCAAGGCGTTATAAGTTCCCTTCTTACACAGGCCTGGTAGAAGGCCTTATTCACCCATGAAAGTGACAAAATATCAACTCTAAAAAATAGTGATTATTTTATTATGTTGAATTTTAGAGTTTTCTTTACATTTGATGACATGTTGTTGTTAACTATTTATTTATTTACTAGCTGTTTGTACCCGGCGTTGCCCGGGTTTCCCCAAAAAGAAGCATAAAAAAAGAGTCATTGAGTGCTTTTTTTCAATTATATACTTTTCGTTTATATACTTGTTCAGGAGTTTCTGACGCCCTTAAATCAGCTTGACGTTGGGCTTGCTGTGACCGACGATTGTTTCTTGCGCTTTCATTTTCAGCAACCCGTGACGAATGTCGACGCTGAGATTCAACATAGCGGCGAACCTCAGTCTGTTCTGATGTTTCGGCAGCTCGTAACAAACGCTGGCGTTCTGATTGATTTGTACGTCGCTCTTGTGCTTGCCGGGATGTTTCAGCACTTCTGGCATTTCGAATGGCAATGGCTTGTTTTGAAACTTTGCCTAAAGCTGATTTCTTTCTGCTCGGCATATCGGTAAAAGTGTGTCACTTTAAAAACTTAGTAAATTTTCGATGCTAATGAATTTGTATTTGTTTTGTTTTTATTTGTTGTTTTGGAAAAATGTATATTATAAGTGCTTTTGTGAGTTAATTTTGTTAACTTTTTAATGTTTAACTAATGTGTTTTTTGTTTGTTTTTATATGTTCCAAAAAAACAATAACAGATGTTTTTTTAATTAACGTGATAAAAGAGATATGGTAAAAGTACAAAAAATGGTGCATACTTTAGGGATTCTATTTGAAACATAGATGGGAAGTTTCCATTGATTTTAGTGGCATGTTATTTGTTTTTATTAAAAAAGCACAATTGAAATGGTAATGAAATGCACCAATTGATTAAAAACATCAATTATAATTGATTTCAAATCCATTACAAAAGTTATAGATAGAAAAACGCAATGCACCCGAATACTGATCCGTTAAATGTGACGAACTTTTAATATAAGGTATATTTATATTTGTGTAACGTTGTACCTGCTGTGAAAGATTAATTTCGAAGCAGTGACAAAACCATATTACAGATCTATATTCGAATTAGTAAAATATTTGCCAACATGCAAAAATGTGAGGAAGAAATATATTTTGATTGTTTTCACTATTCCATCTTTGATTTGTATTGCTTTAATTAATTGTGCTCCTAAAAGTATGCCAAATAATTTAAAATTTTGCACAGAGTATTACTGGTTTAAAAAGTGTTAATAAAAGTGGACTGTATTTTAGTTGATATATGACTTAAGGTATGCAGTGATAATTTTGTCAGTATGTTAGCTTTTGTTTTTGTGTAAATCATTGTGGGACGTATTTAAATCATATGGAAAGTGAAAAAAACAGTAGAATTTTAGCTGATGTTTAATTTGTTAAAATATTCAGCGGCGTTTAATTCAAGAAAGATATTTTAAAGATATAAAGTGGAATGTTAAAGAAAACAAACAACCAATATATTGTAAAATGTCGAATTGATAAAAAAGGTGGGCGTAAAGCCACTAGTCAATCAAGATGCGGTATGGCTTATATTGCCTTCCAGAAAACTCACTGTGTGCCAAATTCCTTTTGAATCGGTTACATCGTTTTGGCATGAAAACGACACAAACTAACAAAAGTGGGCGTAAAAAAGGCGGGGCATCAAATCCGAATGCGGTAAGGCCTATATTCACTTCCACAAAAGTTGCTATATGTATCCCATGTGAAATGGTAACAATCAACCAAATATTGTAACAAACAGGCAAATATATTGAAGAACATTGAATTTACAAAAGTGGGCGTAAAAGTGGCGTGGCTTCCAATCAAGATGCGGATGGCAAATTTTATGGTAATCGGTAAGAAACATTCAAATATAGTAACAAACATCCAAATACAGTAACAAACAACCAAATATATTGAAAAATCTGAAATTCACAAAAATTGGGCGTAAAAGGGGGCGGGGCATCCAATTGAGATGCCATTGGCGCATTTTTCATTCCAGAAAATTCTCTATCTACATGCCAAATTTCATTACAATCGGTTCAGTAGTTTTCTTCTGAAGCCGACACAAACAAACAAACAAACAAACTAACATGTCATTTTTATATATATATAAGGATTGATGTATACATACACATAATAAAAATAAAATTTTTTAAAGGGAGTAGGTAGGCCTTCCATTTGGCCTTCTTGAGAAGGCAAGCGAGCATGAGTACTAGATCTAAAAGAAGTTCTAGGAAAGTCTTACAGAGGGCCTTATAAATGAAGTCCTCCAAAATTTCGCCGCATAGCATAGCGTACTCGAGTATGTATGTGTGTGCATATTTTCCCAACTTCATTCTTAGATATTAATGCTTTATATGTCTGCCATTTGTTTCCTAATTAGAGAAATGTGTGTGTTAAAATACTTATATGGTATTTAGAATTTATTACACAAAGAATTTATTACAAAAAATATTTTATTTATTTATATCGTATAACTTTCTAATTAACGATGAAGAAATATACACTGAACAAAATTAATTTATCAGTTGAAAATATTAATATGCACAACTTTTAGTTACAGATTTAATCTCGTATTGAATTTCCTTTTAAAATTATTTATAGTGGCTTCGGTACTTAATGATTTTTCACTGGTCAGCCGCCTTCAGTGGCTATTTTAAAAAGTGGATAACGAATGATTTTTCTGCATAGCAGAACTCCGGCCATGGAAAGCATGTCGAAATGTTATTTCAATGAGTAAAGCTTTAGTTTCACTGCCAGCTGTCGCAGAGCCTTGTCATTTTCTGCTCTGGGTGTATTCAAAAGCGAGCTGTAACTGTACTAGAGAAAATCTTTAGCACGCTCGAAGGGTTCAGAACCCAAAAATATTATATCAGTGCAACCCTTATTAGTCATATTCAAACTCATGATGACAAAAGAATTAATTCTTTCACTTTGGACCGTAAAAAGTTTTAATGATTCTACTATATTCCAATAACTTATAATTTCTTTTATACACGTACACACATACACACATACAATGCATACAATGAAATTGTTATTATAAACGTACTTGACCCATCAGGTCGTATTTTAACTATTTTCTAAGCCTTCACAATCAAGTGTTTTGCAGCTGATATTATAATTGATGAGCTTTTTACTATTTCTGAATGTTTATCACGTATCGCTGACAGTATTGGTTCATAATTTTAATTTTTTTTTTTTTGATATTTCAATTACAAAAAGGATGTAAACGGTTGAAGTGTATTTTGGTTTTATGGCATTTTTTTCTCTGCTTATTTCTATTCTGTCAGCTTGTTGTTTGCAGAGTTGGGCAAAATACATGGTTTGCGGTATTTAAAATACAAAATACAAAATACTTGCTGATCATGTATTTAAAATACAAAATACAAAATACTTTCAGGTTATGTATTTAAAATACAAAATACTTACACATCATGTATGTATTTAAAATACAAAATACAAAATACTTCCACGTCATGTATGTATTTAAAATACAAAATACAAAATACGTATTTGTATTTCAAATACGTATTTCAAATACTGCCCAACGCTGAAGATGTATTCACTTTACAGGTGGTGTTACTAACACAGGCTCACACAATTCTTGCTAGTGAGAGGCACGTACATACGTTGAAAATTGTTCGCCCTTATGTTGACTCCCAATGCAAAAAGAACCATGCTATTTTTTTATTGTTAAACTTGTTGTCGTAACAGTACTACCTGCAAAATAAAATCGCATTGTGAAAAAATGCTTTAGAGTTGACAGCTGAATTGCGTTGATGCCAACTCTAAGAATTTGTATAGTTACGTTTTTTAGCGATTCTAGTTGTTGGTTATTGGTTTGACGCATGATACATTAAGGATAATCACGATGGGTAGTGCAAAGTGTGCAAACGATGCAAATGTGTGCAAATATACACACATTTGCACAACATAACAACAAAATGTATGTATTTGCAATTTGCTTAATTTTGCTTCGTTTGGACTAAAAAAACCATGAGCAAAGATAGTACGAGTAGTGCATATTTTATCAATTGCAAACGAAAATAAACAATAACTTGTGACATACAGACTATCATATTTTTATGTGTAGAAAAAGAAAATTTAATTTTGTAACTAATTTTAATTTAATTTAAAAAGTTTTAGTCTTCTTTTTTTAATTTATTAGTAAATAATAAATTTATGAATTTGTAACTTGACATCTGAGGTCAGTGTTGCCAGAATTTTTGATGGCTGCCACATTTTTGTGAACAAAATTACATGCTCTTCACAAAAATGCAATAAATTTAAAAGTACGCTCACGAAGTACACTAATATGCACAGCAAATTTGCAAAATGCATATTTGCACAATCACCATCGTGATTACCCTTATTATAAATAGATCAAAATGCAAACAACCATCACCGCACTATCCTACACAGTCGCGCGATTTGCAAAATTTGACATGTGTGCTAAAAATGTATAGTAGTGTGGACTAAAAATGCAACTGTGTGACAGATTTTTTGGCAAGTCGTGCGATTTGTAAAATTTTATGAAAATTTTCATAAAATGATAGTTTTCATGCGATCAGAGGAGTATTTATTGTCAACCAGATGTTTTGGCATCAGATTTCTATGATAGTGTGGCACCTACAACACCACTTTGAAACGATTTTTTAAAGTCGGTCAGATTTTTGCAAGATTTTCCTGTGAATGAATCGTACGATTGTGTAGGATAGTGAAGCACGGCCTTAAACTGACAAAATATATTTTGTTAACTATGTTTTTAAAATACAAAATACTGCCATTTTTTGTATGTATTTAAAATACAAAATACAAACTACTTCTATTTATTGTATGTATTTAAAATACAAAATACAAAATACTTGCAGGACATGTATTTAAAATACAAAATACTTTCAGGTTATGTATTTAAAATACAAATACAAAATACGTATTTGTATTTTAAATACGTATTTCAAATACATGTATTTCAAATACTGCCCAGCCCTGGTTGTTTGTAATGACCCCTAATAAACTGACTTTGAACACACAAATAGAAAAACTGTAAAGAAAAACTGTTGAAAATAAAAGTAATTATGATATAAAGTACGCAAGGATGTAGTTTGTATCTACTCAAAGTATTTTATGCAATACTTTTTATTATATTTTCTTTTGTATTTGTTGTCTTTAGCTTTTCTGCTGTTCCTGAATGTTGAATAAATAAGTATCATATTATTGGCTACAAAAAACTTTGCTTATTATTGACCTTTTTCTATAAAATTCAATATTTATTTTTCAATTTTGGGTTTTATTGGACGTAAATGCAAAGATATTGATAAAGTTTTTCTTTTCTTTTCTTGACAAATCAGAAAACAAACCCTTGTATTAAATATATAATTCGATGCTCTTCCAAGATTTACTTTGTTAATGCTTTTCTTACTACATATAAAATACTAAAACCATTTGAATAAATATCGATATAAATGAAAGAAAATATATAAATTGATTTGTTAGCAAATTACTTTGGGTTCCAAAAGAAAGCTATTGCTTTAGGCGTAAATAATATTTGAATGAAATGAACAAATATGGGTGAATCACATTTCTTGTATTTATATTGAGATTTATTTATTTATTTAACTTTTGATTTAAAAGTATTGAATTTATAAGAAGTATTGAAAAAAAAAAATTCCATGAAATTTACAATTCAACACCAAAAAAAAAAAAAATTAATTTGAGATATCGAACGTGACCTTTCTGTCTCAAAACCTTCTTATCCTTGTTGTGTTTTTCTTTACTATTTTCATATTAACCATTTTTTTAATAATTTTGCGTCTCTTAAAATTTAGTTGATAATACAATTTGTGTATGTACTTAAACAGAAATGTCTTACGATGAACTTTATGAAGCTTTTTCCACATACAGTTTATTCTTCTCCGCTGGTGCTGACCTTCTTGATCATCATAAGCTCAAATTTATATCTCAAGTTTACATACGTCAAGTTTTCGTAATTATGTTTTAATTCAAATAGAATATAGATTGAGACATTTATTTAGCTTTCTTCGTTTTTCCACCAGCTAAATTGAAACTCGATCAAGGAAACTTGACGGCTGTGAAGAAGCACTTATATCGTATTTTCCCATTTTTTCAAAGTAACGTTCAATACATATTTTTTGTTAGGACCAGCACTCAGGGAATTACCCCTATTTAGGCAGTGCATTGTATCAGAGCTAGGAGTATAGAGGAAGTAGTGTTTGTGGACATTTGATTCGAACATCACACTAGATTTTCATGCCAAAACATCAAGTGACTATAAAACAGTATGTTCTGTCCTTCGACTGATAGATAAAATTGATACAGAAGGTCATTAAGAAAAATAAATATTATGCTAGGAGAAAGAACGGAGCCTTGCGGTAACACTGAATTAATCTTGAACTCATTTGATGAGATCCCATCTATAACAACTCGTATAGTGCGATCATTGAGAAATAACGATTATAATCGACTGATGCCAAATGGTACCAGAGGCAGGCCGAGAAAACAATTTTATGATATTCAAGCTTAAAATAATGTATATACAGCGATAAATGAAACCGTTCCGCACACAGTTGAGGAAGCTTTTTAAAGCAACAGCAAACATTTTTGGCAGAAAGCCATGGAAGAGGAATTTGGACCATGACTGATTTACCCAAGGTCACAAGGCTATACCATGTAAATGGGATTTTAGTTTAAATAAAAGTAAAAACGACAAAATTGAAAATAACAAAGCACGTCTAGTTGTCAAAAGTAGCAATCAAAGGTTCCGTATCGACTTAAAAGAAACTTTATCTCCAGTTATACGATACTCATCAATAAGATTGCTTTTAGCATTGGCGGTCAAAAACAAAATGCATTTACACCAAATGGACGTACGTACAGCATATTTAAACAGTAACTTAAGTTATGATATTTACTTAAAACAGCCAACACATTTTGTAAATAAAAACACATCGACACAAGTTTTACTTTTGCAGAAAGCGATTTATAGCTTGAAGCAAAGCGGTAAAGAATGGAACTGCAAACTTGACGGCATTCTAAGAAAATTAAAGTTTGTACCATGCAACAATGAATCTTGTTTGTATAAGGGTACAATAAGAGGAAATCTAGTGTTGATCGCAGTGTATGTGGACGATTTAATTGTTGCGTGCAGTAACATATCAGTTATTCAAGCAAATTGCCGATAATTTCGAAGTGAATGATAATGGCGTCCTAACGAATTTTCTAGGGATGGAATGAGGGCAACACAGGGCCAATTAAGTTAAGCAAGACTCAATATATTCGGGATCTTTAGGAGCAATATGGTATGGAAAAATGTAATCCGCTATCTGTGCCATTAGAACCGGGATATCAAGTAAACTGTTATGGCGATTGCGAGAGGATGTACCTAGAATATCTACTAGAGCAGATATATTGCATTGCACTCTGTGTCAAAAATGGCTCAACGTAATTCTAATCCCCACATGGAGCACATGGTAAAGCTCAAACATATATTGCTATATTTGAATGGTACAAGGGATTTGAAATTAATTTATAAATTAAACGACAACAGTCTCGAAGGATTTGTCGATGCTGATTCGGGAGTAGATGTATTGAACAGAAAATCTTATACAGGATTTATATTTTACTATAATGGTTGCTCTATTACCTGGAAATCAAGAAAACACTTAGCTGTATGGAGGTTGAATATATGGCTGCTTCTGACGCTGCAAGGGAAGCTGTGTATTTGAAACGACTTTTAATGGAAGTAGATCTATATAGAGAAGATTATGTTAAGTTAAATGTTGATATCCAAGGTGCTCAAAAACTAGGTGAAAATCATATTTAACACAAGAGGTGCAAACATATAGATATACTGTAGCACCACATTAGGAAATTGGTTAAAAAAAATAGAGGTGTAATTAATGTATTGTCCAACGGCAGACATGGTAGATATTTGAACAAGGAATTTCTCAAAGATTAAACATCTTAATTTTATTAATTTGTTAAAATTGGATTAAACTTGTATAATAGTTAAAACAATATTCACATTGAAGCGGAGTATTAGAAATCATAGTAGGGCTGTACAATGTAATATTTTTAAATTTCTTAACTTTCATCCTTTTTAGTCATAAATATTTTCTTTTATATATTTAAATAAATGTAATTTGATTTACCAAATGTCTTTCCAATCGATCATAATTTTCAACAATAATTAACACCAATTGAGACGACCAATCTTTCTTGGCACTTTACTATACCTTCTGTATTGTACACATGATCGATTGCTAAAATATTTTTATTATTCTTGGGATTTTATGGGTATTTGGAAAATGGCCTACACGATCGAAATTAAAAATTTTATGGAGAAAAAAAATTCTGTAAACGTTTTTTTTTAATATGAAATACTTTCATTTTATTAAATCAAACTTTATGAATGATATTGTATCGCACTTATATAGAAAATTATTCACAGTCAGCGGAAGACATTGCAACGTGTTTTACTTCGAAAAGAATTTTTCAATATATTAAAAATCAGTCTCATTTCAAAAAGTGTTTTAAGATAGCTAACGCTTTATATGCATTATCTAGTACTAAATAAGTAATTTTAACAGAAAAAAAAAACAGTTTGGGACACGTAACATGTAACAATTTACAGTTGTAGTTGTGTAACGCATAATTTGATTCAGTTCACAATTTTACAATTTTAATGCATGCTTTCAAATACCTGACAATAAAAAACTTTATGTCATAATTTGACATCATATTGGCACAGAACAAACAGAAGCATTTTTTTTTCATAATTTTACAGCCTGGTCCACGATGTCGACCGCTATCGGTCGCTTGCTTTTGTGACGACAAACAGCTGATTTGCGCCCCACTAAGAATTTCAGAACGACAAGTCGATCGACAATCAAAGCGAGCTATAACGTAAGTATTTTCATACAAATTTGCGCCCTACTAAAAAATATTGTGCGACAACAACTGTCAAAATCAGTCACTTGCTTTTTGGTTGTCGACAGGGAAATTAATTTGAAAAATAATTTAAAAAAATTGTTATTTTATACATATGTATGTACTTGTATATACATTAAGGGTGTTCTTATTTTTAAATGTCGGATTTTTATAATCCGCCGGGCAGATTATTGTTCCTTTGTGCTACAAAAGTATGTAAATCCAATTTGGAGTAAATCCGATAACACTTAATGGACCCGGAAACGACTTCAATATACCTCTACAGAGAAATTTTTTAAAAATTTTCGACACAAAATCAAGAGTTTATATTTTTACCATCTCCGATTTTAATGAAATTTGACGTATATACGCTACTCTTACGTGCGTAACGCATGACGAAGGAATTAGTTCGATACCTCTTATGGTTCCGATTTTATTTCCGTCTAAACTTCTGGGCCATTTTTGCGAAAAGTTCGTATTTTTTGTGCCACCCCCCTGTGGATATTTTAGTAGTTGAATTAACGTTAAAATTTCAAAAGTTAAAAACTTTAAAATTTATTACTTTAAAACTCTTTACTGTTTGTGTAAGCTATTCCTAGAAATTGTGTATTCCTCCGCTACAGTCGCTGCTGATAACGGAACATATTTGCAAACATTGTGATTAAACCGACAAATGACATTGTTGTAAAAACCGTGATTTAGTTTATTTTTTTCATTTGTAATGTAAGTGTTGATCGGAGTAAAGAGAGTTCTTAAGAGTAAAATTAATTAATTTGCAATTCAAGTGGTGTTAAGTTATAAAATCATATACAGGCATCTTCCAGAAAAGTAAATGAAGTTTAGTTTTCAAACTTTCTATTTTTTGATTTTTTGCAAAACCAAAAGTTTGCTGTTCGTAATGAATATACGTATTATAAATTCCATACGAAAACATAAATAGTGATTGTGATCTGTCATTTTTATGTAAAATTGAAAATAAGAAGTTTGAAAAGTAAACTTCATTTACTTTTACTTTTCTGGAACATGCCTGATACATATAAGAATTAAGATGTCGAAATCGACTGCGGGAAATTCACCAAGCACTTCAATCGTTACAACACGTAAGGCCATTGAAAATTTAAAATAAATTGATTTGGGTGTAAATGTTTCTCACCAGTCCTATTAAGTCCTATTTTACAATATGCGCTTTGTTCTTCTTTTAGCAAAGCAAAGTCAAAATTGGAAATCGAAGCAGTTCAAATTTTTTGGCATTAAACACGTATACCGATTTGAGAAGGTCATAAGTGTGTTGTCAAATTATTAAAATTATATGAAAAGTGGAAAAATATTCAAAAAACACTCCCAGAGAAAAGATCAAATGCCCAAAAAAGCGGTCGATACTATTCGAATTTAATAGACTTTAAAAAATACTCCTTATGTGATTTTGTATCAGAGAAAACAATGTATTTCTTCAGTCGGTTTAGTTTATCCCTGAAATTTCTAGACTTTGATCCCTCAACTTGGGAAACATCATTTGAATTTCAGGAAGGTTGGACATTCTGAAAGGACTTATTTGTTGTAAATGACACTGCTGAAAGAGGCATTAAATTCATACAAGACTAACAGAATATTAACCAATGATGAAGAGGAAAAACAATTTTTGCTTCAGGTTTTTGAGACTTACCGACAGAAATATCCATCCTATAGAAAATCTGATCTAATATTAAATCCATAATTTTAAGAAATATACATTAAAAAAAACCCTTATACTAAAATTCATTAAAAAAAATATGGTAAATATATCCCTCGGCTCAAGTAAAACGTTAAATTTAAATCCTGTAAAAAATAGTAAATTTTTGTAACTGAGTAAATTTCTTTCGAGTGCAGATATAGAAACTAATTTTATTCAAATCAATTAAAATTTGTTCGAAAAAATTATTTAAAACTGTCATTTTGTTCTTTTTACTTTTTGCAAATACATAACAACGACATCGCAAATGAAAAATAGAAGCTATGTCATTTTAAGCAATATTTGTTAAATGTAGACTGAAAGAATTCAAATGACACCAATATTATTAATATCTGATGATGAACTCTAAAATTATTCAATCTTGATTATGACGAATTTTCGCAAAAATGGCCGAGATGCCCAAGTTTAGACGAATATACAATAGGAACCATAAGAGGTATCGAACTAATTCCTTCGCCATGCGATACGCGCGTAAGAGTAGAGTACATACGTCAAATTTCATTAAAATCGGAGATGGTAAAAATATATACTCTTGATTTTGTGTCGAAAATTTTTAAAAAAATTTTCTATAGAGGTATATTGAAGTCGTTTCCGGGTCCATTAAGAGTTATCGGATTCGCTCCAAATTTTACCTAATTAATTTTTAAACATAAAGGAACCAAAATCAGGCCGGCGAACTGGAATCAAAACATTTTGAAATTTCACCATACTAATAAGAACACCTTTAATATACATACATGTGTATGAAATAATTTTAGAAAATTTCATGATGGGAAATTGGTAGGTATTTATGTATGTATGTAAATATGTATGTATGTACATATATTAATAAAAATATTGTTGTACAGCTAATAATTATTGATTAGCAAACACATTGTTCAGCATTAAAAAGCCAAATCTAAAGCCATTGCAGGTTCTTGTTGAATTTGTGAAATGAACACAATAGCAAAAATTATTTTGTCGTAAATTATTTTTCACAAAATTGATTTATTGAAAACATATGCTTTGTTTTTACATTTGAAGCAATGCATATTAATGAGGTGAGCTTACTAGCACAGCTGACTCAGATAGCTTTATATCAAATTTTCATACTAACTGATAAAGTTTTACAGCATACACAAATAATTGTTACAGTTTGCAAAGGATTTTTAAGAAATTGTTAAATTTATTTGATTGTTTCAATAAAAAAGCGAGTATTTTATACCAACAATATACTAGTTGTTTTTTGTTTGTTGTACTTGTTATCGAAGTGTGCATACCTGGTAGTTGTGCCACGTTCAAATGGCCATATTTATGGCTCAACTAAAATGGAATATTTGATGTGGCAATATAGTCTTTTGACAATGATTACGTTAAACACGTAAAGCCAGACGACCGACAAGTCGATATTTAGTGGGGCGCTTAAGCGATCCATAGTGAGTGACTTGCTGTCGCTCGCTGAAGTTGTCGATCGACATCGTGGACCAGGCAGTTAAACTGTTTCCGTGAAAGAGCTCAAAATAAATTTGATAGTTATTTAATTTTATCCGGTTGGACTTATAGATTTTTTTTTTTTGTTCTTAGGAAAGGAAAAACATATACTTTGTATAAAACTTTTATCATATTTTCTATCAATTTAATACTATTGCAAAATAAAATTGTCATGATTCTTTTAGCTTACGTATAACAACATTTTTTTGTTTTATTAATATATTTTTTTTTTGTCTTTTATTGTTATGGCGTACAAATGTTACAACATTTCCAACAGTTATTTATTATATTGTGCCATCAATAATATAGCTTGAATGTAGTGGTGGAACGTAAAGCAATATTTCTAATAGTAACAGCCGTAAATAAAAGGATATTTTATAAATGCCACAACTATCCAAAAAGTTAAAGAGAAATAGTATATTTCTTCAACCTTTAAGAAGAAATAATTTTAAGGTTGCATGCTAATATACATATGCTTTGAAAACGAAAACCTACGCTATCATTAAAACATCCATCCACTTAAAGTTCATATGTGAAGGATTTTTGTATCACTTTTTTAATTTGATTCTTTACAAGGACATTTCTCAACAATGAATTACCACGAGTATATTGTTGGAAATTCCTTTTGTTCATGAAAAGAAACCTACAAAAAAATACACATGTATTTTACTGTATGAGTTTGTGTTTTTTTTTTTTTTGGTTAGCCCATTGATCTGTCTTTTCGTCTGTCTATTTATGTATGCATGTGTATACAATTTCGTACATTTCATATACTGTAAGTGGCTAAAATTGAGTACAAATTTTACTTTTTCCATTAGTTATTCATTTGTTGTGAAAGCTTTTTTTTTGCTTGCTTACTTGATATTTTACAGCAGTTCTGTTGTTATTTGTTTTTTTTTGCTTATTTCCATTTTTTTTCTGTATTTTTTTAACTAAAATTGTCTAGAAATGAGATTTCCGTTTCAATTTCATTACTCTCAATCTTTCACTGTAAATTGTGGTTTCGACATGTTAAACAAAGATCTTGCATATTTTATTTTAGTTAAACAAAAATATTGAATTGCCAAAAGGTGTTGACGGGTTAAATGGAACGTAAAATTTAAGAACTAAAAAAAAATGTTTTAAGTCAAGAGATACAAGTAAGGATGCTAAGAAAGTAATTTAGTTTAACTGACGAAGAACATTACTGAGGTGGACAGTAGTGTTCCATGCCAAGTTCAGGATTTTAGTAAGTACGTATATATGTTACACGATATAGCTCGAGCTGTTTTCATTTACTGTTATGGTGTTTACACTTGTAGGTGTCTCCAACTTGTTTCGAGAGTGTTTTACAGTTTAACAGCCTGTTTTTTGAAAATGAATTTTTGTATACGTTCTCATAAAAAACGAACGAAACCACTTTTACGTTTTTATAAAACATTCATTTTCATGTGAGTGACGAAAAAGCTTTATTTATTTTTCATTGTATTTTTGGTTCTTATAAAATGAAAATATCTGTAATAACGATAGCAAATGTCAAAAACAAAACAATAAGTAAAAGGCTATCGTTTGAAAAATTCACACAATAATAACAAGGAAATGTACGTACATAAATAAGTATTTATGTATTAATGTATTTAAAAAAAGTTTGAAACATATGTACATACATATATTATAATTGTTTTATTTATTTAAATTTACGGAAAGTTTTATTTTTTAGGCTCCATGAAAAATGGCCCTGAGCTAAATATTAAAAATCGATTTACTTTATAGCCACAAGATTTTTGGGGTATACATACTTTTTGAAAAGATTTATGATAAGAAGAAGAACTTCAAAAATCGCCCCAAAGTTTCGGATTGACAAAAAAAAAAAAAAAACAACTCGAATTTTATGACCCAATTTTTCTTATGTATATCTGAGTGAATTTTTTTAATTTTTAAATATTGAAAAAATTTTTCCTAATTTTTTGATAAATTTTTATTAAAGTGACGAATAATACTAAAATTAAAAATGGCCCCAAATAAAATAACAAAAAATTGTAAATTGCACCAAAAGTTTTTATTTTTGTTTTTAACAAAACCTTCTGGGTGCATTTTTCATTGGTTATAAACAAAATGATATATTTGGCACTGATAAGTAAAGACTCCCCGAATAGTTGGTATTCCGCCGTATTACAGATTTTCTCCACCATTGAATTTCCTGAAACGACAATGCTTTCCAAAGACAGCATTCCTGTCATTCGGCCACAAAATCGTACATAATAGAACAGTGTGAGAATTTGTTTAATTTTTTTTTGCGATCTCAGTGCACTTGAGGGAGTTAATTTTTTTGGGTTATAGCTCGTTCAGCAATTTTTCCATTTAAAAGAAAAAAATAAATTATTGGACCACTTTTAATTTTTTGTTCGGTGCTATTCATAATTTTTCAGCTTGTGAAAATTTTTCAATTCGGGCCATTTTTCATGGAGCCTTTTTTGAACTCAAGATTATTTTTTGTAAATAAAAAACATTTGATTTATAGAGTTAACACCAAACACAGTACGTTTATATGAGAAAAAAAATTTAAATTTATGAAAACGAACGCATTGGCAATAATGTTCCTAACACGAAATTTCGTGTGAGAAGACTTTTGTTTTACAAAAGCGGGCTGTAAATTTTAAATGATTAGTTTTTCAAGTGTTGAGAACGTCAATTAACTTCTGTGGGAAGAATTTATGCACAGTGATAGCAAATCTTTACTCAACGAGAGCAATGTGCGGTTTATCGGAGTTGAAACCAATAAAGACCTACAAAAGTATGGCTAGACAAAAGTCATCCATAAGACCACAATTAAATACATCTAGGAGAGAAAGTCAGTAAGATCATATAACTTTATGCATTATTTTAAACATCCTGTAAAATATGTACATATCATTCATTTAATTTTAAACTGTTTTCAATCAAATGATTTTCCAAACCTATAAGGACATTTTCCATAAAAGCTTTGGTTGTTATTTTATTGCACTGGTGACTTTATTCATACAATTCGTAGTATGCGCGATATCATTTAAAATTGTAGCATATAGTTTTGGACTAACAAATTATTTGGCGTATGGTGCGTATAAGTGTTGTAAAAATATATTTTATTGTGACAATGAAATAAACAGTTATACAGCATATTTATTAGGTACAATATGGAAAGGCCGGAAAATATTGTTTCATTAAAATTGATATATGTATGTATGTACCTGTAAATTTTAGTAAATATGAAAGTCATTGTAATTGTTATTATATTACATACATTTTTTATGGTTTGCATTTATCGAGGCAATTTTTCCTTTTTTTATTGCTTTTTAATTAGTTATTTAAACAAGAATAAACCATTTGCGCAAATTGCAAACATATACCATGTATTTTTTTTTTTTACCTAAAAATTATTATATAGACATGGTCGAGTAAAGATAGGGAACATATCCATATTTAAAAAGAAAACGTGCACTTTGTTAAGCTCAAGATCATTTTATATAACTCGGTTTAACATTTTCACAGTTATTAAAAACGTGACTATAAAGTCTGAACTCGATTCAAAGGTGAATCTGAAAGCTGAATTTAATATTTTTTCAAATATTTTATATATAGGATTTTGCATACTAAACCGATGTCTTTAATTGTATTTACACTACGCAACTTTGTTGTATGTAACTCGCCATTTATTTGTGAGAAAGACAGAGAAAACATATGTTAACACTCTCATTTTAAATAAAAATAGCATGCAATAAAGTTGCAGAATACAATATTTTTAAACTTGAAAGTGAAACTTTTTCTAATATCAGCAAACAAGGTGCCTCTGTGGCTGATAGGTAGCAATGCTAGCCTAGTAGTCCGGATGTTGTCGGTTCGATTCCGGCAAGAGATCCTGGGTGTTTTCTGCAGACAAGCTAAGCTTATCCCTTTTTAATTTTAAATATACAACACAACACACTTTGCAATATTGAAAATTTTCAGTAATCGTGATTAAAATATTAATGCGGAAAATTAATAAATTTCACGTTAAAAAAAAAAAAATAATAAAATCCTTGGACATGTCACAAAAAAACAAAGATTCTTAAAAACATGCAGTTAATGAAACTTGACACAGATGTTTATTTAAAAATTTCATGACAATTCGAAAAACCACTTAAACAACTGTTTGTATTTTTTATTCGAGATGTATTTAACGAAAATAAAGAATAGCAAAAAAAAAAAAAAAAAAAATTGGATCAATTAGCTTCATCTTCATTGCCATTTGTTTATTTTGTACCCTCCAGTAAGAATTGACATTGTTGAGTAAATAACGCACTATTATGAACATATAAGTATTGTGCACATACACACAAACATATATACATATATATCTGAATGTTCATTATCATCATGCTGGTTGTTATTTGGCAATGGATTTTTTACAAATATCAAGGGTCATTGAAGTAAGTCGCAGACTAGAACATGTCATCCAAACAGTCGTACAGCTTCACATACTACTACACTTCCGTGGACATTAGGGAGATCGATCGAATATTATTCGGCCGGTTTTAACCGGTTTTTTAGGTTTCACTGAAGCCGGGTTTTTTTAAATATGCACTTTTCGAATATCAAATAAACCGGTTATTTTTATACGATTAACCGGTTATTTGAAACAGGTACAATTGCTTACATTTTTCTTATTTTTATTGCAAATATGCAGAGTAAATCGTAATGGAAATATTTTGGAAGATTTTTTTTATTTAGACAAGTGTCATAAGAGATCTGAAAGACTTGAAAAATTACTTAATGGCTTGTATTCTATAAACCCAACAAGCACGCTAAGAGAAAGGTCATTATCGATTTCAAGTTTTATAAAAAAAAAAGAAAAAAAAAAAAATATATATATATATATATACATATATACATATATGTACTTCAAAACTTCTACTAGTGACTACTTCAAAACGTGAACAAAGCTTAAATAAAGGCTGTAAAACGTGAACTTTTTTCAAACGTTTAAATTTAATTTTCTAAAAATTTAGGGTTACCCGCTGAAGAATTTTTGAAGTGAATATCCATGCGCTAAAATCATTTTTATTATGTTATATAAAGCCTTTGAATGAAATAATTTTAACAGATCCTTTTTTATTAAAGAAATTTTTAATTTTTCAGGCTTAAGTTCGTTTTCTCTAAATTTAATTTTATTATAAATTAAATTATTATTTAAATTAGAAAGAAAGACAAATCTAGTGGCTCTTAATACTTGAAACAGACAAAAAAAAAGTTTTTTGACTGCGCGGAGGGTTGAACTGACATCGACGTTTCGAGACTAACCACAGTCTCATCATCAGAGTTGTCTACCGCTTAGACCTCACTGCCACCACGGCAGTTGCAATCAGACCAGTTAAAGATCCTCTACATTAATTAAATCTGCTGAATTACATGTAAGTCCTACACTACAGCTTTTTATAATTTTTAATGGGTTGGAACTTTACTATACTTGTTTCAAAGTCTATCTTGTTCAAGTTGAGCTTTATTCTAGTGTCTTTTATTTCATCCTTTTTTATTTTAAAAATTATTTATTTCTCTTACAAAAAGTAGAATCGTAATATAAAACAAACGACAAAAGAGACTGAAAAAAGTAATAAAAATTGCAATCTAAACCGTGAACAAAATCAAAAACGTAAACAGCCTCGGTAAAAGTTAGTGCACGTTTCTTCGAGTTCAGTATATATATATATTTATATATATATATATATATATACATATATATATGTATAATAAATAATATGTATAAGTATAAAAATATAAGTATGAACTTATGTACTTATGAAATGTAAACTTAGGTAATTTTTTATTTACTTACTGTTGTGAATTCCTTTATTTTATATAAATAACCCTTATTTTTTAAAAAATTTTTTATATATTTTAATAAAATAATCGGTTAACCGGTTATTTTTTATATTTTTGGCCGAAAACCGTTTTTTTTAATGCAACTCTTCGAAATATTTGAAAACCCGGTTTTCGGATAATCTCGAATAATCGATCTTCCTAGTACACATGCACAAACACATAAGTGTATGAAAGCTTCATTTTATTGTAGCAGATACAATCACATGATGAAACTTGCAAAATCATGTATGCTTGTAGTTGTAAAAATACTAATTGAGTCATTTCCTGTATAAGAACAAACATTTACCGTTACGTTGCCAGTGTTCTGAATCTGTATTTACAGTTTAGTTTAGTATTTATGTCTATTTGCGAGTAGATGTGTCGTTATGTTCTCACTTTAATTCACAGACAGGTACACATACATATACACATAAATACTAGGGTTGTCAATTACTCGAACTTATATTTGATTAAGGAAAAAAAAAAACGAAGTATAACATCGTCTGAAATCGCTGAACTTTCACATCTGCTAAATAAGAGTATAGAGGTTTTCGCTTATTGTTATTTAATTTCTTTAACGTAACATATGGATGGGTTTTGTCACATCATGCAGCAGTAATTTGGTACAAATCTGTTAGCTTTAAAATCTATTTCTTTATCTCAGTAATAACAATAACAACTATTTAATATGTTCTTTATATTATATCCGCCGTACAATATTGATTTATTGAGGCATCTCATAGAACACAATTCAGATCGAAAGTGGTTTCAATTCAAAAAGTAGAGTTTTTAGAAAACCAAAGAAATAAAATTTTGTTGGTAAGCAAATATAACTTGAAATTCAAAATTAAATGGAAAATGATTTTCTACTAAATTTATAGTAAAAAACATGCATACTTTTAGGAGCGTAACTATATTTTTTATTTTATTTTATTATTATTCGGAAATAAACCAAAATGTCCTTACAGGTTAATTAATAATTTTTAATTTACAAATACATTTAATTACTCTTTACTTTCTAATAGCATTCGAAAATTATTGTCAGACAAAAATAAACTATAATTAAAATAAGCCTTTCATGTTAATATTAAAGCTAAATTAGAGCTTTGTTAGTTAAAATAATTTAAACAAATACTTATGTGTATAAAAAATATTGTACATGAAAAATCTAAATACAAAATAAACGGAATCTGAAGACCGTAAATTTAAAACGTTTGGAATATAAATAAAAAATCTATACCAATCCGTTTGGAGTTGCCCGATTAGAAGGGTTTTTCTACCACACAGAGCAACACAATTGTATATTTTGGATTTATTTATTTTTTTTTTTTTAAATATATAGCTGATCTCTTTCTTTTGTTGATTGTAAGGCATTAGTTTTTTTCTGTAGCAGCTCTAATTTAAATAAAATTTATTCGACAATTATAACTGAGGGGCTAAAAACCAAAAGTGTTCAAGTACCAAAACTAAAATTAATCAAGTTTGATGGAGGAATCAGCACTTAATATCTATTGTTATAGAAAAATTCAAACCTGTGTAATGACTTTAAACTGGCATCTATAGTTATTTTCCTGCGTTGCTTATACTTGTCCACGGTGATCTGAAAACAATTTTGTACACCCAGAAAAGAGATTGTTTGAGAAATCGTTAAGCCGATAAAATATTTTTTTATAGACTTTTACTTTAGCTAATGCTGTGTTTTATAAATCCGTAAAAAAATTCAGCCCATTACTATAAGACCACAATTGTAATGAAAATATGTTTGTGAGAATTCTTAAATTAATTAGGTCAACCAAACCTATGTTTTTGCTAAAAAGTTATTGGTTTTTCCTACTAAACAACTTTTATTTTTAAATTTACGTACGTATAAACAACGAAATTATATCGGTTGTTGCAACTTACTATTGATTAGTTTTTTATCTTAAGTTATATCAGCAAATTAAAATTTAATGATAAGTTTTCTTTAATACTCCTGACCAATTATTTGGTTTGCATAAGCAATTATAGTAAGAAATTATTTTTACTCAATATTTGTCGGTTTTAATATTACTGTGTGCGAAATGAATTTTTAAGCCAATTAGTCTGGGATTACAATGGAATTACTGTGAGTAGTATACCTTCCCGGGGGGAAACACTATATTTAACCATATATTTTCATTTAAAATAAATTAAATTAAATTATATTAAATAAAATTTTAGTTTGTATGTTAGTCACTTCTTCTAGGCAATTAGTTGGCAACTGTAAGTATATCTTTAATCACATCTACTTCTTATCAACTAATTTCTATATTTATTTTAACTATTCACGATGTAATTAAAATAATAAAAAATAAGTCATGTAATGATTTGTTTCAAAAATTATAAGTGTAAAAATTAAAAAAGGTGCATTGAAGGTTTTTGTATTCTGTAGTAGAAAATATCTTAAACGAGTTTAAAATTATTATGATAATATTATTGAAACATTCTCCTATTAAGCTGAAGCCACTCATAATTTCTTGCACGTGTCTTGGCGATTCGGAGAGCTTAATATAAAATATTCGTGTTGTTTAGCACAAGCTCAGAACCTACAAGCTGAGTTGAGTGGGAAAATTGAGCATAGTTTTCGTTTAAACGATTGAAAAGTGACAGCAAAACGAAATCATTTGTAGGATACGAAAATGGGCACTGTGCCAAATAGGGGAAAGATAACACACTCACACACATACACACACACTCAATCGACTACACTCACATGCCTTTGTTTGCTTTGTATAGTTTATTCTGTTACACCAACAAGATTAAGCCTTTAGCTGATAGCAACACTAAATATTATTTTCAAAATATACTGGTGAATATAGAAAAAGCGAATAAAATGAAAAAAAAAATATAAGACTTTTTAAAGAGAGCAATGTGTAATATATTTACTAACATACACACACACAACATTTTAGAGTGTTAATTGAGCAGGCTCCTAAAAGTAGGCTTTCTATATAAGCGAAAAAGTATAATAATGAACGTCCGTGTATGTGTGTTTGTGTGTGCTGGATATGAAAAATTATTCAAGCCTATGAATATTTTGAGTAAATTTTTTCTCAGTTTTAAATAGGAAATGAGCGTAAAACTGGCTAAAATTATTCAAATGGTGGGGGTAACAACAAACAACAAACCAAAACCATGTGATAATGATGACGATAATAATGGCTTTGGTTTTAAAGAGAGTTTTGTTAGTGTAAATGCGAAAATTGATATGAAAGTACAAGAAATAGAGAATATATATTTATTTCAGTTATCATCATCATCACATGGTTTGTACTATTTAGCTTCGTCTCAATATTGCTGCTGCTTTAATAAAATTTTGTTGTTGCTCTTTGTAATTGCGTTCTCCAAAAATGAAATTATTGAAATGTATGGAAACGATGAAAACCGATGTTGTTTGTAAATTGCTTCTGCTTCTGATTTGTTTTTTTTTTCTATCTTAGCCAGTTGTATTTTTTTTTAAATATTGCTTTTGCTGTAAAAATTTTGTTTCTGTTTTCAAGCTAAAATTTTTCCCTCTATATGTACAATTTCGTATGGCAACGTTATCCAGTGTTGTTGTTGTACAACAAAGTGTTTCACTAAAAGTCGGCTATATATGCTTTCATTAAATAACTAAACTAGTAGTGTGTCACAGAAGAGTGCAAACGTAGCACAGAAACACAGTTTCAAAGAAGACTATTTAGAATAACGTTCCACGTACGAATATACATACTTATATGTATGTATTTATGTTTGTAATTATTTGTCAACGTATATACTTCATATGAAACTCTAAATGGAGTACACAAAATAAAAAAAAATATATATAAATGTTTTGAAAGAAGTAAATAAAATTGAGTTTATTGTTGTTGTTTTAGTTAAAGAGCAAAAAAAAAAAGGAATAAATGTTAAAAAATTAACCAAAATCTTAGTAAAACAATATCTGTAATGGATTTTTGATTATAGTTTAACCAATAAACAAAGGTGAGTGTGGAAATACTTATATGCAAAATACCTAACATCAAAAACTGAATTTTTTTTTTATACAAAACCCAGCATATAACTCTGTGTTTGCTGTAATAAATGCATAAACAAAAGAAGAGCACATTTTTTATAACTGAAGTTTGATTAAAGAGAAGTTGCATTATCTTTTTTTTTTACTTCATAGAAAGTTAATGCTTTGGGTAACTAATAAGCAAAATATTGTTTTAAACTTTATAGTGTTTATTTTTTAGTAATTGTTTTTTCATGCATTTTATTTTCGCAAAGCACCAATTTGCAAAAACAAGAAAAGTTTATGTAATCAATGGTTTGCACAACCTTTTAATTTTAAGCACCGAAAAAAAAATCAATTAAACATTTTTCTTGCGTACTAAAAGACGGTTAGAAAATTTATTTTCTTTCTAGTTGAAAATAATTCCCTTACGTGACCTCTTTTTTAAATTGCCAAATTATAGGCTGTTTGTGTCACTGACATTTTATGTAATTTTGTGTGCATTTTTCTTAAGATGTAAGTTTGAAAATGTTTATCTGTGTCGTAAGATGAATCGTAGAACTATGCAAACACTAGAAAGTTTTAGTTTGGTATTTACATCAAAATAATGAACACTAAATATTTATAAGTTGAATTATTGTAAGTGAAATCACCGAATTGATAAAGGTTTTATTTAAAAATTTTGTTTATTTTTTTACGGTGCCATATAGTGCATAATTACGAAGTGAAAATAAAAAAAGAATAATTATTTTTATAAAAGTTTCAACTCTACCAAAATGTAAATTAAGAACCTAAATTTTAAAGGTAACACGAAAATTTTTATAATATTTTTTCAGTTTTTTTTTTTTTAAATTCGTAAATGGAATTTCCTTTTATAATTCTGCGCCAATAAGGAAAAGTGCTTAAGTCATATTTTATAGTTATCTAGAAAAGTAGTTTAAATTTTTAAGTGTTTTGGTAAAAATGTAATCGGGTTGTACTAAAAAATTTTATAGTTTTTTTTTCGATGCTCTAGATTTTTCCACACATGGTTCTATCCACTTTCACATACATATATATTTAATTTTAAATTTAATACGAGTATCTTATAATATAAAATTAAATGTTATTCATTATAGGATAATTATTTAGAAAAAAGCAGCAACTAATTGTGCTAGAAGGTCGTTAAAATTCGTTCAATATAAATAAAACTTTGCCCAAAGATACTTTTGAATATGGAGAATACGATGGTGATATTAACAAAAAATCAGCTTATCTCGATTTAAGCACTTTTTCCTTCTTGTCAGAGAACTGATAAAGTTTTTTTTTTTTAGATTGCAAAGAAATCAAAACTGAAGTATGATTAAGAAATATCACTTTATGAATTGTTTTTTTTTTATTTGCTTAGCAACGTGTTTTAAAACCAGTTTTTATAGTTCACACTACTTTAAATAAAAAGAAAATTTCCTCTTTTTTAAGCATACTAGATTGTAGAACTGAATAATTTTTATAGTAAAAAAGGTTCTCGCTAACTATCATTAATATTCAGATTAATGGACTAATTTTACTATATGTATTAGTGACGTTACGAATACTCGTATTCGTATTCGATTATTCGACTATTCGTCTATTTTAAGA
This sequence comes from Lypha dubia, assembly GCA_947311025.1. Lineage (NCBI taxonomy): Eukaryota > Metazoa > Arthropoda > Insecta > Diptera > Tachinidae > Lypha > Lypha dubia. The sequence goes on along the minus strand of OX371260.1, from coordinate 52,122,570 downwards.
TATTTGTATTTGTAACCGTATTCGCCAAATTCAAGCTAATATTTTTCGAATATTTTGGACCTACTTGCCAAAAAAAAAAAAAATATACATGTATATTTTACTTCTATATATTTCTCAAAAAAAAAAAATATATACATATAGTTTAAAAACTTACACAAACTATAAAAATTTTCAGTTCTGGTCTTGAAATTCGACATCGGAATGTCGTTTATTTAAATTAATTATTACTGACACAAAGGGCAGTGATTTTTTCCTTATAAATTTGAAATATGAAGTGGCACTAAATTCCAAATTCGCGAATACTAAGTATTGATATTCGTAACATCACTAATATGTACATATATTGAATTTGTCATTTAGGGAACATAATATAGTCCTCATTAAAAAAATCTAATAATAGTATGGACATATTATGTTTTGCAACTGCAGAGAAATTTGAGCGCATTATAGTTGCTACAAAAATGTTTTATCATATTTGACTTTTTCTTTAGATAAAAGTAGAATAAACGCAAAAATTAATAAATTAATAAATATATATTCATTTGATTCTATTTATCGAATACACTTTTCTGGACAAATAAAATTTAAGAAGATTTAAATTAACTAACTTTGTTATATGCAATTTGTAACTTAAGTACAGTTACAGTTCCGCAACATATTTTCTTAATTTTTTTTTTTTTTTTTTTTTTTTTTTTGATAATTTTATTATTTATTGAATCTTTAATTATTTAAATTGAATTATCAATAAGTTTTTCAAATCTTAAATCTAAAAAATATTAAATATAAGTTTAGCCAATGCTAAACAAAATTTTTAATTTCAACGGTTAATTTTTGTTGTTTTACATCTCTCGTGAACGGCTGAGAAAAAGAGTATCCCTTCTTTTCAGCCGGGTGTGGCCTCTATAATGAAGAATATTGCGCGCAAGTGGATTTGGGTGCAACTCAAGTTTTTTTATATATTTTTTCGCGTGTTTTGAAAATACTGTCTTCACCAACGGAACGTCTAGGTCTTTATGAATTCAATGGTTTCTGACATACTAGGGGGCTGCTGTTATTGTACGTAGGATTTTATTCTGTCGCCTTTGAATTCTTTCGACATTCGATGCTGAGGCAGTGCCCCATAACTGGATTCCATAGGACCATATTGGTTTCAGGATCGCGTTGTATAAGAGAAGTTTACAGTCAAGGCTTAGTATAGAGTTTCTTCCAATAAGCCAATTCATTTGGGCTGCTTTTAGTTTCATTTGTGTTAACTTTGCGTCTATATGCCATTTCCATGTTAAACGACGATAAAGATGAACGCCTAGATATTTGACTACAGTGTGTTGTGGTATAGTCTCGGTGTTAATTTTTATAGGCGGGCATGTTTCCCTGCGCAACGTAAAAGTGACGTGTGCACATTTCTGCTCGTTAACTTTTATACGCCATTGTTTGAGCCATTTTTCCAGTTTGGATATATATTCTTGTAAGTTGCGGGAAGCTTCTACAGGATTTTCGTGAACGCTTAGAAAGGCTGTATCATCCGCAAATGTTGATGTATGAATGTTACTGCTTAACGGTAAGTCAGAGGCATATATTAAATAAAGTAAGGGTCCGAAGATACTGCCTTGAGGGACTCCGGCTTCAATCGACTGCGAAGGGCTTAAAAAATTGCCTTCCCTAACTACAAATTTACGTTCCATTAAATAGCTTTTTAAAAGCTTTACGAAGTTTGCTGGTAGATTTTGTGTTAATTTGTTGAAAAGACCTTCGTGCCATACTTTATCGAAAGCTTGTGAGACATCAATAAAGAGCGCAGAGCAAGTATTTCTTTTTTTCAAAAGTGTCTCTAACGACATTCACAAGTCTGTGAGTTTGTTCAATTGTGTTATGTTGTCTGCGAAAACCGAATTGATGATCTGGAATACATCCATTACTAGTCACTATAGGCATCAGCTTGCTCATATACAGCTTTTCAAATAGTTTTGAAATGTTAGAAAGTAAACTAATAGGCCGATAGGATTCAACTTTTGTATGATCCTTGCCGGGCTTTGGAATCATAGTAATTAGCGAAACCTTCCATTCTTTAGGATAGTGTTCTAGGCGTAGAATACTGTTAAAAATGAATAGTATTATTCTTTTTGCAGTGTAAGGCAATTCTTGAAGCATTTTGTTGCTTATTTTGTCGACACCTGGGGCTTTTCTGGTGTTAAGACTAGTAATAATATTTTCAATCTCCGTCATGTTAAATCTCATCGGTATTTCTGGTAAAGAGACGACTGGTGGCAGTTCAACAATATCAGCAGAAATGTTCGGAGTGAAAACTTTTTCTAAGTGTTTAACAAAAAATGCACCTTTTTCAGCATCAGTTTTTGCCCAGTCACCATTTGGGGCTCGTAATGGGGGTTTGCATATCACTGACCTTTTTAGTCCTCTGGCTGCACGCCACAGTGAATAATCTGTTTGTGGTGTTGCATCTAGCTCTTGAAGGAATTTTTGAAGGGAAGCTGTTTTTTGAGTTTGCAAAACTTTCCTAAGCTGCTTGGTGCACTCCTTAAGCCTTAATTTTAGCTGGGGCGATCTGTAGCGCTGCCATTCTCGTCGAGCTCTCCGTTTTTCAGTCAATAGCCTTTCTATATCTACAGAAAAAATATTGTTAAATCTCACTGGTTGGTTTATTTCATTTGAAGTAGTATTAAAAGCTGCTTGTTTAACATGCGCTTCAAACAACCTGAGAGAATCGTCTATGTCTGAAGGTGTTCTCAGCGGCATTTTTTCCGAGCAATGAGCACTCAGATATTTTCTGTATTTCAGCCAGTTAATACGTGCAGATGTCGTCGCTAAATCACATGTTGTGTGTGAGTAAATAGTGACAATTGTAGGCGAGTGGTCTGAAGATAAGTCCAAAGATGCTTCAACTTCAACCATCTCGCTGGGCACGCCTTTCACAATTCCAAAGTCGATAACATCAGGAATTTTTTGTCGATCTGTTGGCCAATATGTTGGCTGTCCACTTGAAACTACATTCAAACCCATTTTAGATATTGTGTCGAGTAAAATTCGTCCCTTAGGTGTGATTAAACGTGAACCCCAAAATGTGTGTTTAGCATTGTAGTCGCCAGCTGCTAGAAAACGGAGGCCCAGTGATTTATAAAAAGCCGTATATTGACTCTCGGTATATTTTTTTTTATGCTGCAAAGATATATACATTCGTATATTTAATATTCTACAATAGCTACACTCGAATACATAGTAGACTTGTTCCACATAGTTCATTTGAGTGTTCGGTCATTCTAGTTTATATTTGCCAAACGAACTAGGTCAGTCTTTTAGTTCAATCGCTCTGTGTTTTGAATTAAACTATAAATGAATGATGCACTATGTCTGCACTGTGGGAGCTTAAGGGAAACAAATACTGGCAATTCAATTTTCGTTAATAGAAAATTAGTTTATGTCAGAATTGAAAACTAGAAATGATTTTTTTTGCAGTCATGAAAATGTTTTATTAAAATAGCATAAAAATTTATACAAAAACAAATTATGTGATAAAATTTAATTACACAATTAGTTTTGTTCTTCAGTGCCAATAAAAATTTTACATACAGCATAAATTCTACAATAACTTTTTGACAATTATATCTGAAATAAGTAGAGGTCAAAATTGAGATTTCAGCAAAAATATGCAAGCTTGATTTTACTTCATACTTTCATAGATCAATTAAACTAGTAACCGTAAAAACTTCAACTAGTTTCTTTAGTTCAATTGATGGAGTCCTTAAACTACACAAGTCTAATACACAGTATACCTATGTATGTAGCTAAAATCACTTTTATTTTGTTGTACAATTAAGTAACTTTCTTAAATAATTAAAATTACATTGATTTTTTACTGGTTATTTCCATACATACGATTAACAGTTATTTCTTGAGCCCACTTCTGAAAACACAAAGAATGTATGGTCACAATAAATTTTAAATTATAAATTAAGTTTTATTAATTTCATTTGCAAAATTTACTATTTTAAACGATTATCCAAAAATACTGCATAATTTTATTGTAATGTCAATTATATTAACAACTGAAGAATTTTTGAAACTACCATAATGGCTTCAATGAAAATATATTTTTGGTTGTAGCAGACGTACTTAGTTGACGTAAAAATTTCGCAATCATCTCTTTCTTTTCCCTTTAGAGGTCTCATATATAAATATTTTATAGTTTACATTTAAAAATCCATTCTAGAGAAAGCTCACATCATCCACCCTCATTCCCCACCAATAACATTTTTCACATTGATGTAACGATATAAATATATATATATATATATATATATATATATTTTTTTTTTTTTTTGAAGACGGCTTTAATTGTTATTTAAAACTACTACATCTAAAACAAAGAAATTAAAAAAAATTATTTAGAAAATAATCGTGAAATATTTTGACTCACAAATGTTCGACCAATACTTGAAATAGGGTGCTTTTGCCAAAAGTGATAACAATTCCTTTTACAGTATTGATATTTATTATCTTTAAAAAACAATTAATCATTTTCTTAAAAGCTGTATAAGTTTTCAAAAATAAAATTTTGGAAAAAAGGATAATACTTTTAAACTAAATAATTCTTTTAAATTATTTCTTTTTTTTTTAATTTTAGATTTAAAAACATTTTACTGCTAAACTGTTAAATCTAATAAAAAAAACTGTTTGCCAGTTATATATTCTTTTTTTTTTGCTAGAATAGAGCTTCTTAAAACTATTTAGTTTAAAATAAAGTTTTTCGTTAATAATTATTATTATAATCAAGAACGAATAAAATAAAAGTTTCAGCAAAATTTATGACAAAAAAAGCATTGCAATCAATTAAAAAAAACAATAGTTTCAACAACAGGATATTTTTCTACAGGCGATGCTGTCCAATTTCACCCATTTTATATATACAATTTGTTAAAATAGCGTGCTGCATAATGCTGTTGGGTTTTTTGAAATATGTATAGCAGTTTGTTTCATGCATATTTATTAGTCAATTTGTAAATTACGAACTTGTTTTATTTTAAACCTCTGTGGTAGGCATAAATTATACGTATACTTAATATGCATTAATGCGTTAATACATACGTATACGCCACATATAATATTTTAGCCTGTACATTATATCAATTTTAGCAATTCAATATTTATGCTTCAACATTATTAAAAATATTACCTCTCAACAATTGTTTTGGGAAAATAGCAAAAAAAAAAAGTTGTGCAATGAAAATATAATCTCATGAAATTTTTAATGCTTGTGAAATTTGATTAGAATGTAGCGTGTAAGCTATTCGGTAGTAGGATTTCCAATTACACACCGGGGATAAACAAATACACTTCTAAAGTTTGCTGCTTTAAAAAAAAAAAACTTTAAATGCAATTCAATACCACAAGAAATTTTATTGTTTTCAACGACTTTAAAACGGTTGTGATGTAAATTCTATTTGCTGCATTTTATAGTTTTAAGAAGTTATCAACACATTTAAGGAATGCTAACGAAAATATATTTAATGGTAACAAGTTTAATGTGCGGTTTCTACAATACAAACAATTGACTTGAATAGAAAATTTGTATGAAAACCACTCAGTTTTTTGAGTCATTCCCATACAAAAATTCTACACAAGTCATTTGTCTGTATTGTGGAAACACCAAGTAAGCCACGCACAGTGGCAAGAATAAAATATGTTGGTATTGCCTATGAAATATGCATGAATCAGATCACAAAACTTTGCCCACTTTTCGTTTATTACTAGTTTCTAGGACCGACTTCGTGCCACATTAAATATAATATAAAAATTCTAATTTGCTTTTATTAGTCTTATATAATCAATTGATTTTCATTATACTCGTATGTATCTCGTATTTTGTTCGTAAAAGGTTTTATTTTTTTTTTTTTTTTTTTTTGAGAAAAATATATATAAAGTTTATATACATATGTATAATTTAGTTTGTTATAATTTTTAAAAGATTTTAACTTATCATAAAAAGATAATTTTCGAACAAGTAAAACAAATTTATTACATTTTTTATATATATATTATTATATGTATTTTTTTTTTGGAAAATATGAGAATTATTAGCCCCAGTGTAAAGCTCATAAAAACTAGCTACAATATTCCTCTATAAAGAATTTTATTGTATTTTGAATAAAACTTTAATATGTTACTTAATAGGAAAATATAAATTTAAAAATTAAGCACTTTGCATTAACATTGATAGAAAAGATTAAGTTTTGTAAAAAAAAGGAAAAAAGTTTCAAAGTTAATGAATATTTATTCTAACATATGACAAGTAATATTATCAGGCTCAAGTTCAGTTTTATTGAAAAAAAAAAACTCTTAATAATTTTGAATTTTCATTAATTCAATAAAACTGAACTTGAGCCTGATAATATTACTTTTCATATTTACATCAATATAAGGTCGAATAATACTTATGTTTATTCGTAATAATAATAATATAAAAATATTTATTCTGACTTAACCCCACTGTACTTTGTTTTGAACCAAAAATATATATATAAAATAAAAAGACTATTAATCTTGGTGGGTGCTGCATGCTTGGCATGCTTCTAATTCATATTGATTTTCTTAGCACGTAAGAAAACCAACACAAACACTTATTTGAAATTGTGTTACGTTCTCTTTAAGTCGCCAAAAAGTAGGCTACGTAAATCATGCTAAAGCAGTCAAGTTAGAGAATTTATTTCATTTCAGTTCATACGCATTGATGTGGAGCAGAAAAAATATTAAAAAACAAAATATTTTTTTATTACTGGATTTGCATACATAACAAATGAGCTGTTGAAATATAAAATTGTACTACTGATTCAAATCTACATACATATATGTATTTATATGCATAAAAGACGCCTTGTTGAATGTGGCGCCTAAAAGTATGCCACAATAACCCTTTGTGTTAGAGTTTTGATTGAAAATAACACTTTTCTTCTCTATTTCTCTCTCTTTCTCTAAAATACTTGTTATTCTCTTGAGCTTTCCTGAAATAGTTGGAAGTATCTATAATATACTCGTATATAGTGTTTTGTCTGATTAAAAATATTACCAAAAAAGATGTGGTGAAACTTTGTATGTGCAACCGACACAGAGTAAAATATTATAGTGAAACTAAAAAATAGCCTGCATAAATCTTAAAAACAGCAGAACCTTAATTTCGATTACAAGTTTACTACTTAAAAACACTAAAAAATATTTTTTTTTTTCAAATATGACCTGCCCTAAATACTTACATAAACATACATATTAAATGTTCTCCATTTTTCAATGATTTTCTATGTAGTTGATATTATTACAGCTTGTGTTTATATTAGAGTCCAGGATTGGATATTAAATATTTTCAATCATTTCGGTGAACGATAACTAATGGCATCAGTGTTTAGGTTGAAGGATATCGAAAACGTAAATAATAATATATTAAAATTTCCTATGAATAGAAAATAATACTAGAAATTGGGCCAGCAAACGAAAGAATTTTTATCGCAAAACAAACGTATGCAAACCTAAAACCTGTACAACGTCATTCGATGGATGAAGAGATGGAGAAAAAATATTTTAGCAAACTAATTCTAAACATATGGATATAATAAAAGCATTCTATGTCTTGGTTCATGGGTCATACTCTTCCAGTACATAAGTTATTGTGATAGGAGCGTATGTGGGATACAGAGAGAGGAGTAAATCTCTTAGAATTATGTTACACAACTGTTGCCAAAATCCTTTCTATACAGCTGCTAGGCTCTACGTCCAACATATTGGGTGAATATCAAGGTGTGAACCGAAAAGGTAGAGCATTAAAAATTCTATGAATGTGGTATCGACAAGCCTTTGCTCTTTATCAACTCCAAACAAACGTTTAATAGTGTTGATAGGAAAATAATACCCAAAGCATTCTCCAAAATAAAAAAGAAGCCGAAACTTAAGGGGCTTATAATGTGTAAAATTAATAAACGCTATATCCAAGATGTCCACCCAACAAAATGAAATTGACACCTTTTATATAAAAAGTGTAGTGAAACAAGAAGATGCGCTTTCAATAAAAATTTTCAATATAGTGCTACACTATATAGAGTTAAAGATCACTACTAAGCATATCTGATTTTGATATTTCATATGCAGATGTCGTAGCATTTGTGACAAGAAACATCCGCTATATTAAAGAATTATATACGACTCTAGCTTTTGCTAACTAAAAGCTAAGGACCTAAATAAAAATGAAGTAACAAAAAAAATAAATACATACAAATTTCTACGAGTGAGGATAAACGAACTGTAAAAAACATTCAAATCCGAGATTACTTTTAACCTTTTCTCTTGAAGTTGAATTTTAGAGAAAGAAACGTATAGAATTGTGTGGATAAATTGGAACACAGCAAGCTGTTGTGATGAATTTCACCAGTCATAGAACTTTCAACTTTCCCTGTTTAATGCATCATGTGTAAACTGACTGTTTTTCTGGCCGTCAGTTCAAACTATTTTCCAATAAGTCAGCTTTAGAGCAGTATGGTATTAAGTAAATGCAATAATATCCTTAAACAATGTGCGTAGGCACTTTTATTAATTTTTTTACTGAGCCGACGTTTCTGCTAACCAAAGAAGGAGAGCGCTGTAGTGTTCATTAGCTTGGAACCGTATCAATCGCTGCGGCACAGTTAGTGCCCAGTGTTATGCATTCATCACTTGACTAGTCCTGTGATAATGAAGATGATTTTAGGAAAGTAGTTTTTTCTTATGTTCAATTACTTTTTTTTTTAATTTCAGCGAACATAACAATTTAAACGTTAAAGTTTATTAAGTTTTGAAATTTTTATATTGTGTCTTATGAAATACTTGTTTGGTGTAATTTATTAAATAAAAATTCGGTCATTTATCTCAACATTTATACAAAACAAATAAAAACAAATTAAATTTCGGTATTGTGTTATGTTCATACATTTTGTTCTCTGCATTTACACTAATACATACGAGTACTCATTAACACTACTGATACCTAGATTCTCGTTTTGGCCATCGCTGGTTTACATATTTATCAAAGTGTTGGTGCTGTTATTATTACATACACATCTATATGGAGGCATGAATACGAGCTGACACGTTAAATACAAGTGATTCTTGTTTACTCTCCAGTCATTCTGAACAGTATGTTGTTGGTTGGCTTTTATGCCTTAAAACTTATACATTCTACTTAATTTTTCTTATTTTCTTTGTAAAGTATTTCTTTGGTTTTGTTCGGGTTGTTTTAAGCTTTTCATTCGTTGTGTTTATTTTCACTCTACTTTTTAATATTTTATTTATTTATGTATATTTTTTTTCACGTTGAAACGTTATTATTTAAAAATGAAAAGTTCCTATTTAAAAGTTAAATTTGTAAAGACTCTGCCAAACGTTATAGAGCCACTGTATTATGGTATTCTTTGTATTAGAAATTAATAAAAGTTTACTTTTTCAGGTTTAAAGTTTTAAACAAATACAACATTTTAAGTTTTATTAACTGTTTCGTTGTTTCAAATTAATACGTGGCAGCATGTGATTGACACAATCATGTACGTAATTGTAAGTTAAAAGTTTTTCTAATATATTGCGTGGTTGCAATATAAATGATATATTTACTAATATTATTGTTAAATATATATCATAAGTTACATTAAATGCTGAATCATACATTCTTTTCATTTCTATTTTAAAATTTAGCAAAGATTTCAGGTAAATTTTGTGGCGAAATATAAACTATTTTATGTATAGAAATCATAAGCAAACATGTGACTGTGAATAAAACTAAAATATTAAGAGACTTTTCAATTTTAAGCAAAAAATGTAGTGTACATCCCTCTACTACTATAGTTATGCACATTAAATGACATTAATTTGATGTGTGTTTATAACCAACAAAAACTCATGTTTGAGTTATCTGAATTATGCCTTCGTTAATACATAATACATAATTCTTCAGTAGGAAAATACACAAATATAATTAATGAGAGTGATAGAGAGAGAGGGGGAAGCAGAGAGTATCTAAATGAAATTTTATCTGCCATACAGCAACATATAATTTTTTTCTGAATATTGCTAATTGGGTTTCGGGACATCTGGTTAAGAATTTCTGTTAAACACAGACCCTTCCACTCAAAGACCCACTTGGATCCATTGTGATGCCCTTTCGTGAACAAAAAGCAGCATATATATAGAAATCACACCTTCCAACTCTGAAAAGACAGGATCGATAGCATCGATGCCAGACAGCCACAGTGGCACCCAGACCACCAAGGACTCAAAAATTAACTTTTTCTAAAACTAAAAAAGTACTCTGTTTTCATAACTTGAACTTACAAGATTTTTATAAGCAATCCCTTATTAGCATTTTATTAGCTCAAAAACTTATGATGAAATTTGAAGCACGAAACGTCCAACATAAATATTAAAATAATGGTTTTTAACTACACATACACAGAAAAACAAAATAACAGAAGCACTTACATAAATCAATCCCAAACTGTATCCATAATACGGTAATAAGGATTATCTTGAATCAAATGAAATACACAAATGTTGATTCAAGTACGGATTCTTCAAACCTAAAATACTTAATTCTATCCCAAACAAATTAGTTGAAAAAAAAACCATCGGCTTTATGATTTAATGCGAAAATTAACGCCTTTATATGGGCTGCATGTCTAACAGTCGGGATTTTTTACTCTCTCCTTTAAATTTAAAATTTTTTTTCGGTAATTTTTTTTTTAGAAGCAGCACTCAGGGGATGACACCAACTTATGCTATTGCGTTGTGCAAGAAAAAGGGAGAAAATGATATAGTAGAGAGGCTATATGGAGAAATCTAGAAAAAGGTTTAATTCTTTTACAACTATGATATTGCAGTGTGGCAGTGCCGTTGATGTTAAGTAGACGCATTAAATTTCTCAATCTGTGTGACCAGTCATTTTATTAATTGTTTCATTAGCTTTGACTAGTGTTATGCCTTCATCAATAAAACAGTCCAACAACAATTAATACAATTACACACTAATCCAATCAGGGAAATTTGCTCTGGCCAGGGTTTGAACCCATGCCCTAAGTCATTGTTTGCTTAGTAGTCAACCCAATAACTGTTGAAACTTCTTCGAGAAACCCAATAGAAAAACAATACCACTCAAACGTCTAGTTCAATTCAAAGTAACTTTATTAATGTTCATAAAAGAAGGAAAAACCAAATAAGAAAACATAGTTGTATTATTCAGTTCTAGTATAAGAAGTAATGATAAAAGGGATAAACAAGAAATTGTGTTGCCAAATTTTCAACATACCTTCTCAACACAATTACAGTTTTGTTTAAAAGAAAAAATTTATATGTAATAAAAAATTAAAAAGAATCAATACAAGCCCATAGATTTTGTGAATTTATGGTGCTTTATTCTACATAAGTTTTTTGTAAGTAGGTCCGACATCATCTCATCTGTTGGCATAAACTTTACTTCAATTTCACCTTTGGAATACATGTCTCTGATGTGATGGTATTTGATCCCAATATGTTTACTCCTAGAGTGATGTGTTGGATTCTTTACAAGACAATGCGCACTTTGGTTGTCGTTATGCATAGTCATCGGGCCACAATGAGGGAAATTCAGCTCTGCCAAGAGTTTTTTAATGTAAGCTACCTCTGTTGCAGCTACTGATATGGCGACATATTCAGCCTCCGTGCTACTGAGTGATACCATAGATTGTTTTTTAGCACTCCACGAAAAAACGCATCCAGCTGCCACAAAAACGTAACCAGAAAAAGATTTTCTGTCGCTGGCATCTCCAGCCCAATCAGCATCCACAAAGCATTCAATGGGTTTTCCCGTTTTCTTGTAGTGAAGTTTATAGTCCGCTGTTTTCTTCAAGTATCTAAAAATATGTTTATAGGCTGCTTCATGCTCCGAGTGAGGATCACAGTTTCTCTGGGACAGCTCAGTTACCGACAACAAAATATCTGGCCGAGTCGACAACGCCAAATACATTAAAATACCAATGGCCGATTGATACTGTGTAGTGTCTACCTTCCTGCATTTTTCACTCGAACAATTCACCTGATCACCGGGTTGTAAAGGAGTTAACGCCTCTTTGCAATCTTGCATACCATATTTATTTAATATATTCAATATGTATTGCTTTTGTGAAATCGTAATTGAACCCGATTCATCATCACGTTCAAATTCCATTCCAATGCGATAGCTCACCGCCATCAACAACCTCAAATCTCTCTGCAATATATTGTTTAACTTTTTCTAACTCTTGTAATGATGAACTTCCAACAATAAAGCCATCTACATATACCACAATTATATTGTAAACTCCGTTGTCTTGTTTGATGTAAATACATGGATCACTCACACATGGCTTAAAACCATACTCTTCTAATACGTTATTTAACTTTGAGTTCCATTCACGACCGCTCTGCTTCAAACCATATAAAGACTTTTTTAATTTTAGTACCTTATTGGGATATTTTCTATCTTCAAAACATTTGGGCTGCTTCATAAAAACCGTATCATGTAGGTCACCGTTAAGGTATGCAGATGAAACATCCATTTGGTGAAGATAAATATTATGTTCAACTGCTAGAGCAATCACAAGCCTGATGTTAGCATAGCGTACCACTGGAGAAAAGGTTTCATGGTAATTTACACCATAACGTTGGCTACACCCCTTCGCTACTAGCCGTGATTTTAAATTGTGGATATCACCATTTTTATTGCGTTTGACGGCATAAACCCACTTACACTCAATCGCCACGTTCCCATCAGGAAGGTCCACCATTTCCCAAGTATTGTTTCGGATAAGCGAATTATATTCGGTCTGCATAGACTTTAACCATTCCTCAGCATACGGTCCATTTAAGGCATCTTCAACATTTTCAGGAGCTTCAATTCGACACTTTCCTAGAGCATTGATTTCATTGTATAGTTTTCTCGGCCGACCTCTGTTTCCATCTTTAAGTAATCTGGGTCTTCCTGACCCAATTTTGAATACGGGAGTATCATATTTTTCTTGAAGACCACCTTCTGTTTCGTGATCTGGTTGCTTTGCCAGTTGATCGTCATCTACATCTATATTTTTTATATCAACTTGTTTTGTTGCTAAATTTTCTTGTTGTTGTGTGTCATTATGTGTATAGCAGATTACTATATCATCCTGGTCCTCGCTACGCATACCAAAATCTTCCTCCAAAAATATTACATCACGGGCTACAATCACCTTACGAGTATCAGGATTATATAGCTTATAACCCTTGCACTCCTCACCATAACCAATCATTATGCATTCAGTACCCTTTGGCGCAAATTTTTTAAATGAAGTTTTGTTCAGCACAATCGCCTTAACACCAAAAGTTTTAAAATGACTCACCGTGGGTTTGTAACCATTCCACATTTCAAACGGTGTTTTATCACGCAAAATTTTCGTTGCAGTACGATTTCTTATATATATTGCAGTTCTTACTGCTTCTGCCCAAAAATTTTCCGATAAACCAGAATGAATTATCATAGCTCTGGCCATTTCTACTAAAGTGCGATTTGCCCGCTCCGCAACACCGTTCTGTTGAGGCGTATAGGGCACCGTTAACTGCCTTTTAATTCCGTTCACACGTAAATAATGATCAAAGTCTTTGCTCACGTACTCATCGCCGTTATCTGAACGTAAGCATTTAATAGATTTCCCGGTCTGTTTTTCGACTAGATTTTTGTAGTCCTTGAACGCTTCAAAAACTGCGTCTTTCGATTTCAAAAAATACGCTGTCATATATCTCGAGTGATCATCTATGAACGTTACGAAAAACCGGGAACCACCTAAAGAATTTTTATTTATTGGCCCGCAAACGTCGCTATGAACAATTTCTAAGAGTTCAGTCGTTCGCTTTTCAGATATTTTAAACGGTTTTTCACATATTTTACTTTTAGCACACGTTATACATTCTAAAAACTTAGGCATATTTTCAATGTTCATTCCACGCACTATGTTTTTATTAGTCATGTCACGTAAGCAATTATAATTCACATGGCCAAATCTGTTGTGCCATTTCTTAGCTTGATTATTAATCTCTAATGTATGGTAACATTTATTTTCGTTCTCTTTATTTTTATAAACGAACAATCCATTATGTTTATATGCCTTCAACAGACACTTGTTGTTTTTGCTTTTTATTTCAACATAATTGTCTTTAAATATAACAAACAAGCCAGCGCTTGTTGCCTTGCTTACCGATATGAAATTGTTTGGAATTTCTTCAACATGTAGAACATTTCTTAATGTTATTGTTGTTCCTTTAATGTCTACTTCGCCGCGACCGATTGCTTTCGCATACCTACTATTAGGTAGAAGAATTTTTTCTTCATATTTTTCGTACGTTTTAAACGACTCACGCACACAGCAAAAATGACTGGTTGCGCCGCTGTCCACACACCAGTTATCAACACACACTACATCGCGACTGCTGTTATTCATATTTAGCAGCTGAGCCATAAAATAAGAATTTTTCTCTGCTCTCTTTGGCTTGTTACATTTTGCTGCAAAATGACCTGCCTGGCCGCAGTTGAAACATTTTCTGTTGTTTTCAGAGTTATTTTTATTTCGATCATAGCGGTTGTTTTTTTTTTATTGTATTTATTCTCAGATTTTGTTTGCAAAAGAGTTTCTGTTTTAATACTGCTGCCCGTTACGTTTTCTTTTTCTCTTTGCCTCGCCCCTTATTATTATTTTTTTTTATTTCTGGTATTGAACAGAGACCACTGAAAAACTGTTTAGTCCCGTTAAGAATTGATTCAAGTACGTTTTGGAGATATTAGGATTAAAAAATAATTGAATTAAAAAAAAAATATTTTTAAATATAAAATTTTGTTGTAGCTTAAATAGTGGAACGAAATAAATTTTGTTTTATGAAAATAGTAAATTATTGTTAGGATTTTAACTAGCACCGTTTTAAAGGATAAAAAGTAAGTTATCTTCCCATTTTGTTTGTAGGAAGTTACTAGTTTGAAATGTCTTAATGCATGAAAGAGAATGATTTATAATAATTTACACAGTTGAACTCCTTTACGTTTTAAGAGACAACATTTGGTCTAATTTTTTTATGCTTCGATGTAATCAAAGCTTTAATAAAACACAGTAAGCTGCCTCAAAGCATCTTACAAAGGGAGAATCATACATATTTTGATGAGATTTTAAGTTAAATATCCATGGTATAGTTGTAGCTACTATGCTAAATCTACTTTTAAAAAGTTTTGAAACACAAGTTGCTTTTTAAGATTTTTTCCTTTATACTTTTCGACATTTGATTAAACTGGTTGAAAGATTTCCCAAGTTCAGTATTTGTACATTAAAAAATCATATATAATTAAAAAATTTGTGGAAATATCAGACGTGTTTAATAACAAATAAAGTAAACTTTTTTGACAATAAATTGCAATACCTAAATTATCTTAGTTTAGTCATAACTTCGTGTTTACCTAGAAAAAAAGTATCTACCCTGGACTGTCCCTTTACTATTCCGTACCAAAATCTTTGAAATTTAACACATTACTAATTCATTAAACAACTAATCGTTATTTATTACATAAAGTAGTATAAATAACAATAAAAGTCGTTTAAATAAACTTTTAAATTACTTTCATATTCTATTAAAAAAAATTACATAGTTTTTGTCCCTCGTATTTTAAGTCTCCTCCCATGCACATTTTTTGACCGTTTAAAAATGCCGCTAAAATGCGTTGACGCTGCAAATTTAAATTGCAGAACATTTGTTTCGAAGTGAATTTAACACTAAAAATCGAGCGAGCCATTAGCGTACTCTTATTGGGCCGATAATTCGACCACACCACTCGGATCGCTCGCACGTGTCAGTGATTGATGTATCTCCACTGGTGAGTTTTATTCGCTTGTTATTTGTGGCTTAAGTTTGTTTGTAGTATTTATATATTTTAATTTCAGTATAATTTACTGTGTTAGTTTGTTTTTTCGTTACAATACATATTTTTCTGATTGTGCTAGTTTTTTAATGAAAAAATTTCTTCTCTGGCGTATTTCCCCTGCTTCATCTGATGCCAGGGTAGAGATTTTGCGTCCAGGGTAGATAAGGAAGTGAGATATTACTTCTTTCTTAGTATTTCATGTACATATATTATTTTACGTTAAACCAACACATATCCACTATATACGTTATAAGTGTTTTAACGCTTTAAAAATGTATGTATGCCTTATTTATTTACCCTGTGTAGAGTATCTCCCCTGGTCACTTAAAATACCTGTAAAAGTAGATTACTTGACTGGCCATTTTTAAACATGCATTCAAACTACCTGATTAAATGCGATTATATTGAAAAAAGTTATTATTTTAAATATTTTTGTCACGCCGCCATTCCTAATATCAGATAACCTCTTAACGTAGAATTACCCATGTATAGACGGCGCAGTTATTAAATACTTTTATTTTTCTTCAAATGTAATCTTTATTAAACTTCTTAAAAATAGACTTTTATTGCAAGCTATTTTTTAAGCAAAATTTAAATGAATATTAGAAAGTAACAAACTAAAATAATGCCTATCATATTCGTATTTCTTTCGTTTTCAATTTCGTGTTTTTTTTTTTTTGAAAGATGGTTTTTTTAAGATTTATTTCTATGAAAATTTTTCATGTTCTTAAAAAAGAAACAAGCCATGAGATTACCTTAAAAAAAATCTGTTATTTAACACATGCTTTGGTCGAATTTCAAGGAATCATTCTCTTTCATCATTTTTTATCATATTACTTTTTTTTTTGTGCTTATCTTCTTATTTGGCTCTTGCCATGTCATAAAATCTCTCCTATTGTATTACTTTTTTTCAATTGAAATCTCTTTAAGAGTCATATACATGATAATGTGGGAATTTCGTACTAACCAGCATTGTTTCATTGTAGAATAAAAATTGAATTAAAAATTAATTCTCATATTATATTTCTGTTGAAAACTGGTTAAATAGTTGATATTCTTCTCAATTAGTATCCACTTTACGAAAATTGTAAAGATGGACAATTGAACGCTGATGAGAGTTGTAGCGGCCTTGAAATCAGTACTGATACGTTCTGCTAAAAACTGATTGGATATAAATAATAATATTTTCCAACATAAAAAAACTCTTAGTAATTTGGAATTTTCATTAATTCAATAAAACTGAACTTGAGCCTGATAATATTACTTTTCATATGTACAACAATATAAGTTCGAATAATAATTACGTTTATTCGTAATAATAATAATATAAAAATAGTAAAACATTTAATCTAAGAAATTTTATAATTCAGGCTTTAGTTCATTTCTAGTTTAATTCAAAATAATGCATAAATAAAGAAATACATAAAAAAAATTTCTGAATTCTAAAAAACGCGAAAACTTGCAAAAACTTGCTTACACCGAAAAATATATTACTATGATTGAAAATAGTGAAGGTTGTCAAAGTGACAAGAGTAATCAAAAATTATAATTAAACATTTAAAAATCTATATCAGATTTTAGACACAGCTTCAGTATTTTCTACTTGTAAAAAAGTGATCCTACAATAGATGGGTCTAAAGCACTAAGATCTTAGCCGGATTTTGAATGGACCATAATATACAAAAGGATTGAGATGCTGATTTCCTATAACATTGTGCAAAGTTGTGAAAGATTTACTTTTACCGTTTTTACCCACGGGCATATATTTTTATATATTTTATCATCCGCTCTACCAGTATCACCCCTTAGAAGCCAATTCATTCTTTTTACGTTTTACAAATAAATTCTAAAATTAATAGTGTTAATTAATAAAATAAAATTTATCAATTCATTCTTTTCAATGGCTGGTTGCCAGTGTATTGTATTTCAAGTTGTGAGTTTGTCAATGTACTTAACTTTTCCTCATCTTCTTCAATTTGTGCCAATTTGCTTTCTTCTACACACTTAGGTGCCCCATGCCACACTATCTAACGTGCTTTATTATATATATCATGAAGTTTGTTTTCAACTTTTTTTTTATTCTTTTCCCACCCCCTCGTATTATTACAGAACAATTTGCTTTTAAGCCGTAACATTTCACCATGACCATCACTACGCTTACCACTATGATATCATCTATCCATCGTCTTCGTTGTTTTTCTGAAGCCAACAGCTAAACAGGATTTACAGTAACAGAAAGAATACTGGTGTCCAGTTATTACAAAGAAAAAAATCATTACTGGAAAAAATAATAGTTGGTTTAAGTGAAATGTATCGCTTTGTTTTTGCACTTATTTTATATGGCTTAACAAGTGGCAATAAGGAATGAGTTGTTTAGGCTATTAAAAGTTTAAAAGTAGACTAAACGTATTTACTGCAAATAAAAGTGAGAGTTTATTTACTTCAATACTATTTGTGATATCGTTAATTTAATTTATATTAACCATTATTTTTCACTATAATGTTGGTAGTTAAAATAAAATTAACAACATAAGTTCTTCGATTAGATTTTTAAATATTGTCGTAGAATTCAGCTGGCAAAGATGTTTTTAATGGGCAAACTAAAGGTATTCTATTTAATTGTTTTACATCAGCAAACACTTAATTGACTGTTTTGAATATTGGAATTTCTAGATATTTACAAAATAAAAAAAACCATCACGTTTTTTATTAGCTTAATTTTACATTTATATGGAATTTTTTTCTAATAACGAAATCTAATTATCTATACCAGCTGTTGGTACTGTCTTAATATTCAAAAGAGCAAGCTAAATGTACAAGCTTTTTAATTATACATATATTAATTTTCGAAAATTTTAAATCGATTGATTTTATTGCTCTTAATAACAGATCCATTTAAGTTACGAAATTAAAAAAAAAAATAAAGTTTGAGGACGTCAAATAAGGAAATTAATTTTCTTGGTCTCTTAGCACCTCACCAATATTTAGAAAAGTAATATTCTCAAAAGTAATCAATTCCTAAAGGCGGTTAAAATACGGTAAAAGTGAATTAAGCTTAAAAAAATATCAACCTTCAAGGTTGAACACCAAGTTATTTCTCAATTTTTCTTAACTAATTTACAATATTTTATAATGTTAAAATGCAACTGAAGCTCTAAGTAATTATTTGAAAAAATACAAGTAGAAAATGCAACTTAAGCTAATTAATTGTGGCTTGTGTGGAAGTTCAGTTTATTGAACTTGCACACAAGACAAAAATATTAATTTAATAAAATTTAAATAAAAGTAAAAAAAATAGAACAATTCTCAAGAATTGAGTAGGAATTAAGTAAAAGCAATTTTCTAGAGCATTGGTAGAAAAATAATGATTAAATTACGGATTATTTAATCCTAAATTACTTAATTCAATCCAAAAAAAAAAAAAAAAAGATAAGTTAAATAATTCTAGCAAAATAAGCTGACTTCAATACAAGAGCCAATTCAACAGATTGTGAAAGCGGCGCAACTATGACCATTTTTAAATCTCAACATATACATAGATACATTTTAACTTAATATTTTTCCATATTTTAATGGTTTCATAAAAAATATTTTAATTTCTTACATAATCACCCCTATCAGGAATCCTTTTCCCCGAAACTTTTAACCTTTCCCTAAATTTTCACTCGTGAAACATTTCCGCGTGAATAGTTTCATGCCAAAATAAAATTCCCTAACCGTGAATGATTTATTTTGTGCGTGTTTTTTTACTTTTCCCTTTAATATATTCTCTTTATTTTTTATGGTGACCAGAACAGAGCATAATTTGTTAAACCTGTTATTAGGAATTACAGTTCTCAACGTGATACACACAACAACTGTGAAATTGACTGTAATATTACTATTGAAGATGTAACTGAGGCTATAGTTGCCTTAAAAAATAGCACCAAAAGTTCAGTTGGAATGTATCCTTCTATGTTTTTCAAGAAATGTTCTTCAAATATTGTAGTAACTATTGTTAAACTTTTTAATATGTGCCTCAAACATGGAACATTTTTAGATCAATGGAAGCTCTGTTGTATTGTTCCAATTTTTAAATCTGGAGATCGTAGCCTCATTACAAATTATAGGCCCATAGTCAAGTAAAGCTCCTTTGCAAAAATTTTTGATATTATTTGGAAAAATAAACTTTATGACCACGTTTTTTTTTTTTTTTTTTTTGATATATATGTATATTATTTATTGAATCTTCAATAATAGATTGAAACATCAATAAGTTTTTCAAATCTTAAATCTAAAAATATTAAATATAAGTTTAGCCAATGCTAAACAAAATTTTTAGTTACAACGGTTGATTTTTGTTGTTTTACATCTCTCGTGTACGGCTGATAGAAAGAGTGTCCCTCCTCCTAAGCCGGGTGTGGCCTCTATACTCTAGAATATTGCGCGCAAGTGGGTTTGGGTGCAACTCAAGTTTTTTAATGTATTTTTTCGCGTGTTTCGAAAATACTGTCTTTACCAACGGAACGTCTAGATCTTTATGAATTCGATGGTTTCTGACATACCAGGGGGCTGCTGTTATTGTACGTAGAATTTTATTCTGTCGCCTTTGAATTCTTTCGACATTCGATGCTGAGGCAGTGCCCCATAACTGGATTACATAGGACCATATTGGTTTCAGGATCGCGTTGTATAGTAGAAGTTTACAGTCTAGGCTCAGTATAGAATTTCTTCCCATAAGCCAATTAATTTGGGCTGCTTTTAATTTCATTTGCATCAACTTTGCGTCTATATGCGATTTCCATGTTAAACGGCGATCAAGGTGAACGCCTAGATATTTGACTACAGTATGTTGCGGAATAGTCTCGGTGTTGATTTGTATAGGCGGGCATGTTTCCCTTCGCAACGTAAAAGTGACGTGTACACATTTCTGCTCGTTAACTTTTATACGCCATTGTTTAAGCCATTTTTCCAATTTGGATATACATATATCCTTGTAAGTTGATGGAAGCTTCTACTGGATTTTCATGGACGCTTAAAAAAGCTGTATCATCAGCAAATGTTGATGTATGAATGTTATTACTTAACGGTAAGTCAGAGGCATAAATTAAATAAAGTAAGGGACCGAAGATGCTGCCTTGGGGAACTCCGGCTTCGATCGACTGCGGAGGGCTTAAAAAATTGCCTTCCCTAACTACAAATTTTCGTTCCTCAAGATAGCTTTTTAAAAGCTTGACGATGTTTGCGGTGAGATTGCGTGTTAATTTGTGGATAAGACCTTCGTGCCACACTTTATCGAAAGCTTGAGAAACATCTATAAAGAGCGCAGAGCAATATTTCTTTTTTTTCAAAGGAGTCTCTAACTACGTTCACAAGTCTGTGAGTTTGTTCAATAGTGCTATGTTGTCTGCGGAAACCAAATTGATGATCTGGAATGCATCCACTTCTAGTCACTATACGCATCAGCTTGCTCAGATACAGCTTTTCAAATAGTTTTGAAATGTTGGGCAATAGACTAATAGGCCGATAGGATTCAACCTTCGTATGATCCTTGCCGCGCTTTGGTATCATAATAATCATCGAAACCTTCCATTCTGCAGGATAGTATTGCAGCCGTAGCATACTATTAAAAATGAAGAGTATAACTCTTTTTGCAATATAAGGCAGTTGTTGAAGCATTTTGTTGCTTATTTTGTCGACGCCTGGGGCTTTTCTGGTGTTAAGACTAGTAATAGTACTTTCAATCTCCGTCATGTTAAATCTCATCGGTATTTCTGGTAGAGAGACGACTGGTGGCAGTTCAACAATATCAGGAGAAATATTCGGGGTAAATACTTTTTGTAGGTGCTTAACAAAAAGTGCACCTTTTTCAGCATCAGTTCTTGCCCAGTCACCATTAGAGGCTCGTAATGGTGGTTTGCAAATCACTGGCCTTTTAAGTCCTCTGGCTGCACGCCACAGCGAATAAGCTGTTGATAGTGTTGCATCGAGTTCTTGCAGAAATTTTTGAAGCGAAGCTGTTTTTTGTAATTGTAAAACTTTTTTTAGCTGTTTGGTACACTCCTTAATTTTAGCTGAGGCGATCTGTAACGTTGCCATTCTCGTCGAGCTCTCCGTTTTTCAGTCAATAGCCTTTCTATATCTGCACAAAAAATATTGTTAAATCTCGCTTGTTGATTTGGTTGAATTGAACAAGCATTAAGAGCAGCTTGTTTAGCATTTGCTTCAAACAACCTTATAGAATTTTCTATGTCAGCAGGTGTTCTCAATGGCATATTTTCCGTGCAATGAGCACTCAAATATTTTTTGTATTGCAGCCAGTTAACACGTGCAGGTGTCAGCGGTAAATCACATGTTGGTGTTGCAGTTGTGTGTGAGTAAATAGTGATAATAGTAGGCGAGTGATCTAAAGACAAATCCAAAGATGCTTCTACGTCAATCATTTCGCTGGGCACGCCTTTCATAATCCCAAAGTCGATAACATCAGGAATTTTTTGACGATCCGTTGGCCAATATGTTGGCTGACCACTTGAAACTACATTCAAACCCATTTTTGAAATAGTGTCAAACAAAACACGACCCTTGGGACTGATTAAACGTGAACCCCAAAATGTGTGTTTAGCATTGTAGTCGCCAGCTGCTAGAAAACGGGACCCCAGTGTTGTATAAAATGCGGTATATTAACTCTCTGAAATTGAAAACCTGGGAGGAGAGTAAACAGATGATATCACAAGCTTTTGATAAAAATTTTTAATGCAGATGTTCGTTGCTTGAAGATATTCTTCACGAAGGTCATTTAGTAGGTAGTGTTTTATTCGAGTTTTTATTAGGATTCCAAAGCCACCACAAGCTCTACCTTGAGGATCCTTGGTGTCGTAGAAATTATATCCACTAATTCGAAAATAGCTTCGGGACGTCAAGTGAGTTTCTGAGATAAGCATATCATCGATTTGTTTATCCATAAGAAAATATTCAATTTCATTTTTATGTTGGCAGATGCCGTTTGCGTTCCAAAAACAGATTCTTAAGTTGATGGTTTTTTCAATACAGCCTGCAACAAGGTAGAGTGCATTTTCAACATTTACTGCATCAAACAGGACATGTTGAGAGTAAATGTATTTACTGTTTGTATTAGGATCTCTATCGAGGCTTCAATACGACTAAAATTATGCCCTGATTCTTCATTTACTGGTACAGTTTTTTGCGCCGGAATCTGGTTACTCTTTAAAATATAAGCGTATGAAAATTGACTATTAGGTTTTTGTTGAGTAAGAGTCGTGTTAGACTTTAAAACATTTGAGTATTGATTATGGCTAGACGACGGTTGAGGTAACTGTGGGTAGTTTAAAGGAGTGTTGAGCTGAGCGGGAGTAGCATTTGTTTTTCTGTTCGACGAATTTTTAAAAAGAGAATAAAGAGGGTAGCCCCTATAGTTGGCAGTGTGGTTTCCGCCGCAATTACTACATTTTTTTGCTTTGGTATCACCTTTTATTTTGTCACATTTAGCGCTACTGTGTAACTCGCCACATACAACGCAAACGGTAGGCAACTTGCAATAAGTTTTGGTATGGCCAAATTCTTGACAGTTCATGCATTGGATAGGTCCAGTTTTTTAATGTGGCATCTCAACGGTAACTCTTCGATGCAACAAGTATTTTAAGCTATAGATTGGGTGCGATTCATTTTTTTTTTTAATTTTCAAGTCGCCTGGCTGTAGCTCGACTCTAAAAATAGGTTGGGGGTTTTTTCCCTGTTTTTAATGTTTGAAACATTTTTCACTTTGAAGCCACTATTATGACCACGTGAAGGATTTTATTTCTTGTAGGCAGCATGGTTTTATGCCGATCAGATCTACTACTACTAATTTACTTTTAATAACTCGAGACATTGTAACTGCAATGGAGCGTAGACCTCAATGTGATGTTATTTACACTGACTTCGCAAAGGCATTTGATACCGTAAGTCACTATCTTTTATTACGTAAGCTCAATAAGTTTGCCATTACTGGAAAGCTGTTATTGTTTTTTCAAAGTTCATTGCATGACAGGAAACTTATGGTAAAAATTGGAAATACTTCCTCTTCATTTTTGATTGATGATTATTCTGGAATCCCACAGGGAACACATATTGGTCCTTTGCTTTTTATACTTTTTATTACTGATTTACCTCTGTGCTTTAAATTTGCAAAGTGTTTGTTATTTACCGACGACTTAAAATTATATTCTAGTATTTTCAATCAGTATGACTGTGAAAAATTGCAAAGAAATATAGACAAGCTGTCAGTTTGGTGTTCGGGAATAATTTAAATATAAATGGCTCAAAATGTTGTATAGTCTTCTATACACATATTGTCAATCCAGTCGATTTTGTTTATTCTATTGGTGTCCGCCAACTTACGCGTGAACATGTTGTCAAAGACTTAAGCTTAGATCCCACTATCGGCACAATGTGCCGATTTTCGTCGTCTCACTGCAATAAAGTCATAAGTACTAAACCAAAATTGCACCACCTTATGATGTTAGGAGGAAGTTTCTTGGTTTGCAATCTTTAAGCCATCGTAGAACTTGTTCTTCATTAATTCTTGCTTATAATATATTATCTGATAATATTAATTGTCCAGAAATTAAAAATTATTTTACCATATACAGTCCTCCTAGACATTTGAGAATTAGCCGTTTGTTCGAGGAACGCATTCTTAGAACGAACTGTGGAAATAATGAACCAATCAATTGCCAGATGCTTACATTTATGTAATTCTACTCCGCTTTTCAATTTTAATATAAGCTATAATATGTTCAAATTGTTGTTTTTAAATATTATAATTAACTACGATAAGTAATCTGTAAGAATATGATTCTGTAGATGAATATATATAAATAAATAAAAAAATAAATATAATTCGAATATTAAAGCATACAAAATATATTTTAAGGACCAGTTCCGTTAATACGGCACAAACTGATGTAATGCTCAATAAAATGCCTGCGGATTTGTGAAACTTTAATTTATTGTTGTTTTTTCGTTTTGTTGGGTTTCCAAAAAGCCGAATTATGTATTTTACTACTCGTAAAAGTAAGATTGCAATAAACAACGGTGCAACCAAACTATCAAAACAATATTAAGCCTGCAGTACACGGCATGTGAAAAGCCACATTCGCATGTGGCTCTGACGTCACAAGAATTTGCAGCATTTTGTTTACATTTACTAAACATGCAGAAGTGTCTACATGCTTCAAAATTTTGGTAGTACATGAAATGTTGTTTTGTCCCAAAATTTATATGCGACAAATGTAGCCGAAGCGTACACATTTGCAATGGCAGCATATGTGTGAACTTTTGATTGGCTACATATGTATTGTCAGTACACCGCATGTAACATGTACAACAGTCATATGTTTATGGCGCTTGTTTAATTTTTAAAATTTTGTGTGAAGTCAAATTTATAAAATGTCGAAGAGAAAGAAGAAATAAAACAACATCTCATAAAAAGTAAAATAAATTCACTTTTATCGTGAAATAATTCCCATGAACAATAAAATGGTAAAAAAAATTAAATAATACTGCACTGACATGAAAACAACGCAACAACTGCCGATCACAGTTGTTTTATTAATTATTGAATAAATTTACTATTTATACATGAATTTTTTCATCTTAGCTTTGAAAGTATCTTTTGCATGATTTAGAACAAGAACGAGAAATAATAACAAAAACCCAAACTAATTAAGCTGTTAATTAAGATATTAATTAATAAAACAAAAACCCCAAAGCAAAGAGAAATACAAATAAATGCACGGAAAGCGAAAATATGATAATTTTTCTACCCTTCTTTAATCTCTACACCGCTCGTAAACCAAAAAAATTATCAGGAATCTCAGTCATCCTGTGATTAATAATAATAAAAAAATTTTTTCCGTCATTAAATTCCAACCACATTTTGTTGGAGAAAATCAACATTGGCAAGAGTGCCATTGGCTACATACTATTGAAAAATGTTGTGTCAAAAATGTTTGCTGCCACATGTTTGGGACTGCTACATGCGCATGTAAAAATATTACAAATGTCGAAATTCAAATATACCAAACTAGTACACGACATGTCTAAAATACGCATTTTTGCATGTCTCTACAAAGGAACATGTGGCACACATATCAATGTGTGGTGCATGTGAGTGTCACAAAAAGTGGAAGTACACGACATGTTGGCAATTTAGCTTCATGGTGACGTCAAAATTACGTCAGAGCCACATGCGAATGTGGCTTTTGACATGCCGTGTACTGTAAGCTTTAGTTACTTAGCTTTTGTTTTTGTATTTTTTCAAAAAAATATATACATACGTGCTCCCATACTTATGTATGTAAGTGTATATTTTTGATTACAAATTTCTTTGATTTTTACTTTGTTTTCATCGTCTTCGTTTTTTACATTCACTGAGAACTGATAGCGAAAATAATTTTTGGCGGGCGATTTGCGATATAATTTTTTGCTTCGAGGGGAATAAAAATTTCACGGGAACAAAAAAATCCCTAAATCTTCCATTGAAGATTATGACTTTTCATTACCCTAATAAAATCTAAAAGTGTCATGAAATAATAAACATATCATAAAATTTTTAAAGAAATGGTGGAGAAGTGAAATAGTTAATATTTATTTTCGACGGAACACAATTTCCACCGAATTTGAAAAACATTATAAGGGACCAAACAGCAGGGCAGCACGTTGAAACGCAAAGACAAGTTATTCGATATATAGATGTTATTTGGGGGGTACAACTTGCGATTGATTTTTCCAAAAAAATTATGGAAGCCAACTGTTAGCAACCGTTTTCAAAAAGGAAAAAAACAAGAATTTTGAAAATCCGTTCATAAAAGATAACACTTATGGAAGTTTAAATCAAACATTAAAAAAATATATACCCCTTGAATTAATAACCTCCTTTTTCTGAAGTCGGTTACAAAAGAGTCCCACTTGATTTATAGGGTTAAGGGTTTTATATTGTATGAATGAATCCTCGTCCAATATCATCAATATATCAATTTTGACGCACATTTGAATCAATCCTTAATTGGGACTTTGTGTGTGTTTACGTATTTACATAAATACTAAATAATAAATTTGAAACTGCCAAAACTAAAAACTTTAAATATTTTACTTGAGAATAAATGTCTTACGATCAAAAATATGTTATGTATCATAAAACTATGTGAATAAATATTCATTTCTCAAAAAATTTAGTAAGAGAACTTAACAAAAAAAAAATAGTTTAGATTTTTATAGAACATAAATTAGAAAATTTTCTTTTTTTAGTATTATAGATTTAATCACTTAGGGCCAAATTTACAGTAATTAGTTACAAATACTTGATATTCACAGTGTATTGTTTAACTAACACTCTTAATATGAATAAAACATGGTAGTCCTATCAAACAATTAACTTTCAGTATTGGCAATTCTATTATAGCAGATGGTTTTTGTTTACATATGATATATTATTTCTTAAAAATTTCGTATACATTCAAGAACTTACCCCGCCAACTCCTTGCTAACGACGCTCAGCAATAATATTCCATATACATATTATCAATATCAGCGTCGCTTTCAATATAGGACTCCACTTTTTCAATTTCACATGTCATATCTAGAATGTATTACAAAACAAAACAACTAATAATAATATCCAACGAATCAGCTGTTGTCTACCTATTAGTTAACCAATGGCGTTTGATGGTTTAACAAATTGTAAACTAGAAGCTGTGAATCAAAACTAATTCTTCGGTACATGTTTTTCAGATCCCAGGGAAATCGACTGACTTTTTCATTAAATTTTTAATTCAGTGAATCAAATAGAAAATAAACACAAAAATATTTAAATCGCAAATAAATACAGGCGTTTGTTTTGCTTTTCAAAAGTTTTGCTATTATCTGTGAAAATCTATCATATAAAGGCGGTGGTGGTTTCGATAGCACATCTGCTATGTTTTTTCTGCGAATTAGAGACCCTTTTGTCAAAAGATCTATAAAGAACCTAAACAGTATATTGTTTGCGAGGCATTTAGGGTATTATAATATTAACACAACCTTGTAAGTAAATTTATGTTATAACAATTTAATTAAGTATGTAATATAACAATTTTTCTTTGAATTTTAAATTATTTAAACTCACCAAATCATTCTGCTTCAAGTAACAATTGTTGCGGAGTTATCTTTGCTTAATACTCAATTATTTATCCCGTTCTGGTTTTATAAAAATCACTCATTAAACACTATTTAAGTTAATAAAATTTTTTAAAATCTTTAAGCATTATAAATTTTGGAATATAGTATATGTATATGTACATATGTATAAATATACACTGACGGCAACACTTTTCCTCCCTCTTTTATCAAAATACGTGCTGAGTCATGCTGTTTACAAATACACAGCATCACAGTCACTTCCATACATATTTTAGCAACGGTATTCTTCTTGATGTTTGGCAATATTTTGCATTCAATTTTAATAAGTTTAAAACTTTTATATCCATAAACTTTTATGATAATTAAATTTTTTGACAATTTTTTAATACATTTATGCAAAAGTATTTATTAAATCACACTTTTATTTATATATTAACACTAAGTAAATTTTCAATAGAAGCATACTACCGTCTGAGAAATGAAACGTAAAAAAACTGAAGTTAAATTTCGATGTGTAAGAAACTTTAGATAATATTTAAGTTAGTTAAGGTACTGCCAGCCTAGCAAAGACATTAGTTGTTTCGAGTGCTAGAAATGAGCCGTTTGATACTGAACTTCAATGTATATTATTGACGATAAATTTTTAGTAAGGACAATTATCTTGGCAGCACTAATAAAGTTTTTAACTTCTAGCAGCCATTTTAAGATGAAATTTACAAACATACATGTACGAAAAATGTCACATCAAGTATTATTAACGCAACTCTCATCTTTTTGCGCGCTTTGACAATTATATATAAAAACACTAGCAACAGCTATCTTATGTCAACCAACAATACTAGTAAGAAACGTCACGCAAAGCTACGAAGTTATATCTGACACGGACTTTACAGTATCGCAATCTTCTAAAATCCTCTGTAAATTGGCTGCAGGTGTCTCAGAAATGGTTTGAATGTATATACCTACGTATTGTTTTTTTCGAACTTACATGCGAAAATAGGTTAGAATTACTTAAATTAAGAAAATAGGTGAAAGAAATCAATAACCTCCAATGTTAAATTTCTGAACATGATTAGCAACATAATTTAGCGAAAAATTAAATTGAATGAATGTCTTTGGTATAACGACATCGATATTTTTATCTGGCAGCACTCTAACTTAACTGTTATAAAAACAGAAAGTTGTTATATTGTGAAATTTATCAGTACATATTAGTTTTTTCTCGTCTCTCTTCTCAACCGGTTGTGCTTTTCTGTAGGAAATTTACTTAATGTTTATATATAAATAAAAGTGTGATTTTTTAAATATTTTTGCATAAATGTGTTAAAAAATTGTCAAATAATTGAATTATCATAAAAGTTTATGGAAATAAAAGTTTTAAAGTTATTAAAATTGAATGTAAAATATTGCCAAAAATCAAGAAGAATGTTGTGCAAAAAACAACGCTACAAACAGCTGTTGCGTTGTTGTAGATTCATCAACAGCATGACCCAACAAGAATTTTTTTAAAAGAATAAGGAAAAGTGTTACCCTTACTGAGTATTTATATACATACATATGTCAATATTTTTTAATATTATAAAATTTACAAAGTGTTATGTAAAGTAAATTTAAAAACTTTAATAATTAATATAGTGTTTATATACATACTCTAATTTTATAAAATCCGAGTTAGATAAATAAT
Source organism: Lypha dubia (assembly GCA_947311025.1). Classification (NCBI taxonomy): domain Eukaryota; kingdom Metazoa; phylum Arthropoda; class Insecta; order Diptera; family Tachinidae; genus Lypha; species Lypha dubia. Next base: position 52,092,766 of record OX371260.1, on the reverse strand, counting down.
GTAATACATATTAATAAAAGGTTGCTCCAAATATATTTCAAACTGATGCAGAGTGATCTATGTGAGTACAGCATCTATCTATCTTAGTAAATGTATATATACAGGTATGCTCTGAACATCACTTTTTCGTAGTGATTTCAAATCACTGAAAAGGTGTTCTGGGCGCACAAATGTAAGAAATCTCGTGGATTAAAACCGGTCAGCTAATAGCATGACGATTTCAAGTCACTTGTTAGTTTTTTAGGCATTTTTGCGGATCCTCTTATTACTCCCTTGATTTTAAAATCGTTCGTGATTTGATATCACGGTGATTTCAGAACATACCTGAAAAACATGGATGTGTGTGCATGTTTGTTTCTTATAAAAAGCCAAACGGTAAGAACGATCGCTTTAAAATTTCGGAATCGTATTGTTGATTACCAGGAAAATTAATAATTGTTTTAAAAATCGCTTGAGCTGATAAGATGGTTGGAATGGGTACCCCCATTCGGAGAAATTATTGATATTTATTAAGGTATTGCATAGCTTCTACCGCGGGCTTTGAGGCGACCGAATCAAACAATTTTGTAACGTTTGTTTTTTAAGTCTTTTGTTTTTGAAACAAAAAAACCTGACACTAAGTTTGTTTCTTAAGTGTTTTGTTTTTTTAAGTGAAAACTTCTTTTTTGTATAGTCTATGTATGATGACTATACAGTGTTGCCGCTTTGGAAAATTTGAAAATATCCACTGTTGCCACTTTTCCCGGGAAATATTCCGGGATTTCTAAAATTTTGAGAGGATTTTTGTCCAAGTTTTTGGGAATTCCCGAAGGTGGTTGGTGTCCTTGCTAAGACTTTGTGTCTTGACTAAACACAAGTGTGTCTTTGCTAAGTGTTTCCAAACTAGCAAGTGTCGTGGAATAAGCAGATATATGATATATATTAAAGACGTGCACAGTTCTATCTGTTTGTACCAGTTTCTCTTAGTTTTCAACTTCTGGTATGTATTAGTAAATATTTTCTTGTATCTGGTATTAGTAAGTATTGTTATTCTGCAAAACAGATACTGTATGAGTAGATAAACAGAGAATGAGAGGAACATATTTGCTTTTATTTGTTTTCATAAAACAGATATGAACAAATACTGATGTTTATAACATAGTTATTTGTGGTACTCTGGAAAGTTGTAATAACATGATAAGAAAAAAATTTTAAATTATTTATTTTTGTTACTGTTCTTCTATTTTATTCGACCTTCTTCAATTTTATATTGATCTATTTATTATAGCGACCTATTTTTTTTATAAAAAATTGTAATAATTTTCTAAAATAAGAGTGCAATTTTTCTATACAATTAATTTTCTAACATGATAGGTATTAAAGGAACAGAGTATGTACATATGTATGTACATACAAACATATTTATACACATTATTACAGAATTTGCATGCAACAAAATTTGTTATTTCTGTGTCCGTCTCATCTTTGATAGAAGCAAAACAATTCCATATATTGCTTCGCCCTCTTTTTTCACTAATTTTGTAATCCTTAGATTCAATTTTTTGTTTTATAAATAGATTATTCATTTTTTAAAAAAAAAATTTTAACTACACAAAAATTAGCTCAAAACACGACTTACGCACATGTACTTATATTACATACTATAAATATGAAAAACGAACCCAGTTTTTTACATTATGTTTTTAAATGTTTTCAAAGAAAAGCAACATCCATACACAATTAATATTTCTTATATTATGTTACTATTGCTTGGAAATATCTCTGTTACAACAATTATTTTGAAAATATTTGTGGTACAACAGTTACTGGAGAATAAAAAACAAATACAGATATATACTGGTGCAAAATCAAAATTCAACTGTTTTTGTTTGTACCAGTAACATGTGTTACAAAAACCAAACAAATACAATGTTGTGTACTCTTTTTCGCTCTTTAGTATCAATTTTAACAATTATGTATATGGTATATTTGTTTTGCAATTCTTTTAGGTATACTCATGCACGTCTTTAATATATATGTATATAAAAGAAAATTGTGTTAAGGTACGGTCACATTGGGGAAACATTTGCTTCAAATATGTTGGTTCGTGTTTAACAAAAATTAAGGTAAATAAATACACAACTTGTTTTGTGTTCACACTAGGCACATTTATTTTCCCATTTTGTTTGATGAAACAGCTGTCAAACAACGGCAGGTGCTAACATGGGAAAACATATTTTCCCGGTGGTCACACTTGAACAAATATTTTCCTTAACAAAATATTAGAAAAAACTACCAAAAAACATAAATTTGTTTTTTAACAAACATTTCGTTGCTAATGATTAGTTTCTGCAGTAATATTAACAAAATATTTTTGCAAATTGCGCAAACAATATTACTTTCACGTTTATTCCATATTTCGTCGTCAATTTTGAGCCAACACCGATTTGTACATTTCAACACAAGTAATAAGCAATTTTGTTTTGCGAAGTGTGATTTTTCGCGTTTTTACCATTTATTTTTATTTTAACAGTTTTGCGATGTCTGATTAATTTATGTGCAAGTTTGTGTGTTTGTAATTTTTTCGTTAACAAGATTTGCAAATTTTCGCCATATTCTCGATTTAGGAAGAATTGTTTTGCATTCTTTAATTCTTTAGCGTTTTTTCTTTAATATTATGGCTTTATTGATATTTAATAATTTTTCGCAAGTTGTCCCTTTTTCGCGAGATTTGCAATTCTGCCAAACTTCTTGCCTTTTTTTATTTTTTTTTTGTTTTTATTTAATTTTGGCTTTTTAAAAATATTACAATTAATAGAAATTTTTCGCTTTTCTCGCAGAAGGAAGCAACATAATTTTTTAAAGTTTTTATCAGCCAGCATCAGTAGTAGTTTTAGAGAATCACGAGGCATGCCGAACAAAGCAGCCAAAAAAATATCAGCCGTAAAAATCTTTTATTGAAGCATTTTGTCTAAAGGTAGATATTTTTTATTTGACTCTGTTTGTTCTTACAAAAATTTTGTAAGATCTAATAATTGTTTTCCCAAAATAAATAAAAATATTTGCCTCTTAGTGGTCACACTTTGTTCACATTAGACACATTTTTGTTTGGCAGCAAATAATTTTGTTTGCCATTACACAGCTGTTTTGCTGTTTCCCTCTAATAAATATTTTATGGTCACACTACAGCAATCAAATATTTAATATTTTTCATCAAATGTTTCCCCAATGTGAACATACCTTTAGTTACACTATTTATAACTCCAGAACGGCTGAACGGATTTGGATGAAAATTGGTGGGCAGGTAGCTTGGAACCAGGAGAAGGACATAGGATACTAAGGTAAGGCTCTTTTTACCTGGGGGGACTACGGTGCTCCTTCTTTGTATAGGCCACTTCCAGTATAGCTAGAAAGTTGAAATTGAAATTGCGTACGTTGATAAAAAATGCTTTGCAATAGCTTTACCGCGGCAGTCCCCGAGTGCCACACGTCTTTTTTTATTTATTTAATTATTATTTGCCAATAGACCAAAATATCCTTACAGGCTAATTAATAAGTTTTAATTTACAAATACATTTAATAACTCCTTATTTTCTAAAAACATCCGAAAGTTATTCTCAGCCAAAGGAAAGTCTAAAACTCAATGTTGTTAACATTGTTCAAATTATTAATAGTAGTTAAAGCTCGCAGTACAGGCTCACGCATGGCGTAATTTATAACATGTGTCGATAGATATAATAAATTACTGTATCTAAGGGTTCTAAAAGGTATACAAAAATTAATCAAAGCAAGCAGCGAGCATGATATGTAGACGAGAATATACAACTTTTATTACGAAAAGCAAATTTTACAAATTTCTTCTGAATTCTTTCTATTCTGTCGGTATGCACACGGTAAATAGGGTTCCACATTAAAGAACAATATGCTAATTTAGAACGCACAAAACTCGTATATAGTATTCTCAATAATATAGGATCACAAAAGCCTTTATAGTTTCTCCTTATAAAAGAGTATGCGGAATAAGCCTAAGGAATTATATAGTCCAGGTGGAAATTAAAATTAAGCTCAGAGTCCAGAACTGCGAAAATAAAGCAACGAATGTTTTGAAATTCGGTGTGGGTCATTTCTAGAATAAAATACAACATCCCGCAAAATAATGAATTATTAAAAACACTATTTAACAATAATTTATACCTACAAATGTGAGTGTTATTTTATGTGGATGGGAATTGCAAAGCACACCGGATATAAGTAATATATATAATAATTCCACATCACTTGTCATTCAAAAACGATTTAAAAGAGTGGCTTTGATTAAGAGAACGCTTTGGGAAGAGAAAAAAACATTGAAAAACAAGTATTTTTTAGCGAATCAAATTGATTACAAAATTTTTAGGCAAATTTCAATGTAGGCCTGTGTAATTGTTAAATTATCTATTTTTATTGTATCACTGATTGTATATAACAAATTTTATGAATATGTAGTGGTGGCAAAATATTAAGTAGTGAATACCGAGTATGGAGTATTTTCTATTTTGTTCCGAAACTCAATAACCAAAAATACATATTTATTTTATACTTTCAGAGTTGTCTTTATAACTAAATCTACTGACAATTGAACGATCGATCTGCAACAATGATAAATTATCTACTACTTTGCCTAAAAGCTTACCTTTTAGAGTACCGAGTAGTATTAGTTAACTTACAGTAGTAAAAATTGCACAGCACTAGAACCTTAATTTGAAGTCGAAATGAAAAACTGTTAACATATAACTTTCTGGGGTAGTGTATACGGTAGAGTTACACAAGGATTAAGACAGTCAGTCCGATATTCCCTTACGGTTTGACTGTATTTTGTTCTGCAGGTTATAGCGATTACGGAACTATTAGGCTATCGGAATAATAATACTCCTTTTGAATATTTTTTGATATATCCTGAAGATATGAATACAAAAATACATATTTTCTTATTCATGTGTATGCAGTTTTGGCATATTTTTTTTTTAAATAAACTGCAAATTCATAATTTTATTTTATATATAAAAAACTGCTTTATGTGCGAAAAAACCAAAACTACTAAATGCAACGCTGTATGTATGATTAATTTTGGAAACTTTTCTTGCGGTGTGCATATACATACGCATTCATTGTTCATTTTACTTTAAGATATTTACTCGTATACGCAAATAATTGACATGCACATAATAATTATTTATTTAATCACGAAATAAATATTTATAAAATTTTTCTTTTTCTTTCTCTTTACAGATTTAACATAACAGTTACATCTATATTTCAAAACATTTCCTTCTTTTCCCCTAAAATATTAAAGCATTACTTTGCTACTAACTATTTCTTTCTTAACACTTTTTCTTTCTGAATGTGAACTTTTCTTTCTGTGCTCTGTTTAAACTTAAAGAAAAACAGTTTCTCAAAAAACTTCTACGATTACACTTTAACGAATCAACTTTGTGCACTTTTCCCAAAAGAACATAATATGAAGAAAACCTAGAGCAAAACTTTTCTCTATAATACTTTAAAATAAGACAAAAGTCGTATCTATCTTATCTTAAGGTAAGTTTTTCTTAACTTTAATAATACTTATTTCACTACTAATCAAGTAAACGCTGTGGCATTGTAGAATGCACAAGTAAACATTCTACAATAATGTAATATTTATCTTATTTGAGCGTTGTGTGGAATACTTTTATTTTCTTTAGCCAGCCAGCCAGGTTTTTAAGCTCTCTATAAAATTTTATTTTTCCACTCCTGTCTTTCAGTTAAATAGTTAAAATTTACAATTTAATTTAACTTTGTTGGTAAGCATGTTTAAGTATTTGTTAAACTCTTTAAAAATAAACTTTAAAATAACTGAGTTAACAAATAGTTTTTTGTCTTAAGAATTTCTATATTCTTTTAGTTTGTATAGAAAAAAAGTCCATGTGTTTTTATTTTCTGTGGATAAATCAGTAATTTGTAAACTGTTGCTAAGAAAATTAAACTTAAAAGTTCAGAGAAAAAAAAATTTTTTTGATAAAATTCGATTGTCTGTAAAAAAAAGAAGACGACACTGTAGTTTCCTCTATATTTCTTTTTAATTCCTTTTTTAAGAGTTAACAATTTAATTTGAAAACTACAGTTTATTATGAAAAGTTTTTATTTTCAATTTAATTGCTTATGTGCGACCCAAGAAAATTTGTTCTAGCAAAGAAAAAAAAAAAAATATTAAACTCTGTTATAATTTCATGTTTATTTATGATATTAAAAAATTCTTAAAATACTATTAAATCCAGAGATTTCGGAAACAAACTAACAAAATTACATTGGAAAGTAGCAAAGAAGTATTGACAATTTTATGTCTATTTGAGAGTGTGTTAAGAAAAGTATAACAAATTCCTTTTGACTTTATTTCCTCACATTACAAGTTTCTTTGAAACAAATATACAAAAACCCTTGCAGATAATTCGTGCCATTATAAGTTTTAAAAAGCTTACAGATACTTTGTACTTTACACTTAGTCTGTAAGTATAAGATTTAGAAGTAATCTTACTGTATTTATAATTATAAAAAATTAATTACTTTATTTTCTTTTGGCAGTATGTCACCTTTTAAAGAAACATTTTGTCATTATCATACATATGTATTTACTGTAACATAATACGGAGCTATAATTTTTTAATATTACAACAATATATACATGTATGTGTGCATATGTGTATTATATTCTTTATTACCTATTGTTTATATTGTGGAATAACTTATTTTTTATCACGTTTATGGTGATTAAACACGTAAACTCATATTGAAACATTTTTACAAACGTAGGTTTTTTTACATTTATACGAGTTAATTTACACAATGTTATAAATTTTGTTGGATAAGTAATTTTTTGCGCCTAAAAATATGTCATTACATGTATTTTTTATGGACTTTTATCAGAATATAAATTTATATCAACGATTTCAACGAGTTTGCGAAGAAGAAAAATACATGTACAAAAAGTAACTATTTTATTACAATAATAATTTAACCGATTGTTCCCCTGGTATGTGTAAACAACGATTGCTATAATAAAATCTATGCGTGATTATAATTTTTTTACATGGGCGAATGAAAAAATAGTTATACTCTAAATCGTTATTTAGTTTAATTAAATTAAAAAAAAAAAATAACACTGCATGGCGTTTGGTACAAGTACGCGATCTCCTGCTTGCCTGCAACACCGCGGCTAAACGTAATGAACATCGTATGGCATATATAACTACCCTAATATTCTATAGCGTTAAAAAAGCTTATAAAAGTTTATCTTTTTTAAGCAATTAGACAAATTTTGCTGCTATAGGCTTCAATAACATGCAGCGCCCAGATGCTATAAAATATGCGAAACCATGTTCTGCCGGCAATTTGTCGAACATCCCACCTCGCAGAACCGGTCCAAAAAATCTATTATGCATCCCGTCTTTTACCATAACTAAATTCGAGGAAATCATCTCCAAGGGAAAATCTTGCAAGGCCCTCGGCTAATGTTGAATAAGCTTGGTACAGTAGCACGGGATTCCCTTAATCGAATTGTAGATCTCTCGATCCGCCAACTGGTCAATCCAGATATCTTGAAGGTGGCTAGGTTCATCTCAATTACAATTCTAGAAAATCCCAGCAGTCAAAGAGATTCATACCGCCCTATCTCCCTCTTATCACCCATAGCAAAGGTTTTGTAAGCGCCACCAGTCCTGAAAGAACCTTTCCCGCTCGCCATACAACAAATAGTTTCTGAGAAGCCTATAGCACCATTAAAACTTTAAATAAGATAGTTACCCAGACGACAAATGGCCTTAATCAGCACAGACCCTGTTTAAGCACAATTGTTGCTGCACTGTACTTTACCACTCGATACGGATCTAGGACGTCCAGAAACGCTGGATTGCCTACTACCTTAATTGAAGGCAAGATTTTGTGGAATTCAGAGGATAAAAGTAAAGTTACCACAAAATAAAAACGGTCATTGTAGGAGAAGTTGTATCAACCACACTCTTCAATATTTATCTTGCTAAAATCATTAACCCCCTTGTGAGGTCTCATTGGTGTCGCTGATGTTAATATTTCGGACATAATTGCCAAAATAATTGCGTAACTTGATGCTATCACATTCTAAGTCTTCAGTGTCCCTTTTCACTTCATGTACTACTTCTGTCGAAGGAAGACGTATACTTATGTAAAAGTAAGGAACTGGGCGTAGTATTTGACAGTCCCTTTCAAGATTTCCCGCACGCAACATATTTTAACCAAAAAGTGAAATCCTGGAAGAACGTTCTGAAAGCCCTTTCAGGTACCTCCTGAGCCATGAATAACGAGGTACTCTCATAGCTCCTTGTTAATAATTTAATTGGTTATATTCATCTGATCGAAAGTATATCTTGATAAGTTAACGGTATTCAATCCTTTTTGTAAGGACTACTAATAAATAGCCCACGCTTACATCAAAGTTATCAATGATAAACTGCAAAAAAAATATTTATATCAATGGTGGTCATACAGTAAATTTCCATAACTTGTTTTTTTTAAAGTTAGCACACATTTTAAATGAGTGTCAGACCCACAGCCGCTCATATAATTCGCAACAAAACACACAAGAATATTGAATGTGTGTGAATGGCACCATTAATTCATAAAAAACACTTTCACCCATTATGAACTTTATAACTCGTTCTTTTGCTCTTTCTATGTGCTATTTTTAAATTTAACATGATTTATTGCGTCGTTTAAATAAATGCATAGATGTGCTTAATATTCGTTATAATCACATAAACATATAATTTTAATAAATATTTATATTTACATATTGTTTATCAATATAACAAAAATAACAAACGCTATAAAAAAAATGGGGGAAAATCGTATCATGTGTTTCAGCTTAATCGCCTTTCACCCTTCAAATACTTCAAACGTAATTATCTCTATCTTTATGTGTACTGGGCTTTGTATTACCAGTGTTTTTAAGTTTTTTTTTGTGTTGGCTCCTTATTTGCAGTTCACTTTTTATAGTTCCCCAACATCATTGTTCTTGTGTTTGTTTATTTCCGTCCCTCATTTTTTTTTTTAATATTTTCCATCTATTTGAGCATATTTATTTTTATTTGTGTTACGAAGCGCTACGCAGAGAAATGAATAGTATGTTCAAGGGTAAACTTGGTAGATATTTTATTAAGTCGGTATAGTGGATAGATTTGTTAACGAGAATTTATTTATGCCCAGCATAATGTTTACAGTATATTTCAATGAACTCATATTCCAAAACTGTTGAGTAATTATGAAAAACCCAACAAAATGATTATGAATGTGTTAGTGGACGTTCCAGAGTATGAGAATAAAGCAGAACGGCCGACTATGCGGGAGTTAAAACTTTGCTGTAAGGATTTATAATTTTGTTTTGCATTTTTTTCTTTCTAATAAAAATAATAATTTTTATTTATAAAAAATTATATTAAGAGAAAACGATTTTAAGCCTGACAAATTATAATTTCTTTGATTAAAAATCACTCAGTTCGAATAAAAATTCATAAGTTAATAGTAAACACTAAATGCATCACAAGCTGTGTATATAACCCTTAGAGTATTGGTATCCGAAGGCTGCTACCTAGGAATGAAAAGAGAAACACTAGAATAAAGCTCAAATTAAACAAAATAGACTTTGAAAAATAAGTAATGTTTCAACCCATTAAATTGTTAAAGCTGAAGTGTAAGAAAAAAACTTTAATGTGACTTAGCAGATTCAATTAATGATAAAGGATCTTTAACTAGTATGATTCAAGCTGCCGTGGTCGCAGTGAGGTCTAAGCGGTAAATAACTCTGATGATGAAACTGTAGTTAGTCTCGAAACACCATAACGTCAGTTCAACTCTCCGCTCAGTCAGTAATTTTTCTTTCTCTGTTCAATTATTACCAGCTTTTTCTTTCTAAGAAAAATAATAATTATATATCTAATTTAATCAAGCTTGAGGTCTTTTTTATAAAAATTAACAATAAACTTAATTTTTTTAATATCGAGAGAAAATAAAAATTAAGTTTATTGTTAATTTTTATAAAAAAGACCTCAAGCTTGATTAAATTAGATATATAATAATTTAAAGGTCAAAAAAACCAGATAAAAAAAAAAAAATAAAATAAAATATTTATTAGAATGTTTATTTAAGCTATAGGTCTTTTTATTTTAATATATATATGTATTGTTGTTTATTTTCGATATTTCGCTAACAATTTGTTAGCATCTTCAGGAAAATTTTTTTTTTTTTAAATTATTTGAAATTTTAATATTGATTTGTGTATTGGGTGTCATAAAAATTTTTTTTTTTCAATAATTTTTTAACACTATTTTTATAACATAACATTTTTAATAATTTTTTCTATGTTAAAAATTTTATATCTATCCAATACTTAACTCATTTTCAATAATTTTTTTATGTTAAAATTTGGAAACAATTTTTGTGACATTTCATAAAAAACCTTTTTCTATACTGTAGTTAAATTTTCCTAGACTTTTTCCATAAAAAATTATTGGAAAAAAAAAAAAAAAAAAAAAAAAAAATTTTATGACACCCAATACACAAATCAATATTAAAATTTCAAATAATTTAAAAAAAAAAAAAAAAAAAAAAAAAAAAAATTTTCCTGAAGATGCTAACAAATTGTTAGCGAAATATCGAAAATAAACAACAATATATATATTAAAATAAAAAGACCTATACCTTAAATAAACATTCTAATAAATATAAAGAAAAGGTCAAATAAAATAGAATATAAATATAAAATAAAATAATAATTTAATTTATAAAAAAATAAATATAAAGAAAACAAACTTAAGCCTGACAAATTATAATTTCTTTCATTTATATTGTTTTTTAAATTCATTTATGTATTAGATGTCTTTCATAGATTGATAATTATCAACTCATCACTAGAACTTTACCAGTCTTAAATAGTTGTCAAACTAATTTGCTTGCAAGCAAACAAACTCTCAAGCAATTACGAAAGTCTATTATAATGATCACACTTTATATGATCCATGACCGCTTGTATACATCAGCGAATAACAACTCACAACTTCCTTTATTTGTTAGATAGAGCCAAAGTATTTATTTTATCGGACTCTAGTAAATACTCTTTAAGTTCGTCCAAGAAGAGCCGAAACATTTATTTGGATTCATTTGCTAGTCGTTGTTTGACAATCGTAAGCTACAGATCTTATTATAACTTAGAGTTTTTTAAAAATTTTTTTATTGTGGGTGTAGCTCTTCTTGGATGTGCAACGTATATTGTATATTGTAGGCAACATATAATTAATTCTTTTACAAATCTACTATTGTCCTTTTGTTAATTTTAATAGCAGTTTTGGAGCGCCTCTGGTGTTAAGTAGATGCTTTTTTTCAGGTGTCTGATCAGTAATTTTTTTAACAGTTTTACTTCGCCGACGGTTCTGCTAACCGATGAAGAAGGGCGCTGTGTTGTTTAGTGTTCAATGTACATATGTATTACAAATTTATGTGAGTACTTGGCTGACTTTCAAAATTTTCGTATACAAAGTTTGAATACAGTAATGCTACTGTATTTAAATCAAAAACATATGTAAAGTTCCGAAACAATGAAACCGATGCCTTGTTTGCTATCTTACTGCGTTAAAAATACTTGGCGGCGGCATTTTGTAATGGTAAACATTGTATAATTATTGTACTGCGGCGTTTTGAAATGTGATGCTTTGTTCAAACACAAAGAAATTGAAGTTTTGGAAGTCAGCACTTGTGTTATGAATTAACTCCCACAGTGGTCTCAGCAACGTCTGAAATTCAGCCACTGGTCGAGCAGCAGTTTCGAAAGAGCATCACTAAGGATTAACGTTCTATCTGTTTTGGTATTGGGCAGAGACCCTAGGTACCTTTTTACCTTCTACCAGACTAACATAGGTTACATTCTTACTGCCTTTGCTATCTTCAATGTATATCCGCTGTAATATTTCTTCAGAAATTTGCTAGTATTATATAAGTTTTATGCTTATTTGGAGTAAGGTAATGCTGGAAAAGACAATAACCCTTTTCCCCAGCTCCAAGGTGTGGATATCACCAAGATGTATAAATGTTACTCCCATCTAATGCATATTAGAGGAATTTATGATGTTTATGACTTGCCCTGACCGGAGATCGAACACAGGTCCTAAATCATAGTTTGCTTATTAGTAAACGTGTGGACCACTTCAGCCAACACCACCCTCAATCTTATTGGATTTTAGAGTTAAAGTATTTTTCATTGCAGTTTTTGTAATCAAACCGCAATTTTCTCTTTAAGAACCGAAATATTTGTCTTGGCCGATCTATCATATTGATAAAAGCATTTGGCTCGTCCAGAGCCGAAGCCTTTATATGCTTGTCGTAATTAGGCAATCAGAAACTGATATATATAAATCTGAATAAGATCAGAAGAATTAATTCGTCGGATTGTATAACGTGTTTGTTGTTATAAATCCACCAACGCCTTTTTATACAAAGAAGAAAATTGTAAACATGTTTTTTTTAGGTGATTGTAATTCAGTTCTTGGCTTTTTTTTAGTTTTGAGCTTATTTAAGTATTTATAAATATTACTTGATTTTTCCAGATACTGTTGTTCAGCGACCAACATTTATAATATTTCGTTTATAATATTTATTTATTATGCCGAATATATGGATTTTGAGTAACAGCAATAAATTTATGTTTCCTAATGTTAAACAATAAAATATTTATAATTATCTATATTCGTTTTTTGTATTAAGGTCACGTGTCATTTTGAGTCAAATTTGTATATAACTTGAATAATTTATGAATTGTCGTAATAGAATTTAATAATTTATTACCTGGATACCGTATTACGTTTTGTATTTTATTTTTTTTTTTTTAATATTACGTATGTATGTCTGTGAGTATATTCTGGTATATATATTTATTTTTAAGAGGTAATGTAATTTATTTACATAATTTGTTATATATATTACTTTGCTAAATATGTACACATTTACGTACATAATAAATGCTTAATAAATCTAATTGCAATAAATAAAATTGCATTTAAAATATAAATTATTCAAACCAAACAAAACGTTTTGACTATAAGAGAAAGGCAAAGTTACCGTTTATTTAAAAAAAGGTTTTAAATTATTGAGAAAAATATTCTTTAGGATAGAAAAGAACATTACGACCGCTTAATAAAACACGATAATAAATTATAGAAATAAATATTAAACGAAGCATTGCGCTATGACGTGCACTACAAACGAAACTTTTTATTAAATAACTAATATACGAGTAGTTACCTCTTATCTTCATAAAAATCATTTATTAAAAAATAAATTTAAATCGTGCTGTATATATAAACCATCTACATGTTTTAAATCAGGTTTAAACTGAATGTCAAATATTAAGGTCTTCTCAATATGCAAAAAGCTACACATAAAAATTAAACTGACATGTGAATTTTATTTTTAAAGAATATTAAACATAATAAAAAAAATCTATATAGAAATTATGCATGCGCTAGCAAGAAAAACAACAACACCAACAAAATCGACTAAAATGGTCCCAGCTGCCAAAAAAAATTTAACCAACTTTTTCTTTTAACCTCATATACGTTCGATTAGCATAAATATAAGTATGACTTTATATAAAATGTACTTTTTATGTAAATTTTATATGTTTATGATGTGGACATGTGTGTGCATTTCTGTTATAAAGTGTTTAAACTAATGAAAATGCACAGAATTTTATGATTGTGTTCATGCAACCAATAGATGTGCAAGTGTTCATGTATTTTTAATACTAAAAGTCATTACCATAATATTTTGTTGATGCCAACAAAATAGGAAAAAAAACTAAAACACATGACATAACAATTTCGAAAATGATGATCGCAGTTATTATGACGTTAATTTATACATGTAAAATATAAAAAAAAAATAACCAAAGAGCCAAAGGAGTATTTAAAATGGAAAGTAATTATAAATATATTAAAACTTTTTAGAATGTAACATTTTTGAGCAAGAGCTTATTAACACTATTTTACGACCAATTTTTATTAAATTACAATTTTAATTTATCCGCAACTATTTTTTTATACAAAATTGCTAGATAGAAATGTGTTTTCATAACTTTTTATAACGATTTTGTCATAAGTTTTTGTCATGTTAATTGAAATGCAAATCTGAAATCACTACATCATAGTTATGGAACACAGCAATTTTTTATATTACTTTCAAAATATATTTTCTTTCTTTGCCGTGGGAAGTTAATAGAAATAGTTTCCTGCTATGGGCATCATTTTTCAAATAAGTCACTTGCGGTAATTGCTACCAGACCTTGAGCTTGTGTTGGTTAGTTTTATAGGACTGTCACGATTTTACAAGTGACTTTTTTCGATCTGTCAATTTGGTCTCTTTGTGAAAATCAATCGGTATATCAAAACCATCCTGTTTGTTCGGAATAACAGGATAGTTTCAATAACCCTACATTTGTCATAATGGCTAGCAGTGTGTTAAGTGTAAGTGTCCGCATATTGGCAAAGAAGATTAATAACTTCCTTTTTTGTTCTTTCTCTTTATCGTTAAACATTTTGTAAAAGTCGCTGTTTTAACTCGGTTTAACAATCTTCTATTGAGACAAATTGTTTATATATGTACATATATAGTAAATATATTTTAATTTAATTGCTTAAATTACTTCTATATGTTGATTATTTAAATGTTAAAATTTCTATACTAAGTTGATATAAATTTTTAACATATCCATCCTTGCTCGATTACATATTCATAATTATTGTGAATAAATAATTATCCAAAAATCTTTTGATCTTTTCCTTAAATCGATTGATTATTTTAATTGTGTCCCAAATTTTAAACTGTCCCAGAGCTAAGTATCCAACTGATAAAAAGGTACTGAGTGTCTTTCTAATCGTGGTAATATTATCCCAGCTAAATTACTATTTAAATATTCAAAAATAATATTTTACATTATTATTAGGAATAAACGTAATTATTATTTGAACTGAAATAATGTATAAATGAGAAATTATTATTATTAGGCTTAAGTTCAGTTTTATTGAATTAATGAAAATTCAAAATTACTATGAGTTTTTTATTTTTGAAAAACATTACCATGTGCAATCAGATTAGCAGAACGTATCTGTATACCGATTTCAAGGCCACTACACCTCTCATCAGCGTTCATTTGTCCATCTTTACAATTTTCGTAAAGTGGATACTAATTGGGAAGAATATCAACAATTTAACCAAATTTTCAACAGAAATAGAATACGAGAATTAATTTAATTCATTTTCATTCTATTTTTACATACTGAAACAATTTTGGTTAGTACGAAATTCCCCACATCTGATTGCTTACTACTAATATTCAACAACAACAACAACACAGACTTCTGGCATGAGCCTCGTTTGCAAATGTAGTCACTATGCAGGTGAGTTTGCCTCACATTGCTGTAGCATGTCTGTAAGTTTCGTGCTGAACCACTCTGAAAAAGATGAATACAAGTAAAGTTGCGGATCAATTAGTTGTATCACAACCTGTATGAGGATTCCGTCCGCAATTTTCTAACAACGGCAGTCAAAGTTCTCACGAAAACATACTATTTGTCTTAGTGTGTTCTTAATCGGTTAACTGAAAAGTCGCCGAAGTAAAAGAATTAATAAAAAAGATGTCTGCTTATACAGTTTAGGAAATTAAATAGGTGTACTTAAGATCACAGGCGCTGCAATACTGCTCTAAAAATTAAATTTTCAACATCTATATTTTCTCTTCTGCTGCTTTTCTTTTAATTTAAGCTAATTAGTTTTGCAAATAATTACGTTTCGTCAATTTTCCAGTTTGTTCCCTTTTTGTAATCCTTTTTATTATTACTCTGGCTGAACCCGGTGTGCTTCGGTTTAAAATAAAATTCCTATTGTGAAAATTTAATGACGATCGGTCCAGTAGCTAAGACTATATTACGATTTTTAATTTTCCTAAAAAGGAGCGTGGTCTCACCCACTTTTCTCCTGGTACGTATTCCTAATTATGCCAATATGGTATGTATCAAATATCATCGACGTAGGTAAAAAAAATGCCCAAATTATAGCGATTTAAATTTTTGGGTTATACGGGCGGTGCCATGCCTCTTTGTCAAATCAAAACTTCATTAAACCTATTATTCTTTCCAGAGTCACAGTAACATGCTGTGAAAATTTCAGGAAGATCGGTCCAAGGGTTTGGCCTCCTATAAAGCACAAACAAAAAAACAGACAGACATTAATTTTTATATATGTATTGGATTTTGCCACGCCCCTCCGCTCGCAGACTGAAAATCAAAAATCAGTGTCACCCGCTGAATATTCTGAAGATTCCCTGAAAATTTATCAAAATCGGCCCAGCTGTTTTGCAGTCTATACGATACATACATACACACATCCTGTTTTATATATATGTAGGTAGATAGAAAAAAAAATTATAAATTTAAAATTGTAAAGTTTCCAATTTTGAACGAAATTTCATAGCATTACACTTGTTTACATAAATTTAAAGTTTAAGTTTTGTTGTTTTGAATGTTCCACTGCTTACATACATTTGTGGAATTTTTACTTTTAAATTAAAAAAAAAAGTTGTAGTGGGAATTGAATTTATTTTCATCTAAAATAATGAAATGCAAAAAATATTTATAAAGCAGAACTTCCTTAAAAATATACTAAAATAAAAATAGTAATAAATCAATTTATACTGTACAACAATTTCCATGTTAATTCCTTAAAATACATTCAGCTAGAGTATACAAATAAAAAACAAACTAATCATAATACTTGCGAGGATCGTTTGACTCTAGCCTGTGCTCTAAAACGCTCTAGTTAATATTGTTCATGATATTAATAAAATTTTTTTTAACTAACCTTTTTTTCAACCCTCCTAGTGAATTAATGGCAGCAAGAAAAGCAAAGGGAGAAAAACTTGAATGTAGAACTAACACCTTCCATTATAATTTATGGTATATGCCAACTGGTCATTAAAATAGGCATAAATTATGTGTTTTTTCTTTAAAAATTGTATATTTTTTCATTAATAATTTTTTCTATAATACACGCAATTTACAATGGCATTTCAATGTTTTCGGAAGTTCATAAAAACTTATTTTATATGTATGACCTCCGTTCAAACAATACACTTGGCTTCAAACTAAGTGTAACTGTTTGACTACTGTTGTTATTTCAATAGTTGTTGTTGTCGTCAGCAATGTACAGTGTGTTTCAACAATATTTAAAGTTTTGTAAAACATAAAAATGCAACAATCTGTCAAAAACAAAAAAAAAAAAAAAAAAAAAAACACTAAAAAAAACAATGAGCTTCACTCGATTTGGATTCATCTTTCTCAGAGATCGCACTTTAAGAATTGTTGTTGATGGGATCTCTTCAAACGAGTTCAAGATAAATTCAGGGGTACCACAAGGTTTCATTCTTTCTCGTACCTCAAAGTCTATCTACTCTTTTGCAGATGAAAGTACTATTGTTCTTTCGTATTCATTTAGTAACGGGCCAAACCTGTCGTAGATCCGAAATATGAATGATACACTAAATCGCGATCTCCTGGCAATTTTATATTAGGGTCATGCTAAGAGGGTTACTTTTAATGAACGAAGGCCCCAGTGCGCATTTCTTAGGCACAGACGTATGACCGGGCATGCTCCTCCATCTGTAGTTATGGAGGGTATAAATATTGAGGAATCAGAAGCTCTTGATGTTCTTAGCATGAAAATTCATTGTGATGTTCGATGAAATGATCACATTTTTCATGTCTAAAAAGAAGCATTCAAGTGCCTCGGCTTTTTAAGACGGTGTAGGACATACTTCACTCCATCTGATCTCCTTAATATTTATACCACCTTTATCCGACCGAAAATGGAATACAACTATCATGTATGGGCCGGTGCTTCAAAATCTATTTTAAAGTTACTCAACCGCGTACAGGATAGGGCGAAGAAGCTTATCGGTGACAGCAGGGTAGCCAACTCTATGGACTCACTGGAGCATCGACGCAATGTTGGGTGTGTTTCGTTGTTCAATCGCAACTACAACTGAATGTGCTCTAATGAAATCAGGAAACTTGTTCCCGAAACCCGTCACTTTTCACGTACAAAACCCTCTCCTCATCAAGAGCACATCCCTTGGTGTCGATATGTCAGTGAACCGCACTACGCATTACAGACAAAATCCTTACTTTAGCCGAACTGTTTGTATGTGGAGTGAACTTCCCGCAGAGTTCTTTCCTGTCACTTGCATGATGTTAAGGTTCAAATTCAATGTCCACAAACACTACTCCCTTTATCCTTCAATTTTCCTAGTTCCGACGCAATGCACTGCAGTTTTATTGAATCAATGAAAATTCAAATTACTAAAGCTATGTTCACACTTATCAAATATTCGTCGAAAAAATCGTTTTTTATATATTGAAAAAAAAAAAAAAAAAAAAAAAATTAGAACCTAAAATTCAAAAAATATTGAAATTAAAGAAAATAAATTATGGGTTTCTTTCGTGGTAACATTTTTTTCGACATATATTTGATAAATGCGAAGGTAGCTTAAGAGTTTTTAGTTTTTATAAATACATTAATATAGTTCAAATAATAATTACTTTTATTCGTATTAATAATATTAAAATTGTTTTGAAATATTGTAAAATCATTTTCGATCTACTAAATCATATAGAAAATCGCAAGATCTCGCGTTGAATATGTCAAATTGGGAGCGTTGCCCACAAAAAAAAAAAAACACTTTTAGGGAACGGCGAGTTTAAGGAAATTAATGGCCAAAATTTAAGTACCACACATGTGAAATAAATCCATTGATTTACTTAATTCACACTAATTACATTAATATTTTGGAAAAAGTATGCATACATTATTTAAACGAAAATATATATTAAAGTTCAATATTAAATAGTTCACTGAAAGCATTTTTTAATAGAATTAATGAAGCAGCTCAATTGTTTAATGTATTAGTACATTAAGTCAGATATAATTATATCTTCGTTGAAACAATGAATTTTTTGTTCTTTAATTTTCAGCTACATAGTGGATTTTTGATATTATTCCAAACAATGTTCGTGCAGTAAAGTTTTTGTAATTTTCAGTTAGTATAAGACAGATACTATTTCATTATGCTTAAAGCTATATTATAAAATATTAAACTATCTAAACAATTTCAATTCTTCAATAATTTAAAAATATATGCAAAATATATTTTCTAACTTGAATGGCCAAAAAGTTTTCCTACCACGTTTTGAGTGTTTTCAAACCGACACTCATGCACAAACACAGCACACATTAGATTCTGTAAAGGTGTTGCTGTTTTTATTATTTGTGCGATAAAATGCAAATGTGTATTATCGCAATATATGAACGATATACGACTACAGGGACCATAGCCACAGTTTAAAACCAAAAAAAAAAAAAACAACAAACAACAAACTAATACTAGAAAATTCCAGTGTCTAAAACAAGGGGTAATATAGAATTAAATTTTTAACAGAAAATAAAATATATATTCAAGTATATATATGTGTATAACAAACAGTTGTAGACAACACAAAATGGACTACTAGAAATTTTAAGGTTAAACTTAGAAATCAGGTTATTTAAATAGTAAATCTGCGAACTAAAATATAATTTTAATGCTCTATACTAATATCCCAATGGGTTAGCATAGATTTCATGTTATTTTTTGGTGTGCTAAATTATAAAAAAAAGGCTTTTAAATAAATAAACTATTACGAAATATCATTCTCTGGTTGAGAAAAGTCTGTGTAGCTTTCATGGATTTAAATGAAACCAATGACACAAAATACTGTAATAAATACATTTGGTGAAGCTAGCAATTATGTAACTTTTAATAGAGTTTTATTTTGCGAATATTTCAAATATTTTAAGTGTTATCACATCCCTTAAGTCAAAGACACTTGCTTGGTGCTAACCCACACAAAAATAACGTTTTCGTTTTGAAAGGCAACCGGTAATCAGACAAATGGTTTTTTTATGAAAAGTAATATTATCAGGCTCAAGTTTAGTTTTATTGAATTAATGAAAATTCAAAATTACTAAGAATTTTTTTATGTTGGAAAATATTATTATTTATATCCAATCAGTTTTTTTAGCAGAACGTATCAGTACTGATTTAAAGGCCGCTACAACTCTCATCAGCGTTCAATTGTCCATCTTTATAATTTTCGTAAAGTGGATACTAATTGAGTAGAATATCAACTATTTAACCAGTTTTTAACAGAAATAGAATATGAGAATTAATTTTTAATTCAATTTTTATTCTACAATGAAACAGTGTTGGTTAGTACGAAATTTTGTAAGCGAGTATACTAATTTGGCAATCACAAAAGCAAGTCATTATGTGGCAAGTAGTTCAACTGAAAATGTCTAATTTTTTTTGAGATGCAATTATGTGGATCGAGGTTCGCTTCAGCCTGTTTTCTATTAAGATGCGTTGTATGTTGTATCAAACCACATGTAATTTCTGCAACCAATGTTATGGCGCACTAAGTCAAACAACAGTTTTGTGTTTGTTTGTTTTGTTCGATGTGGGTTGGTTGTCTCCTAAGAACTAATTTTCTGTTTTCGTATTAGTCAGCAAAACTGTTTTGTTTTACGTGTCGGTGTGGAGTCAGCTTTACGAGTAAAAACTGTTTATTTTAAGATTTTTTTTCAAAATTAACACAGCACGTTAATTTTTTCAATAAATTGTATAATTTTTAGGAATATTTGGCAAAATCATTTCCCATTATATCAAACTTGACGGCTTTGGTTGAACCATTTTGCTGAATATTTTATGAGCTGCCGAAATTGCAGATCTTTAATCAACATTTTAATATTAAAATTGAATTGCTACTCATTGCTAGCGCATTATAAATCGCACAGTTTCTCCAATGTGAACGTCCTTTAGAAACAAGGAAGACTGATTGTATTTAAAAAGGTAAGAAACCTTTTTTTCTTACCACATTTATCGTCGATCCAGAAAAAGCAAAGCTATTCTTATTCTCTGTAGGCTAAAATAATACAAAATTTATAATACTGAATAATTTTGGTGTTGTTAGTTTCAATATTTAAATCAAATTAAGTTAAGTTTATTTGAGACTTTAAAACGGACTAACATAACAAAGAAACAAAGGTTCAATTATAAAGAAAACTTAAAACTATAATGTTTTGTAATAATAAATATATTTAAATCAAACACTTGTTGAATATCAAAAAACTTTTTTTGGAATTTAAACAATTTTTTTTTTCAGAGCAATTTTTCGAGAATTTTAACAATTTATTAGGCAAAATATAGAATTTATACAAAAAACCACGTGCTTGATATTAATATTAAAATATGTATAAAAAAATAAAAAAAGGCTCCTTGAAAAATGGCTCTCATGAACAATGGGCCCAAACTAAATAATGTAAAATGGCCCAAAGTAATTTATATAAAAAAGAAAAGTTACCACAAGGTAAAACAGAAAATTTGTCTATAAGGTTGTTGTTTTTAGTACAAAACTTTTGGGCGATTTTTCATTTTAGCTAATGGAAAATTGAATGAAAATGGCTTAAAAGTTTTGTATTGAAAACAGCAACGCCTCAAATTAAAAAATGAATATTGCACTAAGGCTTAAGGAAAAATGGCCATAAAATTTCAAAATAAAAAAACGAAAACTGGCCGAAAAAAAAAAAATTGAAAAATCGACCCAAAGTTGTTGTTGTCATTAAAAAATTTGGTGCCATTTTTTATTTTGGGTTTGAGGTAATTTTTCATGGAGCCGTAAAATACAGTGTAATTAAAGTTATCAAATATTACTCATACGCACTGAGTACGTTGGCCTCCGAGTTCTACTTCTATTAAATCTTTAATTAAAAATAAGAACTTCTGCCAGTGCTAGAAAAAATAAAATGTTTGCGAGTTATTTCTTATGTGTTCTTGCGTCTCTCATGTTCGGCTGATACTCCTTGTTCTCATCTGAATGTGATCGGTAAAGTTATCGGGATATGTAGCGGGATACATATGCGGGATTTTTAACATACATACATACATACATACATACATGTTGTGATAACAAAGTCTTTACCATTAGAACATCTAGATATACGGTTTCTGACATATCGTGAAGCATCTATAATCATTCGTAGAGCCACATATACGTCAGAGCGTTAGAGGGTTAAAAATAAGATTTTACATTTCTGATTCACTGTAGCAAATTATGAATCTTTCACTACCCTTGAAATCAAATTAAGCTTCATCATTTCATTAGAATTTTAATCAGGTGTTTATGATTTTTTGCAATTGTTAGAATATTTTCGTTTCGAAAATTTTTTTTATTCGTGACCATCCCTGCAGGAACATAAACAACATATTTTCTTGGAAAATTTATTTTGTGTTCTTTTTTATGTGTAACAAACATGCAAAATTCTTCAATTAACAGTTCAAATACACTTCTGCAGTGAATTTTATTTAACAAAAGTTCTCCTCTCTCCTTCGTTTTTTTTTCCAACATTTAAATATTTATGTACGTCTGTATTGAAATATTATTGCTGTTCAATGATTTTATTCTGCCTTGATTTATTTCCACAACAATTGTGGTTTAATTTCGCTTTACCGATAAGGACTGTTGAACATTAATTTTTAAATTAATGTTTCAACAAAATGAAATGTTGGTAAGCGCATTCGAAGTGTAGCCTCATTCAAG
The DNA here is from genome assembly GCA_947311025.1 of Lypha dubia. Lineage (NCBI taxonomy): Eukaryota > Metazoa > Arthropoda > Insecta > Diptera > Tachinidae > Lypha > Lypha dubia. Next base: position 52,070,012 of record OX371260.1, on the reverse strand, counting down.
GTTTTATACTCAAATTAACAAACAATTTTACACATGTAGGGACGACCAAACAAAAATTCGTGTACACAACTGCTCAAACAAAGGATATGCAACTATCATGGTTTGATTAAAACACACAGACAAATGCATATGCATAAAGCTTCCTTGCGTGATGTGCTTTTTCGTCTTATTTACATATACTCTTAATTACTTGTATCTCTACTTAGTGAAGTTTGGTAAGCTTTTTGTATAGTAAACAAATTTAAAATTTAATTTTGCCAGACGTAGTGGTTTTTCAAGAATATCTGAAATAGCATACGTAAATCATTGCAGGATAAAAGAGTTTTTTTTTAAAACATAACATAATTTAAAGAACCTGTTTTTGCCAAAAAAGGATATTAAAATACATATAAATGTAGCGAAAACATATTTTATTTAAACTTTTTTTTTCCACACCCAAACAATTTTCAAGAATTTTGCTATTTTTCTAAGTGATGACAATAAATTACAAACTTTATTTTACTCCTTTTTAAATCTTAACAAGATTTAGAAATACAAAATCTAAATCCAATAAATTTATCTTTTTTTAGATGTTATTGATTTAATGCCGGAAATTAAATATTGTATGGGATTACTCTTAGGGAAAAAGTTTATAAAAAAGCTCTCTGTTATATTCTTATAAAAAAAAAAAACGAAATTTCCATATAAAATACAAAATATATGTATGTGTATAAGTTTGTATTGAAATACATCCAATATATTCATTTGGTTAAAGGATTTGCAATGTTTCTACATCTAGAACTGTGGCAAAGTAAAGAAGCAAAAAAAAAAATGGAAAGCTGTTAAAAATTCCAACAAAAACGTGAATTTAACTACTTTTAAAAGAGAAGCAAAGAAAAAGCGCCAAATGCTGCAAGTATGATAGGATAAAAGTTTATTTTATATACGAGTACATATCTGTGCTCCAAATATTTTTTAGAAAAAATTATATGAAATAAAAATAATAAATACAAGGCACTGAATCTGCTACAGTTGGAAGCATCTTTTTATACTTAAAAAATAAAAAAAAAAATATTTGGTTTCTGGCTAAATGCCAGTTATTCAGCTTTTGCAGCTGCTTTCAAAATAGGAAACTCCAAAATGGAGACATTTTCAGTTTAAAGATAAAACCAATACATGAATCGTTTTGAGACTTACTGTGTCAACACTGTGGCATAAGGCACCAGGGAATAAATATTTTTACGAACGTGTATTATACTCGTATATTAAACTGAGGTTTGCAATTTTTCTAGAATATTCAAATATTCTTAAATCTTGGCTGGTCACGACTTTTTTTGGCTTATATTAAAGATCTTTTAAATATTTTTGCATTTTTGCAGAAAGTCAATCGTTGGGGTTTCTTTTTTTTTAATATAAGCAACTTATACACAAATCTGATTATTATTCTGAATCACGTTTTGTTTCCAAGTAAATTTTTAATAAATTATAAGATCGTGTGTACCAATATTAAATGAAAATTAACAAAAATTATATTCTTTAATGCTCGATTTTAACGTCCATTGTGAAGATAATAAATCATATAAAATAAAATTTCTATAAACTAGAAATTGAACTAAAAAGTTTAAATTTAGTTCGACTTTTCCGAAATTTTGATTATAATTTAAAGAGAATTGAAGTTTTTATACTAGGATAATCGATAGATAATATCTGTGGCAATAAATAATAATGGCTTAAGTCGAAATTTCATGTTTTGAGATATTAAGGGTTTTGTCTAAAATAAATTGTGTTTGGTTTTTATATAAAATTTTTAGCCAAAGAAAAAGATACACATTCATTTAGAACAAAACTGTTAATTTTATAAAAAAAAATGAGTTTTATAAGTTATTATTCGTTGTTTTTTAATTAAGATGTTATGAAAAAATCCATTGGCAGAAAAAAAAAACACTAAAGTGATCTTAAGATATTATATTGAAAGGCGAAATAATTTTTATTGGCAGTAAGTCGAGACAAGTGCTTTAGTTTAAATTGAAAAATGTGAAAAACTGAAAATCTCTCGTTTTATAAAAGCTTAGTTAAATGTAAGGTCTTTTTTTATTTGAAGAATAATTTGAATGGACTGTTAGTTATTCAACTTAAATGTATACAAGTTTTAAAGCTCAAACATTTTAATATTTATGTAGCTACCTTAAAAAAAATTAAGTTGAGATAAGATATTATGGCTTATGTATTATTTTCCAAAAAGAATTAACTTAAAATATAATCGCGTATAGTTTTATTAAAAATTACATTTTTTACTTGAAATTTAGCTGAGTGATAGATCTTGAAGAGAAGATTTAGAATATGTAATAAAATGAAAAAGCACTTATGTCAACTTAAGCCATTATTATTTAATGCCACAGATATATATTTTAAATCAATGTTTAGCAATTTCAAGCAATTTTCCCTTGAGAAGCCAAATAGTGGTGTGACAGTTTCTAACCACACAAATTTTATTTGTCAAAGATTGCTGGGATTCAGAAGACCTTTACCACAAAATTGGTTTCATATGTTTTTAGTTTCTTCAAAATAGAAATATTGTAGGATTTTAAAGAAAGACTTACCCTATACTAAATATTAGAGTTTTATGTCCTACTCTGTAGCTCATGCGTGAGGATTGAATATTTGAAATTCAGTTTTAACTTTCGAAATTAATTTTGTATGTTTATTTGTATATGAGAAATTTATTTTAATCATTGAATAATAATTTAATATTTTGAAATCAAGTTTCCCAAAGAAATAAAAATTTTATATATTGAATGTTACAGTTCTTCATAAGCCTACAAAAATATTGTAAATGTCGTTTATTCGTGCATGGAAATTTCACATTTATCTATTTAGTGTTCTTGAGGCTCTGAATTGCGTTCTCCTGTTATTTTTTTGGACTAGTATTTAAAACTTACCGTTGGAAAGGCATATGATAGAGAAGATAGATGATGAAAATATAGAAAGTAGAAGGCTTAATTCTTTTACAACTCTGCTATTGCTCGTTATGTTAATTTTTAAAGCAGTAATCAAGATCTTCTGAAGTTAATTAGATGCATTAACTTTTTTAAACTTCATGAGAAGGCATTTTATTAATTATTTTAATTCGCAGCGTCAGGAACAGCATCAATCGCTGTCGGGACAATTTTCAAAGACCATTGCTATGCCTTCGTCGCTTAAATAGTCCGAAAACAATTAACACAATGCTAAGCTCATGTTCATTATAGAAACTAATGATATTGTTGACTTGCTCTGACCAGGGTTTGAACACAGGTCTTAAGTCATTGTTTTCTTAGCAGTCAACGCGATAAACACTTCAGACAAGAACCTCATATTTCTTTTCGTGATCAATGACTCTGACGAAAAACTAAGTTTACTCTAAATATCATATCATTGCGGGGGTTGGATACTCAATTCCCATTCCAGACTCTAGTGTGTTTCACTTTCAGTACAGCGAGTGAATGTCTTTGTCACTATGCTCGTTTAATTTAAGTTATAATTAAATTTCTAATTGCATTTTAACATAAAAAGTTTGTTCATACGGAAGTCGGGAAAAATTCAAAGTAACCTCTTTGCTACGTGAGTTACCTTTCATGTTTGCTATGTCATTATTTTGATACAGTCAGATGGTTTTTGATTAATTAAATTTATAGTACACCTATGTTTCATCTTACATGGTACTGGTTAACACCGTTTCCATATATACTTTCACACATGAATTAATTTATTATGTGTTTCTTCATAATTATTTTATTATGTTTTCCCAATTTAAAATGCAATAAAAAATTCACTTTTATATACTTTGATTTTCTCAGGAGCATGTGTAAAACTAAGTGCAAGTGTATTTTTTATAGAGTGTCACAACTTTGAGTTGGCATCACTGCTTTATTTGAGCACCCATTGAACAGCTGATAGTTGCTTTTTGTTTAGTTTGCTTTGCTTGTTGAAATTTTTAATCAAAATAATTTTTATATTCGTCAAACTCATGCAGTGGGCGCTACATTTAATATACTCAAAGAAACTTTCAATGAAAAAATAATTTCATGTAAATATCGTGTGATTCAACCCCATTAGATTATTTTCTTTGGAGTTACGTTAAGTCACTTGTCTACGTCGATAAACCAAAAACAAGAACACCTGGAAATCAATATTCGAAGTGTCATCGGCGAAATACGGCCGCAAATGCTGCGAAAAGTTGTTGAAAATTGGTGTTCCAGATTACGCCTTCGACGCGCCAGCCGTGGCGGCCACATCACAGGAATCATATTTAATCATTAATTTCATAAAATTTTCTTTCCAATAAAGACCGTTTCATTGATATTAAAAATATATTTCCTTGTTTTATTATGATATAAACTTGTGCCATCCTTTACTATAAGTGTATTTTTAAATAAATTAAAAATAAAAAAAAGTACAAAAAGTTACAACTTACTAAATTTCAGATGCTTTCTTCTTTAAATTGCGAATTTTTATATGCTGCCATATAATTCAGTTTTAGGATATTTTCCAACACTGCAAATAATCACACAGCCGGATAATCCGAAAATAAACAAGGGTATGGGTCGCCCAACTTTGATACTTCTTTCTATCGTATATTTTTGTTGTTGAAATAGTCTCATAAGCTGATAACCTGACAGCTAGACTCCCGTGAACAAATACATACTTATAATACATGTATGTACGTACGTATGAATAACAAAACATTATTCATACGCCATCATGTACAGTGTTAACTGCGTTAACAAACTAACTTGATTTTAACGATTATTTATTTAATATATATATATATTGTATTAAGCGATAAACATGAATAGGATTTAAAACGCATAATTTAGAATATAAATTCCACTTAAAGCATTAAAAGCAAAACAACAGCTGTGTACTTGCCACAGCAGCACATCTAAAAAATAAACCATATTTCATTATGATGTGTTCATAGAAAAACTAAAAGCTAAAAAAAATTGTGGAATGAAAATAATGTAGAAATTTATTATAAATGAACATAAATGGCAACAAAACCAAACAAAAAAAAAGGTTAATTACTTATTAAACAACTGGAGCAAGTATAACAAAATGCTTTAAAAGTGCGGCCTTAACAAACAAAGTATACATTGAATGTAAGAAAAAAGTATTAAAGTAAAGTAAAACTTAATAGAAATATTAACAAAAAAAAGAAGAAAAAAAAAAGAAGAAAAAACGAAAGCATTATATTTTACTTGCATGCCATCATGCATAAGAGCACTTGAAAAAAATTTCCGAGCAAATAAATCAAAATGTGGATCTAGATGCTGATTTTTTGCCAAACAATTGAATAAACAAATCTTTTAATGTAAAAGTTTTTGTAGAACTTCAACAAACTGCACAGTTTCAAGTATTTTTTTTTTGCCACAGATGTAGTTTGTATTTTTTGTCCTTGCTTTATTCCTTCCGATATAAATCGATAAATTCTGTCATACAAATTTCAGCCCGCATATTTTTGTTTAAATTATTTTTTATAGTCATTTATAATTCACTTTTTTTTTGTTCTTTATTTTAAATTTATTCTTTATTCTTTGAAATTTTTTTTGTTTTATAAAAAATAACAGAAAAGAATTCTTTGCTATGCATTTTATTCAAAACTTTTCCCTTATCGAAAATTTACTACAACTAGTCACTTTTTTCAAAAAAGTTATAGAGAATTTATTCTATGGATTTGTTTTTTCTAGCAGTTTTATCGATAGAAAAGCATTATTGTACCTGGTAGTGGTAACCTTCAATCTTTATAATGTGAGTACTTCCTGTGTTGTATGAACTTCCGTGATATTACATATTTTTTCTGTTTGTGGGTGGTTTTATAAACCAACATGTAGGTTTGCTGGTTCATGAACATAAATTGGATATTTATAGGGTTTCCCTAACTGATGTGATTTCTTGATTTCAAAGTAGTTTTAATAAGATTGAAACTTACAACATCAGGGGCCAAATCACCGCATACGATATCGAACTAAATTTATCGAAATTTTTCATTTTGGTATTATCGCATACGATATCGAATGAATTGTATCGTAATTTGACGCATAGTTTTCCGTAATTTGTTTACTCGACACGTATCGTAATTTTATTCGATACGATAGTTAATTCGATATCGTATGTGGTGATTTGGCCCCAAAAAAATATATTAAACTAATTCCCTTGTTAACCATGCTATATGCGATAAAATAAAAGAAAAAAACTTCATAAAAGATATATATAGAAGCATTAGGTTGACCTCCGTTTCACTACATTAAGGAATAATTAAGCAGATGATTTAAATTATATGTAATCATTAAATATATAAAGGAACAATTAAGAAACAACTTTATTGTTCGATATCAAATAAAGGCACCCGAAGTTGATATATTTAATGTATGCTTAATCAAACAATAAAACTAATATAAAAATATTTATATATAATTTTAGCAGCGCTTAAGGCGGTTTTACACACTATATATTTTACAGTGTAGTGACGTTGACGATACATCTGTAATTGCTTATGTCTGTTAAAATCTCACAATTTCAGGCTGACATTTACAGAAGAAAATTATTTTTGCTTTTATGCACCATGTTTGCATTTTGCAGGGGAAAATTTGACAAGCACACTATGCATTAGTGATGTTACGAATATCAATTTTTAGTATTCGCGAATACGAATACGAATATTTAAAACAGTATTCGCCGAATACGAATACGAATACGAATATTTCTTTTGAGGTTTATATTTCAAATTTAACCCATTAATGGACAAGAGTGCCATATGGCACTCAACTTTAAGCGATGTTAAAATTGCTTTACAAAAAAACTGTGGCGTGCTATGTTTGTTTTTTTTTATGTACCGTTATTATTTCATTTGTTGACAATCAACTCATATGCATAGCAACTCAGTCGCTTAGAAGCTGTTGAAGCTACAACAGGTTATATTGGTTGTTGTTTTTTTTTTTCTACAAAATTTTGTTACACCATGAGTAGTCGGAGGTAAGAGGTAATTATTTATTACGTATTCAATAATTGTACCAACTTTTATGAATTTCTCATAAGTTGACAATATAAACTGTTTATATATTTAAGTCTAATGATGTTTCTTACAATGTAATGTTAAAAAAAATAAGTTTGAAAATTCGAAGTGCCATACGGCACTCTTGTCCAGTACTCTGAACAAATGAATATTTACATTTTTATACTAAATCCAGAACAAATTTTAGACTATTTGAGAGAAATAGACAGTGAGGAAAATAATGTAGACGCAATTATTATTCAACCACCATCCCCAGACTACGCATAGGGAGAAGATGATGCTAATGAAGACACTGTTGGAAATATTCAAGACATCTATCACAATCAAAGTAAAGATTTTATATTTATAACACCTCCAAATGATGAAAATAATGGTGGAAATATTATTTATGACAGCGTAAAAAATCTAAATAACTTAGATCATTCCACTTCCAGCAGTTGTGTCGTCATATAATCGGTTCATGGGTGGAGTTGATCGCATGGATCAAAATGTATCAAACTATCGAATATCTATTCGCAAGAAAAAATGGTGGTGGTCAATTTTTACTTGGACTATTGATGTAGCGATTCAAAATGCATGGCTGTTACATCGAAATTCGGCAAACGCCATGTCGCAGCTAGATTTTCGTCGAAATTTGGTGCAACACCTGCTGAAAAAAACAGCGATATCTCCCGTTCTGAATTCACAACTCGCCGATATGCTCATATTGCTAACGCAGGTATTCGCTATGATGGTGTTGCTCACTATTTTCAACCTCGTAGTCGGCGACATTGTGCATATGAAGGCTGCAAAAGCCAAAGTAGAGCAGAATGCAAGAAATGCAATGTTGGCCTATGTATAAAATGTTTTATGCCATTTCATACTAAAAGAGTAAGACAGCAGACTGTTTTTTCATATGCATACTATGTACATACATACCTATGTATGTACATATATATGTTTATATTATATATATTTTTATTTTATTATTTACAAAGAAATGAAAGTATATGTATAAATTTTGTTATATTTTTCATGAAATAGTAAAATAACAAGCAGTTTTAATCTTGATTATACGTACACACTAAGTAGTTATAGTAGTGGACATGAGTGCCATATGGCACTCGTTAATGGGTCGGGCTAGGTCGGTCCTACATATTTTCTGATTGAAAATTTAAGCTTAGGGGGTATATATTACTATATGTACAAAGTTTGGTACAAATCGGTCTACAAAGAGCCCGTGTCCACTAATGGGTTAATTGGAAAATATCCCTGCCTTTGCGTTAGTAACTATAAATGAGAGACATGATGACTTTACTCATGGATACAAGTGACAGTGACTGTGAAAATGGAGATGAAATTTCTCAACTTAGTTTCCCAGATTCCATTCATCATTTACTTAGAAAAACTATCGCGGAATATATATCGGAAAAACGGGCAGCAAATGACGTTAACCCACTGATATGGTGGAAAGTAAATAAGGTAAAATACGAGCTTCTTTTACCTAAAGTCAGGCAATATTTAGAGACACCACCAACGAGTGTTCCAAGCGAGCGAATGTTTAGTGGTACGGGGCTTATTTATACACCGCATCGTAATAGGCTTGATGGAGAAAAGGCTTCAAAACTTCTATTTTTGAAATTCAACATTCCTCTACTGAGGTTTGAATACTAATTTAACATGATATAAAACTTTAATTTTTGAATACTAGTTGCAAAATACATATATATTTTTGTTTGTCTTTTAAGAAGTTTATTACTTTGCGTGAAATACAATGGGTTTTTTTTCATAAAAATTAATATATTTTTTTACATTTTATGTACTTTGTTTAAACTTTTGTATGATTTATTTTTGGAAAATGTATGGGAAAATTATTCGAAAAATATTCGCTTGAATTTGGCGAATAAGAATACGAATACGAATATCTTAAAACAGGCGAATAGTCGAATAGTCGAATACGAATACGAGTATTCGCAACATCACTACTATGCATAGTGTTTAAAACTACCTTTAACGAGTTTGTTAACAAATAAATTTACAACAATTGTGCAACCACTGCACAATAAAACCCTCAAAATGTTGATGATTTTTGAATACAAACATTTTTAGTGTTTTTAAAAGTTTAAAGTTCAATCGGTTAAAAATTTTACCAATTAATAAGTATTAAAAATGTCAATAGAATTGTCCATTTATAAGAGTTTAAATATGTTGGAGACTAAGTTAAAAATAGATTCAACATTTTATTGGATAAAAGATGCAAAGGACTAAGAACTTGCGATAAAAAACGAAACAAAACTACTTATAAACTTATATGTGGGCATTTCTCTCAGAAGCTCTACCGAGACCAAAAAATTAAAAGTTCTTGAAATTTTTTTTTTTGCAAGTTTTAAAAGGAAAACAAATTTAATAAATGTGCAAAAGTTTTGCATTTATTCATTACTTATTTCGAGATATTCCTGTCCAAAGTCAACCAAGTGAAACTTTTTTTTTTTATTTTTTTTTAATTTGAAGAGCAAGTTTTGTTTTGAAAAATATTCTTAGTGCTAGTCATTATAGATTGAGTGTTTCTCTCTTAGATCTCCGTAAGGATATCTAATTCATAAGATTCAATACGATTAAAAATAACAATAAAATTTTGCTTTGGATTATCCGTTAATTCAGTGTCCCGTACGACATTGAGAAACACCATATTGTATCAGTACATCGAAACTGTGTGAAGAAAGTTCATCAAGTAATGATAACAAACAGACATTTTTATTGCAATTAAAATATAAAAAAAAAAATATTTTGAATATAGAAAGAATTGCAAACTAAGCGGCTATGCAACATTTGTCTCGTACTACATCGCTAGTGTGAAATTTAAAAGTATTAAAAAAAATGTTTTCTTTAATAACAATTATATTTGGAAGAACATTCTATATTTCAAATCAAGACAACGAGAAAATACGAATAGCCCGCAAAAACACTTGAATGCAAAAAACACCTGCAGTACGCTGCCAGAGAGTGTGGTAAGTTTCATCACTGAATTTAATAATAGTGATAACATTAGTGTGCTAGCTTCGGGGAAGCAAGACACAATTTTGTTTGAAGGGGAAATAATTTGTTACGAACTTCATGATGATGACAGTGCCTGAAGCGCTTTAGCCCTTTAAAAAATAAAACCCAAATGAAATTATCGGAAAATCTCCATTTTTTTAAGATGCCGCCAAGACATGTGCAACCAATAATTAAAACGCCACACAATATGTGCGTTTGCATGAGTCATGCGAATTTCGGCTATTTGTTGGAAAGCTCTGCAAAAATTATTCCTTCCTTTTCTTACAATTTTTAAAGTTTTCTTAAATCAGTTTTCTGCAACATATTTAATGAAAATTGCATGACAAACAAGTGCAATAGGTGCTTTAAAGACCTAACCTATAAATTTTTTCCTTTACAATATTTAGCCAAGACGAAAATGGACGAAAAGTGGAAAAACGTAAAAATTATACACTTCTTCTCTTGCAGAAGTCAAATCAGCTAAGAAGTGTAATCAGCTAAAACTGCATATTCCGAAAAAGAAACTATAATTAATGTACCCAATGCTCTTTTTATTTAATTTTGCACATTTTGTGAAATATATTTCCTTTTGTATCTCACTTTGTATTTTCTTTAAGTTCGTCGTTATGTTAAAATAAACACAATGAATACTTCCATTTTATTTATTTTTTTTTAATTTCTTATTCATAATTTCGCAAAAAAGCATCGGAAAAAATTTAAACATTATGATGGAAAAATACTTAAAGTTAAATAAGATAAAAACTATTCATAATTTTTTAGTAAAATCTAGCCCATTTTAAGAAACATTGACTCAATCACATTAATTTATTGTTTCAGATTTCGCTAAAATAAATATTTTAATTGTTTGCTACAAAACCTTTTTCCTTTTTTTGTCTCATATGACAGTCTTAGTTTTTTGCAATTATCTTTAAAACTAAAAATTGGTTATAACTGGATTTAGCAACATCAATAGGGCTAACCAGGGGCATAACTTAGGCTAGCAATCAAAACAAAAATCTATTTTATTTTGATCTCTTTTCCATTTTAAATGCGTACGACTGTCCCTTACGACATTATGGAATTGTCCATATGTATGTATATATGAGACTTTGAAAAACGCATGACGTTTAATTTTTTCCACTCTGTCGAGTATTAGAATTTTTTTTACTTATTTCTTACTATCGCATCCAAATATTTTATTTAAACATTGAAACAAATAACGGCTTAAAATCAATGGTTTTTTTAAATAAAAGTTCAATCAAAAGACTTTGTCGTAAAAGTTTTACTTTGAACAATATTTAAGTTACTTTAAGGAGACAATCTTTAAGACTGCAATTATTTTCGTGCTGATTTTCTTTTCTGTTATTTTTTTTTAATTTAAACAAAAGAAATGTATAAAAAAAATTTTGCTTTCAATGAAATTTCCAACAAACTTACTTGCAAATCTTAATGGAAAATAAAAATAAAAATGCAAAATAAATACGACGACATTTTTCCCGTCTTTAATTAAACAAAAAAAAAATTACTTTGAGCTTGAAATTAATAAAAGAAAATCGGTTACCATTTTTGCAGATTTTCTTATTTTCGTAGTATAGTTCAGCTTGTCGAAATAATGCTTAAGTATTGTTCGTTAATTTTTTTTTTGTACAGTTTTCGTACAAATTTGTCGAGAATTTCTATTTTTTTACATTTTCTTTTCAAGTACTGTCTTATCTTGCAAGAATGATAAATATATATTTTTTAAATAAAACCAGCTAATGACAAATTATTTTGATTTCGCAAGTAAAATAGTAGTCTGTTTTGTGTTGAATTTGATGTTGATTAGTGCAAAAGAAATTTAATTATAAAGAAGTAAAAAAGGTTTAAGTAGATGCTTCTTGGAAATTTTTTAATTCTAATCTGTATTCTTTTACTGCATTGGATAGGATTAAAGGCCCAAAACATCATTTGAAAGATGTAAATAATAATGCTTTTTACTATAAAGGGTAGATATGAGAGCACATTATACGATAGTAAGCGAGAAAAATTTGAATACATACTTTGAAAATCATAATTGATTTTTCTTAAATTTTTAACAAATGCTTAAAAATTTCCAGCACATCTAAAATTAAAAAAATCTCATAGTTTTTTTCAATTTCAGTACATGTGTATCAATATAAAACTACTGTACTGTACATGTATTTGCACATACTCGTATGGAAATTTATTTGACTAATTATTTCGTAAGTAGTGTGCTCTGTATCTCACGTGAAATCAAAAAGTTTTTTGTCATAATATTGCTGTTGGTGTGTTACAAACATAAAATGTATATTAACAACGGCTCGAAAATTATGAACTTTTTTACGCTAAAGTAGAATTCATTTAATAAAAGAAACCAAATAATAATCATATTTCATTATTATATTTCATTATCATATTTTCATGTTGATTATTTATAACAAATAATTATCTGAAAAGTAATTAAAAAGCAATTACTGGTTGGCTAAACATTTAATATTCATAATGGCGTTAACAATTTTTATCTTTGTACTACTAAAATGCATTTAATTATGAATGTTTCATTATGGGTGATTTAATTTTTTTTTTATTGAAATGCTTGTGTTAAAAACTCAATATTAATAGAGAAAAAAAAAACGAAACTCTTTTGGGATATATTAAAAGTAAAAATGTAGTTATTTGTTAATATTTGTACATATTCGGTAAAATCCACTAAACCTCGTCAGTATTCATGTGCAAATGCTTTTTCACTACTTGTTAGGTAGCTTGTGTAAATTCGTTGATTCAACGAATTATTCCTTATTTTTCACCCAAGTATTTGGTTCAGTGTATAAATAGAGTATGTAATGCCAGTGCTGTTGAAAAATCTACAAAAGGGATGTATAAATATAAAGTTTTTCCTTTGCTGCGCGAAATATGTTAACAATGTCTACCTAATATTTCTCTGATTATAAACATTTACGAACTTTAGCCTGTACAAATATTAACAAATATTAATAATAAACAGTTCGTGGTAATTTAAAAAATTACAATTAATATACATATAAAAATATAGTTATTCCGGCTTAATTTCAAGCACTTTTCGAAAATAATATATTATTGCTGACCCTAATCTTTCGATTTCTAAATGAATTCATTAATCATAGCTGTACTTTAATAGTTATTATATTTAGATGTTGTTCTTTTTACAAATCTGTAATGCGTGCACATGACATTATACTGCATTATATAACAAATGGTTCAAGTTCCATAAAAGACAAGCTGTGTTATTCAGAAAAAAAATTTAATAAAGGTATCTTCTGTAAATTTGAGACTAACGCTTAATAAAAGGTTATAAAAATTTCTTATTAAAAAAAAACGCTTATTAACTAATAAGTAATGTAAGAACTTTTTTCATTTAAGACTGGCAACAGCATTTCATTTACATGTCGCTTACGTTCTAACTATGAAACATGGTTGAATACTTTTTTTATCAGTAACGGCTACTGGTCAGATGTGTTATTTATAAAATAATATGAAATGTTTTTTAGTAAGAAAATATTTTGAAAAAGTCAATTAGTAAAAGATTTTGAAATAGAAAATATAAACATATATTTTTTTTCAAAAATGCTTCTTAATGTATGACTGTTAACTAAAAAATGGAAATGAAGAAAGAAAAAAGTTTAATATATCCATATTTTACACAATAATCCACAAAAATTTATTATTTTTTTGAAAAGTTTTTATAAAAATGTGTGTATGTAATAGTGATGTTACGAATATCAGTTTTTATTATTCGCGAATACGAATACGAATATTTGAAACAATATTCGAATTCAAATACGAATATTACTTTTAAGGTTTAGAGCCACATTATATTTCCAATTTAATTGGAAAAAATTCCTCCCTTTGCGTCAGTAACAATAAATTGAAAAAACCTGTCACACTACTTAAGGTATACATATATCATTATTATGACATTGAGATGCCGAATTTGAAGACCACTACTAAACATTTTTAAATTACTTTACCTTCATACATACTTTGAGATTTCGTTTTTCTGACGCTGCTTCCGCCTTTGCTTCGTAATTCAGTGTTTGTTTTTTAAAAAGATTATTATCTGCGTCAAAAGGCTTTCTTTCTTTAAATAAAAATTATTATAAATGAATATATTTTTGTATATTTTATGTACTTTTTTAAACTTTTTGTATGGTTTTATTTTTTTTTTTGGAAAATGTATGTGCAAATTATTCGAGAAATATTCGTTTGAATTTGGCGAATAAAAATACGAATATCTTAAAATAGGCGAATAGTCGAATAATCGAATATGAGTATTCGTAACATCACTAATATGTAAACAAATGAATAGTCAGCATAGAAATATCATTTTACTTTAATTTAGTTTTAAAGTTGGGGTCTACGTACTTTAAAATTTCAACATTTAATACGGTGTTAAAGTCTGCAAATTAAGATAATAATCATTTGTGAATAATAGTTTTAGGAATTTTGCTTAAGGCCGTGCATCACTATCCTACACAATCGTGCGATCTGCTAGATATAAGATGTGTGCTGAAAAAGTATTGTAGTGTAGACTAAAAATGCAATTATGTGACAGATTTTTTTGGCAAGTCGATCAGAGGAGTATTTATTGTCAACCAGCAGAGAATTTTAACTTTGTCTTTGCTCGTAACATTTTACTATTTTTGTTTTATTAAACGAAATGGATGTAATATTTATTCTAATATAAATAAATGATTGCACTAAACAAACAGATGTTTTAGTATCAGTTTTGTATGATAGTGTGGCACCTACAACTCCATTTTAAAGCGATTTTTTAAAGTCAGTCAGATTTTTGTAAGATTTTCCTGTGAATGAATTGTACGATTGTGTAGGATAGTAAAGCACGGACTTTAATAGTGGATAGTAAGTCTACTTTAACTTTTTCTGAATAATACTAATGATTTTGATTACATTACACGCATGATTATGGAAATTATAGTGCTTTTAATAGTGTAATCATTGGGAAACAGTGATCCAGCAAAGCGGCGCATAATACGTAAAAATATGCTCTATTAAAATGTAAAAAATTACAGCGAACATATCCGCTTAAATTGCATTTTCCTTAGTTGCATCATCATCAATAGTATGCAGCTTCAAATTTTTAAATTTTTATTTATTTATTTATAAAAATTAACTTATAATTAAAATTATAAGATAACAAAACGGAGAGCTTTAGCAACATCGGCCTTTAGCTCAATTTTAAATTAAATTTGTTATTACAGTGATATTATTTAATGTTGCTCTTAAAATCTCTAACACTTGTACAGATTTAAATATTAATATTAAAATATTTAGTTTATAATAATTTGTTGTAAAAATATATAAAATCCCGTATTATTAGTTCACTACAAGACGGCAAGAGAAAAATGTCGATAAAACAAAATGACAACGAAAAAAAAAAAATAATTCATACCATGGTAAAAAAACTAGAGGTAAAACTACGATAAAAATTAATTTTTATTCTCATGTGTACGTATGTATGTGTTTGAGCTAGTGCGTAAGTTTAGAAACATTCTGCTACAAGTGTATTTACTTTTATTGCCTGCCATTAGGCTGAGAAGTAAAATAGTAACATCATCTGCAAAATATGTATGTAAAATGTTGATACATATGTATGTCTGTCTGTCTGTCTGTTTGCATTAGTGTACACATACTCTTTCTTCTTCTTTCTACACTTAAAATAATAAAATGGCATCATTAAGATTTAACACATTTTCTATGGCTTAACTCTCTGTTGTTGTTTCTTCTAATACTGATTACATTTGGTTGTTGTAAGTGGCTTAGATTTCGTTCATTTTATCTAATAAAAGTAGAAGGAAGAAAAAAAAAAAATAAAAACACTAAATAATTTTATGCTTGGCTTGATTTTGTCATAAAAATGTAAGTTTTAGTCTAATACTCCTGATATTTTATATGTTGTAGTTTATATGTACGTTTTACGTTATTTTTGCTTTTTGATGGCATATCTTTAGGCGTTTCTATTATTTATTATTTACCTTGCTGTTTTTTTTATTACATTGTTCTTTGTATAAACAAGCTTATGCTTATATATGATTAAATATAAAGTTTGCTTACCATGTCAAACTTTAAGTCGCAGTTCAATCAAATGTTGCTGAAAATTTCAATTAAGACCTAGAATTTTATTTATTTATTTGATTATACATACATTTGTACATGTTTTTCAAAAATTTGTTTTTATTGTTGTTATTCTTATTCCGTATTGTGCTTTCTTAAAAATTAAATGTTTTTAAACTTATATAGATTGATAGATAAGTGCCACCATGGCTGATAGGTAGCAATGCTAGCCTAGTATTTCGGAAGTTGTCAGTTCGATTCCGGTCAGAAATCCTGGGTGTTTTCTGCAGGCAAGATAATCGCTTTGTTTAAAAAAAAAAACCGTTGGTTTTAATAATGCAACCTAATGGATATTGATTTTCGGAGATCCGGACAATGCGGCAAAATATGATATGAATGATACACTAAATCGCGAAATCCTAAAAATTACAAATTGGGGTTATGCTAATATGGTGAATTAATGCACGAAAGACCCAATGTGCTATGCTCACGCACAGACGTATGACCGGATGGAGCAGCATCCATCTGTAAACATGGGTGGTATAGATATTGAGGAATCAGTAGCTCTTGATGTTCTTGGCATGAAAATTCATTGTAATGTTCGATGGAATGATCACATTTTTCATGTCTCAAAAGAAGCATTCAAGTGCCTCGGCTTTTTAAGACGGTGTAGGACATACTTCACTCCATCTGATCTGCTAAAATGGAATACAACTCTCATGTATGGGCCGGTGCTTCAAAATCTATTTTGAAGTTACTCGACCGCGTACAAGTTAGGGCGAAGAAGCTTATCGGTGACAGTATTCTATTGACTCACTGGAGCATCGACGCATTGTTGGGTGTGTTTCATAGTTCTATCGCTACTACAACGGAATGTGTTCTAATGAAATCAGGGAACTTGTTCCCGAAACACGTCACTTTTCACGTACAACACGCTCTTCATTAAGAGCACATCACTTTATGGTCGATATGCCAGTGAACCGCACTACGCATTACAAAGAAACCGTACTTTAGCCGAAGTGATCGTATGTGGAAAAAACTCCCCGCAGATGTCTTTCCAACCACCTCCAGTGTGTTAAAGTGCAAATCGAATCTCCACAAACTCTAATCTCTTTATCCTTCTTCCCACAACCTATTTTCCTAGTTCCGGCACAACTCACTGCATACGTAAGGGTCATCCTCTAAGTGCTGGTCCTAATTAAAAAAAAATAATTAAATATTGTCTAGTTCTTAGTAAAAATTTCCTGTTAAACACGAAATTTGTATTTCCAAACATCAAGGAAAATTTTAGTGAGTTTTTGTAAAAAACAGCATCGGCGCCATACGACAACCAATTTAAACTCAAATTAAGTAAAATTTTCAGCCAAATCAGTTCAGCCGTTCTTAAGTTATAAATAGTGTAACTAACACGACTTTCTTTTATATACATATGTAGATATATCTGCTTATTCGACGACACTTGCTAGTAGGAAACACTTAGCCAAGACAAACTAGTGTTTAGTCGAGGTGCTAAGTATTAGCAAAGACACAAACCTTAGAAACGACACAAACCACCTTCGGGAATTCCTAAAAACTTTGAAAAAATCCCAAAAAGTGGCATCACTGGAAATTTAAATATTTCCAAAGCGGCAACACTGAATATTCATCATACAAAGACTATACAAAAAAGAAGTTTTCACTTCAAAAAAACAAAAGAATTAAGAGACAAACTTAGTGTCAGGAGTTGTCGTTTCAAACACAAAAGACTTAAGAAACAAACGTTTCAAAATTTCTTGATTCGGTCGCCTCAAAGCCCGTGATAAAAGCTATGCAATAGCTTAAAAAACAGGCTTATTTTCATAATATTTTTCATATTGTTTTATTTTTGGTATACATATCATGACATGTTTTCTTGAATATTCTAAACCAATTTTGCCTTTTATAATATTCCAAACCAAATGATATAAAAATAGTACTAAGGTTTATTCTTAAAAATACAGATAAAAGTATGGAAAAACCTTTGCATTAATTTTAACAATTGCTTATGTCAATGGAAAAAAACACGCATTTTAATGAAATTTTTGCTCAAAAATCTTTATTATATCCTGTAAAACAAAACTGAGACTTACAACTTACATGTGCAGTGTAATATTATTGTATTGCTTCTGCACCATAGAAGTCCGCTTAGTTTGATATATTTTCGTTTGTATTGTGTTTGTTTCGAAATAAATTAAGGTAATATTTCAAGAGAAAGTTTTGTCTAACAGAATGAACTCAAATGAAAAAATTAATTCAAAATATCCTAGTGAACTATTATGTAAAAAAAATCACTTAAAACTCTCTTAAATTATTGAAGAATATACTCGTATTCCGCAATTAAACGAGATGAAATTATTAATTATTAGAACTTTATTATTAATTATTAGAACTTTAGAAACTCATCAAGACTATTACGACTCAGTAAAGAAGGATAAAGTGAATGTAACAAAAAACAATAGTTCTATAAAAGCAAAGTAGGCAGAGTATATTAAAGTCAAAATATGTGAATCATTGTAAGATTATATTTTTCAGCAATATAGAGTGTCATTGGAAAAGAATTTGAAGCTGTAAGACCGAACATAACCCATGTTCTCAATCAAGTGTGAAACAAAAAGCTTATATTAGATGTTTCAGGGACATTCAACAAGAATCAATTCCATCACGGACAAACTGTTTCAAAAACATATCACAAAAATTGTATTTATACAGACAAGCCACACACTGTGATCGAAACGATTTCAATTCTGTAATTGTATTCTTAGTGTTTTTGATTTTTTTTTATTATATTTTTCGATTTTATATTGGTAAAGTTTTTTATATTAGTAGGCGTTCTTTATCATTCCTGCATTAACTAGCAAGCTTATTTTTTTCTCACACTCCTAAAATTATGCATGTTTTTATTGTTTACTACAAATGAAATTAGTAAAATATTTAATTTTCAATTCGATTTTTAATTTTCAAAGTCGTTTGATTACAAACACTTAGTTCCGATTTTCGTTTTTAAAGAATCAACTTTCGTTATTAAAACTACTTTTGAACGGAATTTTTTTCTTTCAGTGTCCTTTTTGTTTTATCTTTGGGCTATCGTTTTTTATTTATTTTTTTTTTTTTGTAATCACGTAACGTTCAGGATAATTTAATTAAAACGGCATTTCAATTTAAATAATCATACAGCAATGAGCACAATTGAATACGAAATTAATGTTAATAAAAACGATTATAAAAGCTTTTTGTTTTATGCACACATAATATTACTAATACAAATTCATGTTTTTATAACCATGACCAACAAATTCAGATAAATGTTAACTTTTAGCCACAAAAGTACAGGGGAATAAGTAAAATTTAAATTTTCTTAAGATGAAAATAGTTTCCTCAATTTCTGTATACGATTAGTTGCTAAATTTAAAAAAACGACTGGTAAAATACTATGTCGTATTCAATTTAGAAATTACAGAGAACTGAGTTACAAGATTATCTTATTTAAAGCTAAGCTAATTATATTTTTATATCTCTTTCTTTGCAGATTCTCAACTAAGTTCACTTTTATTAAGCTTTACAAATATTAGGTAAGTTCGTTCATTTTAAATGCTTATTAAACTAAAATTGAAGTAGATCAGAAGATATATAGAATACTTCAAAAACTTAATTTATTCAAATCACAAAATAAAACATATCTTACTAGCTGTCTCACGACATACAATATCGTTGTTTTTTCTGCTTGTGTATGATATAATTTTAACTAATACCATTTTTTTTCTTGTAAAACTTTGTGAGCTTTAGCCTATTTGAATCACCACAGATAAGAAAACCAACTACATCGAACTAGATATTTCTATATAAAATAAATAACATTGAAAGAAATAATAAAACATAAACTAAAAATGTGTGACTAAAATCAAACAAAAAACCAGAAAACTTAATGGTAAACAATTGTCATCCATTAAGTAGTGAGTCAATCGATACAGTTTCTTAAATTCTGTCTCTGTCAGCACAAAGGGGTTGTTTACGTCCCGAAGAACACTCCGATCAACTGTTGGATCACAAATAACCATACTTTCTCTTCCTAAATCATAGCCCAAATACTCAAAAGCCATATTAACAAAACACACTTTTTATTGGTAAAATAAACAACACAAAAATTATTGTCGCTTAAATACCGAAAATACAGCAACAGCTGATTTGAACTGACAGGGATTATCCTTAAAAATGTAACTGAATAGCATATTCGATAAATTTTCGTTATGTTCGTTATAACACTAGAATAAGGTTCAGTTTGAACAAAATAGACTTTAAAAATAAAGTAAAGTTCTCACCCATTAAAATGATAAAACTTTAGTGTTTAAACTTGAATGTGTCTCAGCAGATTCAATTAATGATAAAGGATCTTAAACTAGTATGATTGCAGCTGCCGTGGTGGCACTGAGGTCCAAGCGGTAAATAACTCTGATGATGAGAATTTGGTTAGTCTCGAAACATCATGATGTCTGTTCAATCCTCTAATCTAATTAAGTCTAAGTCTAATTTTTCTTTGTCTGTTTTATTATTACGAGCTTCTATATTTTTCTTTCTCATAAAAATAATAATTTAATTTGTATACTATTTTTGTTTTTCCTTTTTTTATATTTATTATAATTTAATTTATAAAAAATAATATTTAGCGAAAACGAACTTAGAGTCTGAACACAATATTGCGATAATTTATTTCGGTACGGTTTTTCACATGATTTTGAAGTAAAAACCGCAGTGCGGAGCGGCATAAAATTAAAATCTATTTTATTTTTATTGCGGACTTTTTTATTCTCTCAATTGTTGATATTCTTTCTCTTTCTGATGTTGCCATAGTTTTTGAATAATTGGCGGTGTTCTCAACATTAAGGTATAAACACATTCGCCACAGCAGGCTACCGACTACCAGCTGTCAAAATTAGAATGCATGTGTGCATATGAGAATGATTATAATGAAGACAGCAAGGCATCACGGCAAAAGGTTTTAGTCCATGCTACTTTATTGTAAACAAAAAACATGATATTGAAGTATGTATGAATGTATGCACATTAAAATTAATAAAAATGTAAATGTATTGCCGACGCCGTCTTCCGTTGTATTATATTTATTTTTCTCTCCCGCAACGAGAAATCGCACCGCACCGCAAATATTAAGCCTGACAAATTATTTTTTATGATAAGAAAATTTTTTTTTTATTTAAAAAAATATTCTACATATTAATATTATTTAAATATAGAAATATTTTGAACTATTTTGGAGGAAATTTTATTACTAAAATTGAATGAATTTTTTTATAGTGTAGCGACACTCATGATTCCTTAACTCCATTGTTTATGCATTAGTTGCAAAATTCTTGAAAATGTAATATTTCTTTTTGCTTATCATCGAAACTTGATGCTGAATTTACTGAATGTTTGTATTTTTAAATATGTTAGTTTTACCTGTACAAACACTTCTATGTTTTCAATTAAATTGGTCATGATTTAAACTCATATTGAACTACAAGATTAAAAGTGTATTGCCTATTTTCCATTTCAATTTATTTAAAACTTAACTGCATTGTTTGCTGAAGCATACTATATTCTTTTTCATATACAAATTTATATTTTTGCACATTGTAAATCCTTGAATACGAGTATTTTTATTACCATAAAAATATAATTCCTTATCTTGTGAACAACAGATTCATGAATGCGGCTGCCTTTTCTGTTTGTAACCACATTTTTCTACTTTTGTTTTCTAAAAGAATTAAATAAACTAAAGTATACAATAAAAAAATATTCTTTTCTATAAACTCTTCAACAAATAGAAATTTCGGTACGAAATAAACTTGCAAGATTGAAAAAATAAAAATTTTAAATAAACAATCAGATATTAAAATGCAAAAAATTTAATTTATGCAAAAGCGAAAACCGTTTCTGTTGTGGTAAAAAACATTTAAAACTTCATTTAACACTTAAACTAAGATAAATGTATTATGCCTAGTTTCTCTTAGTTTTTTATGTTTTTAGTTAATAGCACTCCGTAGCTGACCTAATTAAAAATCTTTTAGTGATTTGAGATATTTCTGATCTTATCAATATTAGAGGATGAAATGGATCTTCACCTTCAAGGCTCTCACGAAAGTGCTTTAGCTGCGAGGCAAGAGCTGTTGTATCCAAAATTTTTAACAACATTGCTAATGGCAATTCAAATGTTGCTCGTTTTAGAGAATACTGTGACATCGTATCCGTTAGTCTGATTATAATATAAAAATATTCATGTATAAAAGCAATTTCTTATTTCTGATTTTTGTTCTATTGCATGTTTTCTTTAATATCATCTTCTTTAAAAGAGGTGATATATGATAGCTATTATTCTACAATATCTCTCTTATAATTATCTTTAATATAATAAATTTAATTTATAAATTTTTATTTTGTTTTAGTCTATTTTGTAATGTCACGTTCAACCTTGAATATGATCGTTTATTATTTATTATTAATTTAAACAAAGCTTTAATATATATTTTAATAACAAAACGTAAATTGTTAAGAAATACCATTTAAATTATTTTTTTATATTCAAAGTTGGTAACGTTAACCACCGTAAGTTTCGCACTTACTTACTTTCGCTTACTTGTTAAAATAAATTCAGGTATGGACACACGTATTGTTATCCACATACTTGCAGATGAGTGAAAAGTTGGCAAATTACTAAATCCAAAAAATGAGTTTTACCTGAAGCTTTTTCGTTTTTCGAATGTGATTGGCTTAATGTTCATGGGATAGACATTTATGTGAAAGTGAAAAAAAATCCTGTTATTCAAAAACTGCACTCATTTTTAAGCGATGGTTATCATTTGATTGAAGGGGTGATCCATTTCGAGGTTCCCTACTTTTTTCAAGAAAAAAACAAAGAAAATTCAAATTTAATGGAGAATGTTTATTATCATTTGAAAGAACATTCTTTGGCATTTATTTTTTAAAGTTTATGTCTATCAAATGTTGGCCGTTGCTACGTCGCAGATGGTCCATCCGTTGAGTCCAACTTTCGATGACTTGTTTGAGCATTTCGACTGGTAACTGGCGAATGACACGCGTGATGTTTTCCTCCAAGGCCAAACGTGTTTGTCCGCATAAACTTTAGACTTTACATATCCCCACAGGAAAAAATCTAATGGTGTGATATCAAACGATCTGGGTGACCAATCGGCCGGCCTAAAACGTGAAATTATGTGCTCACCGAAATGTTCTCTCTATAAATCAT
The DNA here is from genome assembly GCA_947311025.1 of Lypha dubia. NCBI lineage: Eukaryota > Metazoa > Arthropoda > Insecta > Diptera > Tachinidae > Lypha > Lypha dubia. The sequence continues at coordinate 52,046,580 of OX371260.1, read as the reverse complement.
TGATTGATGCGATGCGTGGGAAATGACGCCGACTTGCTGAAACCAAATGTCGCCGAGATCACGAGCTGCAATTTCAGGCATAAGATAGTCGGTTATCATGGCACGATAACGGTAGTCATTGACGGTTACGTTCGCACCGGCATCATTTTTAAAGAAATATGGACCGATGATTCCACCGGCCCACAAACCACACCAAACCGTTGTTTTTTCTAGATGAAGTGTCAGTTCTTGAATCTCTTCAGGTTGCCTTTCGTCGCAAATTCGGCAATTTTGTTTGTTTACATACCCATTTAGCCTCATCGCTAAACAAAATTTACCTCGAAACACATTCCTCACAGAACGTGAATTTTCGTAATAAAGTTGAACGATTTGTAAACGTTGTTCAGGCGTAAGTCTTTCCATTATGAAATGCGAAACAATAGTAAACAAATATAACATGACAGCATGACACGACTCACACGTGATCTGTCAAAAAAAGGGTATTGAAAAAAGTATCTCTACTTGGATCACCCTTTAAAATCAGCTCGCTCTGCACTGCATATTCGCTCAACATATTAATTTAATTTATGTTTATAATGTCTATTTTTTACTGTTAAGAATAAATTTGTTTCAAAATTACAAATCATTATTCAGTTCAATTATTATAAAAGAATGTCACATTCAAAACGTCACGTATCGACCCAGATTGTGGCTTAAAAGCAAAAAAAAAAAGAAGAAAGAAGATTTTTGAATCAAAACACAAACATTTTTAAGTACCATTTATATGTAAGATTCTAAAGGAAGTTTAATTAAAAACTTATATCAGGATTCGCTGAATTGTGCCTTTCTATAGTTCTATATTTGTCACATTCGAAACGACATTCTACTACTTTATTGCAGCTGTCGTTAATTGTAAGTGAGAACTAAGCAGACTAGAATTCTGATGATGAGATTGCAGTTAAATCAACTGCAACATTATGATGGTTTTTATGCCTTCAATGCATTAAAAATGCAATTTCACTATCTTCTTTGTTTATAAAAAAAAAAAATTTAATTAAGTATAAGTATTAGATTGCAGGAATTGTTGAATAAGACTATAGAGTTTGTCTAAAAATTTGCATAACGCAACAACTTTGGAAATTATATTATTATTTGGGGGATGGGGTTTTTCACAGAGGTGCACTTCGGTGTGGAACGCTATCTGCCTGCTATTCACTTGGGAATAGCAAGAATTAATTCCTCTGATGGATTTCCCAAGCAGCTCACTACTTCCGGTCCGTTGGCTAAGTATCCCCTGGAAATGACGTTCAGACACCCGTCTGATGTCAGCTAGAGTGAGAAGGCGTACAGCTATGAGTAACCTGAATGGCACGCTAACATCGGTGCGTCTCAGGAAATTAGGTGGTACTCCAGACTACATTTTACCTCTGAAACTCAGCTGTATTTTTTTTTGCCTGCCTAGAGGTAGTTGGCAGCCCCAACACTAGGATCGGAGTGCAGTGCTCCAATCAGCCCTCACACTTAAACTACTACGATTACAGAAAAATTCTGAAATTTTATACATAAGTTGAAAATCAGTCGGACAAACCGTATTTATGTGATGAAGGCATAGCACTGGTCGCTAAAAAACTGTTCCGACAGCGATTGATGATGTTCCAAGCTAACGTACACAACTTCGCCCTCCATCGTCGGTTAGCAGAAACATCGGCGAAGTAAAACAATTAATAAAATGCCTACCAATACAGCTTAACAAAGTTAATGCGTCTACCTAACACAGGAGGCGCCTCAACGCTGCTATAAAAATTAAACATAACGCGCAAAGCAGAGTTGTAAAAGAGTTAAGCCTTCTACATTTTGAACATCTATCTTCTTCCCTCTATCCCTCTCTCTGAGTTCCGGCAGAATGCACTGCATACGTGGGGGTCATCCCCTGAGTGCTGGTCCTAATTAAAAAAAAAAAAAAAATCTAAATCTTTTTTTATTTTTTTTTTTGTAACTTTATAAAGCTCCACTTACAACTCACAAATAAAAGGACTTAAACTTTAAATAAAATTAAAATTTTGCAGTTTTTTTATCACCATCCCACATACAAAATTTGTATATTTGTTTATATATAAATTTCTAAATGGAAAACAAAATTTTGAATGTCCTCTTGATAAGAATGTACATACATATACACCTATGAACCTTTAAAAAGACGAACTCATCTGGCATTTAGAAAATAATTGGGGATAATAACGACGCAACAAGCAGTTTTAGTTAATAAAGTAGGTTGATTTTTTTTAGTTTATTTTTGGAATGTGATGAGAGTAAGCTTAAAAGTGACAAGTTTTTCTAACTGCCATTTTTGGATTTTGTATTTCAGTCTATTTCCTAAAGAATAAAACAATAAAATTTTAAATAATTTCATTACACACAGAAAAAAAAATGTTTTCGATTTTCTGTCATGAGGATATTCAATGTCGAAAAGTTTAAATTTAAACAGAAAAGTTTGCATGTTTTTTCTTCATTTAAGGAACAAAATTGTTTGTATGATTGTTAAAAATGTTTTGCAAAATAATATTTAAATCACATTCCGCACTTTGTAAATTTATAACAGTATATATTTTTTTTTTACTTTGTTCGGTGTACACAAAAGTTTAATGTACAGATTTTTTGTATTTATTTTTTCAAAGATATTTTAATGAAAATGCGTCGTAATAAAGTATTAGAAGTAGAATTTCTTTAAGACATTTAACCTTAAAGAAATACGTAAAAGAGAGTACACTGAAAGAAAAACTCTTTAGTTTCTACTGCCATTAAAAAATAAAGTACATATTTGCGATTATAAACAATCCTATAGTAAGGATGGTACAGTCTTAGATTTCTTTTGTCTAAGATCTCACTAATTCGAATTATATTCAATAAAAATCTAGGGAAATGCAAAATTCAGTAACAAAATTTGTTTTTCTTTAAGAGCAATAACAAAATTTTGCAATATAATACTCAATTTAATTGTTTACTTAACTAGAACTAAGGGGAGGTTATTAGCAAAAAAAAAAAAAAATAAACAAACATGTTGCTATAGAAATTTTGCGCTAAAATAGCAAAAGAATTGACACTGCGAAATATACAACAATAAAGTGCCAATCACACAACAAGTTTGATTTGAGCTTTAAATATTTTTTATTAATAAGTCAGTGAATTTTGTTTCGAGCTCTCGGGGCTTTCTTCGATATCTAATACAATTTAGACAACAATTTAAGGATTCCAAGAGTTGTTGTTTACGAAATATATTATATAAAATTTGTATCTATTTTATATTTTTTAGCATATTAAATAAAATTTCTAAGTGGACAAGCGACAAGGTCTTTGGGGCCGTGTCATATGGTCTTATGCTTTGTTGTCTCTACTTCATTTCTGTAGGTGAGATTGTAAGTAGCAGAATGCAAAAAGAGAATCTATAACAACTTTATTGAAGACCTTTTAGTTCTAATAAAGCTTTTTTTATACTACTACTTTCATTTGTAATGACATCAGTAAAAACAGGAACTTACCGCACTGAACTAAATAATTTCTAGCAATAAAAGTCGAAGCCCTTTTGTTTTGCATTCTTTGAACTTCGTAAGTTTTTTCTTATATCTATGACATTATTTAAATTATATCGACGAAAAATCATTGCCACTAGTAACAAAGTCATGTCAGAGATGGTTGCAAAAAAGGTTTTTGATGGAATCAAAAACTTTAATTTTATCAACGCAAAATTTAATTAAACTCAAAAAAAAAAAAAAAAAAATTTGTTTTACCAAAATTTGAAAGAAATGCTGTCAGCTCTAGAAATACAGAGCATCTAGTACATAGCGTTGCTAAAAACTCAAAGATACTGGTTAAATGTGAAAACTTTCCAAGACTTCTTATGTCATTGTACTAAAGCGTGAACATACTCGTACTTTGCACTAACAGCTTTTCTGCCCTGTCTGAAGGCTCTATTAAACATGTTTTAAAAGATTAATGGATTTTATTCAATTCCGATTCTTTCAAAAATCCAATAATGTCTTCAAAATGTTGATGAAATTAGATTTCAACCGAGTACACTAAAAAGCATTTTATCGGAAATCAACATTTATGCCTTCTGTTACGCAAAGCATTCATGCATTATCCTTGAAGCAGTACACTTCGACTCTGTCGCGTTCTTTAAAAGGTTCTCTTTAACTCTTTACACAATGATATGATCTCCTATTCTATTTGAAAGCTGCCAATCTAATACAAAACCCAAAAAGGAAAGTAGTATTAAATCTAAAAAGCGGCTAGGATCAATGAATATTTGAATATTACTGGCCTTACTTTCATTAAAATTCTTTCACTTAATTTTCTGCCTCTATATACTTTTAAATTATTTTATTTTGTTAGTGTTGGTGCTGGTATATAGTATCGTTTGCTACTTTGTTTTGAAATTTGGCAAAAGGCGCACTATTGGATTTCAAATTAATTAAAGACAAAATTAAGAGTACTACAAGGGCTGGCTCTATATCTTAACTCATTTAACATATTCCTTAATGACCTTCTCTTTGAATTGCACAATCATACCTGCGACTATAAATACACAATAGCAAAGTGGTAAACATTTAGTTAATAATAGGCTAAGTCTAACAATCTTCAAATAATAAACCCAATTCAAGAAAAGTCATTCAAACAGATTACAATATAATTTTGCATTAGTAATAAAAAATATTTTCTCAGTGTATTACATTTACATTTTGAAAGTTTTCCCCTTCCTTATTTTTCAATTTTGTATTTTGTTCGTGACTATATTTTTCCCTAATGTGCTTTAACACGACCAAATCACCGCTTTTAAGTTCACTGATCCGAAAATGTTGTCGTTTTAAAACAACTATAATATAGGGAAGACTGATAAAATAAAGCAGCAACAGAATTTGCAATGTAAACAAGTACAGTAATAGCAGCAGCAACAACAAAATACTGTGAAAATATACAATTTTATAATTTTTGTTTGTGTATAGAATCCAATGTTTTCAACATCATTTTTGTAGGCGTCATTATGATTGTACTAGTAAAATGTTTTCCTTTTTATTGTTGTTGTTGTTGTAATGGTCGGTTGGCGGAAGTAATGCTACGACCTTTTTCCTGGTACATTTTCATATTCAACTAATTAGAGTTTTTTCCCTTGTTTCATTCAAAACAGATCTACAAAACTACAAAGGCCAACTTGATTTTTCAGAGGTATCTTTGTAGCATATATATATATATATATATAAACATAAATTAAAGATAGCTTTAGTATATAAGTAGCATTTAGAGAAGGCAAGTGGTGTGTGTGTGTTGTTCTTACCAAGTCTGAAGAAATATATGTCTACGTGTATATATAAAAATTATATACAATTTGTGTCTTTTGTTAAGTCAAAGGCTGGGGCAACGAACAAGATGCGACAGAAATGAAGGTAAAATAATATTAAATTATATTAACACATAAGCTTGGTGTTGTATTTAGCCAAAAGCCATTTTAAATGTGAAAATTTTAAATTAAATTAACCACTTTCAGGCACGCACAAATTGTGAACGATGGGTTTTTATTTGTGCAACCCTCAAAAATTATTTGAGTTTGCGGAAAATTTAAATATAATCCTAAAAATTGCAAACAAAATACATATTTGCTTTTAAATATTTAAATAGCTTTTAAGCATATTTATATTTATGGTATCTGGCTCGTAGTATAGGGGTTTTTCAGGGAACTGAACTCTTATTGATCCCAGCCAAATAAATGAAAATGTATAAAAGCAAAACGTATTTAAATTATTTGGGATATTTTAATAAATTATCTTTATATGAAGACGTACATATGTACATATTATTTTTTGTTATTATTCAGCTTTGACGTATGTAATAGCAAGAAGTATGAATGGATAAAAATGAAAAGAAGGTTTACATGAAGTTTTCTTAAAACATATCCGATAAAATTTTGTATTCGTATTTGTACCACTGCTTTCGGCATATGTAAAAACAAAAATATATTAAAATTAATCTTTGGATGAAATTTCAAACGTATTATTTCGACTATATTTTATATAGAGTGTTTTATAGAGGTATAGGACTTTGAATTGGAATAAAAAAAGATGAATTATTTACATTAATATGAAATTTACTTTATTCGAAAGTTAATCTTCTGGCATTATAATTTTAATATGACTTCTGGTGGACAACGGCTGGCTCTAATCTGGATGTCCAATTTTCGATGAATTTTTCAACATTTGTTGCCGATATACGGCAAATGGTGTCCTTACACACTAGTGACTATCCTCACATAAAATAGTCTAGAGAAGTTAAATTCGCTTATAAAAATAGCGATCAACGGCAATCTTGATTTGGGCACATTCACCGAATCTTCACCATGCTATGTGATCGTGTGGCTTTAATTCTTGCAAGAGTTAAATTTTGTAAGCACGCAAACCAAAATTTTTCCGCAAAATCTTCCATACAGTGTATGAACACATTTCCAATTCCTGTGCACAATGGGGGATATACTGATTCGGCCCTTGTTCTATGCTATGCTAAACAGTAGCATAGACTTCTTCTGTAAGCACTGTACGACATCTCTGTGGGTGCGTATTATCGTTTAGAGTAAACGTGTTGCAAAAATGTTCCATAGTTAATCGAATTAATTGCTCTCATGAACGATTATTTTGACCGTAAAATGGACGTAGTGCGTGATACGTTTTTCTAACAGAACCATGATTTTCAAAATAAATGTACACAATTTGGAAGCAATGTTCAGGCGTCATTCCATTTATGTTGAAATGATAAACCAAATTAAACATAAATCACTTCACAGCTGACAAAATGGCCGCCAGTTAAAAAGTGCTGCAAACTTAAAGTTTTATATCTCTGTAAATTAAGAGAGTAATAATATAAGAATATCCAATGGGATACAGAACGTCAAAAATGATATCGAGATCACAGCGCTGTCAACAAGAACGAATTTGTGTTACAAATAGTAATTTTTGAATTTTGAAAACAATATTTGTACTACTTGATATGCATTCGGAACAATTTTCAATTTAATTTTGCTTAATTTGTTTAACAAAAAAACAATGGTTAGTTACAACATGATTCGTGTGAAAGCAAAATTTTATTAAAAGTAAAATTAATTACATTCTATATATTCATTTTTGATCTTAGAAAACAATTTATTTAAACAAAGCGTGTTGCTAAAAAATATCAGTAAAAAGTTTGACATCAAAGAAAAAAGTATTTTAAAAATCTGCTTTTTTAAATTTTCTACTTTTCATTTTTTATTGAATATGTAAATATATGAATATACATACGAGTATGTATATATATATCAATTATTTTTTCATAAATTCAATCGATTTCATATACTTAAAATATTATTATTTATACGTACAATTTATTTAAACATTTAGCAGACAAAAATAAGGAAAATTTAAAATTAACACAAATGTATTGATATATTTTTTTTATCGCAAATTATTCTTCATGTCTTAAAAATTTAACATCAAATATAGAGAAAGATAAATATACATCTATATACATACATTCGTACGTGTGTGATGAGGAGAATATGTGATTTTTGATACATATTTACTTTTTACAATTGAGTTATAAATTTGGCTTTTAGTGGAAAGTAAATACTTCGGAAAAATTATGAAATGATGTATTAAATATGGTGTTTTTTATAGAGTGTCACAACTTTAAGTTGAAATCACTGCTTTATATAAGCATCCATTTGACAGCTGATAGTTGCTTTTTGTTTAGTTTGCTTTGAAATTTCATTATGGATCGACTTACACCAGAGCAACCTGTGCTAATTGTTCAAATTTTTAATCGAAATAATTGTTCTATTCGTCAAACTCATCGTGCACTTCTTCCATTTTATGGCGTACATAAGTATTCTTAAACATTCATTTTAAATTAGCGATTGCATCAGACTTTCAACATTTTTTTTATAGTACCAGAAACCAGGGATGAACCTTATTTGTGCAAATCATTGTGCCAGAACTTAGCGAAAGATATAAAGTAGAGAAGATAGATGTTGCAAATTTAGATGGCTTAGTTCTTTTACAACTCTGCACTTTTGCACGTTGTTAGTTAATTTTTAGAGTACCATTTCTGATGTTAAGTAGACGCAATAACTTTCTAAAGCTGTCTGTGACGGAATTGAATTAATTATTTTACTTCTCCGACAGTTCTGCTGGCCGACAAATATATCCATGTACATTCGTATATAATAAATATTACACATTTTTTAATACATCTTAATATATTAAAACAGTTATCACACAATTGCTTATGCTGTGTATTGCAAATGCTCAACAACTTTACAAACTACTTCTTTTTATCGCCATAAGCGCTTAAAAGCTTAACTGGAATTTTTTCTTTAAACTATCAGCACTGTTTTAATCCGTTTCTAATTGTTAATGCTCAAAGATGAAACAAATCCTAGGTAATAATTGTTTACTGTTATATTTCTCTTTTGAAAAATTTGTTTAACCTTGCCTGGAGAATGGAAGAACTTATATTATGTATACATATACATTAGACATATACATATGTACTCGTATGTATGCATAGTTAATTATTTCGTTGGGTTTGCGGTGTTAAACAGTTAAATGTTGACATTTAATAGTTTCCAAGAAGTTAATTACTTTCAAATATATATTTTAGTAGTTTTTTTCGACACACAATGAAAAAAAAAAAAACGATTCGTAGTGGCTATCAAGTCTTTTGTCTAACGATAAAAAGGGGCTCATTTCTGTAACATATAAGAAGTTGTTTGACAGTGCTTTAGTTTTCCCATCAACTAGAATATTTACTATTGCAATTCGATTTCAAATATATTTGTAAAGCACTTCACTGCCATCTGCAGAAAATCCCTTATAGTTTAAACAAAATTCTTTATTTAATACTTGTTTTATCATATAAAGGCCGGTAGCCAGGCAATGTAAATGTTGGAATCTATTTTCTTTTCACACCGACTTGCTAAACTAGCGTAACCAATCCTATCCTCAAATAAAATTCGCTATCGAAAATCGTTTCGCTAGATTACTAGTAAACGGCAATTAATTATTAATAAAATTAATAGCACCCATGTATAACACAGCATAGTTTAATAGAATCTCTACCAGTGAAGGGCACACATATACTCTCTCATATCGGTTGGTGTGGGAAGCAGCAAAAAACGAACGACGGTCAATAATAATACACTCGAAAAATTTGTCTGTTACCAAAAGTTTTTTGATTTGAAGTTTTATTCAATAATACTTTTTATGTAAAAACGAAAACAATATTCATTTAATAATAAACTGCAGTGAACTCGCTGAAATGTGAACATCCAGTAACATGAACTACCCAAAAACATGAACATATTTTTTTTTTCATTGACTAGTCTAAAACGTGAACTTTTTTCCAAACGTTTAAATTTAATAATGGGCTTACTACCATTTAAAAATTTTGAGTTTTTTTGAATATTCATCCACTAAAATCATTTTTAATATGTTATATAAAGCCTTTGAATGAAATAATTTTAACAGACCTTTTTTATTTTAAAAAATTACTTATTTTCCTTACAAAAAGTAGAATCGAAAAATGTTTCATAGCTAAAACACCACGTACTTTATTTTAATATAAAACAAACGACAAAAGAGACTGCAAAAAGTGATAAAAAATGCACTATAAAACGTGAACAAAATCGAAAACGTGAACACCCTCGGAAAAATTAGTTCACGTTTCTGCCAGTTCACTGTTACACAACGAATGAAATAAAATATAATATTTAAAAAGTAATGAAATATCGAGAAAACATAATAAATAAAAATTAAATTTATTAAAAATGAAGCCATCAAGCTTGACAATTTATTAAATTCTATAATTAAAATAAAAAGTTCGAATAAAAACAAAACTAAAAAAAAAAATAATTTTCCCATTCTTCAGTGAACATTTTGCATATAGTATACGTGTGTCGGCGTCGCGCAAACAGAATTTTCTTGCTATACACGCGTGTATAGCATTTCTAAAAATGCCCTTCACTGATCTATACACAAGCCTTAAATATTAATTATACGTATCGAGGTCCAATAGTTGCATTACAATTCCAAATGTGTATGCAGCAATTTTTCTAGAATTGTATACGTATAAGTAATATTTTGCACTATCAAACATCATACGTAAAGCTTTAACACAATTTTAAAATTAAACATACATATACGGGCATTTCCGTCAATAGGTCCACCGTGAGCAAAATATTTCAAGTAATTAAATAGTGACTATTTTACGATATTCTACAGAGAAATATTCATATTTTACTAATATTATAAATTTTCCGATAAATTCGTTCACTAAGATGAACAAGCAGACTACAAAATTGTACATACGCAATTTCTTCTTTCTGATTTTTGTTCTATTGGATGTTTTCTTTAATATCATCTTCTTTAAAAGAGGTGATAAATGATAAGTATTATTTCACAAAATATCTCTTACAACGTCTTTAATCGAAGAAAGAGTACGAAGAATATTTAATCTCAATTAACGTTAAAATTTTATTTGATTTTAATCTATTTTGTAATGTCATGTTCAACCTTGAATAAGATCGTTTATTACTACTGCATCACGACTGTAATTAGAAGGTGTATCAAAACTAAATTACTGTTTTTAAAGCTTTTTATATATAATTTAATAACAAAAAGTAAATAACATTAAAGTGTAATGAAATGACATTTAAATTGCTTTTGTCTATTCAAAGTTGGTCACGTTCGCCACCGTTAGTATCAAGTTTACTTGTTAAAATAAATTCATATTATATTATAGTATGTATAATAGATGAGTGAAAAGTTGGCAAATTACTAAATCCAAAAATATGGTTTTACCTGATGCTTTTTCGCTTTTCGTATGTGATCGCCATAATGTTCATGGGATAGATATTTAGTACATCTCGTTTGACGAAATAGAAGAGTTTTCTCTTCAATAAGTTAAGAAATGGAATTAAGTAAAATAAAATCATGGTATCCAAAAACTGCAGTCATATTCATGCGATGGTAATCAAATAAAAGCAGCTCGCACTTCATATTCGCTCAAGATATTAATTTAATTTAGGTTTATAAAACTAATTTCTTACTATTAAGAAAAAATTTGTTTCGAAATTACTAATCATTATTCAGTTCAATTATTATGGACAAAAATTTAACGTTCGAAACGTCATGTGTCAAACCATATTGTGGCTTAAAAGAAAAAAAAATAAAAGAAAAAAAAAAAATACAGAAGATTTTTGAGTCAAACCAAAAACATTTTGAAGTACAATTAATACGTAAAAATTCTGAAGGAAGTTTCGTTAAAAAATTTTATCAGGCTTTGCTGCATTGCGCCTTTTTATACTTCTGTATTTGTCTAGTTCAACCGCTTTTGACCTGGCACTGCGCCTGATATCAGATTTAGCATGGATAACTTCCTAAGCACCATAATTTAAGGTAAAAATGAACTTTAAAATATTTGTTGTTTACATAATTTTTTTGGCATTTTTTATGCGTACGACTGTCACGTTCGAAACTTTCGAATTATGTGTATACAATAGTTTAAATTTAATTGCGTATAAAAATGAAAACTCCCAGTAGGAAGAAAATGTTCGGTCATAAAATATAAGATAGAAAATATGGCACGAAGGTCTTTTACACAAAATAACACAAAATCTATTCGCAAACATCGTCAGGCTTTTAAAAAACTATTTAAAGGAACATATGTAAATTTTTAGCTCGATAAAGCAATTTTTTAAGCCCTCCGCAGTCGATCGAAGCCGAAGTTCTCCAAGGCACCATCTTCGGTCCCTTAATTTACTTAGTATATGCCTTTGACTTTCTGCTTAGCAATAACATTCACACGTCAACATTTGCTGATGATACAGCTTTTCTAAGCGTTCATTAAAATCCAGTAGAAGCTTCCCGCAACTTACAATGGAAAAATGGCGTATTCAAGTTAACGAGCAGAAATGTGTACACGTCGCATTTACGTTGCGCAGGAAAAATATGCCCTCCTATACAAATCAACACCGAGACTATACCGCAACACACTGTAGTCAAATATCTTGATCGTCGTTTTTTTTTTTTGTAATTAGGACCAGCACTCAGGGGATTACCCCTATGTATGCAGTGCACTGTGCCGGAACTCATGGAGAGCGATAGGGTAGAGAAGATAGATGTTGAAAATTTAGAAGACTTAACTCTTTCATACTAAGCCTAGAATGTAAACTTCTATTATACAACACAATCGATCCTAAAACTAATATGGTCTTCTGGAATCTAGTTATGGGGCACTGCCTCAGCATCGAGTGTAGAAAAAATTCAAAGGCGACAAAATAAAAATCTACGTGCAATTATAGCAGCCCCCTGGTATATCCGAAATCAGCAAATTCCCAAAGACCTTGATGTTCTGTTGCTGAAGACAGTATTTTCAAAACACGCGAGAAAATATATTAAAAAACTTGAGTTGCATCCAAATCCACTTGCGCGCAATATTCTACATTATAGATGCCACACCCGGCTGAAAAAAGGGACATCCGTACACGAGAGATGTAAAATAAAAAAGCTAACCGTTAAAATTAAAAATTTAGTTTAGCATTGGCTAAACATATATCAATCAGTTTTTTGATTTAAGATTTGAAAAACTTATTGACGTTTCAATTTATAATTGAAGATTTTATAGAATTTTTTGAAGCGCATATTAGGCACTAGTGGTAATGTTACATGGAACATTTATGATGCAAAGATACCTGGAATGCAGAGCACTAAAATAAAATTAATTAAGTCATTATTCAAGCGATTTTTATAGAAGAAACCCATTTAAATATATGTATATTAAATCTGCTTGTAAAATGAAAGTAATATTTGATTTTTTTTTTTTATTTTCTTAATGTTCTTTTTTAAACAAAAAATGAAGCACATCATGTGTACAACTAGTTTTAGTAATACATATTTATCTTGAATTTTTCTATGATGTGGCTATGTTCATTTTTCTTTTTTCTTTTTTTGTGTTTACAACATTTTCTATAATATTTACTTTTCTTTGCAAGTCAACACTATTGTCATTTATTTTCTTAGAATTTGTATGCAAATCTCAAGGACGATATTTCTATGGGCTTTTTGTTGTGTTTGTGGTTGTTCCTGTCATTTGTATATCAAACAAGCATGATGTATTTCCTTAATGTTGCATTTATTTTCAACACAATGAATAAGACATTCTGCTGAAATGTTTCTTTAAATCATTTTACAGCAACTTATGGTTTTGTATTTGTGTGTGTGTGTGTGTGTGTGTGTGTGTGTATAATTTCTTATTTATGTTTCTGTACCACAACAATAAATTTAAAATCATTAATCAAAATTTTTTTCTTATTTCTACATAGTATCTCTTATATGCAATGCATTATTACTTACATTACAAGTATATTAATGTATACATACAAACATACGTCTTTACAATCCAATACACAATCATGTAGTTTCAGTACTGATAAATTTCATACTACGCAGAATAAATTAAACAAATATTATGTATGAGTGTGTGTGTGTTAATATACATAATTGGTGCATCCAAACAATACTGCACTAAAAATATTTAAAATTTCGCTCTTATTTACTGAAAAATTTAGATGAAATAATACACCAGTGTAAAATGTGATATATAAAGTTTCAAATTTTTTTGTTTCTTTTTAAATAAAATAATTCCAAAACGTTTACTTTTGTTCGTTCGTTTTTTAACTACACTTCTATGTAGCTGTGACTTTGCTTGTTTTTTTTTTTTACTTTATTTGGAAATTGCTAAGATACATTCAAATTACATTCAATTTTTATATTTTCAACAATTTATAATAAATAAAACGCAATTTCCAATTTCATGCTTCATAGTGCAAAAACGCTCTCAGTAGCAAAGAATTTTAGTTAAACGTTTTATTTTATTTGTATTCGTTTCGATTGCTTTTTTTGTGTAATTCAAACGTGTGTAATTTGTATAAAAGGAAAAACGAGCGAAAATGATGAAAATTATTGAAGACAAAAAAAGAGAATTCAGAGCAATTTTAAATATATATAAAACAGTTTTAAATTATTTACAGTGTTTAATTCAAATGAGCGAATAAATTTACGCTAGAAAAAATCAGCTAAATTAAATGAAACTTTACAAAAGAAAATATATTTCACTCTTGAAATATTAGAATTCTAGGTCAACAGAAATTGGCAGAACTTTGCTATGTTTATAGTTTTGTTATAGTTCGTCTTTTTATTTTAATTAAAAACTTGAAGCATAAGAAATTTCCCCTGCACTCTCATCTTAAATTATTTGCAGTCCAAGTTTTTGGTTAAGATATTATTTCAAAATTTCCTTTAAACTAAAGGAAACTAATTTCCATGAAAATTTCTTGATTTTGTATATTAAAAGTTTAAACACAGAGTTCTTTTGAAGTGTGTAGAATGAATAAATATTTTCTGGAGAAGAAGTAAAATAAAGCAAACAATTGTGCTCTAACACTGCCAAAAGAAGTGAGTTATTTCCTCTGAGCGGTGGTGGTGGCGATGCAAACAATACAAAACCTAAACTCAAATGCAAACAAAAACATAAATTCAAAGTTTGCAAGGTTCTCACTTGCCACGTGTGGTGCAGGCGAGTGAGGTGGCCTTTAAGACTATAATAAATCTCGTGCTCAAACAATATAAGATTTTTGTAAATATTCGCATTTTCCAAAAAATTCTCTAAATTTATGGCATAAATGAAATAAGAAGAAACTAAGAACTAACTTTATCCATAAAACAGTTCGCAAATATACGAGGGTGCGGCCAGAATAAATAAAGATAGATAAATAATAAAGAGGGAGGTTAATTTTTTGTTTTGTTTCTTAACTCTTTTAATAGTTTTCAACCGAAGATTGACTAATTTTTGTATTAATTTTTTTTTAATTAGGACCAGCACTCAGGGGACGACCTCTACGTATGCAGTGCACTGTGCCGGAACTCAGGGAGAGGCATAGTATAGAGAAGATAAATGTTGAAAATTTAGAAGACTTAACTCTTTCACAACTCTGCTTTGCGCGTAATGTTAATTTTTAAGGCAGTGTTGAGGCGCCTGCGGTGTTAAGTAGACGCATTAACTTTGTTAAGCTGTATTAGCAGGCATTTTGTTAATTGTTTTACTTCGCCGATGTTTCTGCTAACCGATGAAGGAGGGCTTTAGCTTGGAACAGCATCAATCCGCTGTCGGAACAGTTTTTTAGTGACCAGTGCTATGCCTTCATCACTTAAATAGTCCGACAACAATTATACTATGTCTCACTAATGTACATTAGAGAATTTAATGATGTTGATTGACTTGATCTGGCCAGGGTTTGAACTTCTTCGTACATTGAAGACAGTTAAATAAAAACAATGGATTTCATTGTTGTAAAATGTAGAATAATAAACGTTTTGTAGATATTTGAAAGTATTAACGCTAAATAGCTTATTATAGACTTAACGGTAATAATTTTAACTTAAAATCATTTTAAGGAGCTGTTTCCAGATGACAGACGCGTGATTTGAATGTAAAATTTATATGGAAATCGAGTAAAGAAATGAGTGTTTTTCATAATTTTACACTTAAATAAATCGTCCATCAAGTGAAAACAGCACATAAATTATGAATTTTTTTTTGTCGAACTGAATGATATTTGAAGCAAAGAAATTTTAATTATTCAGATTTATGTTCGTATAAACTATTTTTTTTTAATTAATGTAATTTTTGTTACGAAGAAAACTTCAGAAGCACGTAATAGTTGATCATGCAAAGAAATGTTTGACTGCACTGAAGTTAGACCTTATTGCCAATCACGACAGATGCACTAAAGTTATTGAATATTCTTTTTCACTAATTCATTCTGCTGAGTCACATGAAAGTTTAACGAGACATTTTCTTATAGTTACCGTTCAGAGTTCACTATTTTCTTGTCTTATTCGTTAATGGATTTTTTTATTATTCCTTTCATACCTTAACGGTGCCCATCTTTTGCCAATACATTAGCAGTGTGCTTGTTTTTTATCGCTTTTTTTTTATTTATTGAATAAACAGTGGACTTAAATTCTTAGAATTGTGGCTTTAGTAATAAGTTATGAATTTGTAATCGCACTTTAAGATGTATTTTTTTGTCTGTTCAATTATTACAATTGAATTTCATACTAACCAAATTGTTTCAACATGTAAAAGTAGAATAAAAATGAATTAAATTAATTCTCGTATTCTATTTCATTTGAAAACTTGGTTAAATAGTTGTTATTCTTTCCAAATTAGTATCCACTTTACGAAAATTGTAAAAATGGACAAATGAACGATGATGAGAGGTGTAGTAGCCTTGAAATCGGTATACTGATACGTTCTGATAATTCGATTGCACATGCTAATGTTTTTAAAAATAGCAAACTCATAGTAATTTGAGTTTTCATTAATTCAATAAAACTGCTTAAGCCTGATAATATTAATTTACAAAATTTAATTACATAAGCCTGAATATTTAAAATAACCTCGGATTAAAATTAAATTCCAATTCGTTATCCAATTTTTCGGTTTGACAAACATTATTTTTCAACAACAACAATGTTTCGAAATAAATTTTACTTTGGTGACATGATGTGATCAATAAGGATCTTTATTCCTTTATTTTTTCCAAACTATTTTAAACATTTCTGTTGTGAATTGTCGCAGAAAAAAGGTTCAGAATGCATTTGCCTAACCTAGAAATTGTATTAAAATATGATGATAAATCTACCAACGATCTGCTTAAACCGACCACCCTTATCCTTAGCAAACGGAGTCACAAAAATTCATAGTTTTTTAAGGATTTTTTATATGAAAAATTTTACTATTTCGGGTTGTCTAATAATGAGTTTCAATCAGGTATCACGCACATGTAATATAAAAAACTCAAGTCATGCATAGTTGTGGATTACTTATATAGGGTGTCCCAAAATTAACGCAAGATTGGGTGAGATTTTTACAGTAAGGTTTTGGGAACCCAAAAAAAAAACACTATTCTACAGCTGACTGTTTAGGCTTTTTAAAAATAATTTGGTTCACGATAGGTGGTCATTTTGTTACAGTTGGTGTGTTAATTGCGTTTTGTAAGCATGAATTATTGAAATTTGCAATTATTGTCTACGACTCCGAATTAAAGTTTTTGGATTGTCACCGCAACTCTCATGCACTGCTTTGATATTGGCGTCCCAAATAGATCCAGTCTTCCTGAATTTTTCAATTAATCTCTGCACAGTTGACGAGGTTAAAACACTATTGTGACCATATTTTTGAAATTTTCATTATTTTTGAAAAATTATTTAATTAAGTAAAATAGACACGTTAATCTATTGTGTACCGCTTCATGTTTACTAACCATAAACTGTCAGCTGTCGAAATGTTTTCTTTTTTTTTGGGGTTACCAACACTATGCTGTATAAATTAGAAAAAATTAAAATCTTGTGTTAATTTTGGGATACCCTTTTTATAGAGAAAAAATTTGCATTATTTCATATCTATTACTTTCTCCAATCAAAAAATAAAATATTTTGCAATTTAGTGAATAAGAAAATATTCAAATGGCTGTCAAGAAATATTTTCATAAATTATATACATATTTACATATTTCATTTCATATATATGTATATATATATATATATTCATGTCATTTCATATATATGTATATATATATTCATTTCATTTCATAAAAGAGTAGTAAATTTGAATGTACATAACAACTATGTTAGATTATGATGAAATTTTTTTGTACTTGCGTGAGTAAGTGCGAATATGTATGTTAACAATACAATCAATTTGTCTTTTTGAGGGACAAGTGTGTGTTTAATTTATGAGTTTTTAGATTGAAACATTGTAATACCAAAGTCTCCATAAATATAAAATGTTATAAAATTTATTATAACACTCTAGATATCGAAATAAATTTTCTTTATATTTTTAACAAAAATGTTTCTATGACAAAAACTTTTATTAAATTTGAATGAAATTAAATTCACATAGAAATGATATAAAATGTAAAATGAATATTTTTATAATTAGTTGTGTTTTTTGTGATCGCAATAAATGACCTTAAAATAACAATCAAAGAAATTTATTTATCTCTAACAAAACTCGCACTGCCACAGAATTGATGAATTTTTTTCGTTAGACACCTTGACATTTGAGTTAAAAGTAAAATAATGTTTATGTTTAATATATTCTTTTAAAATAACATTGAATTATGAATGTTTGTATGTGAGAAGAAATTCATATATGTAGAATTTTTTCCTTAAAAATATGTGAAAATATAAGAAAAGAAAACAATGTTTTTACAAAATTATTTAAATAAATGTAAAGGTCCTTATTATACTTTTCAGAGTTTTAATAGAACTTGATGGTCGCTGTAATAAGCGCCATAATATTTTAGTTCTGCAATTTTTTCTAATGACATAAAATTTATAGTGCAAACTTAAGTTGAATAGTAACTTTTTAAATGCAGTACGAAGTGCAACGTTAAGAAACTGAAAGTATTTTTTCTAAAATCCTCCCATTTGCATCATCTTATATTTAAGTACAATCAATTGTTGTCGTTCTCTTTTTACAGTCACTGTTTTAATTTGATGTTCATTTACAAAAATGTTTTTTACTTATTTTCTGTTTAATAAACAAACAAAAACTGCCTTAAGCCATGTTTTTGCGTTGCCACCAAACATACAAATTATATAAATTGTAATATTGCAATGCTACAAATTATTTTCAGCTTTTATTTTTTTATATTTGTAGTTAATTTTCATGGTGTTTTGGATGATAATGCTGTTTAAATCTATTGTGCAAACTTTAAGTAGCATTTTACAGATACGAAGACTGTGCACAAAAAACTTTTTACGCCAATTTTTAATTAAGATATAAAATAATAAAAATTTAAACAAAGTTAGTTTAAGAGTAAACGTAGCATGAGTAAAAAAAATATCGTGCAGTTCTACGCAATGAAATGCAAACATTATGTACGGTGCAATTGTGTAGTGACAGAATACTCGAGAAGTTGTGGCGACAACAGAACTCTTCAAGGTTTAGAGAGGTTCCATCCAACCTGAATTGGATTAACACCCATAAAAGTCTTTAAAACATCATCATTGGTGGCGCATTTATTGACCAGCAGAAAGTTGCTATTTATGTCTTGTGACAGTATAAACTGGTAACAGACATTCTAGAGGAGATTAAATGTTAAAAATCCGTTTAGGACCACGAATACTGTAAACGGGTATACTTTGAATTCAAAAAGTTTATGTTTCTATATAGACTGATACAAGAAGGAATACGGTTTTGATGCTGGCGTCTACGAAGCCAACATGAAAATCTCTCTGCCCATGTGTTTATAGTAACTAAAGTACGGTTATTTAGGCGGAAATATAGCTGTATATTCTGATAGTCCGGAAACTCTTCACTTCCTTCTTTTATGGGAACTTATTTTTTTATACACTCTACTTATTTTTTAGAGCAGGGTTTTAGCGCCTCTGGTGATAATAAAACTCAAGAACATCCTCAAGCCTTCTAATCAGTCATTTTATTAATTGTTTAGCCTCGTCGACGATTCTGCTTACTGACAAAGGAAGCCATTGATATGATAACGATCATCAGGGCAACAAGAAATCGGATGGATTGGTTATAAGGGCCTCTCATGCTCTTCTTATAGGCCCATAGTCTTTTGTGGCGAAACTTGATAGACTTTTAATTTAAAAATCTGCAATAATACTATTTTGACTGCAATGGAAGTAAAGCGGGCTTCTACAGGCCAAATTGATTCAGCCATTGACATGTAGTGAAATTTTAAAATTCCGTAGGAACACTTTTTCTGTTTGGTCTCTTTAGACTGAATTATCCTTTGTGAAATTACTATAAACCTTTTTCTAACTTGTGTCTTTTATATCTGGAAGAAGATGACAAAAACGGCACAGATTCTCTGTGAGAATATTGTTTTATTTAAAAGTAGAAGGCGGGCTTTTCGGTTTGAGTTTCTGTGGTCTGTTGCTATCAGAGGTGGTACTGACTTTCATAAACAGAATTATTCAGAGTTTTATTCGAGATTTAGATGGAAGAAAATATTCATTTAATTTTTTTCCAATTTTATTTTATATTAATCATAAAGGAGAGATCGAGAGATCTCATCTTTTGTCTTACTATCAGATAGGCTTCGTTGGCTTTAATCTTAAATTTTCTTATAAATAATAAAACAAAGATGAATTTTTAAATTGGCATGAAATTTATTTTATTCGAAAGATAATCTTCTGGCATTAAAATTTTAATATCACTTCTGGAAAATTACCGCCTCATCTGACTTAGACGTAGTTTAATCTGGAGGTCCAATTTTCGATGAATTTTTCCAACATTTGTAACGCGGCGAATGTTGTCCTCGAAGTGGTCAATTGTTTCGGACTTATCAGTGTAGACTAGCGACTTCACATATCCCAACATATAATAGTCTAGGGGCGTTAAATCGCACGATTTTAGACGTTTCCTTCAATAAATCAATTGTGGGACGAGCTGTGTAACATGTTGTGCCGTATTGTTAAAACCACAGCTTCTGTACATCACTGTTGTTCAATTGATGAACGAAAGAGTCAGTAATCATGTCTCTATAGCGGTCACCATTAACTGTAACGTACTGACCTGCATCGTTTTTAAAGAAGTACGGACTCATGATTCTACCAGCCCATAAATCACATCACGCAGCCATTTTTTCTGGATGTAACAGGAGAGACAACATACACTGGAGGATTATCATCACTCCAAATACGGCATTTTTTTTTTATTGGCGTATACATTCAAACCAATGTGAGCTTCAGCTGAGTGATGTAGTGCGCGATACTTATTTCGAACAGAACCACTATTTTCAAAATAAATTTGAACAGTTTGAAAGCGTTGTTCAGGCGTCAGTCTATTCATGTTGAAATGCCAAACAAAACTAAACATAGATCACTTGACAGCTGACAAATTGGCCGCCAGTTAAGAACAGACTTTATTTGTATTTATTATACTCTTTTTAGGGACAATTCATCTGTGCGTGCTTATGCCAACGTACCAGTGACAAATAAATGAAATTTTTTAAAACAAATTCTTAAGAATATCGCAAATAAATTTTTATATTCAGTTTTAATTTGCAACTTATACATTTTTTTCTCTCTTGGTAATACAACATTCTTTTGTACATCCTTTAATTACATGTCACATGATGACAGTTTTTTGTTATATTTCTTTTAAAAAAAATTTTTATGAATACATAATATTTTTTTAATATTATGTGTAAACATGTCATTGGCTTTTTTTATAACTAAATATTTAATCATTTTAATTGGCAAACATGAAAAATTGTACTTTGGTGTTTTAATTTACAAAAATGTTTGCTTTTAATGATTGAAAATAAATTTGTATTATTTAAAAAAGTTTTTTTTCTTATAATGTACATATCTACATAGAAAAATAATGTACAAATATAATGATCCTCTTAACTTGTTTCAATAGTACTTGGTGAGGTATTTGATTTGCCAATTCATTATAGAAAAAAGGTCAAAACTTAATATGTCGTTACAAAATCTTAGGTTTCAACTTTTAAAGCTTTAATACATTACTGAATGCTGTCTGTTTGATCTTCTCTACAAGTACCTGCCAGTCAGTCGTTAGAATACAGTTTATTTGGAAAAATTTGATAGAGTTTTTCAATAGAATTTATTTTTTTTTTGGTGCTGTTTTTTCCAATTTATTTTAATGGCAGTATAAAAAACAGAATTTTGCAGTTTAACAATCTTCTGCCAAACCTTTGACACCATTAAATTTTATAACAGTGTTCCTAAGAAAACAACCCCACATTCCTAAAAAAAATAACAAACAACTTAAATCTAAACTTTTTCCACAATTATATACGCAGTCACTGAAAAATATGTCAATTAATACATCCAAGACGACATAAAGTTTGGCAATTTATTTCATACGCAAATTTATGTTAAGAAATACTTTTTAGTCAAAAGTTAATTAAGAAATAATGACTTATTTAAGTTGGTTGCTAAGTTCATAACTTAAGGAATATACTCGTACATACTTAATAAGAATACATTTTCTATTGAGGGTGGTTAAAAAAAAAATAATAAAAAAATTCAATTTAAATGTTCAATTGACGATAATCATTTTGAGTTCAAAAGATTTTATTTTCAAAAATAAATATTGATTTTCCTATAACAATCTGCAAATAAATAAACTGCTTAAAGTTTTTTTCGTTATTCAACTTTTAGCAAAATCAGCGAGTAAAAAGTTTTGTTTTTTTTTTTTTTTTGTTTTTTTTCAAAATTTGTTTTTCTGTTTTTCTATTTGTTCACTTTTATAATGAGAAAAACATTTCATACCTCAAATATTCGACTTAAGGTTGAGAAAAAAAATTATAAATAAAGTTTTTTAATAGCAAAAGAAAAAAAGCAAGTTATGAAGACAAGTTAAATGCGTATATCTAAAAGATCAAACTCAAGGTATCAAAAATTTATGAGAATTCTGACAAAAGCACAAAACAAATATTGAAGAAAACAAATAATAAGTTTGTTTTTTCATGGTGACAATGATTGCGATGGTGATAGAAACGCTGCAGGTGGCATAAGAGATTGAATCATTTCCTAAATAAAGATAAAGTTATGAAAACATTTGCTGTATGGCAATTTTCGTTTTCGAGTTTGAATTGAAAATATGTTTACTTATTGAATTTTAAAGCATGTTTTTTTTTGCTTACAAAAATTAATCAAAAGTAAATTGTTGGAAAAAGTCAAATCAGTTGTTGTCTGTTAACAGACAAAAGGCTGTGCCATTTGTTATTCACATGTTATTCAAGCAAACGATTCTAAATATATATATATGTATGAATAAATGGATGTATGTATGTTTGAATTTTAATTTAACTTAAAAAATCATACAAAATATTTTCACTTATTTGAGAATAAATTTTATTAACAATTTTGCTTACTTTATTTTGTTAATAAGCAAATTTACTGCTTCTTTAAACTTATTTGCCATAAATGTCAATGAAAATTAAAAAATATCATTTAACGAAAACTTCGAGTTGTAAACGAGGTTGCGAGATGCATATCTGTTATCTTGGGGATGGATATGCTATTGCGAAGTGTTTAGGCAGGGGGTGGATCATGCATAAGAATTTTTCACCTGATGTGACCCTCGAGGTAACTCGGGGTGCTTGTTAACAATTATATTCACACGTTGTGACGAGCTTGGTGGTAGATTCCCATCTTAACCCATCTGTTCCCCCGAATATGAACTAGTTCCTCTTTTTATCCACCGATTGTGTTTCATTGGCTTTCCATGCAGTTTGGTGTCATAAAATTTTTTATCAATTTCGGAGATAAATATACCCCGTCCAAAATATATTTTGATTATCCAATGATTCTATAGTTTTTTCAAACATTTTATGATATGTTTATTGTTTTATGATAATTTTAGATTTTTATCAATGTCGTGTAAGCAATTCGATTTTGCTACTAAATTTCTAAATTTTGTACAAATAAAATGATAAATTAAAATGGATATATAATTTGGGATTCAAATATGGTTGCGTCGGTTTAGCAAACTGTCCAATTGGCTCTTGTCTTGAAGTCGGTTTTTTTGCTCAGAATTATTAGTTGGATTAGTTAGGAAAAATATATTTTTTTAAAAAAATCGAATAAAAGTATTTCATGAGTTTCTTTTTCTTTTGTTTTTCAGAATATTTCGAAGCTCCATATTCTAACTAAGGTGAGTTTATAACGATATTTTGATTTTAAATGTTCTTTGGAAACACGGTTATGAAAAATTGTATATGTATTCCTAGAGGCTAGAATGTAATTTTTTTTTCTGTATTTTCATAATTATTGTTGGAGTAACGCCACCCCTGTTAGCAAGCCTTTCACTTTTGTTTTTCAGGTGCAAAATGATAATTAAGTAACATAAACTCACCATGTGTGAACAGTAAATTTAACTGCTAAACTATTGGTAAAGAGTGCCAATTAAAAGTATATATGTGAACATAGTATTAACCACTTTGTGGCTTAATTTAGCTAATTTTTAATGTTTTTTTATATAAATTAGGTACTTTTAGCTTTTTTACCAATATAAGTTTCTATTTTCTATTTAAAAAAAAATATTTAAAAAATTAGCGTTAAAAAGGTAGTGATCATGGTGATTTAATAAAATTTAGAGCATACTCATATACTCGTATTTAATATGAAGTATTATAAAAAATTGCTTTGTAGGGATTTTCTTCGATTTTATAGTGCTTAAGTCGAATTTAGCAAGAAGGGTTCCTTAAACTGTTATAACGGCTATGACCCTAGAACGGTTGACGACGACTATACATATAAATTATATTTTTTATGCAGGTATAGAACTTTAAAATTAAATAAAATAAAATAAAATAAAATAAAATAAAATAAAGATGATTTTTTTAAATTGACATGAAATTTACGAAAAATAATAATCAAGCATTATAATTTATATGTGACTTCTGGCACGCTACGGCTGGCTCAGATGTAGTCTAATCTGGAGGTGTAATTTTCGATGACTTTTTTTTAACAATTGTGTCCGTATATCGGCAATAACGCGGTTCCGAAATGTGAAACTACACTGAAAAAAAAGCTTTACATAAATTCAACAAACTCCCGTTACTTGAATTAAATTATTTTAAATTCAACTTTTATTACGTTGTTTCATTCGTTGAAACCATTATTTGATTTTATTCGTTGAATTAAACATAATTGTTTAAATCAAAAAACTAGTATTAACCTTTAATACGTTAAATTTAAGAAACTCGTTCATTTATTTAAACACAATGAACAAATACGTTGATTGAAAGAACCTTGTTTCTTGATTTTAAGTAATATACTCGTACGTTGATTTTGTTGAATGAATACGTTGGATCAAGGAATAAATTTTTAAAAATCAACGTGCGGTTTCAACGTATAGTTTCTTAACTTCAACGAGCTGGTTTGTTGAATTCAACAAGCCAATAATTGTCATACGTCGTATTCAAAGAACCTGTTCCTTGGGTGAAAAATAGGGAATAAACTCGTTGAATTAACAAATTTTTAACTTGAATTTAATTGCTTTTTTGGTTGAGTGTATGCGATTACCAAATGTTTCTTTCAATAAATCAATTGTGGCACGAGCTGTGTGACATGTTGCGCCGTCCTGCTGAAACCACACTTCCCACACATTATGGTGAACTATTGATGAACGAAAAAGTAGATGGCGCAGTAAAATGAAGGCATAATTCAGATAATTTAAACATGATTTTAGCGCAATTTGTATGATTAGAAAAAAGCAAGAGGTCCAAAGTGGGACATCGCGAACAAAAATTATGCATTTTCGAAGCGATTTTTTACCTTTCAAACCAGCTTCGGCCGAAGCAGTAGTTTTTGCTGGGATATTATATGCATGGTAACTTTTTACTTCTTCATAAATTTGTTGTACATATAGTTTTTTTTCTGCATTAAATGAAACGTGACGGAAGTCATGGGTAAAAGTTGTTGGTTTTATTAGAAAATGTTGTTAAGATATTATTTGTTAACACAACTCCTTTTTTACAGAACAAAATCATCAATATCAGTTAATATCTTTCACACGAAAAATATCAGCAATCTTAAAAGGCAGATTATTAAACTACATTTTTTATGGTATGCTTTTATATTGAGAGAGAACCAGTAGCTCGGTTTTCATTGGTTAAATAAAGCTTTCTTCACCTGCCTAACAAACATGTAAGTTTTAAGCCTGTTCAAAATTCTCTACACGTTATCAGTTTTTTAGAACACATTATATTGGAAATCTATTAACACATAAACATAATAGTACATTTATTTGCTGTAAAATTGTAACACCGTTAGGTTCATATTTTTCCTTTTTTAACGGACAATCTTTTATTGCAAAAAAATAATTTATGTATAAAACTTTTCAACCAACATTTTTTCTTTGTGTGGACCAATTCAAACCAAATTAACTTTTTACAATTAACTTATGAATTTTTAGTCGAACTGAGTGATGTTTAATCAAAGTCGCAGAGGTAAACAACTCTGACGATGAGACTATGGTTAGTCTAAATAATAATTTAATATATAAAAATTAAATTTAAAGAAAACCAACTTAAGCCTGAGAAATTAAAATTTCTTTGATTAAATTTTTACTAAAAAAATATTTAAGCATCTTGCTAAAATCGTGTTCAAATCTCTGAAACTTTTGACATATTTCTAATATATTCAAGTCATTTTTTTTTCATTGAATTATGTACTAAAAAATTAATGCCCCATTTGATGAGACGTTTACCAAAAGCCGTATATTGTCATGAATGTCTCCCATACAATATTTAATAAACAATGAACATTTATTCAGTCTTTTCAAAATTCGTTTACAAAATTACTTAAATGCATTTTAAATTTTTTTTTTGTTTCCTATAAGCCATATACTCGTAGTATAAGTAATTTAAATTGGTATAGAAACATTTGCACGTAATTTTCAATTACGTCACGTTTTAATTACAAAAAATGCCTTAGAAGTCTTAGCACTCGATACTTAAAATATTATTATTGCATTATGGCGACCTTAATAATGCTTTTGTTCTTACTCGTATTCTAATAATTTAAACTTATAACTTTTATTTTGCTGACACATAATTTATTTAAATTTTCATTATTAGACCTTAGAAAATTGTTCTAAGAGAATTAAGATACGAAACTAAAAATTTTATATATTAAAGTATGTTCCTTTAATTTAAATAAACAATACATCCAAGCTACTTAAGCGCAAACTTAGTCAAGCGTACAATGAATGGCAAGCAGTACAAAAGGACCTTAACTATAATTAGTTTTATGTGGTTGTGTTCTTTAAAAAAAATAACTTTTATATATAAATTTTATTATTGTTTTACGTGTATTTGTTTGGTTTGAAAAACCCAAAAAGAAAACCGACATAATATGAGAAATAAACTGCAGATGACATTTTCCAACTACATGATGCTTAATGGGAAAAATTTAGATGAAAAAAAAAAAGAATATAATGAAATGTTTTTTTTTTTTTTTTAAAGAAAATGGGTAATACAAAAAGCTATTTAAATTCGGGAAAGTAAAGAATAGGTTTGAGCAATATGATTGTTTTATTGGAACCCGCGTGCTCATTGCAACCAAAGTTGTTAAGAACTATTACGAGAGAGACAAGGAAAACCGAAGCTCTTTCGAAATATCTATCGGAGTTGGTGGACATTAAGCGTCCACCGCTGCATTAAATGATGTATACACTCATGGTGATTATCGATTGCTGGATATCTATAGGTAGCACTAGTTTGGGTACCAGAGCATTCAGAGTGTACTACCAGCGACATGCCGGGCGAAATTGCCAAAAAGAGCGTAACATTATATGTTACTTTACTGGATTTGGAAACATGAAGGCGGTTTCCGTGTGGCCAGGTCTACATAGGCCGTCTACAGACTGCAGAGTACACGCAAACTAAGGGTTACTCTGTATTTTGAATCAAATGCAAATGCTTTCGAATTTCAATTTAAATAAAATACAAATTTGAACAATTTTCTTATCGAATCGAATAACAGAGTAACGCCCTGCTCTGGCTTAGTAAATGTTATAAGACTCTTTGTTACAGTTGCAATATTATCAAAACGAAGCAACAGGTTGCGAATTCGGGAATAATTTTTTATTAGAAAATTTATTGACGAAAATATTTTTTAACATAAAATGGACTAACTTTCTGAAAACAGTGGTATTCCATAACGTCTTGTTGATTACTGTCGCCTTAGTTCCATAAAAATTGTACTTATTAACAAAGAAATTATAGAAATAGTATTCTATATCACTTAATCACGTGATGCCTGATGATAAAACAATTTTTAATTTCAACCGCTGTAATAATTTTTAGTACAAAATATTTAATAGCAGCATGCAATTTGAAGTAAAATAATTTATTTTTTCTGCATTAAATTTAAGAATGCTTTTTTTAAGTGCTTCACATTTATTGTAAAATTTTATTAGCAATTCGTTGTAACGAAAACTCATGAAAATGCTAGTTTAACCTTAAAAAAGCCGTAAATCTAATTTTACTTTTATAAAGGGTGTTTTTTATAGGGTGACGCAAGTTTAAATCAAAATAAAACAAGAAAATATATATTTAATATCAATGAAAGAGACTTTATTGGAAAGAAAATTTTATGAAATTATTGTTTAAATATGATTTCTGCCATCTGGCTGCCATGGCTGGCGCAATCTGGAATACCAATTTTCAAAAATTTTTGGCAGCATTTGCGGCCGTACTTCGCCGATAACTCTTCGCATGTTGATTTAAAGGTGTTCAATTTAATGCGGTTTATCGATGTAGACAAGTGATTTAACATAACTCCAAAGAAAATAATCTAAAGGAGCTAAATCATACGATATTGGTGGCCAATTAATTGTACCATTACGTGAAATTACTTTTTCATCAAAAGTTTCTTTGAGTAAATCAATCAATTGTAGTGGCCGCTGCACAAATAAGTTTGACGAATAGAACAATTATTTTGATTAAAAATTTCAACAATTTGTCAGCGTTGCTATGTTAAGTCGATTCATAATGAAATTTCAATGCAATGTACAGAAAAAGCAACTATCAAATGTTAAATAGGTGCTCAAATAAAGCTGTGATGCCTACTAAAAGTTGTGACACTCTATTAATTATTCTCTAAGGTAACGTGACAGGAAGTAATACAAATTTTCGAATTAATGTCTTTTTACTTCGTAAAACTTTTACTACAAGTCAGATCATGTGTTTGCTATTTGCTAGCTGTCCATTTATATATTCAGACGCAAATGGATGGTAAAATAGAAGTAAACTTTGTTTTAATTATTATTAGATTAATAGTGAACTTAATTAAAAATTATATTTGAATTGTCGTAGTATTATTACATTTTATTTATTATTATTAGTTACAAGAAATTTAGCTAACAAGACAATTATTACAAACAAATATGTATTTTCATTAATGAATTTTTATCTTTCGGATTACTTTACAGAAATCTTAAAGTGTGTAAAAGTGAAATTATATTCTGTTTGGCCACATTTTTCGATTTCATATTGAAAATCCTTGAGAGTTCTTCGCATACTGAAGTTTTTGTTGCAGGTGATGCCGCCAATTGAGCAACAGACCTTCAAAATATCATTTTAATAAACACTTGTCAAAATGGTTTGTGATTTCCGTAGGCAGAAAAAATCTTTTCCTTAATTGATACTTTTTATCATAAAGAGAAAGAGTGTCTTCATCTTTTATGAATTTAAATAGTTTTTTGGTTGCTACCTCGTCCTCAAAACTGGGTGAATTTTCCCGAATATAATCTTGATTAATGCGAGAACATAGACTTCATTAAAGAGAGGAAACATTCAGTACACGACGCTGCACAAAATTACGATTTTTTTTTCAGAAATATTTGCAATTATTTTAAACTTTTCTTCAACTAATCAGTCTATTCTACTTTTCAAAAGATTTCCTATAAATATGCAAAATATATTATTTCGCTGCTAAAAAGATTTTATTGGATCTCAGTATGACCGAAACGAATTTCCACAAAATAAAATGAGTTATTCTGAAAAAAACGCATGTAAAATTCCACTTACCGAAACTATTAACTGTAAGAAAAACTTGTATGATTTTAGAAAATTTTTTTAAATTTTATTTTGTATGTAAATATTTTAATTGAAGATTGAGTCGAAAAGAAAATATAGTAAAAAGAACTGCTAACAGCAATTGTTCTAATAGCACATCAAAATCTTCTAAGCTACTATTCTTGAAAACTCCTGCAGAGATTTCCATATGACTGTAATAATAGTATCACATAATAAAATCTTTATTCCTTGCATATCCTTAAAAATATAATTAAGAATATTTGAAAAACTTATAGACTTCACTACTTCAAGAGAAAATTTCTATGGTCTACAAAAATACATACAAAAAAATACAAATACGAAATATGTTAACAATGTCTACCTAATATTTCTCTCATTATAAACATTTACGACCTTTAGCCTGTACAAATATTAACAAATATTGAATGACTAGTGGACTAATGGATGTGGGTTTTTGTCATTCTCTTTTATTTTCAAAGTACTGGTATGATTGCCATAATATAAAAAAAGTTAGCGACATCGTGACTTATATTTCTTTTTTTTTTGTCATGAGCTTAAATGGACGCACACAACTTTATTTTATTTATTTATTTGTTAAACTTGAATACCAAATAAATTTTAATTGTAAATAAAAGTCACTCATAAATTTCCACTAATAATATTTAACTTCATCATATTTTTATATAATTAAAACAAATTGCTTAAAATTTTAAATTATTAAATGACCCTTTGGAGAAATGAATACCAAACATTTTAAATTTAAATTATATTGCATAAATTATTTAACTTTAAAGTAATTTATATAAATTATTAGCAAGATTAAACAAACCCCTTAAGTACACAGCCAATCGTATTGAAAACTTAACATTAAAATGCACAATAATTAGGCGTTCAAATTACATTAAAATTTTAACTTTACAGTTTTGTGTTGGAATTCGCAGAAAGGATACTTCGGTAGAAAAACAACATAATGTGGTTTAAAATATGTTTTCATTTTTCAAAATGTTTAAGATGTTGTTTTACAAAAATATCATAAATTTCATGCATTAAAGTCAATGATATTTAAAGGAAAGACAGTAGTTATGAGAGGAAGAAAAATGCTGTACAAAATGACTGGCTGACTGACTGAAATGCATATGAAAAGTAATATTTACACAAAGAAATATTTCATGGAATTTGTTGCATTACAGTTCTTTTTTAATTTTTATTTTCAACATAGTTTTGACAAATTCTTCAATTTTTGCTTTATAAAACATAGATTTAAAATTTAATATTTTAGTACTATTTATTGACTAAATCAAACATCTACTTGATAGGAAAACCCAATAGGAAATTTCTACTGAAGTAAGAAAATACTTCAGGTACGAAATAAGTTGTCAGGTGAAATAAGACAACGGACTTATATATACTTTTTATTAAGAATATTTTTTGTTTAATTCTTTTACATTTGGAAAATTCTAGACAAAATCGCTAGCAGCAGACTGCAAGTAGTTTAATTCCATTATATAAAAACCATAGGTTTTGTGTTACATAGCAATTTATCATAGCAATTGCTGCTACTAAAACCGCAGTAATAAAATAAATGTGGAAACCATACCAATGGGATGTACGGGGCGATTTAATTTTTAATTGCTTAACAGCTTCCGGCTACTTAGACTAAAAGAAATATTTTGCAAAATTTTCAGTACTTTAGTTTTTAAAGCTTAAATGGTTGCTTGTGTTGTTACGAAAGAAATATAATACATAAAATACAATAAAAGATTGAAGTTAATTAATTAAAGATGCACGAAATGTATGCCACACTAAAAATGAATATATTAAATTTCATACATCCAAACAGGCTAAATCATAATTAATACTTCTAGAGTTTTCGTCTTTATATAAATTCACACATTTACAAGAGATAACATTAATATCTACAGCAACTTATAAACTCTTGCAAATTTTCTATTAAACTTTACTATATGTATGTTTGTATGGGTCTAAGCATTATTTTATCATAGTAAATTATGGTTGGCATAAATTGAAGGTATTTTTGCTTGAATGCCATATTTCACACAAGAAAAGAGGGGGAGAGGGCAAAAAATTATGCATTATTTTGCTGCTATTCTAAGTTAATGCTAAAAGGAAAATATAACTCTTACGACAACATTGATAGAAGCATTTAGAAATATATTCATTCCTACATTATTTACAAGTAATAATTCTATGTTTAATTTTGTTAGGGGAGTTACAGGTCATTCTTATTTAAAAGCTTCTTAAATAAACATATTGTTGCAGAAGTTACTTGTGTTACAAAAGTCTTATGCTGTGACAATGTAAGACTAGCTTTATGTTGATGAAATGATATTAATACTATTACGCAAAGAAAGAATAAGAAGAAGCCAATATTCACAAGAGTATCTTAAATGTATGCAAAATTTGTGATAGAATTACGAGAGAATTTAATATTTATGCAATTGTAATTACTGATGAAAAACGAAAATAATATATGCAACATGAAAATCTTCTAAGCTAATTAAATTAGTTTTTCAGCTCAAGTAAAAAAGTAATTTTCTAAATAAAACACAATTTTTAGAAAAAAAAAAATCAATTGGAAATGCATTCATCATTATCAGTATTGCTGGTAATATCTTACTGTCTGTATGTTAACTTAAATTCTTAAACATAAATGTAATAAACAACCAATATTTGAGTATTGTTGTTGAAAATCCGCCCAGTTACTAGGGGTGATCGAACATTAGTAGTTTTACCAACATAATTAAACGCCGACAGCGACATTCTTCGCATTACATCCTGAACGAATTAATACACGTTGCACAGCAAATCATTTCACATGTATCATGTGAAAAAGAATCTTCTATTTAAAGCTATTTGCTTTGAACACTTACACGAGATCCCGTTGCTCTGATACCGCATTATTAACTAAAATTATATAAAAGGTGGTCCAACAAAAACGAACGATGTTTGTAATTAAAACAAAAAGTTTTCTGAGAATTATCTTAATATATTTAATTATGATAGAGGGATGTATAACAATTATGCGTAAAGCAAAATATTGGCTAAATGCTCGCCAAGGCCGTGGTGGTATACCTCTATCCGAAGGAACATAATTTCAATGATTCTGAAAGAAAATTGAGGTTCAATGTCGATAATGCTCTGAATTATCCCATCCTTTAGATTTTAATTAGTTCTTGAAGTTTACTTCTTCTTTTATATATCCCAAGAGAAATCAATTCAACGGCAATGTCAAATATCATGATCGTGGTTGTTCCGCTGAACTCGCCCGCTGTTTAATCGACTATCATGCCTATAACGAGCCAAAATTATATTTCATAGTACATATTAGAAATGAATATTATGACAGTTACAAAAGTTATAATTTTTATGTCCTTTTGAAAATATATTCTTTGTAATTTTAAAAGCATATTTTTTTTTAAATTTTTGATACACTTAAAAAGCATATATTCGGTTTTAACGTTTAGAACCCTGAAATCTATATCTATAAAAACAACTGTACACTTTGATGTCACCACTAACTGGGGAAACGATCGATGACCGATTTCTACCCAAATGTCAGGGTACGTTGGAAATGGTCTGTAGATAGTTTATGTGATGTTTGCATGAAATCGGCCTAATGGTTCCGGAGATATGGCATTTAGATTTTCCCGTGCGAAGCCCGTGCGTTCAACTAGTAGCTTTATAATATTGACATACATGAATTACAAATCAAATTAATAATACAATAAAAGCTAAAAACAATATACAGACTTTAGTCTTTAATACCACCTCAGCAACTTTGTATCCGTTTTTACACAGTTGATCAAAATCCCATTTTTTTTTTTACTTTACCGGTACATGATTATTTTCTTGTAAAAACGTACAATAAAATTATAGTTTTTTTAGATGAGTTTATAATGAAAAAATATTAATATTATTCGTGACATATCGTACGTGACTGGTTTTTGTCTTATAACATTATTATATAGGAAGTATAATACTTCAAAATCAATTTCATTGTCTTTTTAAACAAAAATTTTTGAAAAAATCACATTAAACATTTTTAATTAAATTTAGGTCAATAATTCCACAAAAATATTTTTTAATATTTTATATGTTTCAAAGCACTGCATCCATTTGCATTATTGTCACGAATATATTCTCAAATACTTTTGACATGTGAGATAATATACTTAGATTGCCATAATAAGATTGTACCTTGTTATGGCAGATAACTATAATACTTACATACATCAATTGCACATAGGTGAAGTATTATCTCTTGATTAGATCTAAGGACTTTAATTTGTTTGCGAGACTCACTTTGCTTTACACTTTTTTTAGTAAATAATGATAAATAGTGTTGCAGCATCATGCAAGGCCGTGTTAGTTGAAAATAAAGCTAATAAATGCACATAATTCTAATGTAGAATATAAGACTTGCATTTCACTGTTCTTTTACACTTACAGATATCATTTATATCGTTCTTGTTAACCTTCTCCGCATTTGATTTCTATGCAATTTTTGTGTTATTCTAAGCCTTCTTTGATTCGAGTTTCGATGCTTAATAAAGCTAGCTAAAAAGTACGACTTCAATATTTGACGACTTAACTCACAAAGTATTTTTTAGCTTATTCAAGTAGTTTGGTAATTAAATATTTAATTAATTTTATAAATGCTGCTTGAAGTTTGAGCGATTTTACGAGTAAGTTAAGTAGTTGGGAAGACTTATTTGATACAATCGGAATTAGTTTTTTTTATACGATTTCCTTCAGAAACGGAAAGTTTATTCATAAGTCGCAGTGAGAATTGTTTGACGTCTTCAGTCCAGAAAAACTTTACAGTGACAAAATCTTTCGCATATGTTCTCTGAACTTTAAATTGTTTTCTTTTGAATTTTACCACAAAATATTAAACATTTTTGATTATATATTGACATGAAAAAAATCATTTTGCTTTATATTTGGCTCAGTAAAATATATGGGATAGATAATAATCTACGTAAATTGAATGAAATTTTTTGAAATGGGGTACGTAAATTTCAAAAGTTTTGCACATTGAAGCCATTCTCCTTACTTTAAGGTGTATATTATTTTTTTATATAATGATTTTTATTTCTATTAAATTGTTAAAAACAGGTACCATAACAATAATTAAGGTCTGTTCGTGCCGTTGATTGTATACACATTTAAATTGCCAACACTCTAAAACTCTATAAGACTTTGACAGAAAAAAAAAATATATCGATGGCTTAATATTCTTGGTTTTTTTTACATGTTCTGGTAGAAAATACTCAAATACACCTCTCTTAAAAAAATTCAGTTTCCTATAACAGATTTACAGTAATTAAAAAAAGCCCTATTTCATTTAAAAAAAAAAAATAAAATATAAAACAGAATTGAATATTTTGGCTGTTTTAATAAAAATCTACTTCAGAAATTTTTTTTTATTTTTTCAGATTTTATTGAGTTTCTTGCTTCTCCTGTATAGTATCTAAAAGTTGAGATACGACCTTTCTATATTAAGCCATCAATATATGAAACTTTTCATTATAATAATGATAAAAAAATAATGCTAACAATACCGTAAAAAAATTTAATTTACAATTTGACCTTAGGAAAATATTATTAGACACAACGTAAACAAATCATCATTTATAAAATAAAATAAAATATGAAAAATAAAGCTTACTATTCCTGAGTAAATTATTCTTATTATAGAAAATATATAAATCTCTTAAGGGAAATCTATTTTATCACAATCATATCATGCCCCATCATATCATAATCGTCATCATCTTCATCATCAGTCGAAAGAAACATCATAGTCATGTTTGTTATTCATCCCTTAAGATGACAAACTCATTTTGTGTTTTTTACACATTGTAATTTTACACTTTGGAAGATATCAGTTCTAGTTGTTATATCTACATATATATACAGTAAGGTGATTCATACCCGCAAAAGGATACTTATTTCAGATAAAAAAAAAATATATCAATTTAGTTATAAAATTTCTAATACCTGTACAACAAATATTGTATAATTTGCCTTGTCATGTAATTTTTTTACATTTTTAATACATTTATTTGTTTCAAAACTGTTACAGTATTTTAATATATCTACTTCTGCGAATGTTTTTGACAAATAATGATTTTATTGATAAATGAGACCTAAGACACGTAGATAATCTATCAATATAATATTAAAACTTATTTCATTAGTTGTATGTTAGGCAGTGTAGATATGACTTAATTTACAAAGAAAAAAAATATATGAAGTTGTAGGATCTTCTACGGAACATCAGTAGTAAATTTGCTAGATGTTTACATTATACTATTTTATATAAAAAAATTGTGTGCTAAATAATTTGCACATCACGCATATGAAATTAATAGTTATTTTGCAATATCCTTGCAGTGTCACCAAGATATCCTGAAACGTTCATCAACAAAATCGATATTTTATTTTGGTTCATAATTTGAATATATTAATAAATGCAAAAAATAACTTTTAGTAAAAATAGTTTCTTAGAAAAGACAGTTTTTAACACAAGTACTTTTGTTGAATTTAACTCTATGGAAAATCACTTTAAGAAATTAAATTTTTTTTCAAAAAGAACTCAGTTGTGAGAGTTTGCTTTAGCGAAAGCATTCACTGTTTAGTGCAAATGGTGTTGCAAATTTTTAATTGTAAGATATCGTGGGTTTTTTTTATGAAATCTAACGGCCACGACGATATTATGCAAACACTTAATATCGCCAACATTTCTTTAATAATTAAACGATCTTTTGCGAGGTCTTTGGAATAATAAATTTTTTCAAGTTACATTTTTCAAAAGGAATTCTTTAACGACGAATTTTTGCAGAAGGTAAACTTTTAAGTATCCCTTAAAAAGGTAATTTATAAAAAAGGTCTTTGTGAAAAGAAGTTCTTAAACATGTTTCTTCTTAAAAACTTTACCCTCACTTATGGGCACATTTTCAAACGTGTTTTCCTAAACAAAAATATGATTTGTTGAGAAAGTCTTTTGGGAAAAATTTGATATTTAGTCAGGCGAATACAAGGGAATTCTTTTGAAATGTCTATTTCGAGCTTTTCTTCAGCGAACATGGTTCATGTTAGTTTTATTAAAAAAAAAAAAATATGGTATTTAATATAAGAAAATTTACAAATTTAAATAAATATCAGTAGTCAAAGCAGTCAACTGTTTAAGCTTTAGTCTATCGAGTTCCATTGTGCAAAAACAATTTCAGTTGCTTATTTGGAAAAATGTTCTTTTTGTTTCAACCATTGATTTATTCAATTAATTACACCGATTGATTCACTTGAATAAATTGATTATAATAATTTATGTATATGATGAACATACATATATGTACATATGTAGCTACACATAAACATAAGTGCATATGTATGTATATAAAATGTTTATTTCACACCAAACATTTCTGAGGAATTTTTTCCCCATATGTACACTGTAGCGTATTATTTATACAAATGCAAGTATGTAATATCCCATCAAAAACTACTGCTTCGGCCGAAGAAGGTTTGTAAGGGAGAGATGCTTGTTGTTGTTGTGCCTCCTACTGCGAAAAGCGCTTCGATCATGCATAATTTTTGTTCGCGATGTCCCACTTTGGAGCTCTTGTTTTTTACATCATCCAAAATGCGCTAAAATCATGTTTGAATGATCTGAAATATGCCTTCGTTTTACTGTGTCATCTACTAACATACATACATAATTCATCTGTAGGCAAATACCCAAGTTTAAAAAAATAAGAGAGAGAGAGAGAGAGGCAGAAAGCATCAGAATGAAATTTTATCTTCCATTCGCTGTTTACTTTATTCGTGTCAACTAAATGTAAATAGCCAACCAACTTCGACGTGCTTAAAAATAAGTTGAGCGATCTATCTGCCCTCTTTTTGTGCAGCCTCGGAAGCGCTTCAAAACTGCGCATCTCGAAAGCATGAAACTTTGTTACTGCTTCCAGAAACATTATAATTTTTTGCTGGGATGTATAAAGATAATTTAATTATAACACTCATACGTCACCAATACTTAAATATAGAAACATGTGTGTAATTAATTTGTCGACTTGCATTGAAATTAATATTTGATTCTGTTTATTAATTGAAGATATTACTAAATGGTTTTTCATTACTGTCTAATAACTATTTGCTATTTTTCCTCTAAGATATTAAGACAGACCAGATGGTCGGTTAAAGGGTCTTTTTAATGTTTTTAATTTTAAGTGCTGATTTAAGCACCGTATACTATCCATCGCAGCTTATTAAAGCCACAGTTCCTCAAAAATATGGCGTCATATGCAATACCATACCCAATAGATATAAGTACACAAGTACACAATAATAACCAAATTATGCTGCAACGCCGTGTTGCTGAAGACCTCGTTGTTTATATTGATGGACTTATAAAACGGAAGAACACTATACATAAAAATTAAATTAAAGCAGTTTAAAATAATTACATGTTTACGATAAATATAAAAACTCGTTTATAAAGACAGTAATATGTTATCGAATTCAATTACTTTTATAGCTCACTACCTCTTCAAAGAATATCGGAAATCATTTAAAGACGGCGATGTAAAATATTTTCAGATTTTCTTAGATCTACTTGTATTGTTTGAGAAATATTTATTGTAATGTCATGTATTGTAACCATTGCGACAATTTGTATAAAAAAATTCTTCCACAATAGCCAACAATAGTTTTAATTTAAGAACGGAAGCCCTTGCTTTCAGCCAAACACAAAAAGTGTAAAATAACCAAAGACCAAACTTTTGAAATTAATGTCTTGTTTAGAATTAACTTGACTTATAATTAACAATTTTGTTATTAAGATTTGATTTCGTAGAGCTAAAAGAAGACCTTCATGCAAATAAATTGATTTTGTCACACTGTACAATAAATGCATTACTTTTATTACCCAATCAAACAAACTATAAGAAAAGAAAAATTGTTTTAAAATAACATGGTGATAAAAATAATAACGTTGACACAGACGATAATAAATAATATGTTTAAGAAAACAAATAAATAGTTATGATGATGCTGTCATAAGTTTTACACAAATTATATTGATTGCATTTTTTAATTTATTGTAAAAAAATAAATACTGTTTGGATAAATATTATTTTGTTGTTCAATTTAAAGGTCTTATGGATTAAATTTATAGCAGGTTATTTGTTAAAGACTATCAAATAGGGAAAATGGAAGGTGAAAAACTGTTTCAAAGCACATTTTATTATTTAAATTGTTATTCTTATATTTAATATTGAAATTATACAAACGAAAATATTTTCTTTGCACA
Source organism: Lypha dubia (assembly GCA_947311025.1). Taxonomy (NCBI): domain Eukaryota; kingdom Metazoa; phylum Arthropoda; class Insecta; order Diptera; family Tachinidae; genus Lypha; species Lypha dubia. The sequence goes on along the minus strand of OX371260.1, from coordinate 52,007,566 downwards.
GAAAAAAATTAAATAAAATTTTGATTAAAAAATTTGTGATATTAATTAAAAATTTGTTTGATTTTGCACATGTAAACAAATTACTAATACTAATTAAAATTTTATTATTAATTGAATTTATTTTTAATTTAATATTAATAGCATTAATTAAAAGTTAAATGGAAATATTATCACGACTTCAATTAAAGTTTTGATAATACTAATTAACGACTTAATGAAAAATTTTTACTTTTTGAAGTAAAAAATTTAATTAGATAAATTAAAAATTGTTTAAATCCTATTGAAAAAACAACTAAAAATTTAATTGTTACAGTAAAATTATTAACTGTAATTAGTAAAAATTTTAATTACTACATATAAATTTTTATTTATTTATCTTATCAAAATATACATAATTTTTTTTGATGTCATACAAATCACCAATAACAAGGAATCTATGTTGAATGCTTCGACCTTGCAGGTGTAGGAGCCTTAATTTAGTTTCATGTGAATTAGTTACTGAGTACCTCTTTCTAATCTTTTCTCCCCTTGGAGTTGTTTACATTGTTTGTGGTGGGGGCAAAAGTTTGTGACAATGCCGCAGAATGGCAAATGTTTTTGATTCTGAAATTTAAAGTACATAGAGACAAATGCAATCTATATACGAATTTTTATTAATGCGAAAAGCCGATTTTAAGAAATTAATTTAATTTCCGTCATTGCTAGCTTCTGCAAGTCTTTCTATTTTTAATAATATATAATATATTATTACCGAATTACAGCCAAGTATCCTTTAATTAATCCTTTATATTATTCTGTAAATCAAAAAATATATAATAAATTCCTAATAACAACTTAATTTTGTTTGTCTTACAAGTTGAAGAGCTGGTGGCTTTGTATACTCTGGCCACAAATCAAATATTTCCGAGGTCGTTTTTGAATCCTCGATTTGCTTAATGCGAAAATTGATGATTATAAATGTATATTATTTTGAACAGAACAAAACAGGCGCTATCGATAATTTTTTTCGATATTTTATCGGCACTCACAAAATGCTTTGTTTTTTAAAAGTAAATTTCCAGTTGGAATGACATGTTGATTAATATGTGCAAAATATTTATCTGTGGAGCCGTATATGTTTTCGCATAAAGAACACTTCATTTTTTTTACTGGCCGTAACAAAACACGGAAAATGATTTTATGAAAGAATAATTTTTAATTATTATAGTAACAGTGAAAAATATATTTTCTTACGAATTGCTCAAATTGTTCTTCAATACTAAAAGTCTTATGCTGGCATGGTTATCAAAAATGTTTCTTTATTGCTTTAGCTTATAAACAGGTTTTCCCCTGTTCTAGGCAACCTGTAAGCTTGGCAAAAATTTTTTGCCTTTCTAATATGGAATGAATTCTTTGAAAAATTTTGCCAAGCTTATGGTTGCCTAGAAATGAGATGGAAATGTACCTATCAAAAACTTGGTCCTTTTTTTTTGATCTCAGTACTTTTTACGGCCGAAACTTTTTGGATACGAACTTGGCCTTATTTTCACATTTATGTTTTTGTGTGGATTATAGTTATAGTTAGTCGTGCATGTATGTATGCACACACACAATATGACTACGCTTTGATACACAACAACCAACAACACAACTTAATAACAGTGTTCATTCTCTTCAATAAAGAACAAGAAACATGCAAGATACATATAAAATGTTTAGTAGCATATTTTTCTGCTGAATGCACCCGTTACGAACATTTGATTTAAAAAAAAAATTCTACATATTATTAAACTTATAATTAAAAAAAGAAATATTTTAAACTATTTTGAAAGAAATATTTTTACTAAAATTTAGTACATGTCTTTTTTTGAGTGCGCTTATGCTAGCTATTATTAATGATGGAGAAAAAATTCAATTTTCAACCTCCCGGTTCTACTTTTAGGGATATGTTAGATAAGAGGTATTAAAAATGTAGATGGCTTAATTCTCTTACAACACCGCTATTGCGCGTTTTGTTAATTTTTTAGAGCAGTATTTTAGCGTTTCTTAATAGATCTCTTTTAAAATAACCAAAAATTATTTCCAGCGTATGGGGAGTTAGTCGCACCTAGACCCAATTCCCTTAGTTCGATTCGAGAATTTATGCTATGCTATAAGTTACCTTATAGAAACATTCAAATGTTACTTCTTTATAATATTAGTATGCATCAGGGTGTATTAGAATTTCTAAATATGCGTTGGCATTTTTTCTTACAATTTTAACATTAAAAAATATCAATACAGCTGAACATATACAAGCATTATAACTTTTAGAACAGCTTGTGAGTTAGTAAACTTTTGGAATTCTTAAAATATACTAGTATACTAAAGTTTTTTTTTTTTTTAAAATAAATAAATACTTTGAAAACTTTATCGTGTCATGCGATATTTTCTGATTGAATTGTCATGACAATGTATATTGTTTGGCTTTTTTATACCTAATGTATTGTACAAGCACAACAATTTAATACATTCTATGTATTTACTGATTGTATCTAAAGATGTTTGTTTAGTTATACTATGTCACAAATTAAAAACTGTATATACAATTTATGACAAATTATCTATCAAATTTTACTGCTTATAAATATACACGCAATATCCATTCTAAATTTAATATAATAATCAATAGTGAATTGTAGTGTTTTTAGTAAAATGATAAACGTATATTTTTAACCTTTAATAGTACAGCTAAAGAAACTCCCTAAAGTGTATACTCTCTAAGTGCAGACAAATTTAAGCACCTTATAGTAACTACATAAATATTATATCATGTTGAATAAACTAAGTTTGACTATTTGTTTAAAATAAAAGTAGAATGAACATAAAAAATTAAATAATATCAGAATTTTTCTGCACAAATTAAGTTTAGTAGAATTTATATGTAAAAATTTTGCTTATATATTGGAAAATTTTCAATAAAGCTCAATGATTGTCCTTTGCACTGCCGTCAGACTAAGAAAAAAAAATATCTTTTCTCAGTTTAAAGGTAGTTTTATTTAAAATTTTACTGAAAATTTAATTTTGTAAAATACATTATTAAGTTACTTTTCTATTCGTTTGTACGCACTATGAAACTATTTTCTATGCTTTTGAAGTTTACCACATTCACACTTTAGGTTTTGAGGTTTATGGTTTGAAGTGATTATAGTAATTTTGCTCGCATTAATAAGAAAGTTGCTAGTTGTTGGTTTTTGATTTGTTCTCTGGGCATATCAAATTCTGTAACAATTTCATTTATGGCTGCACAAGATAATAATATTTTATATAATAAAAAATTTTTCCTTTAGGAATGGATTACTTACTGGCTACTTTGTTTTTGTTTTTAATAACTTTAGGCAAGTAAAATTATAAAAAAAAAATTTATTTTTAACAAAAACAGTAAAAGGGATTTATTTTAAAATATTGTTTTACAGAAACACCAATTTTCGAAGGTTTTAATAGTTCTCACTCGATTTAGTTTCATTTTACTAAAATTTCAAAAAATTTCTTATGTAACAAGAACTATATCCTTTTTATTTTTAACAATTATATGAAGTAATTAATTGCCCTGGATGTTTCACTTGAATAAATTTATTATGTTGTTGCTATATATTACGATAATTTATATACTTCATGTACGTACACTTACAAATATACATATGTATGTGTGTACTAACATGTATAATTTTTTTTTATTTCACACCAAAACATTTCTTAATCGATTTTGTTTTTACTGTACAAATTTACTGGACATGTACAATGTGGCGTATTATTTATGGAAATAGATGTTTGTATGAAAACAATTCAATTATAATACTCATACGTCACATACACCCAAATATATTATTTTATGAGCAATTAATTGGTCTACTTGCATTGAAATTAATTTTTGATTTTAGTTATTAATTGCAGATATGTATTGGTTTTTAATATCTCACTAATTACTATTTGCACTTTTTTTTTTGCTTGAAGCTTTTAAGATAGAACAGATGTTAGGCAATAAATGATGTTTCGAATTTAGTGTTCATATTGAGCATACAAGATATCAATTTGTATTACAAAAACAAATCTGAAACATAATAGTAAATTTTGCATATTAATAGTAGAACTTTACCAAAATTAAGAAATTGTTTACATCAATAATACACAGGCACAGATAAATGTTATAAAAATAGGAAAATGTTTAAACCTTTAAAACCCAGTATGGCTCCGTTATACAATTGAGATTGTAGTGCACAACAAAAGAAATATGAAGAAAATTTACGATATTTAAAGAAGAGTAGTTTAAAAAACTATTTTTTCTTATGGGTTAGCTAATCTGTTTACTTTTCCTGTAAACTTTATGCAGTTAGACAACCCTTGTTGGTTGCCAATAAAATTATTTATAAGGCAAAATGATAAACAAACAGTCCTCTTACAAAATATATTCGAGCCAGTGCTCAAGAGTTTATTTTTTTAAAATATATATAATTAAATAATGATATTTTTAAAATATAAATTCTTGAGCATTTGCTCGAATAAAATGTTACAGCCTGTTTGTAGAACGCGAATCGCCCGTAAAAAGCGCTTTTTTTTAGTGTTTTATTAATTTTTTTTGGTTTGTAGATCGCAATGGTTGGCGATTTTATTAAAAACGTAAGAGCAGTCAATTTATTTTGGTTTGCATATGACGACTTTATTCATCACATATGTCAAAGTTGGATGAATAAAACTCATGCTCGTCCAGACTGAGTTGGAGTCCGACATAGGTAGAATATGCTATATTTATGCTGCTTACTATTTAAAATTAAATAAAATAACTATTATTTGCTTGTGTGTTTAATAAAACACTTTTTAGAAAACTAATGTGAAAAATTTAACTTTTCAAATTATTTTTGTTTTATTTAATTATATCATATCAGCTGTGTTTCAAGTTTGCACATGAATAGGGTTGTAGTTTTTTTAATTTGAAAACAAAATTTAGTAGGAAAAAATGTTAACAAAAAATATATATTAATATGTTGGTAACAGTATGAGTTCATACATATTTGACACATAAACGAATTAACGTAATTTGTGCGACACGACCAGGTTGCGTTATACAAACCCGTCTCATTACGTAGTCGTCTATTATTCAAAGTTGACTAGTTGTTCAAGAGTTATAAGAAAGATAATAGTGTTCATATTAATTTTAAATTATTTCTTATGCTAATTTTATAAGTTTTATTTTAAACTGTTATACATTGGTTTTTGTACTTCTCATTCATTGGTTAAGAGTTTCTCTATAAACATTGTAGTTTCAAAACTTTTCCAACATGGTTACAGATCCACCGATGATTTTTAAATAGCACCGAATAAAATGGTGGCACAAAGATTAACTAAAACTCAACAAATAAATAAAATTTTTAAACTGAATTTGATTTAAATACTATTATTTTTCAATTTTAACTATTTTTTCACTAATAAAGAGCTACATTATCAAGACGTAACATAGGCAAAATTTTAGATTGGTTACTCCGGGGGAGCAGGCGCCCCCTCATATAAATAAAATATTAATGAAAAGTAATATTATTTAGGCTCAAGTTTAGTTTTTATTGAATTAATGAAAATTCAAAATTACTAAGGGTCTTTTTTTTATGTTGAAAATATTAGTACATCCAATTAGACTCTCTCAAAAACTCTTAGTAATTTTGAATTTTCATTAATTCAATAAAAACTAAACTTGAGCCTAAATAATATTACTTTCATAGGTACATCAATATAAGTAATAATATAAATAAAATATATTAAAATATTAATATTCATACATCTGCACAACTAAAGCAATGAATATATTAAAAATCAGGGTGTGTTAATGCAAGAACAAAATATAGCATGCAGCAAAATTTTGGATGGCAGAACAGGCCAACTGAAACCACTTATACAATCCTAGCTGTTAAATTTCGATTACGATTAGGAATCAATTAGATTACATTTTAAAAAGAATTGTACTGATTATATAACACTATTTTAATGTATGTCTGACAAATAATTGGTTACGATTACTAATAATCGAAAAGTAATCTGGATTACTGGAAATTACGATAAAATAATCAAAAAGAATCAAAAGTAATTAAAAATAGTCCGACTACTTTCAAAGATTACTTTTGATTATTTTTGATTATTTTACCGTAATATCCAGCAATCCAGATAACTTCTCGATTACGAGTACGCGTAACATTTTTTGTTTTATCGTTGGCGTGCATGATCGTGAGTAAAAGCGATTCCATCTCCGAAAATAATAATAAAAACAATAAATACCGTAAGCAGTTGTTTTCAATTGAATACAAAAAGAAATAAAGAAGAATAAAAACAGGTTAGCAATAATAAAATCGATAGAAACAAAAACCAAATAACTAAAATTAAATACTAGTTGAATTTTTTGTGGGTAAAAGCATTTGTCAATACAATTGTCAACGGTAAAATTTCATTAAATAAGTGTGAATGCAATAAATTTCATATACATATAAGGAAAAAGAATTAAAAGTAATCTTTAAAAGTAATCGGATTATTTTTTGATAATTTTTGATACTTTTTGGTTATTTTGATGTAATTTCAATTAATGGATTTGAATAATTTAATAATAATTTTTCAAGCTTTAGGTCGTTTTTATATAAAAAATGTTTTTAATATTAATTTTTCGATATTTCGCCACACCGTTGGTTGGCTTCTTCAGGAGAAATTGAGTTTAAATCTAATTTATAATAATTTTAACAAATGCCAATCAGAATATTGAAAAATATTTGTCAATTGAAAATGGTTTTTTCCTTTTTCTTTTTGAAACAAAAAACTTTAAAATAATTTAAAAAAAACAAAAACATTGATTGAAAAAATTTTTAACCCAATGAACAAATATTTTTGAATATACACCTACACATAAATACAAATTACATTTTCCTATTTTTATCTCTTACTAACTTATAGTCTTGAATTCTAATATCAATTTCCTTAACTGCTTTAAACTTAATTTTATTTGTAACTATATAAATACATTATTATTATTATTTTTTTTTTTTAATAATTTTTGCGATTTTAAACAATTAAGGAATATAGTAAATTTTTCATTTAAAAATTGTAAGATTTTCCACTAACAAATAACAATTCTCTGATAGAAAAAAGATTATCATTTATCTGAACAATCTTATATTAAAAAAGCATCTGCTGGATTCCAGTATTCTTGTAAATTTTCATTAATTTTTTTTGGTCCTTTAGCAAATGAAATTTGTAAAATTAGTTGTATGTCGACAATATCTGACGGCCTTAATTGATTTTATAAGATAATATTGGCTTCAGATTTACTATCTATATTTTAAAATTATTAAAAAAAAATATTAAACTGAACAATTAGTTGAAACTGCCTACAAGATTTACTATATTAAGCAATGCTTTCGGTGGCGACCAGAGGGTTTAAATAGGCAATAGTATTAAGAAAATTTCAAAAGCACGATTTAAACTATAAAAGTACTTAATAAACTATTCAGGTAACAAAATTTCTTACTTTGTATTTGTATTCAGAAGAACTTCTGGGCAGAAACGCAAAAATGTATCCTAAATTTGCCGCTGGATAAGTTTTAAAGCAATTTGATTCTTAAAACTTAATTTTTAAAGATCTGGTGTTTTTTAAACTCTTTGATGTTTTTAAATTTTATACAAAAAATCTTTAAAGTTCTTGAGTATTGAGCCTAATGCTAACTAATAGTCAATTCTATCGACAGAAACATTGGCGATTTAAAACTTGTATTACTGCTTGAACCAAACTGAATCTGGTGAAAAAATTTAGCAAAAAATCAATTTTCTGTGCTAAATTAAATTAAAGGACTAGTTTTGCATATTTAAATTACGAACAGAACATTTTTCATCATGATTTGTGTCGAATCTTTGCAAGACTTTTACAAAACTTTAAAATCTTTATATTTCTGTTGATTTTAACCTTTCAAGAGAATGCAACAAAATATAATAAACCAAAATGAACTACCGGAATATAAAAGTTTATTATAAATAGAACGTTTGTTTTGTTATAACGTTGTTCGTTCTTGTTGTTGCTGGTGCCACTGGTACCATAAAAATAAATTTTTTTTTGCATTGTCTGATTTAGAAACTTTCTTTGAAAAAATTTTCAAATTCTTTACAAATCTTGTCCATCGACATAAATCACAATGTAAGATAACGCTCTAAATAAACTTTTTTAAGTAAAGAAGAAATAAAAACACTAAAGATATAAAATTACTTTGAAATATTAAAAAATAACAGCAGTGATTTGTTGGTTTTCATTTTGTGACATGAAAAGAAAGCATTAATTTTTAGATGGTTAAAGGCTTGTTTGCCTTTAAAGAGTTTGTTTTTTATGTATTTATTTTTTATTATTTTATTTCAGATGATATTAAGTAAACAGAGCATTTTATGTAACATTTTACTAAAATAAATTTTTCTTTAAAATTGTTTCTTTATTATTTTCTATATTTTGAATAAATTTGCTATAAACATTTTGAGACAGCAGAGATAACAGACAAATTATGAAATCAATAGATAATTTCAACAAGCGAAGGTATTAATTAAATTATAAATTTTTAAAAGTTGTATAATAATTATAAAATAATTGTTTCGCGCACAAAAAGGCGTAATAATTCTTTACATAATAAATTCAGTACAACTATTTAGCAGTCCTATTTTTGTTTAAATCTCTCAAGACCTTCAAAATAGGTATTTGATCCTATGATAAAAGAAGAGCATTTCATTTTACTACCAGTCATTTTATCGAACTTTGTCAAAGTGATTGCGCAAGTATGTAACCTTGCATTGGGCTGACAGTATCACAACAAAACTACGTTTTACCCGACTTTCGTTTTATGAAAGGATTAGCGTCCTGGGGGTAGATTCTGGTTCTGCGATAACGTGAAATGTAAACATTTTTCTCGTTTACATTTTGTTTCTGATTCCCGTTCTGTGAAGAAATTAAAACAAATTAAAATCTTTTCACAATGAGAGAAACAAATGGAATGAAACATTTTTTTTCTCAGTTTCACAGCAAAACTGATTCTCGTTTTATGTAACTGCGAAAACAAATGTCAAAACATTTTCATATGACGCGTTTTTTTTCACTTAAAATTTGTCAGCGAAAATGGAAAAAGCAGCAAAAGGCATGTGCACAAGCATAAATCAAAAAGAATTTTTATTAATTTTTAGAACATATGTACATATGTATGTATGTAAATGTCGATATTGCAAACGATAAATATGTATGTATGTACATATGTACATAAGTATGTTCAAAATAAAACAAATCATTTGAATAATTGATTTATGTATACATGCGTATGTACATACATACATACATACATACATATGTACATATGTATATGTATTTACAGATTTGTTACTGCATTTAAAAAAAATAATGCATACATTTTCAACTTTTATACATTTATCCCAATGTACATACAACGTAATTTATTTTTGTTGTTTGACAATTGTGCAGACCCAAGCAGAGAGAAAGTTGGTGTCGGCTTAAGAAAAATAAACTAAGAGGCGGCTTAAACTTATTTTGGAGCCGGCTGCTTAAAAAATACATAAGGCGATAGAAAATCGAAAAGTAAGAAAAACTTATTTTGCAGTAAATCTCGGAAACGCATAAAATTGAATATCTAGCACATTTAAATAAACTCAGGCCAAAACTAGAAAGCAATTAGCATATGTTATGGAAAATGTATCAATAAATGGAAATAATTACAAAAAAATTGTATTCGACTTAGTGCTATTTTTTCTGCTATTAATATTTCCGATTTTACTATCGATTGAATGTTTGTACTTAAGTAGGTAAATTTTATCTTATTATAACTATTCAGGCAATTTGTTGTTTTTACTTTATTTAAGTTACTACCTGCAACCGCGGGTCTTGTGCAATTTTGTCAAAAAACAAAAAAATACATGCCTTTGACACTGTTTATACACAAAAATACCAGAGCATAAAATTAACAAGTATGCGTGTGCTGCCATCTCTTTACTCATTACACTTCGATACAAAACAACTGACATTTTCTTTGTCAATCACAATTGGAGACTATCAAAATAATATATCACAAGATTATGGTTTTCATCAATCAGAGCCGACAACGTATACGTGTACCCGAAAAAGCACGACTGCACGCACACACTTAGAACGTTGATGTATTTTTTATCGTTTCCAGAGGGCACAAGAGAGAGGTTAAATAAAACATTTTTAAAACATCTAGCATTAATCTCGTTTAAAAATTTGTTGCTCTTCGCAACATGCATACATACGAGTATGTAATTTGAAAACATATCATTTTATTAAAAAAAATAAATAAAAAGTAAATAAATAGAATTAAACTAAAGGAACGGTTCAAAACTGTATTTTAAATATTATCGATACCTATCTATATTTTCGATATTTTTAAACTATCGACTTTTATTTTCAGAGTTTTTACCATTTGAAATTATAGTATAAAAGTGTGATTATACACCATTTTTCGATTATATTTTTTTGTCAATAAGACATTAAATAATATCTCCGATTATATATACAAATATATATATGTATATATTTATTCCTTATTCAAGTTGTAGGATTAACTCAGTATCTGTAATGATAGACTATTAATAAAATTGCCTACTTATGTAATTCATACAATTTCTTCACCACCGCTAATTTGTTTATTTAATATTTTCTAATTTTTATTAAATTTTTTATAACATAAGCTATGTACATATATTATGTAATATATGTTGAAAAATCAACTTCAAATTTCAATGAAGAATATATGCATGTTGTAAAAGCCGCCAAAGCAAATATATATTTGCATGCGGCCTTGCACCGCATCGAAGTAGTTCAACTTCGTTCTCTGTGTGTGACATTTCAAGTTGAATAACATGGATATAAAGTTACACTGCAACAGATGGAATGAAACACTTTTTCATAATATAAACGGGAATCGCATTTTGTGCAATTGCGAAAAGATATTGTGTAAAGTTGTAATGAAAACGAAAATGAAACATTTTTTTACATTTCACGTTATCGCAGAACCAGAATCTACCCCGTGGTTGGTAAAATTGGGGGGAAAGCTTTTCTCCTTAAATATTGATTGATGAATAACTCATCTATTTGTGAATCGATTTCCAAATTTTTTGTATCACAAAATGTTTATTGAAAATTGGAGTAAACTGTCTGCATTCCTCTCTCCCTAAAATATTTTTTATAGCTTAACTCCAATATTTATTTTTTCCAAATTTGTTTTCTTGTATGATCGGGCTTGCATAGTCTTTGGCCTCCTGCTTTTTTTTAATGGAGGGAAATTTGTTGCCCTAAATTATTATTTTTTTCATAAATATTTTATTTCTTAAATTTTTCTTGCACCTTGATCCCATATGTGTTACCTTCTAAAAACATAATCGATTTTAAAAATAATTTCTTTGTGTAATCGGAGTTTTTTGCAGTTTATTCCCATACTTGTGCTTTTATTTTATCGGATAGACAAGTTGTTACCTGATTTATTGTTCCCATATAAATTTAACGGCTCCCTTAAATATTTTTTAATAAATAAATCTGCTATTTAAAGGCTGATTTAATTTTTTTTTTTTGTTAAATAAAGTACTTTATTCTTGTGAGTGATTAATATATAATCTACTAATAACCATATGCATTGATTATTCAGTTCCCCATGAGCCTTTCTAATAATTACGTAAGAAATTAGCGTCATAAAATTCACGTTTAAATTAAATAAGATGTGTGCTTTTAATGGATTGTTAAAGAAAACTACTAGACGCTTTCTTTTTTTTATAGTTATCTTAACATAAAACATTATCTGTCAATCTGCATGTTTCCTATTATTGAGCTCTTTTTTTCTAATTTGTTTATCGTGTAAAGTTCGCAGTAAATAAATAAAATATTGAATATGTTTACATAAAATTTAGACCAGCAAGAATAATTACTTTTAAGTCTCTGACCTTGTAAACACGATTTTCTTATCTTGTTATTAAAAAAAAAAAACTTTTAAAAAAGTATGCCACTGCTTGTTTTGAATCAAATAAAAAAAATCTGGTTTATTCTTTATCTCTTTTTTTCGTCCTGAAATATAATAAAACTGAATAACAAGAAGATTTTGTAATACCCTCGACTTGGTACAAAAGTGTGTTGGAAAAACAAGCAAAATTTTTTTTGTAAACATATGCTTTTGCATCTATTGTTATAACTCGTGCTGCTAGCAGTTGATGCGAACGATGAAGATGATGATGATGATGCTGACAAAATTCTAGGTCACAGTCGAGTTTTTCTTTTCTTCTTATATTTTCCTTTGTTCACTTTTAAAAACCTGGCAAAAATATTAAAAAGAAAATATATTCCCTTTTTTTTACGTGTATATGTGTATGTGTATGTATGGGAATTGTTGACTTTGCGAATAAAACTGTTAGGCAAGTTTTATTATTCTAACAACTAAAAAAATGCTTGTAAACAGTGCACAGCCAAAGTAAAACATGCACATGTTTTTTTCTGTACATGTATAAGTTTCAAAAATACAACACCGACACGGAAACGAATCTCAGCAAAAGTTAAACAATGATAATGTTCTTCCACAGAATATTAAGTATGAATGTTTCTCGAAATCATCATTATTGTCGTAAAAATCATTTCAATTACAAAGTTTTTTACTACATATTTTTTCTTTTGTATTTACATTTCATGCATGAAAAATCTAGAACATTGTATTCGAGTTCTATATAATTATTCTTACACTTTTTATTTCGCTAATTTTTAATGTAAATATTTGAAAAAGTTCTGTTAAAATAATTATATACAAATATGACCTTAATGTGCAGGCGTAACTTTATTTATTTTGTAACATGTTTTCGTAAATCGCAGATAGCCAAACTTTATGGTGTTTTAAGCTATTTACAAATAAAAGGTGGTTCTTAACATATTAATTAAAATAATTAGTATTTATTATCGAAGATTTTTAATATTTTCTATTAAATATTTTACTTGTTTCGTTGTTAGCATACTGTAAATAGCAATATGTGAACCTTTTTTCGCTTTAGCAAATCTGACAAACATGCAGACATTTTTTTATTTAAAAATGAAGCCAACTAAAGTGTTAAATATTTTAAATGTTGTATTCATCTCTTTTTGTAATTATCTAAAGGTTATAGTTTGCCTCAAAATATACAAAGTATGTTTATTAGAGAGGTATATAAGTTGTTGGGAACACTTTTTTAACTGGCGGCCCTTTGTCAGCTGTCAAGTGATTTATATTTTGTTTCGCATCTCAACATGAATTGTAAAATTTTTTTTAAAATCATGTTTGTGTTTGAAACACTTATCTTGCACTACATCCATTTTACGATCAGCTTAATCGTCCATCAGATTACTAAATGCGATTAACTATGGAACGTATTCGCACCACATTTACTCTAAAGGATAATAAGCACCCACAGAGACATCGCACAGTACGAACGGAAGAAGTCATTAATGCTGTAGAGCACAGCATAGAGGAAGACCTGGGCCCAAATCGTCGCGCTCGTGATCGAATGACTTTGATCGAAATTTTTAGTTTTTTAAATCGCCGCATTCGTTATTGAATAACATCTATCGAAATTTGGGATCATGGCATTCGATTACGAGTTGTCGATCGAATGCCTTCTCTCGAAAAGTCATTCGATAGATAAAGAGCTATCGTAAACACATTCATATGTTTTTATAAATTTGCATTGTGCATAAAAAAATAACGATTCTTTAATAAATTTTACTCTTTAATGATAATAATATAAAAACCATTACATATTTGCTTAGGACAAATATAAATAAAGTAAATGGCAAGCAAAAGGAACTTATGGCACAATACATGGCGGATCACCCGAGCATGGCGAAAAATTTAATTCCAATTGCTGGCAAGGAAAAAAGTCGCTAAAAGGTTATGAGAGGCACTAGCAAATAAATGCCGGGATCCGGTCATTCGATACTTCATGAAATTTTATTCGATACGAAACCTTACTCGTTCACGAATGCGGCGATTTGGGCCTTGAATCTGTCGTGCCGCCATCGTGTACAGGAATTCGATATATGTCCATCCACTTTATGGAAAAAAGCCAACTCGTTCAAGAATTGAAGCAACACGATCACCTAGCAAGGCGCAGATTCAGTAAATGGGCACAAAACGAGATTGCCATTGATTCCGATTTTCATAAGCGAATTTTGTATAGAGATGAAGCTCTTTTTTGTTTGAATTGGTACGTCAATAAACGAAACTGCTATATTTGGAGTGATGATAATCCTCAAGTGTATGTTGAGACACCGTGTTATGCAGAAAAACTGACTGGTCTTGTTTATGGGCTGGTAGAATCATTGTTCCGTACTTCTTTAAGAACGATGCTGGACAGAACGATGCTGGACAGAACGTTACAGTGATGTTGAACGCTATAGAGCCATGATTACTCATTTTGGTTTGGTTTCAACAAGACGGCGCAAGATATGTCACGCACCTCGTGTCGCAATTTATTCATTGCAGTAAACGTTTGGTATCCGCATTATTTCACGTTTCGGAATCTATTTCCGAGATTGTAAAATTTAACGTTGCTTGCCGCTGGTCTACGCCGATAAGCCCGAAACGATTCACCGTTGGAATGACAACATTCGCCGCGTTATTGCCGATATACCTCCGCAAATTTTGGAAAAAGTCGTCGTAAATTGGACCACCAGATTAGACTACGTGTGAGCCAGCCGCGGTGGTCATATATCAGAAGTCGTATTTAAATTATAATGCCAGAAGATTATCTTTCGAACAAAGTAAATTTCATGTCAATTTTTGTTGCATGTCATCTTTGGTTCATTCCATTTCAAAGTTCTATACCTCTTTAAAAAACCCCTTTATATTCCGTAAACGAAAAATATTACTTTTAAGAACATATTGTTGTTTGTAGAATTTTAATTTGTTCTTCCTGAATCTAATACGCCAACAGAAACAATTTTTTCAATATTTGGTCTTTGGAAAAATGTCAAATGAAATTGAGGATACAATCTTATCTTTCATAAACATAAGATAGAATTTTGAATTTAAAATAGGCATTATATATGAATGTGTTTTTGTTTAAATGCTGTTTTAATACCTTAAAATAAAATACTCATTTTAAGCATAATGTATGTTTTAATAAAATGTGTACATTATTTTTTTATGGAATTAGTGGTCACCAATAGGGTATATGCAGTACTACGGAAGTATGTAAAAACATATACATATATATATATATATATATATGTATGTATGTATATGTAAATATTAAGATATAATAAATAAAATATTATTCATATGCCCTTTGTTGGAATTTTCTGATTAAAAAATCTAAATAAACTTGTCTAATTTTTCGTTCATACTTTGTTGGTCACAATGAGTATGAGTATTTTTTTAAAACAACGACTAAATGTTGCTCATTAGTCATGAAACAATGGCTCAAATATTAAGTATGTACTAATTCTATGGTGCTGCATGAAAATTTAAAGTCACCCAAATAGAGAGATTAAATTAAATTATAAAAGTTAGCATAATTATTTTTAATGTTTTATCAAATAACATGGTTTAAATAGATAAGTCAAATAAAAAAATTACTGGATTGGTGAATTCCATACAAAAGTACACAACAAAGTAAAACTCTTTTAACTTTTTAACTCATTTTAATGTAACTGCACATCTTCAAAAAAGAGTTGAAGCGCTAAAATAAATTTATTTGTAATTCCAAAAATTAAATTAATCAAAAACTGTATAATCTTAACTTTAAACTTTAACTTTAACTCTACATATTATTTAGTGTCGTGTAAGTTACAATTTGTATGTCGTGTAAGTCACGCGAAAAAAACTATTTTTTGTGAAAAATAAAATAAATTTCACCAAGTTGAAGCCATTTTGTCGTTGTTTGTATTTCTCAAATACTTTTGGTGCAGTTTAAAAGGAATCGGACTACACAATTAACAGAATTTTTAAACTATCTTTGATTACCCTGAAATCAATGGATTTGATGTCGTGTAAGTCACAACTAATTAATTATATTAAAATTAAAAATATGTAATCGCAAATCAAAAATCAAAGTGCATGAATTAATACGTATGTTCGTGTAGATGTTATTTCTTAAAACGAAAAAATTAAAAAAATTATGATTGTACCAGAAATTTTATCAAAAATGACAAAAGTTTTGGAATTTGTCGTGTAAGTCACACGTGGAATTGACCGATTAGATAAAAAAGAAGATAAAAATTGCGGCTGCCGCACTGTGTAAGATTAAATTTTATTATGAAAATTTGTATGTAAAAATATTCTTTGCAGTAGAAAAAAATTAAATATAAACGAAATATTAATTAAACAACGTATTTGGTACACTGATGTATATATTTTTTAGTGACGCGAATTTTCTAAAACTACCGTAACGACCGCTTTCAACCGACAGGATTTAGTTCTTTATATATGAAAAACAGCTAATTCTTTGCAATAACAAAATGTTTATTATTCTACTTTATTATTTATCTATTGTTCTTACAGTATTTTCCTTACCATGAAATAGACAAATTAATACTTTTGGTACTTTTTATTTTTGTACTAATATTTTATTAATCTTTTATAATTTATACTTTTTACTTAGATAAAAATCTTTTGGTACTTTTTCTCTTAAACAACATTTTCTTAATGGATTTGAATAAAACTTACTTTTTAATAGGTTATAATGAGAGAATTTTTCCGTTTTAGTACTTCATATTTTTGTACTAATGTTTTTATTAAATTTAATCATAAGTTAAATACTTGTTGGTGGCTGAGACCAGAAAAAATGGTACTTTTTGTATTGAAAAGTGGAACTAAATGGTAGGTTTTTATTTTTTACGTAAGCTTTCAGTGAACTTTCTGATGGGCAAAATATGTAAAAGTTGGTACTTTTAGTACTACTGGTACGTTTCATTTTTTTAATTTTGTTTTTTTTTTTATTTTATAATAACATACAGTGAACTTTCCTGGGGTTAATACGAGAAAAAGCTGATATTTTTGGTAGTCTTTTCTTTTAGTATTTTTTTCCTTAACATGTAGCGTGAACGAAATCACGGGTACAAGATAGCAGGTAGTAAATTAAAATTTAATTTATTTCATATGGGAAACTAATTTTTGCTATAAATTCCATTTTTCAAAATACTAGATACTAGATGTAAGTTGTTGCTACTGTCAGACAAAGTAATTGTAATTATTAGGTTTAAAAAAAATCTTGCAGAAAACGGAAACAAAGTTTTATGAAATATTTTCTTATTTACCTTTTAAATTCAGCTGATGCGAATAGTTTTATTTTATAAATTCTGTTATACAAGATACATATAAGTTGTTAAAGATTACTAAATTCAATGTCAGTGCAAATGCGTGTCAGTACCAGTCCTTTACTTACCTGTTATCATCATGCAACGGATTTGTCAAAAAGTCGACACATACTTAAAAATTCAGTACCAATGAGTTAATCTAAAACAATGCAAAAAAAAATAACATTATCATTTGTTTGAGAATTAAATGCATTTTTATTTAGTTTTTATTGAAATTTAGGTTATTTAAAGACATATATTTGCTAACAAAAACCATAAAATAGAAATGAAAATAATAAAAGTTTTAGTAATAAAAGTAAATTTTGCAAAAAACTTAGTTGGTAGAACTTAATAGTTAAAAGAAAGAATTAAAGATTATGTGCATTTAGTTCGAATTTTGGGTTGGACGGTACTCTCCCGCCAACCGATTCTTGAAGTTGCCCCAAGCAAAATAAAAATTAGCCTATATGATAGAAAATTAAAAAAAAAAAAAGAAAAAATTAAATAAAAAAGTTGGCGGCAACGCATAGTTTTCGAGTTATTGGCCTCTGAAGTTTTCATATATATGTGCGATTTCCCTTTACATTTTTTTTCAACGTATAAGACCAATTTGCATAGACGGCCTTCGGCCATGGTATATCCTGACTCGGCGGTATATAGAATAGAATTTTTGCATAGCCGGCCTTTGGCCGGGCTTAATGAATTTATCCACCATGGTATATCCCGACACGGCGGTATATAGAATAACTCCTAAACTATAAGTTTCCGGAAGTTAAAATTTTAGGAGTGGACTAAAGTAAGTAAGGGCTACCAACCATATAAATTTCAACCCTTAAATCGGGTGGCGGGAGAGTACCGTGGAGCCGAATTTTGTATAATACTTAAGGTTATCATGAAATAATTTCCTAAGAGATCATTCAGTTAAGTGAAAATGATTGTATAGCCAGCATTAAACTTTTCCTTTAGGAATATTCAGGCTGTATTACTAAATATACAATTTTTAGCTTACGAGCTTTTAGCAGGAATGAATGTGATCCTAAATTGATGTAAGAGACAAATTTCATGGAAGTTATTTTCTTTAATATTATATCAATAAACATAAAAAAACAATAAACGATTCTTATTACTAAAAGTGTAGAATCATTAAAAAATATATGCTCTCAATATGCTCTGTCTTGATATGTTTAGTTTAGTCTCACTTATTGCAGCGATACAATGTTAATAATTGAATAAAACATGATTTACGCAAATTTTAAATATTCCCAAAATTGTTTTCCTCTTATCTTGAACACAAAAAAAGGCTTTTTTAGAATCATGTCTCAAAGCGATAGACACAGAAATCAATAATCCATTCAAATTACTTTCTCGGTTGACATAACGATTTTATTAAATAATTCTATTACTTTTGCAACTTCAGAAGCTTATCAATCTTAATTTCTATCCTCAGCTTAGACCAAATTTTTTAATTTTTAGTAAAATTAATCGTTTATCATATATTTGTTACAAATACTCTAAAAACTGTCGAGTTTTATTCCTGCAAATGAAAAAAGTCACATAATTCTTATGTGTTATTGATTCCAATTTAATTTCTAGAATGGAAAAGTTAAATTTTTTAAAAACCAGTATTTCAGTATAAAATTATTGCTGTGATATGCAAATGGCAACTAGCAAGCAATAATTTCCGGTTAAGGTAACTTTCCATTTTAACAAATGGCTTTGAAATATCTTTATTATTTCAATCACATGCAAATAAAAATGTATATTTAGTCGTATACATGCATGTATGTAACAACTTGACTTTTCTTTTTATTGTAATTTTTATAAAAACATATTTTATATACAATATATTTTACATGAAAATTATACATTTCTCTTGATATAAATGAATATTTTTGCTAGCTAGCATAACCTTTGTGTAATAAAAGCTTTATTGTGATTTCAACCATAAATGAAATATTTTATACAAGCTACCTGCAAATGTATGTATGTGCAGTGAAAATTCGATATAACGAACAACGATATAACAAAAAACTCAAAATAACGTTTGTTTTTTTTAGTCCCTTGAGAAAACCTCTTTATTGCAAAGTTTTTCACACAATAATACACTATAGCTATAACGAACAAATTCTGAGCAAGACAGCTCCTAAATAGCGAAATATTCATTAAAATTCCTCAATAGAGCGAAATCAGTCCCGTTATAAAAGCAGCGAAGTCTAAATGTATTTACATGCGCATTTGTAAAGCCTCTACACAACGAATTACTGGTACAAAAGGTTCTACACAACGAAGTAAAAATAAAATTTTAAGCAGAATGGTACAGTTCCGTTATTAAAAGAAGGAATTCTTAATGTGTTTACATATGTAATGCAAAAGAAATAATACAATATTTTTTTTTAAATTTAATTAAATTCACTGAATAACAAATATGTGTGTTATTTTGTAACAGAGATGAAAAACAATTCATATAATTCAGTAAATGATTTTAATGAAATTTTTACGTATAAAATTATTCTCAGAAATTATATAACCATGATTTATTGGAAGTAAATATCAAAATCTTAAGAAAAAAAGATTAAACAGAGAAACAAAATTTAATGGGCAACAAGGCATAGGTAATCTTTAATGTTAAAAATTCCTCAGTGCAGCTTAAGGATTTTAACTTGACTTTTCCGCTACATTCCTGGTACATTTTTAAATCTATATATATATAAAAATTAATCAGAATTTGTATACTTGTCGGGCAATTTAAATGGGCAATCTTTTTTAGTATTGGATTGGAGAAGTAACTCCCCTACAAAGTTTACATTAATATTCACATATCTCGGAATCTAAAGTAGTGAACATCTTAAAATTTGCTGTGGGTTTCTCCTACAATAAAAATAAATATAATGCACGCAAATTAATTTAAATAATCAATATCTCAGCCCATTTGTCGAATATCTCACGCATTGTAGAAAATTGTTCAATACAGCCTGTTTGGCGTTATATGACATCATCAAAACAAACAGAATGATTCATATATTGAAATTTTTTCTTTTACATTATCGCCCTAAATATTGCAAGCCCATATTATACATCGAGCCAATCCAACTTTGTTTCTTTATTTACATATATAAAAACATAATATAAATTTAGATAAAAGCAAATATATATAAAAAATAAAAATATTTACTAAAATTTTGGAAATTTTACTCAATTTGAGTTAAAAATGGTTGTCGTATGGAAATACAAATTTCGTCTTCAACGGAACATTTTTACTTATAACTAGGAAAATATTAACTAAAAACTACTTTAGTTATTATCCCAAAATTATTAAAAATTTCGTCATGTGCGCGCCATCTCCCATCTGTGAAGTGGGTTCATTTCCGTTTGAAAGAGAAATACTGAAAATATTTTTATAAAACTTAAGTCTTTTGGGATTCGAACCAAGGAACTTCGATTTCGTAGATAGGCACCCTAACCACATCACTACTACACCTTTCTACCACTTACCAGCCAGTACACATCTGCATTACTGATTTCTGTATTAGTGATTTCTAACATTAATAAAAATAATTTTTTGAAATTAGTAGACAAGTAATGAAAAAATGTTCAATATGACAAATAAATTATATATCCAATTTATTGTAAGTTATGATTGAATGGAAAAACTTTTAGGTTAATCAAATTACATTTATTTAAATATATAAAAGAAAAAATATTTATGACTACAAAGTATGAAAGTTAAAATGAGAGTGACAAAAGAAACTTAGAAATATTAATAATAAAATAATGAACACATTGTATAGACCTACTATGATTTCCAATACTCCGCCTCAATGTGAATATTGTTTTAACTAATATACAAGTTTAATCCAATTTTAATAAATCAATAAAATTACGATGTTTAACCTTTGGTAAATTCTTTGTTAAAATATCGGCTACCATGTCAGCCGTTGGACAATAAATTAATTTCACCTCTTTATATTTTACCAATTCCCTAATGTGATGGAACCGTATATCTATATGTTTGGTCCTCTTGTGATAAATATGATTTTCCGCTAGTTTTTGAGCACCTTGGTTATCAATATTTAACTTAACAGCATCTCCTCTATATAGATCTACCTCCATTAAAAGTCTTTTCAAATACACAGCTTCCTTTGCAGCGTCAGAAGCAGCTATATATTCAGCCTCCGTACTGCTGAGCGCCACTGAGGATTGTTTTCTTGATTCCCAGGTAATAGGGCAACCATTATAGTAAAATACAAATCCTGTATAAGATTTTCTGTGCGATGCATCTCCGCCCCAATCAGCATAAGATTGTAGAACAACGCGATGTTCTATTTGATGAAAATAAGTTTAATGCAGATACAAATGACAGCAACAATATTGAAAACGGTCGTAGAGCAGATGACTATTTAACATTGTGTATCGATAATCATGATTACAGTGGAGATGTAGTTGACAGTAGCAGCCAACCTTCTGTTCATATAGATAATCATGATGAGCGATTTGACACTGCAGACGAAGATAGTGGTCCCGAAAAGTTTCTTGAAAAACCAAGCTTAAAATCTTATTTTTTATGTTCCTGGGCCCATAACCTATTGTAAGTTATGATTGAATGGAAAAACTTTTAGGTTAATCAAATTACATTTATTTAAATATATAAAAGAAAAAATATTTATGACTACAAAGTATGAAAGTTAAAATGAGAGTGACAAAAGAAACTTAGAAATATTAATAATAAAATAATGAACACATTGTATAGGCCTACTATGATTTCCAATACAATTGAGGACAACCGTTTTTCGTTTTTAACTATTAATATTTTTATGAACTATTCAGGATTAAGTCATTTCCTAAATCATTGTTTTACAGCTATAATAAAATAATTTCATTCATATGACAAAATGTTCTTAGTTATAGAAAATTCGCACTCAAATAAAAATTTTCTTGAAAGTTTATTTTTTTTTTAATTTTTTCATTATAATTAAAGTTTTTTTGATATCAAAAAATTTCTATATACATTGAAATTAGTAATTTGGCCATAACTCCGTAAATAGAAGCCGTTATTGACAAAATTAAAGTTATATGTAGATATTTTTAAACTATTTTGAAGATAATTTTTTTTACTAAAGTTTTGTAAATTGCTTATTTTTGAGTGCGTCAAAATCTTGAACCCATAGCCCTGCTATCCCCATAAAAAGTAATTATATGTATTCAAATATAATAGTGAATATCTTAAAAGTCTCAGTGAGTTTCACCTAGAGAAAAAATCATGGATTAGACAGGATAAAGGGGTATATAAAAAGTAATTAACGTAACGTAATGATCAGAGAGAATTAGACATTGTTAATATATCAAGCAACAAAGAAAATATTTAATATCCAAAATCACTTTAGATTTAAACATATACGGCTAAATAGAACAAACGTTATTTTCGGTAGAAGCTACTAAACCTCGTTAGTATTCTTATGTAAATTATATTTATACACATTTCGAATGAAAATAGGATAAGAGGCGTCTGACTACTAAATTTATATGAGTTTGTAGCTTTATTTTTCAACATACATATTTTAAAAATAACAGTGTCGCCAACGAATTTTACAATACCTAATCTCCTGATTTTTGTTTTATTTAAGGGTTTTCGATTTCCTGAAGAATTTTGTCTATATAATATTAACAATAAATTTTATTTTTATAAAACTAAACTTAAGTTGAAAAATAATTTTTGAATATTAATAAGGTTGTTCACAATACAATATTAAAATATGTCTTAATATTGCGTCGTTTTAATTTTAATACTTTAATATGGGTTGGCAAATTTGTTGTTTTTGTTTTGTATGTAAATGAAATTTAATACCAGGTTTCAATTTTAAAAGTCTAAAAAGCATGGCAATAGAAAATATAAAAATACAAAAATAAGAAAATGGAAGGCCAAAAAGTAAGTAGTTTTTTGTGTTTTCTTCAATTAAAATTAATAAATAATTTGCATATTTCGCTGTCTTTCGGCATTTTTGCAGAACAAAAATTAATTTAAAAATTAATTAACACATTTTGCTGTGGTTGCTCACAATGAAAATTTTAAGACGTAGCAATGTTGCCATATTAAAAATTTAAGATACCCGTTGTGAATACCTTTAATAATTTCAAGTTAGCACAAACTAATATGAAATGATTTTTTAAAAGTTATATGTATGTGAAAGGTGTTGACTTGCAGTATTAAAGATTTCGAAGTAGTTAAATACAAAAACAAAACGATTTTAAAACACCCGAATGAGCATGATGTTTGGACTGTAATTTCATTAGTATTTTTATTTTCGATCTTATTATAAGGGAAAAAGGAAAAAAAAACTTTCATATAGAAAGCTGCTTACGTAGACAACTACATCTAGAGATAAACAAATAACATGTACGATTGAGGTACTAGTTAATATCAGCCTACTTAGCACATTTAAACACACACTGTTAGTCACATTAAAGATAAACGGTTTGTAAATATTCAACGAGAGCTAAAAATTTGTTCACATAAACAGAAATATATACGAGTGCACACAACATGTGTGTTTGATGTAAACGAAAATACATAAAACTTATACATATTTAAAACATAGACAATCTAGGTATGTATGTACGAGGTTTGTTGAGAAGAATACGTCAATTGTGAATTTTCGCGAGCTGTATACATTCGATTATCGAAATTTTTTTTTTGTTATATTGGTACACGTGTGTTGTCATATGTTGACATTATCAGCCCATTTGGATAAGAAGTTTGATGTTGACAACTGATAAGGTTAGTCTCGTTTGTGCTTGTTTATGATTTTTTGTCCAAAAACAACACCCTAATTATGCCTCAACCACCTTACTCAACAGATTTGGCTCCCTGCGACTTTTTCCTATTCCCAAAACTGAGGAGACCAAGGAAAGAAAAGCGTTTTGCCACAAACGATGAGATAAAGTCAGAATCGAAAAACGAGCTGACAGCAATACCAAAAAGCATTTCAGAAGTGCTTCGAGTACTGGAAGAAGCGCTGGCATAAGTGCATTATATCTGAGGGGGATTACTTTGAAGGGGACAAAATGGATATTGATGATTAAATAAATAATTTTCCAAAAAAATTCAAACTTCACCTTTTCTTTTGAACAAACCTCGTATATGACTGTGATGGCAGGGGAAAAACAAGAAATATCAAAATTGCTAATAATAGTTGGTACATGTCGAAAATGTACGAGAAAATACAACATGATAAATAAACGTGTTTGGGTTACAAAGTTTTTATACTTTCCGTAATGAAAGATAAAAGATATTCTTTAGAATTTTATACATATCTAAATGTCGTACTTAAATCAAACAAAAATAATTCTAAATATTCTAAACTACTATTAAATAAGCAAAAATTAATTCAACACTTAACTCAAATATACTTTATAGCTTTAAAACTCTTTAGGCAACAACTGTTTATAAAAATATGGCGATAGCGCAAAAACTATGAGAATATTGAACATCTTCTTCATAAACGATTGATAAAGTTAAAGTGAACAAAACGAGTAAAACTGGCTTTCCCAAACACAAATCGTACCTGATATTCATAATTACTTTAATAATCATTAAAAAATTTATTTATAGAGACATCGGCTACGATCTTTTAGTTTTCATGACATATTATTTTTAACCGAAGTCTCTAATACTTCTAATGGTTGCCGAAAAACGATTTTACATACAGAAAGATGGACATGACTCATTCAAATTCTTTACCTACAAAAATCCGGAATATACATACATATATACTTAATGGGTGCGTTAAGCAGACACAGTTTGCTACACAACTGGTGCTCAACAATCTGCTCACTGTTTTAGGTAGCAAAGAAAAAGTACGATACATTTCATCAAATTACGATATTTCAGTTCAGTTTGGCTTTTGAATCAAATTTCATAATATATTTTTTAATTTTAATTCATTTAAATTCAGAAATAAATATTATAAAATCTTTTTACAAAATAAAATTCAATAATTTTAATTGAAAAGTCAAATTTTTTGATATTTTTGACAAAAAAGTGAGCAGATCGTTCAGAAAAATTAATCAAATCAAAAGCTGCTACATCTAAACTGTTTAGTAGCAGATTTTTCTGCTGAACGCGCCCAATGTTTCTCATATCACTCTTGTGAAAATTAATTAAAAACGGAATAACGAATTATTTATTATATAGACTTACCATTCTTGGTAAAGTGTATGTAAATATACTTAAGAATTATATATACAGACTATCATAATCAAGTATGTGTTATACAAAAGATAACATACATATAAGTACATACATTTATGTTTTAATTAATTTATAATACAATATATAACATTTTATTGGAAAAAGTTATTAAAGAATTTCTGTTAAAAAAAAAAAATACTTATTTAATTGAACATTTTTTAAGCATGAGTTGGTATCTATTTAGAAATTAATTAAATGCAAATAAATTGTAATTTGAAATACGTTATATCCCTCACAAGCGTTGTGAGACGTGCAAGTGACCAAAAAAAAACAATGTAGAATTATATATAAAACACCAGAACACATAAATAATTTTAAGGCTAGCTAAAGTTGCTTAGAATTATAGACACTTAATACACAGAATAAAATGAATATTTTTTTTATTAAATTTGTGCAAATTTAAAACAAATAATGACTATATATAATCGTATATGTCCTGCTATGAGGCCCCGAAAAATCCTGCTTTCGGATATAGAAGGACTGCTCGTTCCATTCCATATTCGTTTCTCTTTTACACACTATGTGATTGTGGGGTATCCCCTCCACTTTCGTTGCTTTTAAGAGTGATTCTGAAAGGCCTTCAAATTAATGGCTTTTAGTTCTTTCAGAGAATGGCTGCAAAAAAGCCATATTGAAGAGTTTTTAACAAGGGTTTATATGCTAAAGTCTGACAACTAAATAATATTTATTAAAATAGAAAATTGGGAAATAATTATAAGAATATGATTATATCTTAAACAATTATTTTAAAAATATTTACAAATATAATAATTAATTCGTTTATACATTAGGCAGAGCAATAATCTTTTTTGACGCCTTAAATTCAAATAAAATGACTTAACAAAAAAAAAAAAAAAAAATAGGAGATTTGGCATTGTAAAATATAATTCATTGGCAAGACTGAAACATTTAATTTATGGTGAAAAATAAAAAGTCCACAGCACAATTACACACACATCAATTTAGTAGTGAGAAATCTTGTATTCTATTTGCATTCAAAATGTGTATAAATGGGATATATAATCACGTTCAACAGAGCTACCTAACAAGTAGTGAAAGCACTTACACATGAATGATGACGAGGTTTAGTAGCTTTTACTGAAAACATTGCTTGTTCTATTCAGCAGTGTAGTTGAAATCTAAAAGTGATGTTTAGATATTAAATTTTTTTCCTTTCTTGCTTGAAATGTGGTAACCTGTATAAGTATCAACAAATATTAATGAGTTAATTAATTAATGATTTTTTTTTCTGTGGGCAGAAAACTTAAAAAAACGTGCTACTTCTACTCTTCTCCTTCTTCAGGTCTTCTTTAGCAGTTAGAATATGAGAGGAATTCAATTCAAAATATGCCTAAGTAGCCCTTTGGTAAGGCCTGATGTAAAAAGGTCGTCTGAACTTTACCGCTGTGTGATTTTGCTATCAACATATAAAATATTTAATAACAAGAATATGTTAAATTGTATTAGTATTTTATGTTAATACTCGTACATAAAATGTAGTATAGTTTTAGGGATTTCTTTTTTTCACAACCTTTATGTTTATAGGTTTTTTTTCAATATTTGTAGTATATTTTGTTTTTTGCATGAATGTTTGTTTTCTATTTTTTTTTTTTTTTATTATATGACAATTTTTTTTCAAACCTTTATTTTTTTTAAAATTATGAATTAAACGAACTATACTAATAAATTTTCTTAATGATTATGCTACAAAGAATAAGCGCAATATTGCAAATAAAAGTAAAATTTTTTATTCCATTTTTTTTTTTACATAAAAAATACACTTTGTATTTAATAATTAAATACTAAACTTTAAATACACATTTTTGGGTCAAATAAAAACAACTTTATTTGGGTTTTTATGGATTGTTTACATATACGAGTATGTATGCAAAAAAGACTATTTTTATGTTTTTATAAATGAGGGAGTCTTTCGAAAGGCGGCATGTTGTCTAGACTTTTGGCGCCAAAGCATACTAACAAACAGTTTGTCAATATATTGATTGTGATGTACTAAAATTATACATTTATACATACTTAAGCACCCAAATGTCCCAAGAGAGTAAACATAATGGATGCTGAGTGTTGAAGTTAAAGCTAAAACTCAAAAACTATATACAGTGAACTCGCGGTAATGCGAACTTCCACAATAGTGAATTATCCACTATTGTGAACACTTACTCTTTAAATTGTGAAGAAAGTGTGAGGCTCTAAATTGTGAACGACAATTTTTGGCAGAAAATTAACTCGCAACAGTTAAATAAGCTCTTGTAACACATGACAGGCGTTTAAAACAGAAAATTTTTGTTGCTACGTGTTACTCTCAAATGTTTTATAAACTCTTCACGTTATTCTTTTCTAGTTTTTTTATGATCTCCCATTATGGTTTTGAAATTTCGTATTAAACTAAAAGAGAATATATGAAAATTCGTAAGTTTGAAATAAATTTTATGTTATTTTACCAACCTGATATTTCTTTTCTTTGTGGCCTTTTGTATTATACTAAATAAGCTAGTAATTGTGGTACAAATTATTGCAATCGAAAATGTGAACAAATTCAATAAAGTGAACGACCTTGGTGTTTGTTAGTTCACATTACAGCGAGTTCACTGTACATACATATCGTCACCTTAAAGACGAAATAACCTATCTGCAGTTTTCAAAAGTTTACAGGAGATGGAAAAAACGTTATAAAATTGGAACTATTTGCTGATAGGTTATTTGGTAATTTGGTAATAAGTTGGTCATTTGTAATATTAGATGTACAAAATTTTGCACACATATGCGTTATGATATACGGAATAATAATCCATAAAAAACTCAATTCTGTGATTTTTGCAGATTGCTTATTAGGTCTTTAAGATGACGATATACAAAATATTGCATGTTTTAACATATTAGAAAAAATAAAAAAAATAAATTATAAAATATTATAGTAAGACACTACAACTACAAAATATATGTTTAATTGAACTATACATAGTGGTGGGAGTCAAATCAAACTATCAAAGTAACAATGTTCTTACTATTATATTTTTGTATTCAACTTTATGTTTAATGCGATTTATGTCTATAGATATATGATAAATAATATATTTGATATTTGAATTATTGCATGGCTTTATATCTATTAAACAAATATTAACATGAAACATGAAATTGTCGATACAAGCTTGCCACAAACATATTATTTTTGTACGTGTTATTTTGAAGTAATTAAGAATTTTAATATTTATAATATTCTTTCATTATACCCACTCCTCCAAGATTTACTTTTTATGTTGCCTTCGAAAATATCTTTAATACTCCTTTAGTAAAACATAGAATCGAAAAGTCTTCATCTGTCATTTTATTTTATTTTAAAAACTTTCGATTTCGCAACTTCGTTCGTGTTATTAATAAAATATGTTAAACAAAATCAAATTATTTTTTTCTAAATTTTCTAAATATTTTTAAGATACTGTCAGACAAACCGAACCAATTACAGAACCAAGAAGTAGAAAATTTCTAATTGAAATTCCAAAATTAAAACTAAATTTCGATATATGAAAAATAGTTTCGAAATTAAAGACAAAGAACTTGTGAAATAAGCTTTTTTGAAGCGATATCGATTACGAATACGTTTGTGTGAAACATTCGTCTTAATTGAAAATTCAAAATTAAATTCTTGTTTTAAATCATCACATGAAATGTTAAAAGCTTTTTGTAGTTTTTTTTTAGATTCGTATAAAAATAATAATAATATTTTCAATTTTTGCGGAAGTTTTGTGAAAGTCTAGTTTTGCAATGTTATTGTGAAAAGTTTACTTTAACGATTTATTAATTTAGTTTTGAAAATGTTATATTTAGACTGAAACGCAATGCTTGTCTATAGTTTTAAATCTCAATGACGTTTTTATTGTAACTTTAACTTATGGAGTTTTATTATACACACAAAATAGCACTTTATTAAAAGGTACATATATAAAATGTCTTGCCAGCCCTGTAATAATGCAGCTGGTTATTTCACTAGAACTGAACACAACTTATGAAAAAATGGAACGCCCTGTTTTCAACAGCCGACAGCTAACTTTTACAGGGCACTATCAACACTGACGATTTTTATGGGGCAAAAAGTGCAATATCTTCTACCATTAGTGAGGGCGATTTTTTTAGAATCAAACACACTGCCCTTTTAGAGAGCAAAACATTTTTAAGAAACGAACACCATCTCCTGCATGGAGATGTACCATTTTTTTGTAGAAAAGAAAATACCATTAAAGTCTAATTAAATTTTCATTACAATCGACGAATCAGAAGCAGTTGAGCAATAATATTAATTTCAAATGATCAGCTTTCTGCTTTGAGGTGTAATCTCAATGTGTACAAATTCTAATAAGATACGGTTCGACAGAAGTATTTGATATAAAATTTTAACTTTTTTCCAGCATTTCATTATCCATTTCTCATTTCAATAGATGAGGAAATTGAAGAAGTTGTTATTGTAAATAATGTTTATAAGACCATAGACAATTAAATAAATCAAATTAAAAAACTTTGCATAAATATAAGAAAAAGGCCTTAATTCTCTAAGCTCCATTACCAATGGTGTGAAATTTTGTATTGAAAGCAAATACAAAAGTACAAAAGTGTAAAATATTGTTTTATTTGTGTTTCAAACTCCTTGCTAAAAATAAAATTGACACTCATAAATTGTTTTGCTGTTAAATTTTTAATCATGTAGAAAAACAAAAGAAAATATATGAATCTTTATTCCTATCCGTTTGTTTTCGATAAAAGTTAAATTTTAAAAACGTCACTTAAATAATAAATCACAAATTTTTAATTTAAAAATACGTTAGAAAATATTATAATTCCATCCGGCCACGTACATTCCAGCGCTTGGAAATTATATTATCCTTTTTTCAATTATTTTTACAAAACGTCACCACTGTGCAGTATTTGTAAACAAAACTTTGTGTATTTCTTATTTTCCTTAATGACTGTGCACATTTATATTCTGTTTGAATAACAGAAAGGAAACAAAGAAAACGTGCAAAAATCAAAACAAAAAAGTCAAACCAAAATAACCCAAAATGGAAAAAAAATAAATCTTAAAAACCGTAGAAAAGAAATCATGTTTTTTGGTAAAACAAATAATGCAGGATGAGTTTAAGGATGAGTTTTGGTTTTTTTTTTTGTTATAAACAATGAATATAATTTCAAGAAATAAGTGGAAAATATTTATTTAATGTTTGGATTTATAAAAAAGTGGTTAATTTATGAATTATTTTTACTTTGAAATGTTTTTTAATTATAATTTTACGCAGTCAGCAAGATTTGTTATGCTTTCAAGCTGTTTATCAGATGAACTAGGAGGCTATTGGTGTCTACAAGGTGGTGTCGGAAAAAATTTCCATTGGCTATTTTAGGGTAGACGTTTGTTTAAGTTAAATCATGTCTTTTAAGAGAGAGTACACACAGAAAAAAATTATTGTCTATCTTTTTCCAAATAACTGTCTGTTACTCAGAATCATTTTCAATTAATATATTAATTGAAACAACAATTATTTTAAATGATTTTATTTTCTTTTTATTTAATATCAAAAAAATTGTATCGAAAACATCATAATATTACAAGAATTTCCACAGGACAATTGCTTATGTATCGCTAATATTTTGCCAGTATTTTTCATTTTTGCATACTGGATAGTTTTTCTGAGTATGCGACATTGTTTTAAGGATAAATTTCTAATTAATTCTGTTGCGTTAAAAGAATGATTGATTGGTATTTAATAAGATTTTTATATGAATCTTCGTTTTTCCTAATTGATTCATGTTCTAACATTTTTCTGTGTCATGTCATATTGCGACAGTCAATTTTCCTAGGAATG
Source organism: Lypha dubia (assembly GCA_947311025.1). NCBI lineage: Eukaryota > Metazoa > Arthropoda > Insecta > Diptera > Tachinidae > Lypha > Lypha dubia. The sequence goes on along the minus strand of OX371260.1, from coordinate 51,976,104 downwards.
CATTTTCCTTGTAAGACTTTTGAACTAGTTCTATAAAAAGTTATTATAGCGTTTTGAAATTCGAGTTTTACCCATTTGTTGCTTATAGAAAATCGTTCACTTATGATTTCGTAGAAGTATTGATTTTTATTAAAAGTTACAAAACCTAAATCAGGCACGAATTGTCAAAGTGAATTTGAAATTTATAGAAAAATAAACGCAGAAAAATTGAAACTAATAAAATAAATATTCAGAAAAAAACAATTTATAGTTTGTGAACCACTGATATTTAATTGTATATATCGCACCCTAAATACAAAAGGGTCACAATTCAAAATTTTCCAAATCTGACTTTTTTCCATAAATTAATTCAGAGTACACATCTCTAACTACTGTAAAAATTTCGTTCACATCACTATCTTCTTTAACTGGAAAAATACAGTTATGTCTATTTTTATGTTAAGTGTGTTGCTTCTGCACGAAAACAGTTTTTTGTCACTCCTGAATTTTAGTATTTTGAGTTGTGACCCTTTTGTATTTAGGGTGCGATATGTTGTGATATAAAACAACATGGATTCACTGATTCAGTTTGATAAGAATTTAGCTTTATTCTACATTTCCAACATCTATCTTCTCTATTCTATTCCTGTCTCTCTCTGGGAATGTTGTTCCTAAACAAAAACATGTTATTAACATTTACGAACTTTAGCCTATATAAGTATTAACAAATATTAATAATAAAGCAGTTCGTAGTAATTTAAAAAATTACAATAAATATATATTATATCAATAAATTCTTACACAACTTTTTTAACATGAATGGAAAAGATCTACTGATGAGTTTGTATTTAGCTACCAAAGAAATGCATAAAGATTAGCTCACCCATAACAAATAATAAATTTTGGATCATTTCTTGCTATATTTTTTATAAAACTTCGGAGCATGCTTTGTTTTTATCTTCTATGATTGTAGAAATATTTACAAATAACCGTTGCAGGAAATTATAGCTTTTTCTATATTTTAAAAATAGAATTACAGTATTTTTACGATTTAATGCAAGCATAAATAATTGAAATACAACACTAAAAAGTTTTCTATCTTGGCGGCTTTTCTAACTTTTTGCGATTTTTTTATGTATTGAAATTATTAAGATTATGTGGTTTTTATTATTTTTTTTTTTTTTGTGGCGATTTTTTTTTTTTTGTTTGTTTTGTGCTTGTTTTCGTTTTAGATTTCTTTAAGCTTTAGTAGTTATTAATTTTGAAGCCAATTTTCCTTTTAAATTACAAAAAATTAATAATAATTTTATTAATAATTTTTTACGGTACGGATTATTTCACAAATTTCAGAATACCCTAAAATTTTTGTGTTGAAAGGTGCATTTATAAAATGTATTGCCAACCCTGTAATAGTGCAAATTTTTATTTCACTAGAACAAAACGCAATTTACGAAAATGTAAAACAGTTTTGTATAATACAGAATGTTTTTAACAGCACTGTCGATTTATACGGGGCATAAAGTGCAATGCCTTTTACCATTAGTAAGGTTGACTATTTTAGAATTTAGAGAGAAAAACATTTTTAAAAAACGAACACCAAAATACACTTTCTACATGGAGATGTATAATTTTTTATGAAAGAGAAGAAAATACCATTGTGTTCCCTAGGGTTGAGCTCTTACGGAGTCAAATTTTATGTTTGCTTTATATTGTGTCTACTATTGACGTTTGTACATTCCACTAAATATGAAAATGCCATTTTTCTTTATAGGATTCTGTAAGCCAAAAAACATATGTTATTAAAGTAACTTTCAGACTTGGAAATTATTTAAAATAAAAAAAAAAAAAGAAAAATGTGTTAGTGTCATTTGAACTGTATTTTATATTATAAATTGGAATTATGAACTTATACTACAAAAATTTATTTTCATTCAGTTTTTAATAAATCCGAGCTCATATTTAAAAAAAGTATTGGATTTAAGGGAAATATTAAGGGAAAATTTATGTTTGCCTACTGGCTACGCTTTTTTCAGCAAATATTGGATAAGTGTGAACTTATATGAACATGTTACATTTCTCGTTTTGGCGAACATAGAAATATTATAAGTATAACATTAATATTTCCTTGTAATCCCGTTCGCAGAATTAATAAACATAAAATAAATATACATTGTGCATAAAAAATTTTTTTGTAATGTAAATGAAATTTTGGTATTTTTTTTAGAATAAAAATAACCTGCGAGACAGACGTAGGAGTTGAAAAGATTCAAACTATTTTATAAATTATCAGTAAAATATTTATAGTGTTTGACGCCAGAATTCTTCAAAAAGTATTTTAGTTTTATTACAGTCGTTCATTCATTTTATTTATGGCACAAAAGTCAAGACAAAAACAATAATTTTGACATACTTTCCCCAAAATTTTGTTGGTTGTCGTTTGCTAAATACAATAAATATTATATGGGCCGAGCCACTCACAAATGCACTTGAGACTACTTTAAAAGACAATATTCAAAAACACATTCACAAAGTACACACATTAGTTTAGAAGAAAAATATCACAGTCAAGAAAAATAACAAACGATAATCTAACAAATATTTAAGAATAGATATTGAAATAAGAACACAACACAAACAAAAAAATATTTGTATACTGTAATTTAGGTACTGAAAAAAAATACCAGAAATAAGAGTGTAGACAACCTCTAAGTCGGCAAAGAATCAGACAAACAGCCACTTGGCCGCAATTTCATGTCGTTCAAAAGGAAACATGTACCTTTCTTTATATGTATTGAAAAAATATTTTGTACTCCAAAAATCTTACCACTAAGAAAAATAAGCACCTGCTAGCAAATACTTTCTTTTTCTCTATTTTTTTATAGCAAAATCATTGTGTCCCAGACAGTGGAGAGAAAAGCATAAAAATTTTTCAAAGAATTATTGTTTATATTAAACAGACAATCAAATTAATAATGGAGAGTTATTGCACAGAAAAAATAAAAATTGATTTCAATTAAAAAATTTGTGATATCAATTAAAAATTTAATTAAATTAGCACCAGTAAACAAATTATTGGTATCAATTAAATTTTTATACATTACAATATATATTATATATTACAATTAAAAATTTAATTAAATAAATTAAATATTTAATCAAATTTTCTTATATTTTTAATTAAAGGGTTAATTGAAAAAAAATTAAATATTTTTATCTGTGTGTAGTTAGTTCCCAAAATCACATTGTCATTTCACTGGAATTAATTTCGATCTTTAGAGAGCATATAACTGCAAGTATGGTTTTATATATGAAGAAGGATAAAACTTAAACCTATTTAAGAAATGACACAAAATCAAACCATAAAAATAATATTTCTACTTAAATGCATGCGTGTAGTATGCAGCCGTGGCTCATATACAACTGTATGTTATGCAAATATAGCATGCAACAAACATTTAAGAATTTGTTTCCAAAATATGCAAAAATATGCACCATAACTAGTTCCCTATATGGAATATAAAATGTTTGATACATAAAATGACTTCAGAATCGATCATGGAAATGTGGAGAAATAGAAAGAACCATCGAAAATAAAGCTGAAAGTTTTTAAACTTCGTTAGCAAACTCATATATTTCAAAAGTCAAAACTTAAGATTTTAATATTATAAAAATAACCACTGTGCACGACTAGAAAATGCTGAGGGGTTGTTATTTGTTTATGTTGGTTGTCGGCTTTACTTTACCGCATGTCCTACGAACTCAAACCGTAACTACACATAAAGACACAAACACATTTCAAATTCTCAAAAAAAAAAAAAATAAAAAGAAATACTACATAAAAATATTTCCTTATATTCTATTCTCTGCTCATTCTCTTTGCCATTTCTATGATTAGCATGCTGTAACAATTTGGTATAGGAAATACAAAATGTTTTCAAAAACAATTCATATACAAACTTGAGGAAATGATGGCAACAAAAACCGAAAATAAAATAAAAAGAGAGAAAAAGAAAATGAAATAGCAAAAAAAAAAAAAACATTTAAAACGAAAGACACAAGTAGCAGTGGAAAATATCAAATAAAAAACAAACAAAAACAACAGAAAATAAGGAAGTAGGACGGTTACAAATTGTATTTGTAACTTGAGTAAAACCCGTACTATACCAAGGGTGAGAAAAATTCTCTTCTAATGTGTGTGCTTTTTGTTTCTGTTGTAGCTATTACATATATTTTTGGTAAACTTTACGAAGGTTTTTACATTACGTTGTCAATTTCTATATTTTAACATTAGTATGCATTTGTGTCTGTATGTGTAAGAGCGTTTGTGTTTTTCGGTTGGTTTTAAATAAAAAAAAAAGTAGCACATCTAAAGCAAAAGTAAAAGGAAGGAAAAAAATAATTGGGGAAAAAGAAGGTCACAAGAGTCATATATTGACACAGTTAGTAGTCTACTAGACAGCGTGGAAGCAGCAAAAGCACCAGCAGCAGCAAATATTATCACTTTAAGTAGTGCTGCATAACTTACAGGAAGGACTACGTTTCGTTACACTATTTTCTACCCTTTGTGTTAAAATCAAGTGTTTCATTTCTTTACTATTTTATTATATTGCTTTTCATTAAACAAATAAAAGTCTAACCAAAAGCGACAACGATTTCATTAAAATTTTAATTTTATAAAAAAATGAAATAAACCAATGACTTCGTATATGAAACAAAAACAAAACGAAATATAAATTGAATTAATGTGAGTTTTAAAATAAAAATTTATCTCTAGAATATAACCAGCTACAATTAATGTGACTGAGAATATTTAATTGAAATATCTAATGATTAAAATATTAAATCGATGTTTTATAATGATGTAAGTGTTATAATTTCCCAAAGTTTAAGACGTCGCAAAATTTCATTTGGTTGGCTTTACTGAAGTTTTATTCCCAAATGAAAAACAGAAAATTAAAGAGAATAACTAAACGTGTTAATATTTGAGTTTATCTTAAACTTTTTTAAAATATTCAAATATAGTTGAATTTCTTAATATTTACACTATTATTAACTAAATGAGATATATTGTTAACTGTGGTAATAAGGTAAATGTGCTTAAATCGAGATAAACTGATTGAATATCTTTAATATCTCCATTGTATTTTTCATATTCATAAGAAGCACTGAGAATTTTTTTATTTATATTGAACTATTTTTAACAAAGTTCTGTCATAATGACTTTCTGGTTTTCTTTTTCTAAATAACTCTCTCATATGGAATAACGGCTTAACTTAACTTAAAACATATAAAAGTTCTAATTAATTGATATTCACTTTTTCTTGTGATATTTTTACTATTCATTACAAAATTTTTAATTTAATTTTGGGAAGGCATTCTTTTAACATTCCTTAATTTGTTTTTTATGTAAAAAAGAAAAATCTTTCGACATCGTGGACCAGAGACTTCGTTTATGTGGTTAGCCGGTAAAGTATTAATAATAAAACAGATTTAAAAATCTTAATTATTTAACTTATGTTTTTTATTGTTTTAAAATAATTAAACAATATTAAAATATTTATCAATGGAGAAAGTTAAATGAGTAGGTCGCCTTATTGATATCAAAGTATTCACTTTATAATTTGATATCTTCACTCTTTTTAGGTTTATTCAACCTTAAATATTTTTATCGTTTGATCGACATTGTGGCGTTTAGAAATCTATTGTAAATTCGTTATAGTCATAATTAGAGCACAGTTGGTCTAAAGGTTCAAAACGGAATGATGTATACAGTAAAAATTGTCCACCTTATTTATAAACGCACTCAGAAGAGATATTGGTTGCCGAAAATATCAGTTGCATTGTCTATATTTCAGCTAACGCTATTAATATTCTATGAAATCACAAAACAATTGTAATAAACATACGATTGTGGCAGTTCTTTAATTGATTAGATCAACTGAAAATATGCTTTTGCTGCGACTAAGACTATATAAAGAACACAACATGCATATATGAAGAGCATAATATGCAATTAATTGGATTTTAGTACCAATTATTTGTTTTTGCAACCAAAAAGTTGTATTTCTAAATTTATCTGCCATTAAAATAACGACATTTTATCGGTTGTTGCAACTAACTATTGGTTAGTTTTATTATCATAATTTATAGCAAATAGTTAAATTTAAATGGTAAGGTATGGATGATACTCCTAACTAATTATTCAGTTTGTAAAAGAATTTATAGTAAAATAAGTTTTTATTCAATATTTGTGGCTGAGTTGTCTAATGCGATGTTTCTTTCACAAACATAGAAGTCTATGTTCAATACTAATAATGGACAAAAATTACTTTTGAAATTTGAATAAGTAAAGCTACGTTTACATTTATTAAATATTTGTCCAAAAAATGTTAACTCTAGTTTTTCTAAAGGATAGTGTCATGTTTTTATATTACAAAGTAAAATAATTTATTCTACAAAAAAGTATTTTTATTCAGTTTTTAAAAAATGCAAACCCATAATTAAAAAAAAATATTGCAGTTAAAGGAAATGAATTATTATTTTCTTTCTTGGTCACGTTTTTTTTTTCGACAAATCTTTGCTCTTTTAAGTTGTTAAAATATTCACCCTTATTCTATTTGGCAGCGTCAAAGTAACACAATATGATACTCCTAACTAATTATTCAGTTTGTAAAAGAATTTATAGTAAAATAAGTTTTTATTCAATATTTGTGGCTGAGTTGTCTAATGCGATGTTTCTTTCACAAACATAGAAGTCTATGTTCAATACTAATAATGGACAAAAATTACTTTTGAAATTTGAATAAGTAAAGCTACGTTTACATTTATTAAATATTTGTCCAAAAAATGTTAACTCTAGTTTTTCTAAAGGATAGTGTCATGTTTTTATATTACAAAGTAAAATAATTTATTCTACAAAAAAGTATTTTTATTCAGTTTTTAAAAAATGCAAACCCATAATTAAAAAAAAATATTGCAGTTAAAGGAAATGAATTATTATTTTCTTTCTTGGTCACGTTTTTTTTTCGACAAATCTTTGCTCTTTTAAGTTGTTAAAATATTCACCCTTATTCTATTTGGCAGCGTCAAAGTAACACAAAACCGTTTTGTATTACTTGTGTTAAATCGGTATATTCAATGTCAACATTGAAAGTAATCGACTACTGTCAATATATTTTTTGTATTCTATGAAAAATGTGACTGTGAAGTTGACTCTGATATTGTCGTCGGTGATTTTAGTGTTGACAAAAATTTGTATTTTGTTATTTTTTACTTTTTGTTAATATACATACATACATATAAATAAAATGGAAAAAGATAAATTATCTTGCCCTACAAATCCGTTTTTTCAATAAAACTTAATTTGGCTTCGGTTATTTGAAACTGCATCCACTATAGGCAAACTTTTATTTCCAAAACATCTAGAGTTTCATATAACATTTTCGACACAAAAGTTGATCTGACCCCACTATTCAAATGTGGACCATTAGGTGCTGTTTCCACAACACAGACAAATGACTTGTGTAGAAATTATGTATGGGAAAACTGAGTTGTTTTTATACAAATTTTCTACTCAAAGCAACTGTTTGTATTATAGAAGCGGCACAATAATCTCAAGGACATATTTCAATTCTTCTTTGTTCAGCCGAAATAAACTTACGAACCTTTAACGAAACCACAAAGTGTGTTACTTGCAATTGTAACACTTTGAATTTGTCACTTACTTATCATCTGGAAATTAAAACATATTCAATTTCTACCTATGTAGTCTTCTTTGCATTGTTAAATTTATTTTCTTCATGATTACAATTAGGAATGAATGAAAAACTTTTTATAGCAATACATATATTTTCCACCAAAAATTTTAATAAAAATTTTAAACAAAATAAATATGCTGTTTCATGTATTAAATATGTACATAACAAATATCAATAAACAGTCAACGTCACCTTAACATGGTTACAGAATATAAAATTAGTGTTGATGCGATGTTGAAGTTGAGTAAAAGTGATTTTGACTCAAAATTGATGACAACATTGACGTTGCCAAGTAGAATAAGGGCGATTAATTCAACATGTGTTCCAGGATAAAAATGTTCGTATATAATTCCGATTTGCTTACATTTCAAATTCCTTATTGTTAAAAATTTTTGGTAGTAATTAAAAATACAGTGGTTGTAATGAACACGTTGTTATTACACTTGACCTAAATAGAATCAAGATATTCCAAACTTTCTGCAAGAGGAGGACTGTGGGGCCATTGATAAGCTAGCAACAGTCGGGCAAGGGGGGTTCTGTCCTCTCTTTACAAAAAGCAATATTGACAGAGTATCTTATTATAGACTCCCTTTTTTGTTATTGATGACAAAAAAAAAAAACTATGATTTACTTACAGGACCATATGACCATATAATTAAAGATACGCCCGCATATGGTCATTGTGTGAAAAAAAACGGATTTTCAAAAAAAGTGATATTCAACACACTAAATATTTAAAAAATTATATTCATGTGACGTCATAGTGTAAGCTATTGTACATTATTCTTTAATATTATTCAAAAATTGTTGATGTTTTTCTTTTTAATAGAAATAAAAAATATCCCTTGAAAAAGTGAACATACAATTCACGAAACGTCGGGAAAAATATGGAATAAAATATTTTACTTTTATTTACATAAAATACGGTAGGCCAATAGCTAAATTTATAAATAAAAAATAACAAAACGGATTTAAAACATATTGTTAAAGTTACCAAAAGCATGATTCTTTCAGATGTTATCAAAGAACCAGTCTCAATACCCTCCCTGTTGCTATGCGCTAATGATGTTAAGTTTATTTAGAGCCCCACTTAACCAAATCTACCACCCCACTTTAACTCATATGGAAAAACACACTATAAAAAAACTTTTATCCAGACATATTTACTTTAGTATTCAAATTCAATTTATTTCATATTCCTCAAGGTTTTTTTTTTTGTTTTTTCTTTTTTTCAGGTTTAAAGTAGATATAAAAATAATTTCTATTATAATATAATAAATATAAGGATCATCTTAATTTTCTAAATGGAAGATGATAACGAACATTGTGCATATGTAACTGCAAAAAAAAACTAAATTAAAAAAAATATTTAGCAACGCTAGCAAAATTAATTAGTGATACGGACCTGGCTATGTTTACAAAAGTTAAAACGACTTATGTACATCATTATATACTGAAGTTCTCAATGGGCATTTATGAAAGAAATATATAGGTAGATAGGTTTAAATATGAAAAATGAACTTTCAGATCAATGAAGCAAAAATCAATGAAATGAAAGACAACCATAAAAAAATTGGCAAATTATGTACAATACTACTAATTTGTATATGATTGCTTAGGTATATACATATGTACATATATAATTATTAAAAAATAAACAAGAACTATAATATATAATTGCTTATGTACATATGTAGGAATTCATTGATTATTTCCTTCAAACATTTATGTACTCTTTTATATTTATATGATTGTTGCACTCACCATATATCAGTTCGATGACGTGAAGGCCTCCAAGAGATCGCCGACTATTGATGACGTGCTGAAATTCTTAGATCGATTAAATTATTAGTATTAATGCATATTCTTTTTGATTACTCTGAACCCAAGAGATTTTGATTTCTTTAAATTAATTTTGTTTTTACGTAGCTACGAGTATATAATATAATGAAAATAAAGAGCGCTAGGATACTCTTAAAATTAATGTCTTTCGAAACTTTACTAACTTTACATAGTGATGAATAACAGATGAAGCATATAAAAGGATCAATATTACATAAAAGTATGTATTTAGTAGTATTAATTTAAATTCTATTTCTTTTTTGAAAGGTGAACATTAGTTTGCTTAAAATTTTGTCATTGCAACCGGAGTTGTTTCAAAGAAACCAAAAAAAAAAAAAAAAACAATCCTAAGACTTATACCAAATAAACTTTTGAAAAATTTACTAACTTATTGTTTTTTCTTAGTGCTTATCCACGAGAACAAAATCAAAAGCTATTTGGGTTTTTAGTTAAATTTATACTTAGTAATAATGGTTTATTATGCCGGTTACTTTTCCTGTTGTCGTCAGCTGCGTGTCAGGTCGCATGTATGAAGGGGAGAGCACTGTGGCACCAGTGCCTCACCACAACCCTGTGCCCAAAGTTGATTTCTTATTAAATATTTATTTCGCAGGAAAATAAAGCCTTGGTGGACGTCTGATTATTTTAATGTTACTTGTACAAATCACCTTTTCTTTAATATCTTAGAGACAACTATTTAATGCTTTGTAAGTAGAGCTGTTTGGGTTTTATTGCTCCGTTAAATTTGGTGACAATTAAATAATTTTCGCTTCTAATTTAATGTTCAGAATAAAATCAAAATTCTCCAATAACTGTGCTTGGATAAATAATGCTTTTAACAATTTTCCACTGCTCCGTAGTAACTGAAATATATTAGTTACAGCAAAAGGGTGGCTTTAACTTTCCTGGTATACGGTGTTAAACAATATGGCTGAAACAACGGATGCAAGTCTTTTATGAAATCTTAAAGACACGTGATTTATAAGCTGACGTGGTACTTTTATTAAATTTCTACTTGGCAAAGTTAACATTTTTGCAATCAAACATCACATATATGTGAAAAATTTAGGTTCTCATAGATGTCACTAAATCACAAACCAGCATACAGTGACTAGCAAAAGTGAGCAACATTTTCTTATTGCTATTTGCTTACAGATATTTATAACGCTATGCTTTTTCTATCTAAACATTAACAACTATAAACCGTTCACTACATGGTCACAACGAAACTGTTTTCTACATGCGATTATTAAATTTATTGTGGCCTTAATGTACGAATTTTGTAAGATTTTATTGTGAACGTTAACTAAATTAACCTTTTATTAATAAAAGGATTAGTATGTATGTCTCTTATATAATAATATTATTATAATCAAATTATAGTCGAAAATTACCCTGACAACTAACACTTTTCAATGTTATGTTTTTATATCTAATGCGTCACCGAATTCATAAAGACTTGGTGAAGTTGAAGAACTCAGTAATACCAGTTTTCCCAACCAAACTATAACCTGCACCAGTTAATTTAATAATTGCTTATGTGTTTTAAATTATATATTCAAAGAGCTTTAAATACATATTATTTCAATAGTCTTACTACGTTATTTATATCAAGTTTCCTTTTTTTCATTTCAGAACCCTAAAAAAGCAACGAACTCAAAACTACCACTAACCATTAACTCCAATTAAACAACTAACACTTCTTCATCAACAATAAAAAAAAAAAACAACAACTCACAAATACTAAAACAAAAACTTAGCAAAAATGGCAGCATTTATAGCGAAACAAATGGTTGGCAACCAATTAAGCGCCGTTAAAGGTAAGTTTCCGATATTTTCAATTTTCTCATTTACTTGTGAAAATATAAGAAAAAAAAAATAAAGAAAAAACAGAAACAATATTGTACAAAGGCATTTCTAGAGAATGCTTAATTAAAAACTTGAAATAGAAAACAAATTATTTTCTAACAACATTTTAACATAACTGTTTCTGTTGTTGATGAAATCATTTAATATATTTTTGGAAAATACGAGTATAACAATATTGACGGATAGATAATAAATAATATTTTTGGTAACTTTTACAAAATATCGACGTACAAAAATATATACTACACACCTTCAGTGCTGTATGGCCGCAAGAGAATTGTGTTTGTTTATGTTTTTACACACAAGCATATACATATATGTATGTTTATTGTTGATATCATGGGTTTTCTCCTGGGTCTGTGTGTTTTTTGTTTCATTCATGTGTGTGGTTCAACTTTTAATTATCTCATAATCTCGTGTAATACGCGTGTTTTGTTAGGAAGTAATAAAACGTTTAACATAACCATTTCTCGATGGGTGGATTTTGTGTTTTAGTTTTACTATCATGTGTTATAGAACAAATAAATGGATGTACAGTACAACCTCGCTAAACCGGACCTTGCTATCCTGATTAGTGGATCGTCCGGACTACAGTTAAAATAAATGACCAAAAATATTAATTTTAAGAAAATAAGAATTTATTCGTTTCTAAAATTTTTTCTGTGAAATTCAAAATTACTCAATTGTTGTTTTGATTATTTGATATTTTTTTTTTGAAATTAAAGACAATTTTATAGACTCCATAATCTGTGCCAAAAATTTTAAAGTCTGGTTTAGCGGGTGTCAGGATAAGGGAGGTTGTACTGTACATACAAACATTGTCTTTTTTTTTTTTTCTTGTACAATATTAATCTGTTTTGGGAAAGTTCAATTTATATATTCAGATAAGGTAGAAATAATGTGACCAGTTATTTGTAGAATCAATGCTAAACATAATTTGATAATATTTTAATTAATTTCTTTTTATAAAAAACAATAACAATTTTATACACAATTCCCACTGAAGTTGCCCCATTTTAAGTTGTGCGACCAATCGAAATTCCGTAACCAAAAAAAAGAAGAAAAAAAAGAATTAGATGTGTTACATATTACATTTTTCTTAAATTAAAATATTGAAAAAGTGTTTTGAACTATCCCGAAAATTTTGAAATTATGGTTAATAGAATAAAAGGTATAAACGAAAATCAAGAATAATTTCTTCGAGGTTTTTCTATAATTGAGATTTTTAAAATATGTTTTTTTTTCTTATGAAATCATTTCAATTGCAAAATTATTTCCCAGAGTAAATACTGAGTGAATAAAATGATTTCCTCCTTTATTCTGTCCATTATGTGCAGTGCAGGCTTTCTGAAACATTTCTGCCTCGAAAAGTTTTTTCGCCTGTTTAGTTTTGCCGGCGTCACCAGGTTCTTAAATGAATTTTCCTCAGACTGTCTTAGAAATATGCTAAACTAGAGAGCAAATTAAAACTGGGCGAAAATCTTTAGTCGTCGAATCCTCTATTTAATAAAGCTAGAAGAAAAACTCATTATGCAGTATCCACTTTTGACTCTCACTCTGCAAAAGCCAATACATATTTATTTTAAAGAAAATTTAAATCTGTTTCAAAAGAAAAAAATTCAATATTTGATAAGAGAAATCCAAAATGGTTTCTTATTCTTTCGGGAAAAAAATATACAAAATATAAATATGTTGATCCTTAAAATTGTGGATAGATCTTCACAAATTTCTTAAGAACTTTCCACTAACCCGAAAATCGTATAACATCTAATATTTGTTTAAAATTTAAAAACAAAAGTAATTAATTTAAACTTTTAATTTTTACGAAATGATAATCTTCTCATATAAATACTTGGTCACATTTATTTATCTTTAATAAAGCAGATTTGTTAATTATTTTGTTTCTTTTTTGTTTGTTAGTTACTGCTTAAATTTAAGTAGTTTAAGCCCTGATAAACCATAAAATATTACAATTTGGAGCATACACTCTCACCCATATACAGATATATAGACATACATATACATCCACCCACATGCATGTCTGCTTCTTTATGATTGCCCATTAAGTGCATCATTAAATGGGATTTTTTGTATTAAAGTAGCGCATTGTATGACGCAACCACAATGCATTAGTTAACTAAACAACTTTATTCAATTCTAGCAAAAAAAAAAATATATATGTTAGAAATTTTTTGTTATCCAGTTAAAAGTTTGTTATCCAATGTTTAACGTTGAGGTAGTTAATAAATGAAAATTGTTTACACTAATTGTTGATTTCATTATAATTTTAGAGTTTCACTTAAAATATTTTATTATTTTTTTTTGCCTTAATATTATGAGTAGTTATAAGGACAAGTACTGATTGGTTATGAAAATGAGAAATGCGAGGCATGCTGAAGTAATCACCTACACTATGTATTTCTTTCGGAATTGCAGGAACCAAGATATCATCAAGAATTTTAGTCGTTCAAAATATTTTACACATTTAAGCAAATGAACACCATGATGCCCTTCATATTCCCGAACACAATATTCAAGTCCCATTATCAATAGAATAGCTTTGCGTAATATAACTGATTTACTGATAACAAAAAGAAAAATAAAAAAACATTTTGTGAACTGAAAATTTCAAAGTCATGCAGCAGGAACTGATTAGCCATGGTGATATTCACATTAAAAAAGGCACGAAATATCATGGCAATTAACATCATATACATATACATATGTATGGATATCTGAATATTATTGGAATTTCAAGTAAAAAGTACTGATACTACTGACCAGTTTTTTAAACCAAAAAGAAATTTTATTTATGTGAATCCTGCTTTCAAGTAAACTAAAAAAAAAACAGATTGATTTTTGTGCATGATGAATTAGTTTTTAGTTTTCTTGTTTGAAAGAATATGAAAATTGCAGTACAATCATGCCTTTGCGCTACCCAATTATATCAAGTTTGTAAAGCCACAAAAAATCAAATTGTGAACGTTACTAAAGGGTGTTTCTTATAGAGTGATACAATTTTAAATCATAATAAAACAAGGAAATATATTTTTAATAACAATTAAACGAGCATTATTGGAAAGAAAATTGTATGAAATTTGTGTTTAAATATGATTTCTACGTGGCCGCCACGGCTGGCGCGTAGAAGGTGCAATCTGGAACAGCAATTTTCAACAAGTTTTCGCAGCAGTTGCGGCCGTATTTCACCGATAACTCTTCGCATGTTGATTTCCAGGTGTCCATTTTTTTTTTTTGGTTTATCCGCGTAGACAAGTGACTTAACATAACCCCAAAGAAAACAATCTAATGGGGCTGAATCACACGATCTTGGTGTTCTTCGAATTAGCCGCTCTGAAGGACAATTATGTACGCCATAAAATGCAAGAAGTACACGATGATTTTGATAAATAGAACAATTATTTTGAATAAAAATTTCAACAATTTGCACGCGTTGCTCTGGTGTAAGTCGATTCATAATGAAATTTCAAATAAAGCAGTGAAGCCAACTCAAAGTTGTGACACTCTAAAAAAACTATAAACTTCTGTCTCTCATGTAATAATTGATATCTGAGATATATCTTAAATTTCTTTTTCTGTATCCTTGGAAGCGCATATAGATTGCGTTAGTAGAAATCATGAAATTTTTTATTAGATATTTTTTCTATTTTTATACTTGCGTTGTCTCTATAACATCTGTTTAAATGACTATTTCTTTTTTGTTTGCCGTCTTCACCTAAATCTTTACATTGAATTAAAAATGTGCCTGCATTAAATTACAAAAGTGTGTTGACATATTAGATAGTTAATTATTGATTGTCTTTCCTCTTCACACTGATACCGTAATATACAAATCTTTCGTTTTTAGTTATTTACACTGTATGTGTGTTAAGGCCCTTAAGCAGATATTTTAGAGTGAGTTGTATCTTGTAGTATTGTAAAACAAAACTGCCAGAGGGGATTTTCTTAGAAAATTTTCAATGTTGTAAACATTAAGGTTTTTCGCTTTTTGTTAAAATATTAGTATGTACATTTATAGTGTGTCGATGTGTTAATTATATTTAACAGCCCTAGTTACGAATAAAATAACATATAAGCATATACATACATTAATACATATAAATGTACGTACCTACATATATATCTAGCCAATCATTTATCCATTTATCTAAATAATTGTATTTTACAACTGACTGTGTTCGTTTGTCATTGGACCGCACTTACTGAGCTTTCATGACAAGGTCATTGAAGCACTTAATTTTATTGGGGTCTTTTCTTGATATTTATCAATTACTCTTGAAAACAATGTCATATAACACCAAGGCTTCTATAGTTACCAATATTATCTCTCTCTCTCTCTCTCTCTCTATCTCTATTTTCTTGGCTTTATGGTCCTTCGTTTATATTATTAGTTTAAGTGTATATCGTTGGTTTCATTTATAAATGCCCTAACTCATAACATTGTAAGTTTAAATGAGAATGCAAAAAACACTAGAGAAATTGAAATTATCAAAATGTAACTATTATTAAACAATTGCATGTAAAACCATTATTTCTAATACAATTGCATTAAATTTTTGTAAAGAATTGTTTTTGACTGAAATCTACGGAAATCAGTAAAAAAATGGCTTCGAAAAATATGTGAGTAAGACCCTTTTTGCCAACGACCCACGATATATATGTACGTACATATACAAACATGCAAACAAATTTACCATTTTCTGATATTCAGTTTATTTTAGTAAAACTGCGTTTCCTTAGACAAGATAAATATCATTATTTGGTAAACAAAAATATGCTTTACACGTTATAAGAATTTTTTTGGTGTGGCTGATTTTATTTAATTTAATTGTGTTTTAGTATTTTTACTGCGCTTAATGGTATTCGCTTTATACTAGATATATGCGTGGAGAAAAACTATTACTTTAGTTTTTCTCCACATCGTTAATAAACAATCCATAGAACGAACAAAAATATAAATACATATATTCAATGCCAAAATAATTAAATCAATCATGAAAATAGATAAGTTCAAAAAAGCTCCCGGCTTAATATGAGGGGTAGGCAGTCCAATATCATCATCATGAGAAAAAAATATGAATTTAACCGTTAATCGATCCTTGGAACAAAAATGTTCCATACGAATTTTGTTTTACTCTTTGTTTTTTTGTTAATGAAGTTTTTATTTCAATATTCAACGACTTTGTTACTGTATGATGACCAATTGCGTTTTTGCATTATTAAGACAAATTTATTGCAAAGTTTTGTTGTGATTTAAAAACTTCATAATTCGATCCTATGGTACAAAAATGTTCTATACGAAATCACATATGAGACGCCCGCTCTCTGTGGCAGAGAGCTTGTCGTTGCTACTACCGTTATATTGGTAATTACTTTATTTCAATTTCAGTCATACATAAAGCTTAACACACAAGCGTTTTGTTTTTGTAAAATCATTGTACGATATAAAAAATGTGTAAAAAATAACTGTTGTGAATTGACTCAGACTCAGGATATTTAGTTTACGCAAAGTTCTGTTGATTCAACACGTGTTCGCTAAGCAATCAAGTATTTTTAGTTTTTACTGCATTTTATAATAAAGAAAGATATCATTATAATATTTTTTGTTAATACTTAAACATAAAATGAAGAAAAAGAAAATGAAATAGCTTGTCTTGAAATTTACATATGGAACAAAAATGTTTCAAAGGGTAGAATTCCTAATTTTTTTTAAGGGGCAATCTACGGTTAAATTGAGGACAGCTGTTTTCCATTTTTAAGTATTCAAATTTTTATGAACGATTTTGAAGTAAGTCATTTCCTAAATCATTTGTTTACAGCTAAAATAAAATAATTTTAAGCGTATGACAAAATGTCTTTAAATTTATTAAAAACCATTCTTACTTAATCAAATTAATTTTTTTTTTAAATGACATTATGAAAATTTTATTTTGTTTTTATTTTAAAAGAACTTTATTTAATTAAAAAAATTATATACATACATATCGATGGTCACAAGTAGAAAGGTCCTAACTCGTATTTATTACGAAATTGAGTTTTTCAGTGAATCGAATACATTTAACTCAAATACACCTTGTCACAAAAATGTATTGCAATAGTGTAAAAAATAACGATTTTACAAGCACTTGTACTTTCTACTTGTGACCATCGATATGTACATATTAATAAAATTATAATTCAATATAGAATTACACTAAACTATTTTTAAGGAAATTTGTTTACTAAAATTTAGTACATGTTTTTTTTTTTTGAGTGTACGAGATTTTTTTTTTTTGTGTGGCGGTGATCATTGTTGGTTAAACTTTTCGTGATATTATTGGTTCTGATTTCCTTAATGAGGGATATGGCCTAAATTATCCCCTAAACTAAGCGGTCACTATGGCATATTTCATTAAAACTTGAGAACAGTTTATTCGATTTCGACAAATAAGAGAAAAATAATAAATAAGAATTTTTATTATCAATTAAGCGATTTCTTCTATTAATCAGCGAGCTCTTATCCGAATTCGACTGTACTAAATATTTTCATTGAATCGTCTTCTTTATTTAATTCTTCGATTTTTTTTTTTTTTTATATTTAAATTTAATGTTTTACCATGTACTCGTATATGAAATATAATATCTTTTCACATGTGTTTTGATCTGGTTTTTTCTCTTCCCATTTTCAAAGATATAAATATATAAATTAACATATTTGACAAGATATATAAAAAGATATTGTTCTATTGAATTAAACAAAATATATAAATAAATTACACAAACGATATGAAAACAGCATCACCAAGCTTTAGACTATCTAGATGTACTGGAGGATTGTTAAAGTAAAAAGTTTTGTGATTCATTAATATCCTTTAAAAATATTTCATAGGGAATATTTTAGCTTGTGTGATACGTAATCTAGGATAAGATAAAAGAGAAATCATTTTTATTACAGAGTACAATTCAATATATGCATAACACAGACTAAGTCACACATTTGCTATAAAATTTGGAAATCCATCTTGAAAATCTTCTAAAATAGTTGCAAAATTCTTAACAAATGTTCAGAAAAAAACGCACACATTCTACTCTACTAAAGAATATATTTGGGTAAATTATTTACAAAAAAAGAGAACATTTTATGGTATTGAAAAGAAGTCGTAAAATATTTATTGTGATATAAAATAGGAGTAGGATACACGCAGAGAACGTAAAGTCTTAAAAATCCCAAATAAAAATTTTATCCTTATTTGCTGCGTTTAGGTTTCATAATGTTTCATAAGTAAACTGTTTTTTTTTTTGTTGGATCTAATTAATTAGAAACATTTGAATTATATCTGTAACGATGTTTATCATTTATTTAAAAATAACTTTACAGCACTAAATGCGTATATCTGCTGTATATTATTTTTATATAAATCTTGTGCATTTAATTTAAGAGGCTAGACCATTTCTTTGTTATGGACTTTATGGACATTTTATACAAACGACTTTAACAAAATTTATACCAAACGCAAGATATTTATGCCCATAAGCTTATAACAGTTCTATCATTTTAAAGTTCTAAGCGTTTAAAATAGATTTTAAAAAATATAGAAATTGAATATGCATTTGTTTTCCAAATAAAGTAACGACAAAAAATAAATTTTTTGCTTTGGTGTGGGAGAATTGTAGAAACGGTACAGCTTCAAAAGAGAAAGGAGCTCAATAATTTGATTTTTTATGATGTTTGGATAATGTCTTTACAAACATTAAAAAAAAAAATTATTTGCAGCTAGTGTACGAAAAATTGTGCTGTCCTTGGCTTCACTTGTTTTATTTAAAATCGTAAATATTTTTTTATATTATTACTAATAAACATAATTATTATTCGAACATGTATTGAAGTACATATGAAAACTAATTTTAATGAAAATTCAAATTACTAAGAGTTATTTTTTATGTTGAAAATTATTATGATTATATCCAATCAGTTTAGCAGAACGTTTCAGTGCCGATTTCAAGGCCGCTATAACCTCTCATCAGCGTTCAATTGTCCATCTTTACAATATTCGTAAAGTGGATACTAATTGGGAAGAATATCAACTATTTAACGAAGTTTTCAACAAAAATAGAATACGAGAATTAATTTAATTCATTTTTATTATATTTTTACACATTGAAAACAACTTTGGTTAGTACGATATACCCCATGGAAAATTTTTAATAATCAACACAAACTCGTAGTCCATTATCTTCAAAGTATTCTACTTTGTAATTTAACTTTTCTAAATTTTCATTAATTCAATAAAACTGAACTTGAGCCTGATAAAATTACTTTTCATATAAAATCGTATATGTAAATTTTTTTTTTGTATTTATGCTTTAAACTAAGCCTCATCGTTACACGAAATTGCAATAGAAAAAAAAAGAAATTTATGTTCTTCTATTAAGTAAGAATATTTTAGTGAAACTCATTGTCTAAAGTATCCTTAAATCATTTTTATTCGCTCAAGTATCCGTTTTATCTCTAAAATATATGCATACTGATAAAGGAAATTCCATTTTCATGTTTTTCCTATTTCCTTTCTTTATGCAAATATTTCTTTTTCCAAAGCGTTGTAAGATTTTCTTTCTATTGATTTTGGTTTCTGCATTAATTATGTCAAGTATACATTTAATTTAAATAATTGAATCTGGTCGAGTGTGAAAAATTCACTTGTTTTATTTTTTTTTTTAATTCAAATCATTATATTGATATGGGTGTATGAGAAGAATGATATTTCCGATTGCAATATAAATTGAAAAAGAAAAGAATGTTATGTTTATTTAATAAAGTATTTAAATCATGTAAATATTATTAGCTTTCTCTAGTGGTTGGAAGGGGTATTCATTATTGCTAAGGAACAAAAAATACGTATTTAAGTTAAATTTTCGTTTTTTTTAATCATATTGCAGTTACATTAGAAATAAATCTAGTAGTTTTGAATTGTAAAATTTCTAAAATTTTCCTAATAGCCTACTTTAAAAAATTCAAAATAGCTCAACCAGACATCTTTAAATTAGTCCATAGAGGAAAAAGGATTGCCAACCGATTTGGAATACTGCCACCCAATTTTTTTTAATATTTTTTTTTTCTAGAATAAAACATTTAATTAACAAAGCAACTCCTACAAAATATCCCTAATATATTTCAATAATTTTCAATATAAATCAGGAGTATTATGTGCCTTGTCCACTTTTTATTATATCTTTTATTAACCCAATATATGGTGCCATAATCGCACAAATAGCTTAAGTGACATAAACAAACCATCTAAAGTAAAATTGATTTTATTACAAATTTGTGACAGTTCCGTGCGTGATCATGAAATTTGATGATATGATGCAAATGTTCGCAATTATTTCATTTATTAAAAAAAGAAATAAAATTGAAAACCATGTCGCTTAAGTTATTTTTGCATTTAACGATAAGTTAAGCGATCTCTCTGCCTTTTTTGTGCAGCCTCGGAAGCTCCTTAAAACTGCACATCTCGAAATTTTGTTACTGTTTCCAGAAACATAATAATAATTTGCTAGGAAGTTGCTCACAATTGCCATCAATACATTAAAGAAGCGCACCAAGGATGATGGTACCGCGCAAAAAAAAGGACAAACGTGAGAAAGTTGTTCGTAAATTAAAAGGTCAATGCCTTAAGAAGGGTGCGGCCAAGAAATAAATGTTCTTTTTTTGCTAACAGCTAATTAGTGTGTTTTAAGAGAATATAATAATATCTTAAAAAAAAAAATAGTTTGATAAAAACAACCAAAACCACCATAAAAAATAAAAATATTGGTTTCTTTTATTTCTTTTGCACAAGTTTGGTTTGGTTTTTCTACAGATATTATTGCATAACAAAACGTCATTGAAAATATTAATGAAATAAAATTTGTCTTAATTTCTCTTAGAATCATCCATTTTTCTTTATTTTCTTTTTCATTATAAATTATTAAGATTTATTGTAAATTATTTTTTGAGAGCTTCTTATTTATTTAAGTAAAAATATTGCCCTAAAGAAAAACTTTTCACCAAGATACATTGGGCACAAATGTGCAATTAATCATTCTTATAAATATTATAAGCAAACAAAAATGAAATTATAGAAGCGTAACACAATTATTTCGGTATAATTACCCCAGTGAATAACTCTTTTTTGAAAATTTACAAAACTAAAAATACACTTGTTTTCTTTATTATAAATTCCATGTAAATATAATTTTATATCATTCCAAAAAAATAACAATAATATATTAGAAGTTGGTGCAAGCCATAACATAATTTATTTCCTTTGCACCCCTTTTCCTCTAATTCACTAAATTACTTATATTGGATCGTTAAACAGTAATTATACATATTCTTTACATATATTTTTAGATGGTAAAATATAATATTCGTGGTCTGCTAAGTATTTTTTTAACTTAATTGAAGTTTTTGAGAGGATTATGGATTCAATGGCAATATCCTTCGTTATGTTGTAGATTAGTACTTCTGTTGTAATATGAAGCGTAAGTTTAACTTCATATTTACACTTTAATTTAAATGTCAGCAAAATACAAACAAATAATTTATAATTAATAAAATTTCTAAATTGTAAGAGTTTGTATGAACATTGGAAAATAAAATCAGAGTAGCTGAACGTATCAGGCCGCTACACCTCCCAGAAAGAATGTCAACTGTTTAAAAAATTTTTCTGTAGAAATAGAATTTAAGAATTTTTGCAAGTTGAAGCAAATTTTTTTAGTCTGAAATTCCTCCAAATCTGACTGGACATTACTAATATTTGTACATACACCCATAACGATCTATTTGCAAAGTGTTCTACAATGCGACCAGAATGTATTGCTGTTTTTACATTTTATTTGTAAACTGTGCCTGGTTTCGGTCACTAATGTGAGAGTTGCTCGCATCGAAAAGTTTATTATCACTCTGTGAAAAAAAGTATGAGTTAGAAAAAATATAAATTTTCGAGTCATCGGCTGACATGTATAATTTCACATTTTTTTTTCTCGATGTGAGAAGTTTTCACAATTTACAGAAGTGCTGCATTTGTACTCGTCATTGAAAATTTTATTATATATTTAAAAAAAAAAAAAGGTTATTTACTTTAAAAAGCGCTAGAAAGAGATATTTTCTTATACAGTATTTTTCTTTTTCCTGGAATATGCAATAAATTTCTCATTTTGAATCACGGTTTCAGTAAAAAATAGTTATATAAAGTGTCAATATATATTGCAGTTCTCTCATGTTAAGACATAAATTTGTACGAATATTTTTAAGATTTGTGTATAATATTACTTTCAAATTCGTGCAGAATCTAGTCTGTTATATTCAGGCATAACATAGAAAACAATTTCGATTGAAAGCGGTTTCAGTTCCGATAGTTGAGTCTTTAGAAAACGAAGAACGAACAATATATTTATAAACAAATCACTTTTTAAACACAAAATGGAATTAACAATGCGTTTTTCTATTTACTTCATTTGTAGTAAAAAATAAAAAGCATTTAGACTTTTAAGAGCGTGAGTAGAATAAACTTTGTATGTTAATAAAAAAAAAGCTTAGTGTGCAGCACTCTAGCTGGTAAAAGCAATTTAACCCTAGAAGCTCACATCAAGTTTATTGCTTACAAGTGCTAAACATATATTTATTTGTGAAAATTGTATGATCATCAGCAACTGATTGAAATGTATTTGAAAATTAATTTAAAAACTACATTTATTTTTCATAAAAGAGGAATTAAAATAAACGAATAAAATATTTAAATTTATTTATATTTAAATAAACGCCTAAGAGTTTAAAAAACTTGATCCTTCTAATATTTAAATACCAAATAAATGGAATCTGAACCTTCAATTACCATATTAAAATCATGTTGATTCCGAATAAAAGACTTGCACGCTTATAAAAATAATACGAATTTAAACAGTAAAACAACAGCCAATTTTTAACTACCTATAAAAAATTCGCACGACAGACATAATAACGATCATGTCTTAATATTTCTGAATATAAAGTCAATGATAAGCAAATTCGTTTGAAATACTGTCTTAAATTTGTAACATATTCAATGATTATTTTTCACTTAGTAGTGTGGAAATTCTCGTATTCAACTTTCACAAGACATTTATATAACCGACCTAAAGTGGAATACAGCTCTCATGTATGGGCCGGTGTTTCAAAAGTTATTTTGAAACTACTCGATCGCTAACAAGATGGGGCGAAGAAGCTTATCGGTGACAGTAGGTTGCCAATATTATTGACTCACTGGCGCATCGACGCAATGTAGGGTGTATTTCACAGTTCTATCGCTACTACAAAGGAATGTTTCCTAATGAAGTCAGGGTACTTGCACCCGAAACCAGCCACTTTTCACGTACAACACGCTCTTCATTAAGAGCACATCGCTTTGTGGTCGATATGCCAGTGAACCGCACTACGCATTACAGAGAAACTTCGTACTTTAGCCGAAGTGATCGTATGTGAAATAAACTCCCCGCAAATGTCTTTCCAACCACCTTCAGTGTGTTAAAGTGCAAATAGAATGTCCACAAACTTTAATCTCTTTATCCTTCTTCCCACAACATATTTTCCTAGTTCCGGCACAATTCACTCATCCTCTGAGTGCTGGTCCTAATTAAAAAAAAATAAATAAATATTTGTCTAGTTCTTAGTAAAATTTTCCTGTTAAACACGAAATTTGTATTTCCTAACATCAAGGAAAATTTTAGTGAGTTTTTGTAAAAAACAGCATCGGCGCCATACGACAACCAATTTGAACTCAAATTAAATAAAAATTTTTAAAATTTTAGTTATTTATAATATTTTTCTTATATTTTTGCATCTAGAGATGATAACAATTTAAAAAGTTTTTAAATTTTATTTGAATATTTGTTTGTAATTGTTAACAAATAAAACACATTTATTTAATAGACATTTTATTTTAAAACATTCAAATTACCTTGCTGTGACATTTTTCATTATCAAAGCTATTTTGTCCAATTAAATATCTTAAAGTCATTATATTTGTTTATTTTTGACAAATTTATAAAGACCACTAATGGGTATATATGTCAATATTATTGCAAAGAAAGACATTAAACACTAAAGGATAAAACAATATGGCCGGACATATGTGAACTTTTAAACACACTTCCCATTTGTATATTAGGATGGCAGTTTTTCGATTTAAAAAGGCAGTGATAATTTTATCAAATGACATTATTTTTTTTTTTGCTCCATAGCAAATTACTATTAGATGTTTCATTTTATAACTAAATTATAAGCGATTAGGTTTTTGAATGTTTGAAATTCTAAAAATTTATTAAGCTTTAAATAAATTATTTATGGTATCACGAAAACTTCATTTTAATCTTAAATATTGTAAAGAGTATAAAAATGTATAAAAACTTAATTAATCTTGAATCGAACAAAAGTTTGTTTGGGCTTTTGCGGCAATGGCATGCTTTTGTAGGTGGGTTCAGTAATGGAAACATTTTCATTTCTTTTTCCCTTGTAACTAAAATGTTCATAAATTTCTTAATCTTAAAAAAAAGCAATACCATTAAAATATATAGAAAACTAGTTAAATGAAAGTGAGTGGAAAAATGTGTGAGATAAAAATCACAAAATAAATTTTGTTTCTATATACATATAAACATTTATTGGTAAGCCATAAATAGATTTTTATAACATAACTTTTGCCTTTTCATTATTTGTTGCTGTTGGACATACGAACAGTGCTTAATCAAAATTATTCAAAGAGACGATGTTAAAAAAAATAACCTTATAATCAAATAAAGAAATGATAACATAGTACATAATTTTTATTACAAAAACTATATATTTCCATGAAGGATAATTTCGTATTTATCGGGTGCTTTTGGAACAGATTAATAGCAATGATATCCTGTTGGTCCAGATGTCTCTGCTTAAATCGCAGGGCCTAGAAATTTATATTGCAGCCTGTTTAACATTTTATTTAGTTTTTCAAAAAGTGTAAAGAAATTATAATTATTTACGATTGCATTTAGAGAAAAAAATATTTAATTTTTTTTTCAATTAACCCTTTAATTAAAAATATTAAAAAATTTTATTAAAAATTTAATTTATTTAATTAAATTGGTGATTATAGAAAACCATAACCATCCTCCTGAAAAGTTTTAAAACCTCTTAACTTTTGCAATAAGTTTAGAAAATCCTTGATGCTCTATTTCTAGATTTTAATTTCTCATAGAAACGAGTTACTTAATTATTTATTTATTTATTTATTTATTTATTTATTTATTTATTTATTCGATGTACAATATCAATACAAATGGAAGCCTTATGGCCAATTATATATGTATTGTATAGGAAAAATATCTATGTATCTAGAATATTAAAAATAAGGAAAACTAGCTAACTAGTCGTTACGAAGCGTGGCCCCCCAGCCATATAAACATTGCTAAAAAAAGACAATAAAAAAAATGAGATCAATATGCTCACTATAGCCTGTGGTAAATCAATGTGAACTATTTAGTTTTAAGATAATCATGGATCTTATTTCTATAAGTTAAATAAGAATAAGAAAAAAGTTTGAGATGATTCGGTAGATGATTCCAAACTCGATAGACACGAACTAAGAACGAACGATAAAACACTCAAAGATGACCACGGGGTACAATAATTTGGACATTCCTTGTAGAGCCAGTAAATGAAAATTCATTCACCAGAACTGGTGGTTGTCTGACCTTCATAATCTTATAAAAATGTAATAGAATTCTCAAAGTAAAGTAATTATGAAAATTACAACCCAAAAATATAGGTACCAACTCCGAAACAGTATCGTGATCAGAAACTTTGATATTATATATGTAGCGGACAACTTTCCTGATTATCTTTTCGACCTTATTAATATTGTAATCATGAGTTCCCGAATAAACTTCAAAACCGTAGTTTATCTGGGACATTATAAGAGATATTGCTAAACGTTTCCTTACATGTAGTGGGGTAAAGGCAGCTAATGAGTATAGCCGACGCAAGGTCAGACAGACTTTGTTAGCGAGAGTGTTGATGTGAGAATCAAAATTTAGAAACGAATCCAAAGTCACGCCGAGACATTTGAGCGAATCAACATATTCAATACGATGTCCATTGATAAGAATACTCGGGTAAGCAGTATTAACATTATTATTAGGTAAACGAAATAGAATAGCTTTAGTTTTAACGGGGTTAATCTCCAAGTAGTTAAGGTCCATCCACGTGGATAATAAATCCAAGTGATTATTAAGTAAAGTTTCCGAGAAGTTAGTCTGTCGCGAACCAGTGGTATATAATAATAAGATGTCATCAGCAAAAACAAAGGGCTTACAGTAACTATTATCCATAATCGATATGCAGTCATTTAAATAAATCAGGAAAAGTATCGGTCCAAGTACAGAACCTTGGGGTACACCAGAAGTTATTAAGCCAATGCTAGAGTTTACTCCATTAATCGAGACAAATTGCGATCTGTCCAGCAGATAGAAATTCAGTTTTTCATTAAGTTTTTTGATGAGGACAGTATGGTTAATGCGATCAAAAGCCTTTGAAACATCAAGCGAAACCATAACATAGTTGCTGTGCACATCCAATTTCTGACGAATGGAATCGGTAAGTGAAAGAAGTAATGCCAGTGATTAAAATATCAGCACGATTAAGACGATGTTGTAACTTGTGATTTTCTAGCTGGAGTTCATAAAGCATTTCCTTATTGGAGCCAACGTTGGAATTAATGAATAGTTTGTAGTGTTCCATTTCACTCATAATCTCTTTCAAGTTCTTAGCCATATCAGCACGAATATCATCAATGGTAGAAACAAACTTGGTTTTAACTTCATCTTGATCCTTTTTAAGATCACTAATGGAAATTTTTAAATCAGCTACGCCTCTTCTCATCTCGGATTTAAAGGTAATATCTGAATTGTCAGGTGGATTATCCATAGATACTTTGCAGGTATAAAATAGGTTGGGGTTTTTGTCAATAATGTTGAACAGAGTAGCAGGGACATTTTCACATTTGGTATGGAGCCAGATACCACAAGATTTGCATAACAGGCAACGAGTCCCAGTGGTGTCAGACTTACAAACACCACATAAGTAAGCCATTATAAGAAAATGTAAGAGATTTGTCGTTCAAAAGAATGTATGTCAGACAGCCACTCAAAAATAGAGGTAATGTAGATGTACATACATATGTATGGTCATATACCATGTATGCTTATATACAAAGTAAATGCAGAGCAGATATGTATATAATAAAAACCGGTAAATAATAACAGTAAGATATGCACTGAATTGATTTTGTTGTTTTTTATTATATTGGAACCATAAGCTCTATTTTTAATTTAATATTAATTTAAAAAATGTTGAAACCATATAATTTTATATTCTTTAGTGATTTCGATGCTGTATTAACACGTTGTATAATTTTTGGCTATAAATGGTTGATAAAAGTAGTAACTTTTTATTATACTCAAGAGGATACACTTTTCACTTCTACCTAGACATAGTGTTGCCAATTTTATCTTAGTTACCATTCCCTTTGCGGTCGTAAGAAAAATTTATACAATTATTTTTTTTATTTTTAAAGTACGGGCAGGTCACACATATCGATCGGACGGGTTTCATTTCCGTATTTTGATTCCGATCCTTTTTGATTCGAAGCAGAGGCTTGCAAAATTTAAAATGCTAATGTGTTTCGTTATATTAGTATTAGTGAGTTGAAAGAGATGTCCAGCAAATATTTATTGCTAGTCTTTTGCTTATATTTCATATTGAAATCATTCATATTAATATTAAGACATTTAACATATATTTTTATATTTTAGAATGCAAAAGAATTCGCATATTACCAAAGCAATTTACAAACATCAAATATTTTTGAGATATATGTGTCCCAGATTAATGTGGGAATCTGCAAAATTGCTTTTAGCACTTTGTGACCACATTTGTTTTCAAGCACTCCCTAGTCACCTCCAGGGCACACATGTATGATAACTTCGTATATATGGTCCAGTCCCCATTCGTAAACACCTTGCTTAAGTATTCGAGCTATCTAATCTCTTTTATTTGTTATTTCGCAACAGCACATGCAGGCTTTGCATTGGTAGTTTGAAGTCCATCCACCCACTAGCACTGGTCGGGCATTAGTCCTTAATCCAATACCTCTCTCAGCTTTTGGTACAAAACACTGCCACTTTGTGTACTCTCGAAAACGTCCTCACTAATAAACGCTGACAGAATTATGCCACAACGGGTATACCAATATCATATCTATCCCCTAGAAAAGAGATAAGCATCTCACAATATCATAACGCAATGTGTGACCAATATAGGATTTACACTCTCTAGCCCCACATAACCGCTTTTCCATAGTTTTCACCCAGTAGGAGCAGGACCAAGGTATCACCAGGATGACAAAACGTATCTCCCAGGAGGATATTTTTAAATAATCGTTTGTTTCTTGGATAAGTATTGTTGTCTTATGGGCCACTGGATCATTGACGAATAAATGAAAGACGTTATAAATGAAGAATTTGTTTTATAATTAATTTTTTGAAGTCATTATAAGAGTCTTAAAAATTTCTTGTATGTACAAAGTATCTAATTAAAATAAGTTTAACTCAACATAAAATCTTTTTTTTTTTTCTTTTTAACTAATAATATGTCTTTTATAACCAAATTTGCTTTTGTGTTTCGTAGTTTAAAAGAGAAAGAAAAAAATATGTACGAAAAAAGTTTCTTAATTATACTTTCTTTTGTTCTGATAAGAAATTAATGAGAAATCAATAAAGTATAGTGTAGCAGCTCATGGATAAATAGTTTTTCATTTGCTCGCCATGAAATGTTTAAATCTTTTATTTATATTTTTTTTTTCGTGACAGAGTTAACGCAGCAATGTTAAAAGTTTAATATAATGTAGTTGCAACAGTGTTTTTTTTTTCATTTTTATTTTATAAAGAAATAATTCTTGGATGATTCTATACTTAACACTTCTTGAAAGTTGTGTTTTTTCGTTTTATTTTTTTAAACTTTGTTGACAAGTAGCGTAATTTTTCATTCCATTAAACTGTCAGTTATAATTTTTTTTTAACATAAAAAAACGCTTTTCTACGTGTCTACTTTAACAAAGAGAAAAAAACATTAACAACAATAAAAACGACAGAAATCAGCTAAAAGTAGAAAAGCTTTAAATGTGTGTGCCAGTAACAAAATTATATTGAAAAAGCAAAAAAAAAAAAATAGAAAAAAAAACACATAAGACTAAAAATCAAGTGGTAGTAAAGTTTTATAGATTTAGCTCTTATGGTTTAAAATACTTTTACAACCAGCTAAAAGCTTTAAATCAGATTTCGTGTTAAGAGCATAGTGTTAAAAATTAATAAAAGAGTTAATGGCAGCTGAGTCTCTAGATTTAAAATTTGTTAAAGTTTGAATATTTTTTTGTTTTAAAACAGCACAATACAACAAGGCTTAGCATGTTTCCCTAAACACATTTTTCTTGAACCTTTAAAATAAAATTAAACTGAGGACTAGTGTATTAACTTTAATGGATTTTTTTTTAAATTAAATTAATTAATACATGATTTCGGGAATATTTGTTTAGTAGAATATTTTATTTAAGGACTTAAAAATCAAATTAAGCCTCAGCATTTAATGAGAAACTGTAAATGAAGATGCGACTGAATTAAAAAAATTTTGATAATTTTTTTCTTTCCTAATGTTTGGACTTGTTAAAAAAATAAGAAATTATCTCTCGTTATTAGTTTATAAATCAATATGAACTCCTTGTAAATTAGGGTTTTTTAATTTCAATATTAAATTGCATTTTAATTTAAAGATGTTCTGGCCAAAACTTTTATTTATTTTGAATTTGAAATTTATAATCTCTTAAATATGTTTCAAAATTTGCTCTGACAAAATTTATGTCAAACTGTTTTAACGTCAATAAAATGGGATTATTTTCTTTTCAATTCTTTTTTACTTTCGCACCCCATGTTAAATTTTGTTGTAGCCAAACCCCCATACATAAAAAGTGAAGTGTTTTGTTTTTTTTTGTAGTTCGTTTTCTTGAGTGCTCAAGTGTATGGAAAATTCATAAGATTTTTTTGTGTCCTATTTTAATTAAATGAAAAGCTTTTATGTAAAGAAAAGTTATTACTAAAGTTAATAGTTAAATGTTCATATTTGAATGATAAATATACATATCGCACATTTAATCATAAACAGTCACAACTTAAAATTCACAAATGTTCAGAGAAGGCGAATACCGTGGATGCTGTACAAGTAAACGGTAACTGCAAAAACATTTTAATGGTGACTTGACACTTGATCTGTATCAAATAAACGGCATTGAAAAAAATTTTCAGATGTGGATGTTGGCAATTTAGTGTGCAATATGTATACATTTTATATAAAGTAGCATTAAAAGAAACAAAAATCTTATAAAAGTCATGTTAAAGTTTACAATGCTCATATTTAAATACAATAATATAAGATCGGACCCTCCATTTGTTTATTAGTGATTACAGTGTTGCTAACATTGTTTTTCTTTTTTCCATTGAAATTTAATATCCTTTTTGCAAGTCCTTACAAATATATAGAAATATATTCTAGTGTCTGTTTATTGAAAAATCTATTAATATCGTTTCAACAAATGTTCAATCATTTGGAAAATACATTCATTGGATTAAAAAAAATATTGTAAAATAGCAGAGAAAAGGAATAAAAGAGCGAGAGAGAGAGATAGAGAGAGTGAGAAAAATGCCAACCAAACTGTTAAAGAAGCTTATCAGTTACAAAACAGCTATAGAGTCAGTCAAGGGGTATTATTCCCGTACGACGACTAACTGTCATTTTATGAAAGTTACTATTTGTGTTTTGTTGTAAGGAAACAAACATCCAAATACCCTTTTTTTCAAAAATTTAACTTATGCAGAGAAGGATGCTTTGTTTTGTAGATATATAAATTGTTTTCTTTGTTTATTTGTTTACTTTTTGTTCTATTTAATATGAAATCTGTGATGTGTATTTGAATAGAAAAAAGCATTTTCAAATGATACTTGAGAGAGAAAAAAATTTACATGAAATTAAAGTCTACAATTTCATTGAAATGAATTATTTTCAAATAATATTATTTCGAAAGATTGTAGTTTAAAGAAATTTATTTAAAAATGTTTAATAAAATGTGGAACAAATGGAAATAAATATTCTGATTCTAATAACATTTTAGGCAGCATATAACTATTTAGGTGTTAATCAGTTTTTATTTACAATTTTTCTTGTAAAACTATTTGCAAAATTTATTTTTTACCAGATCAAAAATATTACCTTGGCATAGTTTTAAATTATTCACAACTATAAAATTACCCACTTTGCGGTCTTTGGATACATAAATGCGAAACTTCACACGTAAATTAAATACATCTCCTAAAATCAAAAAATCAAAGCAAAGAAGTTTGTCTAACGTAGAACAAAAAAAAAATTAGGAGATTGGGCACTGTAGGATATAATTCATAATTCTGACATAAAATTAGTTTTAAGAACTCTTGCATTCGAAATGAGGTATAAATGGGATATGTAGTCAATATCAACAGAACTACCTAACAAGCAGTGAAAGCATTTACACATGAACACTGACGAGGTTTAGTGGCTTCTACCGAAAATAATGTTTGTTTTATTCGTGAAATCTAAAGGGATGTTTAGATATTATATTTTTCCTTTGTTCCTTGAAATATGTTAACGATGTCTAATATTTCTCTGATTAATTAATTTACGAACTTTAGCCTGTATATATATATAAACAAATATTAATTAATACATCTCCTTTGACTGTTTAAAAAAATTATTACCATTTATTTTTTCAAAATTCCACGGGAAGGACCACTTCGTCGTAGTACGCTCTGAATATCGGTGCTGAAAGAGTAGAAACTGACTTAATATTTGTCTCTTTTTATAGGAGTTAAAGAGGTTGAAATCCTTCCCTTGACGTTCTTTATATCACTTTTTTTATAGAATTTGAATATTACCAGCACAGATTTATGACCTCACCAAATTTCTCTCCCAACCGCCCTCTACAAATGTACTTACAGACGATAAACATCGATTATAACTATTTTGTCTTATTTTTTTACTAAAATTTATTAGAAAGTTTCATTGTAGACTAAAAATTGAATTAAAAATTAATTCTCATATTCTATTTCTGTTGAAAACTGGTTAAATAGTTGATATTCTTCTCAATTAGTATCCACTTTACGAAAATTGTAAAGATGGACAATTGAACACTGATGAGAGGTGTAGCGGCCTTGAAATCAGTACTGATACGTTCTGCTAAAAACTGATTGGATATAAATAATAATATTTTCCAACACAAAAAAACTCTTAGTAATTTTGAATTTTCATTAATTCAATAAAACTGAACTTGAGCCTGATAATATTACTTTTCATAAGAAAGTAATATTTTAGTTTTCTTAAAAGTTTTAATCAAATAGCACTACTTGCTTGTAGACGGAAAAAATGCTTTGTTTTGCAAAAGTACATTTGAAATACTGTTGCATTAAATTTTAATGTTTTTGTTTTTTTCTAGTCTGATGGAATCTATGTTTTTTAATGAGAGCAAAATTTTAGCTGTCTTTAAAATTTTTTAAAATGTATGGCTTATTAAAAACCAAATATTAAGCAGCTCTAATCATCTGATCCAAAGAATTTAAATATGTGTTGTGTTATTAAGTAGTACACATTCTTATAAAGCCGTCAGTATTTTATGACCAAATAGTCTCTCGCATTTCATAAGCCAGATACTGTGCAATTTTGTAGGTTTTTCAAAGGATTATAATGCCAAAATAATTAAGAAGTCTGCTTAAGCTTTCATCTTGGCCCTTTAGTAAGAAAAATAAATAAAGCTTTTACTTACAACATAATGGCTTTCTTTAGAAAAAATAAGTTAATTCATTTTACAAATTTGTGAAAACTTGATGTTTTTAGACCATCTAAATTTATTTCCGTTGCCTCCTTGTGGCAGTGAACGATTTGTCTCTTTGATATTTATTTCTATTATGAGCTGTTTTACGGAAATATCTGTCGTTTAATACGAGTAATAATAATAAAAAAATACAAATCTCTTTAACCACAAGTAATGATAACACAATTCTTTATTTATGTATATATAAATAAATTTTGATCCTTTAAAGAAAATAAATGTACATCAGCAAGGATTGTAATTTCAATTACTTGTGTTTATATGCGTTAAGTTTTAAGTTTCTTCATGCTCTTAAATCCCTGAAAACAATTTACTTTTGTTTGATTTTTTGCGTGTAAATGTCATCGCTACTTAAATGCCGCCACTATTTTTCAATTGATTATTGCAATTACTTAAACGACCAATAGCAGTTATAATTCAATTAAAAAAGCATTATACCACTCTGTGTAGTATTAAAGTAACTTCAATATGGTTTATTATTGTTAAATTTATATAATTCTTTCTTCTCATGCATATAAAACATTTTTGTTTAATTTTCGCCTGAAATAAATAATTCAATTAATTCACACAAAAATAAGATTGTGCTAAAGTGAATGTGTGTGTTGCTGTGAAATATTATGCAAATGTGCACGCAAATACTACATGCATTCATATATAATATGCAGCAGTTAAGAAAATTATATTGCAAAATAATTTGCTCGTGTTGAGATGGATATAAAAGAAAGTTTTTAAAAGTTTATCACGATTCACAAAATCAGCAATAATAGTAGACAATTTGGTTTTGTCATCACAGCGTGTAAAATAAAATAAAAGTATGCATTGAGATGACAACAATGTCATCGCCATTACACAAGTGATCGAAAACACCATTTTGCTGAATATGAACATTTTTTATTACATCACAGCAAAGTTCGCTCTAGCGAAAATATATTCCCAAATATGATTTAAAGAATTGAATTGTTGCTTTTTCCCTTAACAATATCTCTACATCTACATAAGTATGCACACGCATCGAGTTTTCTCACTAATTGCTATATATAAGCGGGTGTGGATGAGATCCTCTCCGATGAGTTCAAAGTTAAGTGAACTGCAGCGCAAGGCTTCATTCTTTATTCTACTCAACTTTTTTTTTGCTTAATGAATACCTCTGCAAACTCTAAATACTGTCGGCTATTTTTTTAAGCAGATTTGCGCATTATTTTCCATTCATAACCATTCAAGAACATGGCAATTCTGAATTACGCACTTAACCCTAGAAAGATAATCTGCGTAAAATTTACGCATGCTGTTGAAAACTATTGTTATTTCTCTTTATTTATAATGAATTCGCCGTCGTACTCCTTAGACATCTCAGTCATTGATCATAGCTTTAATGAGACACATGTGTCGCTGGGGCAGGTGTTCCCAATTTTGAAATATAACGGGTATATGACTCAAAATTACGCATGATTATCTTTTTAACAACCGAAAATGCCTGAAGAAATGCCAAAGAAATATGATTCATAAATTTTGTTAAATACTGAAGTTGTTATTTTGTTTTTGTTTTTTTTTTATAATAAATATGTATATATAAACATACCTAAAATTTAGGTATTTTTACTTCACTTATATTGAAAAAAGTAATCAAGATTAGTTTATTTTAAATTGATCAACAAAATGCTTTTATTTAGCTTTTCAAGAAGCATGCGTAAATTTTAACATATGTTAGAATATGATTATCTTTCTAGTGTTAAAGACAGGTTCTAACAATCTCTGAATGGACTTACGTGAATACGCTTGATTTTAATGTACATATTTTCCAAAGTTGTATGCTAACATAGAATCGTTCGCCCAAACATCTTTATACAATTTTTTTATCAAGAAATTGACCTTAGAATTGCATGTTTGTAATCTACCTCACCTCAGTAGATATATTAAAATCGAAAAATAAAAAACAAATAAGAAATAAATTTCTCTTTCCTTCTGGTATTGGACAGTGACAGCTTAAGTTCCTAATCTTTTTTTTTTGGATTACTGTTTTAAGTATTTTTTAGTGATATTCGTGCACAATTTTTTTAAATAAAAAATGTACTCTAAGGAAGAAGAACAAATTTGAATTTGGTACGGGTTATATCCAATGAAAAATATAATGAGGCGCTGTATCAAACTCTCTTTTTAAGTTACTCGACTCGGAGAGCATAGAAAACTACCAGTGAAAATATGTGAAAATGACTCACTACAGTATTTTGCCGTTATGAATTATGTTACATTCTTTTATCAATAGAACAATTGAATGCAATTTAAAGTTTAATGACATAAATAAGATACGTAGTGAAAGTCTCTAGAGCCAATCTTAGGGTAATTATTCTTAGTTATTTAGACAATGGAAGAATGTGGACACACTAAGTGTACAACAAACTTTTGTTTTGTTTTTTAACTATTAACAACAAGTTACTCAATAATAGTTTTAAAAGATCAGCGAGTCGCATGAACAATTCTACTTCTTTTAAAAACTTTTTTTCAATATGAAATATTTTCTTATCTCTATTGAGTGCAATATCTGGATTATTTAAAAATTATTGCTCCCACTTTTCTAATACAAATTACGTGAAATATCTTTAATAATTCAAGTAACATAAAACTTTTAACACTCTACTTAAACAAAAAATTTATTCTGCATTATTTATCAACTTTTCCAAAAAGCACATCAATACGATACCATAAAATGCTTCCTTTATTTCTCCTTCTATTCAATTATATTTCTACAACATAATGACTTTTATCGGTTTTTATTCTTGCATAAATAATTCATACTTATATATTGCCTCAAGTTTTGTCAGTTATATTAATAAATTGTTGAAAACATATTAAGCGAAAATTAAAATGTTTGTAGCATGCATAAATTAATATATATTTGTGATTAAATCATCGTGGCATTTAAATGAATTAAAAATTGTAATGCCACATTGCACACAAATACTCATCAGGCGAATGAAAATAAGAAAATTTTATGAGAAGACTTAATAAATATAATTTATATAACCTGATAGGCATTCGAATATATAAAAACTGTAAATTTTAATCTACAGACATATACTTATAAAACACTTGATTATTTGTTGCATGAATGTCATAAGTAAAAAATCGTGTTTCTAGAACAATTATTACGAGTATTTAGTGAATATATTTGTACAAATTTGTATTTTTTAATTGCGGTGAGTTAAAAAATTCGAAGGTAAAATAAACAAAGAACATGTTAACTATTTATTACTATTCAAAACTACTTCGGAAGTAACTATTATGCAAAATCAATAAGATTTTAAAAATTTTGCGAAATATATGACAGATAGGCGGCACGATATATTGACTATTTCCTCATTGAAAGTAAAGAAAGTAAAAAAAGCCGATACAATTTTTTTCAAACATCACTTGTATGAAGAAATAAACGACTAACAATATCTGTGGGTGCTTATTAATTTGGTCATATTATCCAACTTATTCGGGAAAAATTTACAATACTGAATAACTTATTCAAGTATTTAAGAATCATTGGAATGAGTTTTCTTCTTATTAATCGAAGTCTCTTTAGCATTTAATAAAAAAAAAACCGTCTATTAGAAGTTATTTTAGACAAAGAAAACATATCTTAAGCTTTATTATTAATTTTGTAATTCATTTATATAATGCATTTTTAATTAAAACTAGTGCGTATCAACGGTCGATCAAATTGATCGCGGAAGTCTTGTTAAAATAGGTGCATAAAGGGCAGCACAAAAAAAATTTGTATATTAATTATATAGAATAATAAAATGGTGCGTTCTTATCATACAAACAGAACAAAATTTAAATATTTTTTTAGAAAAGGACCTTAATAATACCTAATCGGTATTATTTACGCTCATTTGCAACACAGTTGAATCAATATTTTTATTACTTAACTAAACTAAATTACTTTACTTACTCATATTTCAATTTAAAATTTGTTCAAGTCCTGTTTGGGTATTGCAAAATAACTCACATATTTGTAACACATCACCTTAGACAACTCGGCCACTTTTGTATATTAAAATCGAATAACAAAATTCAACAAAATAATTTTATTATGTTTTTTTTTTTTTTTTTGTTCATTTGTAGCATTGAACATAGGCAGATAAAAAAGTAATAAATACCTTTTCGGATTGATTGATGTACATT
The DNA here is from genome assembly GCA_947311025.1 of Lypha dubia. Lineage (NCBI taxonomy): Eukaryota > Metazoa > Arthropoda > Insecta > Diptera > Tachinidae > Lypha > Lypha dubia. Next base: position 51,938,471 of record OX371260.1, on the reverse strand, counting down.
TCACATTCAAATTTTTAATCACAAGACATAATGAAACTATTAATAATAACTAAATACTTAAATTTGAAATAGAATAGGGTTTTTCTGTGTAGATATGTGAGTTTGGAGTAAATATACTTTGCTGCTTTTTGACGCACATAATGACTTTTGTTAATCCGGCCACTCACGTATATTTTTAACTATCAGTTTCAACTGTTTAGTTAAAACTGTCAGTTAAAGCTGTACGTAGGTGGGTAATAACTGACAGTTCAACTCAACTATTCAGTTTAACTGAGAAATTTAAAATTTTTATATTTTTAACTCACAGTTTCAACTGAAGTGAACGTGTGTTGGGGTTCAACTGTACCGTTCTCACTTCAATTTGTGTCGTGCGTGAGTGCATATGATGTCGCGTAAACAGAACCAAGTGATAGTTGATTTTATTGCAATATATATTTATTTATTTATTTATTTATTTATTCATCTACAGAATCATAGTCTTACAGATTACTTATCGTGGTTAATTATAATATTTAAATAACAACAATTTGAACATATTATAACTTATATTAAAATTTAAAAGCGGAGTAAAGCTATTACTGTATATAGTATTACATAAATGTAAGCATCTGGCAATTGGTTCATTTTTTCCATAGTTCGTTCTAAGAATGCGTTCCTCGAACATACGGTTATTTCTCAAATCTCTAGGAGGGTTGTATATGGTAAAATAATTTTTAATTTATATATATATGTATATGGCAAATTAAATCTAGCGAGTACCATGATCGCGCAAATAATTGAGGAAATCTAATGGTTCTTCACTTAATTCTTTTAATAAACTAATGTGGGAAGATAAATTTCGTTGTAATAACCACTTCTTGCAGCACTGCTTACGCTGTTTATTTTTTCTTTTTTGTAAAATTACAAAAAGAACACCGAGAGCGGCCAAACGGTCCTGCTCGCTTGAATCTATGTTAAACACTGAAGTATTGAACTGCACGTGTGTGTACATTTCAGTTCACAGTTAAGTCTGTCAGTTATAACTGAACAGTTGGAACTGACAGAGTGTGAATGAGTATACGTCAGCACCTGCCTTTACGGCTTATCTGACGGTGTACTTAAACACTTAGTGTAGATTAAGCGTTCACCATCGCCCCTGAGCCACCCCACTCAAGAAACCCGAAGGCATCCCCGAGGGGATGACAACAGGGAGCAACTTCTCAGACATGACCAAGGCCCGTCATGTCCAAACACCTTGCTAAAGTGAGCGAGCTACCTAAACTCTGGAATCCTGTTGGTTCACAAAAGCACATAGAGGCTTCGCATCGGTAGACACGAAGTCCGCTAAGCGAGCATGAGTCTTTAACCGACACCTCTCCCAGCTTTTGGTAACAACCACAACCACTACGTGAACTCTCGAAAGAGACCTCAACCAACAACCGGCCCATGGGATCCTGTAACCGGTATAGTAGAGGAGGACTCTACTTCCCGGTTTAAACATTCCCCCATGTGGGCTGCCGGCCCCGTAGTGCCAGTTCAAACTACTGGTAGAGTTTCGAAAGGAAATCCCAGAAGGGATTAACTTTCTATTGGTTTTGGTCATGGGCTAGACCTTAGGTACCCTTACACCTTCTATGTAGACTTACGTGGCAAGCCACTACGTTCATTATAAAATATATGCACATTCCGTTGCTCTGTTAATTCAGAGATTGGTCCGAGCATATAAGTTTTATGGGTAACTGACAAAACGTTATGTCTACAAAAATCAGTTACCCTATACCCCGGGGAGTATAGTTGGAACTGACAGTTAAAACTGTACGTGAGTGGCCGGCTTTAGCTTCAATACTAGCACAATCGCTATTCGATCAAAATAAAACAGGGTTACTAATCGCCACCCATTTAAGTCGTTTGGCTGATCGCTATAGCGAAAGCCGGTAAAAAATTTATCAAATTTTTTATATACAATATGTGGCACAAAACCTTAAATTAAAAGTTTAAGTTAAAATATATTCTCTTTGTGAAAAAATAAATAAATACCTGCAATAGAAAAGAAACATAATACGTACACGTTCAATGTATTTATGTTCGTGGTGTGTATATGCAACATAAGAGCGTATGAGTAATATTTTTTGAATTCGATTTTTGCAATATATCTATTTTTCTTTTTTCTTTTTATGGAAACAATTAATTATTCCGATTATATTCGTAGTTAATACGTTCTTGAAAATTCTGTAAAACAAAAGTATATAAGTGAAGGAATTTTATGTGTGTGGGAAATAACATGTGTTATCATAATAGAGCAGCATTTCTTTCTTTCGACTGATTTTAGCGCACGGACATTAAAGCTTTTCCATTTATTCCATTATTGTGAAATATTCATATTTTATACAGTATCTACTGTTATTTTATGTTATGTTACTAACAAATTATGTATGTATGTAGATGAGAATATACATATATTATTTTTTATTCAAATAAAAGCCTTTAGACACATGACATATTCACACGAGTATGTGCTTAATAAATTTTTGTATGCAATATATTTATAAATCTCGTAAAAGGCATTAGTGTAAGTAAGAAAGTATGTATTCATAATTATCCATATTCGTTTATTAAAAAATAATGTAAAATAAAATATTTAATAAAATTCTTAAGTAATTGCTTTAGCAATTAAAGAAAAACAAGGACAGCGAAAGTTTGACAGAATATAATTTATAGCAAAAACTTTTAGTTAAATGAATAAAGATTAAAATAATTAAGTGTTTTAGTTCTTTAAAAACTTATTGAATATTAAATGATTTTTCTCAATTGTTAATACTGGTTATTTCGATTTTAAAGCAATAAAAGTTAGCAATATTGTTATTTTTTTTTTCATTTTTTTTAAAAAATGTCGTATCGTCAAAAATTAATATAAATTTTTTTATAATTTTACTAGCCAACTTTTAAGTTTGTGTGGGTTTTCGTAATAACAACAATGTATATAAAGCGTTTACAAGACATTAAAAGTTCTTTTAAGAGTAACAAATGACGTTATAAGATAACGCCTTCTGGATTTGATTTATTTTAAATAACCCACTTATTGTTACAACATTTAAATTTATACATAAATATTAAGGCGGTCAGTTACGCCAGAGACAGCAACAATTTCTATTATATATTTTCATGCGCCTGCATCATTATCAATCTAAAACACAATTTATTTTTTTTTTTTTTGTGAATATTTAGTCGGCATTTTAAGTGATGAGAACGATTTTCTGCTCAAAAAACAGCCCAATTTTTTCAACCATAAAATATTCTTTTATTAAGAATTATAATGTTGCTTTCTGTTTGTTGGTGTGTTATTTATTTTCGTTTTTATATTCTGTCTTTAGAATCTAAGACCTTTTTCACATAAGTTTTTTTTGTTGAAAAATTACTTATCGCTTTGACAGTTTGCTGCAAACATTGTAAAATTGTAAAAATATATACAGAAAAACACACACTTCAAATTCTTCGAATTGCTATTTCCCTCGTTATGGACTTTACAACCTTTAAAAGTTTTAATATTTTGACATTTCCCTTGTTTTTGGATTTTTGAAGAAGGTTAAATTTGTGTACAAAGTTTTTTATACCCTTTCAGAGAATTATTTATGTATTTGAATCAGCCTTTAATGATTTTACCCTGATATGTTCTTTCATGAGTAGTTAACGTAAAAGCTGTCGATTAGATTACGAAACACTTATCTTTCTCAAGTTTCATGTTGATTGTTTTTGTTTTTTTTTTTGTGGGATTTTTAATTATAATTTATAAAATTTTAAGGATTTTTGATCGTTTACAAAGTGTCAATTATTTTCCTTTGAGGTTTTTTTTAACATACATACATCCATCATACATGCTTTTAACTCCCAACCAAAAAAAAAGAGTCATTATAATTTCGACTTTAACAACTGTATAGCATATCCGTACATCTGTCTGTGGCACTAAAAAATATAGCTTAAAAAGATAACAAAAACACTCATATGTTTTTTTTTTTTATATTATACGTTATCCTCCCGCGGAGTGCTCTTGGTGACGATTTTCCTGGGGAAGAGAATACTTCTCTCTTCCTGCAACTTTGTGGCTTTAACCTATTACCCATAAAACTTGTGGACTACTACCCAAGAATGATAGAACTACAGATTACGCCTTCCCGAACACAAAAATTTAATCTTCTGCGCATGTTAGTTAAGTGACGTCACGAAACATTCTGACATTTGTTAGTTGTGTAAAGATAACACTGGGACAATTCCTTTATATTTTTCCTTAAATAATTTTATTAGAAAAGATTTTATTTTGTTTTGAATTTAATGACAAGTCGATCGACAAGAACCACAAGAGCGCATTAAATCAAAATTTACTCAAAAACAATGTTAATATATTTTCAAACTAAATTTGCTTCTTATGATGGATACAGACCTCTAAGATAAGATAAAGTGCGATATGCACATTTGGACTTTTAAAATTTTATTATGAAGTTGGAAACTGTCTTCGTTTGTGTCGGTGTTGGTTTTTTGTCATTTGCTCTTCATACGGTAGTGTTTCCGTTTAAGTTGCGATAGCGTTGGCTTCTATTGTCAGGACTGCTCCCGGTTTCAATTATAGAGTTGTTCTATTACTAAATCCCATGCGCAATTAGTAAATAAAGAACTGCAAATACCAAAATAATTCTAGCTTACCCATTTCATATTTTAAATTTCTTTCGAAATCGTCCTGCTTAAAATGTAACGAGCAAATTTTCTCCCTAAGGATCTTAGTAGTGTCCCGCCGATAGCCAAATTTTATCCAAAGTTTTTTTATCACAATTTCTCAATTGATGTTTTTCTATCGTTATACATACATGCATTTGCCCATTGCGCACTTAATGTTTACAATTTTCTTCAAACTTTTGAGCAACTTTATTTTCCACTTAAGGCTTTTAAACACACTTCACACACGGTTAATATAATAATTGTTATTTTTTTGCACTATATTTTATAACTTTAAACTCAAAATTCTTCATCTATAACGAAATCCAATAAATTAATTTTTGGAGAACTGTCAATGTGATTTTTATCGTAGGATTGCCAAATCTCACATCGAATATAAACTTTTTTAGACAAAAGTAGGAATTAATCTACATAGAATATATTGACTCCTCCGATTTTTTAAATAATTTTTTCATGTGGTATGCATTTTGTCTATATTTATTACATACGAAGGAAAATAATTTTATCTTGGAGTTTTGAAGCTTCTAAGCTAATGGAGTACGACAAAAAATTTCTGGGTTTTTAAAAAACAATTATGTATATATGTGATGGATATCGATCGATTTGAAAACTAAATCGCTTTTTCAAATCGACTTACATGTGATAGATTTCGATCGATTTCATGCTCCACTATTCTTTTGTTTCTACATATTTTTTCAAAATACAAATGTATAAAACGGCATAAATAATTTTAAGTATGAGCATGTGATTGACATACATACATAAATATATATACATTTTTGTATATTTAAAGAAACGTTTAATTTGTCATCAACAGAAATTTTATAATTTAAATTAGTAGTTGTTGTAGTTTCCCTTATGAATTTTTAGGTAAATACCAGGGCGAATTGCGAAAATTTGCAACGAAGATATTTAAGACACAAATCGCATCCTTTAAGTTTGCAAGAAGATATGTGTGTATTTACATATACATATATGCATGTACATGTGTATTTATTTTAACAGATTTGTTGAACATTTTCATTTGACCAAAGATTGAGATTATTCTTATGCTTTCCCAAGAAACAAAAAATTACTTTTCTATATATAAAAAGTTTCACGTACATTTTTAGTACACTTCTACGCTTTTCGTTAACCCATTTACGGCCGCTGTGCCAATTTGGGAACACTTGATAACGGAGGACATACACAAAATCTGTTGACTTTATTCAAAATATTTTTACGTCATTGATTAGCTAAAAGTACAAACATTACTCGTAATAAAAAAATATGTATTACATTACATGATTTTGAGGAAAAACTCGTTAAATTTTTCCTATAAAACCCACTGCGGTATGATACATGTGTACTATGTGTAAATAAATATAAAGTCGATTTCGGATAAGAGCGCATTGGTTACGTGTAAAAATCCTTTAATAGAAAATAAAAATCTAGTAACTAGAGCAACAGCAAAATTTTTAAAAACATAAATTTTAAAAGATATATACAAAAGCATTTCCAACATACAAACATATATATATACATACATAAATATATATTTGTAATCATCAGTGTGCGACATTTTTTTCCACATTTTATTATTGGTAGGTATAGTGTTCAAGAAACCATGTGTGTGCATACATTCATACATACTTGTGTTTATAATGTGCTTTGCTGAAAAAAAATTTTTAATTTTTTATGTGTGTAGAACATTGATCGTCCAACTAGCCCCTAGGGGCCGAGTACCAATCGTCATTTTCACATACACAACACGAACCAAACAGAAGAGACAAACTAAAATACGAAACATACTTATTTGTATGATAGCAGTCAATGAATGAGGTTCTTTGTCGCTTTATTTTAGAATTTGCAACAACAAAACACATGCAAAAGAGGGAAAGAAAATATTTATTTTTTGTTTTTAGTCTCTTTATTTGTTATTCACAGTGAATATTTTAATGTAAATATTTTTTTAATTGTGTAAATTAATTCATTCGTTCATTCTTTCGTCCATAAACACGCTAAATCAATCCAGTGTGTATGGATACAAACTTCTAATATGATGTTTGGGTACAGTAAGAAAATAAATGTATCAAGCAATTTCTTTAAGTGTAAAATACCAATACATGGATATTTCCTACATGTTCTCTTTATGACAAAGGCTGCTGTAGAATATTGCTTGGTATGTTAGTCATAAAATAACGATTTGATTGTGTTGATCTTACAAAAGCAATTTTTTTTTTGTATTTTTACACACACATGCTTAGATGTGAAGAAAAAGATGGTTTGTACGAAAAAATACATAAAGTTATTATTAAGTTAATATACACACAACATTAACAAGCCTCAGTAGCACAGTGGTTAGTACATTGAATTATAGTCCTCGCACTCCGTAGTTCAATAAAATTTATTTCTGTAATGGTTATATATGTACATATATACATCTTCATATATTTGTATATAATATAATCCATTATCAGAACCGATCTTTTATTTTTGTTGATTTTCAATACGAATCATCTTAAGAAAAATCCTAACATTTCAGTCCAACTCCCAAGTCTCTAGCTCTTCTAGAGTCTCCAGAAAATCGCATTCACGTACAGACAGCCGTACGTACAGCATCAGTCTATAGACGGACAGCTGGACAGACGGACATGGCTCATTCAACTTCCCTATCTATAAGGATCCAGAATATATATTTTATATGGACCTCATATAAATATTGTGGAAATTACACAATTAATGACATACCTATAAAAACCCTTACCATTTTTGGTGAAGGGCATAAAAAGGAAAAACTTATTGAAACTTAATGCTAAATATAAATAAAAAACGTGGAAAGAGAAAAACTTGGAAAAATTTAAAAAAATTCTATAGAATATACGAATAAAACAAAGAAAAACCATGGTTTAGAATTTTTAAGAAAGCATTCTATCCAAATATCATCTGTTACTCATAACCCCGGAAAACATATTTGCAAAAATTTGCTTACGACAAGTAATTTGTTTTATTTCAAAGGAATACAGTTACCTATTTTAAATATTGCATTAAACAAAATAAAAGAAACATTTTTAAGGGAAATATTATGTCTGAATGTCAATAATACCGAAATCCAGGAATATATTCTCTTGTTTCACTTAAAATAATAAATTTTACATCGTGCTTAAACTTAAAACATTTATTGTGTTCACAAAAAAATTATAAAGAAATTTTTAATAATGATTTCTATATGAAAACAAACTTGTATGTCTGCCTCTCTATATCTCTCTGTCTATCTTAATGTTTGTATGACAGTAAATAGGAAAACAATTGCAATAATTGTGCCTAATTAAATTGTCCAATTTTAAAAGAAAGAAAAAAGAAAATAAAACCTAATGATGAACATAAAAAAAACAAAACAACATTTCATTCCATTTTTGTTGTCATAACACGTTGGTTGCAGTATAGAACGAAATACAAATCAAATGCACATTCAATCCTACAAACTTTGGCATATGCTACAAATAATTTGCCATCTACAACAAACAACGGCAGCAAGTTGTCAATTATTCTTACAAATTTATGCAAAGACATACATGCATTGTACATTTGTATATATACATATGCATATGCCTATATACGTATTACTAGATGTTTATATTCATCTCTGAATGTGTGACTTTATGTGGCAGCCAATTTTGCTACATTCAACTCAGTCAACCAACTCAGCAAACATGTGCTGCAACTTGAAATAGTGCGTACAATATTCAATATTAATGAGAATATGACTAAAAAGAAAAATATGTGATTGCTACGAAAAAGGAAAAGAAAAATGCAAACCAAACAAACCTACAATAAATGTTGATCACTGATACAGTAACTCATACATGCAAATAAACGGTTAACTGAACAATAGTGTTAAATATCTTCCTAACTAAAATTATTTTCCAGCGCAATTGAAATGAAAGAATGAAATTTAAAAAGAGCAAAAAATAAAAAAATTATCAACGAGTGATATTTCTTTTTAAAATTCTAATTTCTATTTGAATTGCTTATTAGTTTATTAGATTCTGAAAGATGACATCATTAAACCCATGCGTCTTCTTTTGACGAACTCGTAAAACAGGAATGATGTCATCAAAGTATAAATATTAAATGCAAAATAAACACTAAACTCAATTTATATTCACTTTCAGTTTTGCTCTATTTAACCATCTGCACTAAATTTTCTACTGCAATAGACATTTTAATAGTGCAAATGATGCAGTGGTTGTATATCAGGGAAATTTTAGTACACATTAGTGATGTTACGAATACTCGTATTCGTATTCGTTTATGAGACTATTCGCCTATTTTAAGGAATTCGTATCCGTATTCGCCAAATTCAAGCGAATATTTCTCGAATAATTTGCACATACATTTTCCAAAAAAAAAAAATATCACACAAAAAGTTTAAAAAAGTACATAAAATGTACAAAAATATATTAATTTATAATAATTTTTGTATAAAGAAAGAAAGCCCTTTATCTTTGATGTAAGATAATAATCTTCTAAAAACACAAACGAAAATTTTATTTCGTAACTATCATTTAAAAGTTAAAGTGTTATACGTAAATTCATATCATGTTATGTTAGTAATCAATTCTCAGTAGAGGAATGCTGGACTTCAAAAATGGAAGAGCTAAAATTTAATATGTAATAGACCGCCAAGACATGTGCCTGCGCAATATTCGAAAATATGTTCTCCCAAACAACACTGAAAGCGCAAGCAGAGTAAGAAAAACGAAATCTGAAACTATGTAGGTAAAATAATTAAAAAATTTTCATTAGTGGTCTTTAAATTTGGCATCTCAATGTCATAATAATGTGAAATATCTAAAGTTGTGTGACTATTTTTGTCAATTGATTGTTACTGACGCAAAGAGAGGGATTTTTTCCAATTAAATTTTAAATATTATGTGACTCTAAACCTTAAAAGTAATATTCGTATTCGTATTCGTATTCGCGAATACTAAAAATTGATATTCGTAATATCACTAGTACACATTATACGAGTATGTGTCTGCAGACACGAAAGTTATAATAATGGTGAGACATACATTTTGCTTAACAATTTCATATATGTATGTACTGGTATGAATCATACAAGCATTGGATTCCACATTTTAGGGAATTCGAAAGATATTCATAATTACATGTCAATGTTCCAAAGTCAAGAAATCAAGTATAAACGAGAGTACCAAAAAAAAAAAACGCTAAACAGTACAACTAATGACAATTCAGTTTACTAGACAAAGCAAAGCGAAACAATTTGTAAAACCTATTGCAAAAAAACATCCTACGAGGGGGAAACTTTTGTCAACTTCGTGATATCCATGCCTACTAGGCAAAAAGTTAATTGTCTATCCCATTAACCATAAAACTTATATGTTACTGCCCAATCTCTGAAACAACATAACTGTGGAAAAAGGAAGTAGGTAAACTATGTTAGTCTATTAGAAGGTGAAAAGGCATCTAAGGTCTCCTCAAGATCAAAGTCGATAGAAAGTTCTCTTTCGTGGTTTCACCAGTAACCTAAACTGGTATCACAGGAGACGGTAAGGCCCACGGTAGAGTGTATTCCGAAGGGTAGGGTGTGATGAACCTATATTGGAGACATATTTTCGATGTGATATTGAGAGATGCATATTTGTCCCCTTGGGAATGAATATGCTATTGGCATATGCCTTCTCTTTGAGGATTGATATGGTATTAGGATTCCATATATTATTTATGTTTTTGTATGGTCATATACAACTACAAATATCATTATGTATATACATATATGTATATGTGTGTACATATATGCATATGTACATCAGGTATGATTCAAATATAATATATTCCATATAGGTAAAGGGGGAGACGTACGTTTGGACATCTGATTTAAAATTTTCAATATTAAAAATTACATAAAAATCTTCTGGAGGATATTAATTAAAAGTATAAAAATGTTTCTTAATCATGAGTTCTAGCGATTACAATAAATATTTTTATCAGGCTCAAGTTCAGTTGTATTGAATTAATGAAAATTCAAAATTACTAAAAATTTTTTTTTGTGTTGGAAAATTATTATTATTTATTAGTTAAAATACAAAGTAAAATACTTTGATGATAACGGACTATGAGTTTGTGTTGATAATTAGTTCCAAACAGTAATGAGGGAATTTCGTACTAACCAGCACTGTTTCATTGTAGAAAAAAAATTGAATTAAAAATTAATTCTCATATTCTATTTCTGTTGAAAACTGGTTAAATAGTTGATATTCTTCTCAATTAGTATCCACTTTACGAAATTTGTAAAGATGGACAATTGAACGCTGATGAGAGGCCTTGAAATCAGTACTGATACGTTCTGCTAAAAACTGATTGGATATAAATAATAATAATTTTCCAACACAAAAAAACTCTTAGTAATTTTGAATTTTCATTAATTCAATAAAACTGAACTTGAGCCTGATAATATTACTTTTCATATGTAAATCAATATAAGTTCAAATAATAATTACGTTTATTCGTAATAATAATAATATAAAAATAATAAATATTTTTCTTAATGAAGAATGTAAAAGTAAGTTTTGCGAATTAGTTTCCTGATTTCCTAAAAACCAAAGAAATATGGAAATATATACCACATCGTGTAGATGTTCGACGAATCCATTAACTTTTAAAAAGAGGCATATGATATAAAATCGTTCAAAAAGCGTTTTTCGTTTTTAGAAGAACCAAACTATAGAGTTATCGCTGTGACATGAATGCATGTATGATATGTTTTAAAATGTACAATTTCTGTTTTATGGCGTCATTTTCTTGAGAATTAATTCATTTTTTAGTATCCCTTTTTTTATTTTAATAGCCTATCCCGGTGTGCTTCGCTACCCTCCCTCGTTATAAAACAAAACTAAAAGTATTTGTATATCCTCTTGTGAAAATTTAATGACAATCGGTCCAATAGTTAAGACTATATTACAATTTTTAATTTTCCTAAAAGGGGGCGTGGTTCCACCCACTTTTCTGGTACGTATTCCAAATTATGCCAATACCATATGTACCAAATATCATCGACGTAGATCAAAACATGCCCAAAATATTGCGATTTATATTTTTGGGTTATATGGGCGGTGCCACGACGCCTTGTCCAATCAAAACTTCATATAGCCTATTATTCCTTCCAGAGTCACAGTAACATGCTGTGAAAATTTCAGGAAGATCGGTCCAAGGGTTTGCTTTTCCTAAAAAAGGGGCGTGGTCCCACCCACTTTTCTCCTTATACGTATTCCAAATTATGCCTTTACCATATGTACCAAATATCATCGACGTAGATCAAAAAATGCCCAAAATATGGCGAAGTTAGTTGATAATCAATTATTGAGGCGGGCCATTTGCAACGCCCTACCGCCCCCCCGTTCGACCCAACAAACAATTTCTAAAAACAAAAAAATATTCTGGACCTTTTCCATATGCAAAAAGAATTTTGAAAATTGGCTCAAAAATGGCGAAGTTATTTGATAAACAATTATTGTGGCGGGCCATTTGAGACACCCTGCCCTTACACACAATTTTCAAAAACAATAAAATTTAATGCACCTTTTCCATATGCTGAAAAAATTTTGAAAATTGATCTACAAATGGCGAAGTTATGCTCACTTTACATTATAAAATCTGTTAAAAACTACGTGGTAGGAGTAACATAATTTAAAAAAGTGGGCGTAAAAGTGGGTGTGGTTGAAAAAAATGTTGCCTATAATTCATCCGAGAGTTCCAGTTAAATACTGTGAAAATTTCAAGAAGGTCGGTCCAAGGGTTTGGCCTCCTATAAGGAACAAACAAACACACAAACAAATAAACAAACACACTTTCGGTTTTATATATAGGTTTTTACTATCAAATTAACGTTTTTCGATTAAAATTAAATATTTTAAAAATCAAACTCAAGTTTTTTCCAAGCAAATTAAACTTTATTCTAAACAAATTAATTTATTTTCAGCATAAATTAAACTTTTTGCAAGTCACATTCAATATCTTTTATTTCAAGTTAATTTTTTTCATATTACATTAACTTTTTTTAATTTCAAATTGAATTATTTTTTAATTTAACGCAAAATACTTAAAAACTGATTGTTATTTTATACCATTAAATCTAAACTAAGTTTCTATTATTTGCTATATAAATATTCATTGCAACGGCTCTCCAGATGCAGCTAATGACAAATTCATGGTCATATCAACATAATAATTGTTGCAATCTCCACGGATTGTTTAATTATTGTTATCAAATCCATATTGCTCTCTGGATCAGCTAACAAATTTCGAGCACAAAGTTAAGTTTTTGAAAAAACTTTTTTTATTGGATTTAGCATAGGAGAATATGGAGGAAGAAAAACTAAAATATGCCCAGACTCAGAAATGTTATCTTTTACACTTGTATTTTGTGTAACTGTGCATTGTCAAGGATCAGCCAAGCTCCTGTGATATTGGATTCAGCTAACTTATGAAATAGTTCCTCAAGTAAAGATGAAAAAATATTGGTATTAACCGTGGAATGGGAGGGAAACATTTCGTCCTCTAAATTTGCATGTGCTAGACGAGTGCAGAGCTATGTGTATCCTTGTATTCATTTCACGGGAGAATACTGGAAAATATTTTACGTTATAATTAAAAACAATAAGAGAAAGGTTATCACAACTAAAAGAGCAAAAATACTTTTTTAAAGCTTTCTATATTTAATTCAAGAGAAATTAATTTGGAGTAAAATAAATTGAATTGGAAAAGAAAAAAATTTAATTCAAACCAAAAAAAAATTGCTTTAAAATGCAAAAAGATTGAATTTGTTTTGAAAATAATTTAATTTGTTTAGAATAAAATTTAATTTGCTTTGAAAAAACTTGAGTTTGATTTTTAAAATATTTAATTTGAATCGAAAAAATGTTAATTTGAGAGTAAAAACCTATATTAAGATGGTCGTTTTATTTGATACATTTGGTCATATGAAGTGTTTAAAGAACATTGTATCGTATTTAAATCTTATAAATATTTGTTTTAATGGGCCGACAATAAATTATTTTACGTGAACGAGTGCAGTTTGATAATTTCGTAGATTTCCATATGAAATAAAATTAGTTCCACGTCAGCTTACATTTACATACCCTTCACCAAAAATGGTAAGGGTATTTATAGGTTTGTCATTACGTGTGTAATTTCCACAATATTTATTTGAGGTGCATATAGTATATATATTCTGAATCCTTATCCATCTGTCCGTCTGTCTGTACGTGAAATCGATTTTCGAAGACACTAGAAGAGCTAGAGACTTGTGTTTTGGGCTGAAATGTAGGGATTTTGCTTCGTATTGAAAATCAGCATACAGTAAATATTACTTCTGCTAGTGAATTATAAACATATATAAATAAATGAAGATATACATATACATAAACCCTTTAGAAATAATTTTATAAACACATGAGGTGCCCCAGTGTTAAATTTGGAATCTTTCGATTATAATTCAACGCAAGAACCATCGTGCTACTGAGGCTTGTTAGTGTTATTAACGTATATATTAACTTAACAACAATTATATTATTTATTTTTGTTTACTGATGAATGGAAAATTATAAAATATTTTAAACAGTCTGAATTTTTTGTACATATATAAGAGCACGCAAGTATGAAAATGTGTTCAATTATGCAGTTTAAACTTACTTTTTATATTTTTTGAAATGTTATATTTATAAGAGAAAGAAAGCCTGTGTTACATATTTAGTGAATCACATATTTATAAATTGATGAAGGGTATATAAAATTCGTCACTGCTGAATATAGCACTCTTACTTGTTTTTTTTTTTTTTTTTGTTATTTCGTCCAAATAATAACATTTCGTAAATTGGCATTATTTAATCATTTCGACTGATTTAAGGTTTTTTCTGCCCAGGCAGGTCCTTATATTTGAAAACAAGAAAGAGTGGTGAGAGTATAGTACTGGAAAAAGTGATGGATGGCTAAGTAGTTCGTGTGCTAATTCTTGGATTTTCCCCATATTTATTACACTATTTTGCACTTATGGTTTGCCCTCAAGTAACATTACTTCTTTCTTCGGTAGAATGGGACGTTGGATCAAAGCAATATTTAATCTCCCTATAAGGTTTGAATAATATTCTCCGGACACTATTTTGCGCTTTTTAAGTTAATTGATGTAAATGATGCAGGATCCCAAGGGTCTGTGTCTTATGTATTTTGATGTTTTCAAGTATCGTTCCTACATTTCAAAACTACAAAAACACTCGTTCATACGTGAATTGTGAACTTAAAACATAAGAAAAATTCGTTAATTTATCAAACTTATGTCGTATTTTAGAGCTCTTTCCCATATGGTAGATATTATAAATAATTTTAAAAACAACATATTGCATTCACTTTAATTATCCTGATAACGAAACAAGTGGCTATAAAATATATATGTGGCTATATATATATATATATATATGTATATATGTGGAATATAAAATATACCACATTTTTCGTTAAAATCAGAATATGTATTGTGATATTTTTTATATAAAAAACTATTATGAAAAATTATAAACAAAAAGAATACTTAGAAACATTTTTTTATACAATTTTTTATTTTAAGCCTGAATATGAAAGAGTATTTTTCCTAAATTTGCATAGAAAATTATTAAAATTGAACAAACCAAATATCAAATACTGATAAATGAAAAGCTTATAAGAGACTGTTGGTTAATATTTATACATACATTAACCACTTATATTTATGTTAGCAACAAGGCATCACAAATTTGTCATAACACATAGTTTGTAGTTGACAACATCTTTTACGAAAAAGGTTATAACAACCGAACATGCTTGTTTGCGCGGTGACTTAAAGTATTGTTGTGACAGCGCCATTATAACTCGAGTTGTGTTTTAAAAAGTGTTGTGTCGCATTTATTTTATTTTTATTTTTCAACACTAGTATTTAATGGCACTGACATGAAACACTTTATCAACGTCATAATTTGATGGGTAACATATGATATAAAGCTACTACATTTCTTTTTGGTGTTGCTATAATTTTTAAGAGGATTACGATTAAAACTGTTAATATGAAATTTTTAATTTATTGAAGACAATTTATTTTTCCATATAAATTCATAGATTTTACTGGTTTCGCAAAGAAAGTAACAGCAATCGGAAATTTTTGTTCTGTGTTTGGGCTAAATTGAACAATTCCTTCTGTGCCATTAAATAATTGTGGTTGTGGTGGTTGTTGTATGACTATTCTTTAAGGGATTTATTATGTTGTTTTTTCTATGTGACACACAAATTTTAGGTTATACTACTTTATATTATCTTAATTAAATTTTACTTTCTTTATTTTATTGCAGGTATGTACACACATAATTTAATATAGTTATCTGCAAGTAAGTGAATCAAATTCATATAAATAAAATTAAATACAAAAAAATATATTTGTATATAATGGAAGAATAGCAATTTTTAGTATTCGCCAGTACGAATCTTTCAAGTAATATTCGCCGCATAAGAATACGAATATTACTTTTAAGGCTTAGAGCCACTTAATACTTCAAATTTAATTGGAAAAAATCCCTCCCATTATGTCAGTAACAATACATTTAAAAAAAACTGTCACACTACTTTAGATAATTAAAATTATTATGGCATTGAGATGCCAAATTTGAAGACCTGTACTGAACATTTTTACTTACATACTTTTAGATTTCGTTTTTCTCCCTCCTTTTGCGCTTTTAATTAGCAATTCAGTGTTGTTTGGGATAACATATTTTCGCAGATTGCGCAGCCATATGTCTCCGTGGACTTTTACATTTTAAATTTTAATTCTTCCATTTTTTAAATCCAATATTCCTGTACTGAGAATTGAAAACTAACTGATGACTATTGTTAAAGCATTCAGAACAGCTGCTTTACAAAGGAAATTAAATAAAATAAAATTTGTTTCTACTTAAAAATAAAATAGGATTAAATTTAATTATATAGCGTTTTATTAAAAAGAGACCCTCATGGCGTATTTGTTTAACTAAAGCTGATACAAAAATTTCAGTTACAGATTTAAAATCGTCATTCACATAACCCAATCATCAGATATGCTCTTCTGCAGTGTTATTTATCCGTATAATTTATTTTCGTAATACAATATCTGACCATAGTAGCCAACGAATTTTCCCACAGATTTGAACGAGGTATTTTGGCTATTATGGGTTTTGTATTTAGGGAGATATAAATGTTTAAAGATGCAACTAATACATGCACATGTGTTACTATTAAATGTAAGTTAAAAAAAAGAAACAAAAAAGTCATAAAAAGAAAGTAACAGCAATTAGAAATTCTTTTCTATGTTGGGCAAGTAAAAACAACAAAAAAATGGCTTAGTAAATATATTTAGATCATTGAAAGGTATTTGGTTTTTGCATTAAACTATTTCTTCCGTACTATTTAATAATTGTGATTGCGGTGGTTTTTGTATCTTTTTTTTAAGAGATTTGTTATAATGTTTTCTCTATGAAACACACTATTTTTAGGTTATACTACTTCATATTATATTAATTTAATTTTATTTTCTTTATTTTCTTGCAGGTATGTACACACATAATACAATATATTTTTCTGCAAGTACTTGAATCAAATTCATATAATTAAAATTAAATACAAAAAAAAAATATATATATGTAATGGACGAATAAAAATTTTTTGTATTCGCCAGTACGAATCTTTTAAGCAATATTCGCCGAATAATAATACGAATGTTACTTTTGAGGCTTAGAGCCACTTAATACTTCAAATTTAATTTTTTTGTTGGACCAGCAGTCAGAGTATGACCTCTACTATTGAGATGCATATTGCAGAAATATGGAGAAAGGGATAGGGAAGAGAGTTTAGATGGTGAAAATGTAGAAGAAGGCTTAATTATTTTACCACTCTGCTATTGCGCTGTTTTTGTTAATTAAAGCAGTGTGGAAGAGCCTCTGCTGTTAAGCAGACGCAGTTAATTTCTTAAGCTATAAAAGCAGTCATTTGCGTCGAATTTCTTAACTATAAGGTAAACAATCGGTTAAAAAGGCTGAACAATTGTATTAAAAAAATGCCCAAGAAATTTAAACAACAACAAATTTTATTATCATTATCATGCTGTTGTACGGTGTTATTTACACACTAAATGAAAAATCAATACATGTTGAAATAATTCGCATTATAAAGAAATATACAAAAAGTAAATTCCAATGTAGTCCTCTAGGACTAGAAATTCGTACATATTTTTCTATTGAAAAAAAAAAACCGAGAAATACTAAATAAACTTTTAACTAAAAGAAGTCAATGAAATACATAAATCCATTTAAGATAGAAAAAATAATTGGTTTGCGAAAAAAAGCAATACCAGCAATACAAGAAAATGAATTGACCGCAAATCTCTCCAAATCTTAAAATCTCATGAAAATCATCAAGTTGAAAATAAAAAATAAAAACGAAAAAAAATTAGATATAAATCCATACAACACACGGCTTTTAGCAAAGAACAATTTTGCAAACTTTCTCACAACCAACGAGCAATGTGCACTTAAGCCGCAGAATCACACTCACAAAAAGGGCAACTTTATGGTAACGAAAGAAAAATAGAAAAAAAAATTAAATCCATTCCATGTGTTCAAACACGAAAGTATGTGTGTGACTTAATGAATATTAGACTGGCACACGTTTTCAGTTATGAACAGTTTTAAGGGTACTACATTTTGAAATATTTAGGATCGATGGCAATGAATGGAGCGGTTTTGATGACTTCATTAAACAAATACTTAGGTTATGTTAAGCACTTTAGTCGATTATATTTTGACAGTAATGATGATAAATACAGCAAAATTTAAAATATTTATTATAAATACCGAAAATATAATCAATATTTTTCTAGAGAGCACCAAACCATTTATATTTTGTAACCCTAGATCACCTCATTCATAAAAATGTAAATTTTCAATTATTTATTTTTTAGTTTTATAGCCTTTAAATTATGTTAGGTTGTACTGTTCCACAGTTGGATCCCAGATGGTATCGAGGTGTTACTTGATTGAGTGGAAAACCAACCCATGGACAGCTTAAAAAAGCACGTACTTTTGCAAGACCAAATGGATTTTAGATCTTGTAGCAACGACCTGCTTATTAAAACTTATGGTATTCGGAATATATCGTAGTATTTCTTATCTAAATTTCTTTTTTAAGCTTTCTTTTTTTTTGGAACAGGTTTGAATACTTCAGCTTTTCAATTGGTTTCGATATTTAATATATTAATAACTGCAGATGTTTGTTAACTTTATCTGAATTAACATAAAGTTCATGGCTAGTTATCAAAACTAGCGAGCGATACAATTAGATAAGCAAACTGGAATCTTTCCAATATAATCCAAATACTGATTAAAGTTTACTAACATGTTGTATGCACACAAACATATATATGTATGTACCTACTACAGTTATATAATCTTAGTTGTGTTTATATTTTCACATTATCTTTCTTCTATATTTTTTACTGCTCACATATTCATTTAGTGAGTACTTTTATACTTTATAAGTTAATCCTTATAACATAAAGGTCGTCACAACTGCTGCTGCTGCTGCTGTATACATAAGTAATGCACTAACAAAATGAAAGAGATGTAAAAAATAAACAAAGAAAGAAAAAAGAAAACATGAAAGTACTATTAACGTTTGTGGTTACAAAACAAAAAGTAAAATTAAGTTTTATAAACAAGAGCTATGAAGAAAGAGTAAAATTTTAATTAATTTTAAGGACGAAATAGAATAGAATGAAGTAAAGTGTTATTTAAATCATTACAACATACCTGACGGTTAGAAGAAATGTTGGCAATAATAACATCGCAGTTAAAAGTATTAATATGCCCAAGGCAAGTTTCTAAGAAAATATATTTGTTTGTTGTTGATATTACGTTGCCGTATGATTAATATTGTTGTATTATTATTAAATCAATATTAATCATACGGGATCGTGCACGATAAATTATAACCTTGCAAATAGTTGTGTAGTATGTGATTTATAAGTCACTATTTTTCGATAATGACGGAAATCCATACTGAATATAAAAAAATTTCACATCAGAATATAATGGGTGTTTTTTATAGAGTGTCACAACTTTGAGTTGGCATCACTGCTTTATTTGAGCACCCATTTAACAGCTGATAGCTGCTTTTTGTTTGGTTTGAAATTGCATTATGAATCGACTTACACCAAGGCAACGCGTTTAAATTGTTATAATTTTATAATAAATATAATTGTTATATACGTTAAACATATCGTGCAATTGATTTTCTCAAAGAAACTTTTGATGAAAAAATAATTTCACGTAATGACCCAAATAATTGGCCACCAAGATCATGTGATTTAACCCCATTAGATTATTTTCTTTGGTGTTATGTTAAGTCACTTGTCACCTTTAAATCAACATTCAAGTAGTTATCGGCGAAATACGGCTGCAAATCCTGAGATAAGTTGTTGAAAATTGTTGTTCAAGTTTGCGCCTTCGACGCGCCAGCCGTGGCGGCCACATGACAGAAATCATATTTAATCATTAATTTCATCAAATTTTCTTTCCATTAATGCCCGTTCCATTGATATTAAAAATATATTTCCTTGTTTTATTATGATTTAAACTTGTGTCACTTTATAAAAACGACCCTGTAGATAATAAAATATTTTTTAACTTTTACAATAAGTCTGCCATGCTTATTAATGTGCTGCCTCAAAAAATATTTTGCTTTGGGAAAGAAAAAACGATTGCTTTGAAGATCGCTGTACAAATGCAGTTGTGGTCAAGTAAACTCGAACAGTGTTTTCGTCAAACAAAAATTTTATATAACACAGCTCCGATCTGATCTGAAGGGTATTAAGTCTTTAATAAGCAAAGCCGCTTACTGCTTTTACACGCAATATTCACATGCTTAAAACTGGTTTTTCTCTATTTTGTTCCCTTGTGTAATTGATTTCGTTGAAGTAGATAAATAATTTTAATAAAGTTATTTATGATGGGAATATATAACTTGTTTTATTAAAAGTTCACAAAAATAATAATTGTAGATGAATACTTTTTAAAATCAACACAGAAAAACGGTATTTTTTTGGTTTTTTATCAATTAACTTTTCATTTCCAAAAAAGTTAATTTTTTATTATATTATCATTTTAATTGCACCAAAATTTACATAAATTATTTTTGTTTTCTTTTAAAATAATTTAAAAGTAAAATTGTTTTGCATTTGTGCTTATTGCAGAGTTTTTCCAAAATATTGATACATCGTTTCATGAAAACTGAATAAAATTTTTAAATATTTTACTAAAATTTTTTACATATTTAAATTAAATATATTTTGAAATCATTCTAATTAATACTATGGTTTTTGTGATATTTTGACTTATTAAATTTTAATTGAATCTTCGTTTTTAAATTTTGTGTAAATATTTTTGTGATATATTTACTCATTTCTTACAGAAAATAGAAACTTTCACTTTTACTGTAGAGAATGTTTATTCTTACGTTAAGATACTAAAACTCCTAAAAATGCTGTGAACTAAAACATTAAAAATATAGTGTTAAAACGGAAGTTTTCCATGACAAAGTGGGGATATAACAAAACTGTTATGACCCCAAAATTTCTATGACCTCTCAAATCTCTCATATATCAGGGTGCCACCATGGCTGATAAGTAGCAATGGTATTAGTCCAAAGGCCCTGGGTGTTTTTTGCAGTGAAGCAATCGCTTCGCGGGTTTTGTTTGTATAAAAATGAAACATGTATAGCAATCACAAAAAAAAAAAAAAAAACAACAAATTGGTAAACATTCTTCATATAACATATATCACTAAATCTACAATAAAACGAATACTAAAAATTTTAAATTTCTATATGCTGCAAATATTTGACAAAAATTTTAAAAGAAATTAAAATTGTTAAGAGCAGAAGAAGCTTTTATTATGTACTTGCACTTGAATCGTCATTTCACAAAACGTTGTAAATGGTTTTCTTTTGACATTTCGAAAAAAGTGCAAATGTAGTTGCTCTGGCTAACAACTCAAAATTTTCAAATTTTCACTTTTTGCAAAAAACCAAACCAAAGTGGTCATATCTACCCACTGTAAAATGAAAACTCATAAATTTTGAGTGTTTATGCTTTTGAGGAACAAGTGCGATATATATAAAGTAGTTTTATGTATTATCAATATGAGCCTACAACACCCAAAAGGCGTTTGTATTAGAGTTGAGATTTTGACTAAATAATTGTGCGTAGATTGTACATCGAACAACAAAAAGTTCAAGTCTCTCTTTATTTCTTATATAAATAAAGGAAGAAATTCTACACAAATTTTAAAAAATCCATTACAACTTTAACATATCGGCCATGTGATTTTTTTGAAGCTAAATTTTATAAAATATTTTTCAGTAACAAATACACATCCCAGACCCTTTAAAAAAAAATTTAAAAAATTTACATTAAATAATTCTTGTTTTGGCGACCTTTTTCAGTCAACAATGATTTTGAAAGCAAAGCAATAAAATAATCTTTAAGAGGAATGGAATTGATATAAATATAGATAAATAATATTATTTCAATTCTATTTCTTCTGTATATTTTCAAGGGTTTTATATGATAAATGTTTGACCCATTAAATCTGATTTATTAGATGACATCCAATAGAAATACTACTTACGAATAGAAAAAAATATCTCTTTGTTTTTCTTTTTTTTTACCAAATAAACAATGAATGGTCATGATGATTATAACAATAACGAATATAAATTATACAACATTCTTTTAGTTCCAATAAATATTTTAGATATTGTCCCTAAATTCACTTTTTTGTAAACAGAAACTTTGCAAAAATTATATAAAAAAACATAAAAATACTTAATTTTATTTTCTTAGCAAATGTTGACTCTTAAGTTTTGGGGTTTGGTTTTTATGTGTTTCAAGTACCAAACATAAATGTTTTTATGTAAACTTATGACATTATTTTACATTTTGTTTTAAAATCCATTTTATTTAAGCTGAATGTCCTCAGCCGCAAAGGTCGAATCTTTTCGTATCGGCAATTCCATATCGTAATGTTATGTGGTTTCTGCTTAAGGTTTTTCTTTATTTCATTCAAAAAGTGAAAAAAAAAGTTGTTGTATAACAAATTTTTGTTTTATGTTGTTATTTTTTGTTCTGTTTAAAGCTGTCTGTTCTTCCACGATATAGCCCATGTGAATATTTGCTGTTATGAAGTTTCTTCAATAAAAGTCAGCAGCGTCATTAATATGAGAATCACTTTTAGGTAATGTCATTCCTGTTATATGGTTACGAGGGCCGTATGAAGATAATTCCTTGATTTTTATATTTTCAAAACAGATATTTTAAATACAACTTGCCCTTCTGATAGTACCATGTCTCCCGTTTTTTACTTATATGGCTTCTTGCGGCGTAAGTTGTATGATTTTCAGTTTTCAGCTTGTACTTTTGCGATGTGTTCCTTGGCGTTCTTCCGGATGTCTTGTCTGTCTTCACGGTACTTTGCAACTTTTTCATCTTCAATAAGCGTCTTGATTTCGTATAGGTCTTGCGAACGCATTTTTATACCAACCAACAATTCAAGTGGTGTCGTATTAATAAGTCTATTGCATGTTTAATCGATTACTTGCTGCACCTTTCCGACGAATTTATACCACTTAATCGGGTCACTTGTGCTCAGCTTTGATAAAACGGATATGATGACTGCGTTTAACCTTTCTACTTGCCCGTTTGCGCGTGGTAAGCCGGTCGTAATAAGATGATGTTTTATGTTTTCAACTTGGCAATATTTCTTGAAGTCTTCGGAGATGAAAGCAGTTCCCCTATCTGAAATGATTTGAGCTGGATTGCCAAATACCAAACTTAGAGACTATAATTTTGCCATTACTTCATTGGCGGATGTAGATTTAGTTGGATAGAACCAAAAAAATTTCGTTAACGAGTCTATTACTGCGAAAATGTATTTCTATCGTTTGGCTGTGGATTCAAGCGGTCCTAAATGGTCTTTATGGTAGGTATGGAGGGGTTCGTCTACCTTGTGGAGAGGGAGCAATTCGCCTTCCTGCTTCCCGCGTTTCCTGTTGTTTATAATGCAAGCTATACAGTTGGATATTGAAACTCAATTTTCCCCTCTAACTTAGGAATGTAACAATCGCGTCGAATAAGCTCTTTTACTTTCTTTACCGCGAAATGTCCTCTCTCGTGCGCCATTCTGATGATTTCTCTTTGCATTCCTTTCGACACTACAATCACTTCAAAATCATCAACCAATTTGTACAAAACGTCGCTTCTCATGAGGCAGCCATTGTGATTGCGTTCCTTCCAAATATCACAAATGATTTTGTTGGAAATCTACTTTATCATTTTTAACTTTAATATTTATATTTATAAATATCAACATAGCTTTGAAATTTCTATGACATAAATGTTTTAATATTTTTAAAATGTAATTAATTCAAACTGAAATTCGAACAATAAATATTAATTAAGGCTTTTAATAAAATACTTTTTTATTAAATTACAATAGGTTATGGGCCCAGCCCAAACCTTGTGAATAATTAAGAATTGCATAATATTTATTTTGAACGGGAAAAATGGCAATAATTTCAGGAAGAATTCCTTTGTTGAACGGGAAAAATTTTTCGACTTGGTTACCACAAATGGAGGCAGTTTTGCAGAAGAATAGATTATTACGTATGGTAAGAAATCAAGAAGCCAAGCCAGAAGTAGTCGTCGTCAATGAAAATGCAACAGTAGCAGAAAAAAAATTGTACGACAATTATCTAAAGAAGCAACGTGAATATGAAGATGCTGATCAAGATGCCCGTGCGGAAATTATTATTGCTTTAGACCCTGAAGTTGTGCGAATGGTAAAGAATATTAAGACATCACATGAGATTTGGTTGTATCTCAGGGACACTTATGATCGCAAGTCAACAAGAAAGAAGGCGGAATTATACCGCAAATTGCTGAATTTGCAAATGGCTGAAAATCAGAATATTTCGCAGTATTTAGTGGAATTTGATGTTGCAGTCTCCGAACTTCGTGAAATGGTGAACGATTTAGATGAAGATTTCCTGAAGGTACTTTTATTGGATGGTTTATCAAGCAAGTACAAATCGGTAAAAGCAGCATTTGACACTGCCAATGAGTTTCCAACATTAAATGTTATACGTTCAAGACTCTTAGAAATTGGCGACAAGCCAGAAGAAGTACATACACAAGATAATGCTCTGAAGGTGTTCAAATATCAATATGGCAACAAGAAGAAACATGGTAATTTTAACAACATGGAAAATAAAGGTATGAAATTTCCTTTTAATTGTCACAATTGTGGAAAAAAGGGCCACATGGCTAAAAATTGTAAGGTCAAAATAAATAAAGCAAATGAAGCATATGAGTCGTCAGGATTTGTTTTTTCAACACTAATTGGTAACAGTTCTCTTGTTTCATCTGAGGATAGTTTTGTTTGGGTAGTTGACAGTGGAGCATCTTCCCACATGACAAGCATAAAGTCAGCATTTATTAACATAGATGAAACTTTTAGAGGGACTGTCCGCTTAGCTGACGATAAGAATTTGGAAATCATGGGAATTGGAACAGCTCAAGTTAATGTCAAAGTTAGAGGACGCATTAGTACTGTCAATCTCCTAGAAACCTTGTATATACCAAACTTAAAAAGCAATCTATTTTCAATAGGAAAGGCAACGGATAATGGTTGCAGAATTAAAATATTTTCTGACAAGATCGTTGTGTATAAAAATGGTAATATTTTAATATCATCTCAGAAGAATCGTGGTATATATTGTTTTCATTCCATTCGAAATTATAATGATAGAGCTATGCATGTAGAAAAATCTAAGAGCGAATTAGAACTATGGCACAAACGTTTTGGCCATTTAAATCCTGTAGATTTAGAAAAACTTCAATCTCAGGAAATGGTGTTTGGTCTACCAAAATTTAAAACTA
This sequence comes from Lypha dubia, assembly GCA_947311025.1. Classification (NCBI taxonomy): domain Eukaryota; kingdom Metazoa; phylum Arthropoda; class Insecta; order Diptera; family Tachinidae; genus Lypha; species Lypha dubia. Next base: position 51,912,721 of record OX371260.1, on the reverse strand, counting down.
AGAGACTTGATTGTATCAGTTGTATTCGTGGTAAGCAGATTAGGCAAGCTTTTCCAAAGAAGAATACTAAGACATCTACCGAAATATTGCAGTTAATACACACGGACCTGTGTGGTCCAATGAGAGTAGAGTCTATTGGTAAAAAACTTTACTTCGCTACTTTTATTGATGATTTTACCAGGAAGGTATACGTTCGTTTTTTGAGAAAGAAAAGCGAATATCTAGAACTGTTCAAGGATTTTAAGAAACAAGTTGAACTGGAAACAGGCAGGAAGATCAAATCTGTAAGGTCTGATAATGCTAGTGAATTGAAAAGCCGTGAATTTGAAGGTTTTTTAAAGGGCTGTGGCATTACACGTCAATTTAGTGTAGAGTATACACCTGAACAAAATGGTTTAGCAGAGCGAATGAACCGAACTCTAGTGGAAATGGCTAGAACAACCATGATAGAAGCAAAATTACCAGAATTTTTGTGGGCCGAGTTAATAATGACAGGGGAATTTAGATGAGAAAATTTTTATGGCCCAACCCGAAGGTTTTATCGATGAGATGAACAGAGACAAAGTTTGTTTATTGAAAAAGTCAATATATGGGCTTAAACAAGCCAGTCGACAGTGGTATAAGAAGATAGATTCAGTACTGAAGGAATTTAATCTTAATAAATCAAAGTATGATCAATGTATTTATTCGATGAACTCAGGCAAAGATTCTGTTATAATAGCACTATATGTTGACGACATTATCATTGCAAGTAGTAATGAAACTTTAACTAATCGCTTAATTGCATTACTATCAAATAATTTTGAAATTCGAGACATGAAGGATCCCAAACACTGTATAGGACTCGAAATAAGTCAGAAGCCCGGATCGTTAACTATTTGTCAACCAGCATATATTCAAAATTTAATTGAAAAATATGGTCTAACAAATGCAAAAACTAATAGAATACCAATGCAATTCAAAATAAATCTCGAAAAAGAACCTAAAATTCCCGGAGAAGAGGGAAAAATAGATAAGACGAAGTTTCAAGAAATTATAGGTTCTTTGCTACATCTAGCAGTATTTAGTAGGCCAGATATTTCTTGTAGTGTGAACAGGCTTTCGCAGTTCTGTCAAGATCCAAGAAAGCAACACTGGAATGCAGCTTTAGCAGTTATTAGATATTTAAAATCAACAAAAGATTATGTACTAATGTATAAGAAAACTAATTCGCCTCTAGTGGGTTTTGTAGATGCCAATTGGGCTCAAGATTGTAATGATCGCAAATCTCAATCAGGATTTTGTTTTATTTTCGCAGGAGCGGCTATATCATGGGAATCACGCAAACAGCGCGTTGTTGCAACATCTAGCGCTGAAGCTGAATACATGGCGTTAACAGAGTGTGCAAAAGAAGCTATGTATTTGCGATATGTATTAGAAGAATTTGGTTATGCTGTCAATGTTCCTACAACAATTATGTGTGACTCTCAAAGTGCTCAACATATGGCTAATTTCGGAAGTCATCATTCTAGAACTAAGCATATTCATTATCGTTATCATTTTATACGAGATGCTGTTGAAAATGGTACTGTGAAACTAGAATACTTGCCAACGGACAAAATGATTGCTGATATGTTAACAAAACCAGTACCCAAAATTAAACATCAATTTTGTATTAAAGGAATGGGGATGACATCAAAAAATGATTAAAGTTGAGAAGGCGTGTTGGAAATCTACTTTATCATTTTTAACTTTAATATTTATATTTATAAATATCAACATAGCTTTGAAATTTCTATGACATAAATGTTTTAATATTTTTAAAATGTAATTAATTCAAACTGAAATTCGAACAATAAATATTAATTAAGGCTTTTAATAAAATACTTTTTTATTAAATTACAATAGATTTCCGTCAGATTCTCATCCTTCGATTGACCCTGTTTTATTCTCGCCAAAATGCTATCTTCTGCTATTAACATAGCCGGGTATCTGCTTAACGAATTCACATGACTCATTCTACTGCACGCGCGATGTTCCACTTCGTAATCGCAACTCTTGTACTGTGGTCCTTTTTCTCTAACGTCTTAGTAAATTCATTGCAGTCAGTAATTACTTTGAAATACATTCCAAGTAGATAGTCCCTAAATGTTTTAAGCGCTTCGATTACGGCTAATATCTCTAACACGTAGCTTGAATACTTTCTTTCTGCGTCCGTCGTTTTTTTTTTTTGCTCATATAATGGACTGGATGCAGGTTTCCATCATCAGATTTTTGCATTAGGATGGCACAATAGCCTTCGATCGATGCATCCGTGTGAACTTCAGTTTCGCTCGTCTGGTTGAATATACTTAAAACCGGTTTGCTGGTTAGCATGTGTTTTAGGTTATTAAAAGCTACTAATTGTGGATTTCCCATTTCAAACTTCATATTAGACTTCGTTAAGTCGCTTAAATCTTTTGCGATTAGAGAAAACTTTGGAATAAATTTCCGAAAATATCCGGCAAGGCCTAAAAAACTTTGTAACTGCTTCAAATTCGTTGGTACCGGAAATTCCAAGACTGTTTGGATTTAACCAGGCGATTGGTAAATTCGTTGATTTTCAATCACGTGTCCAAGGAATTCAATTTTTTTTTTTATAAACTTACATTTTTGAAAATTGAGCGATAGGCCATAGTCTCTGTTAAGCTCCATTACCATCTTCAAATTGGCTAAGGCTTCATCTTCGTCTTTACCTGGAATAATAACGTCCTCGACATAAGGCAAGGCAGCACCACTTCGAGTTAGGTCACGAAAAATTACGTTGATAAATCTCTGGGAAACTGCTGGTGAGTTCGATAATCCAAATTGCACTTTTTTAAATTTATATTGGCCATTATGGGTGACAAACGATGTGTACTTACAGCTCGGCTCTGCAACATCAACGTGAAAGAATCCATTTTTCAGATCGATTGAGTTAAATATTTTCGCGTTTGGTAGACGATCAAGTTGTTCTTCTATTAGTGGCAACGGGTACAGATCTTTAACGATTACTTAATTGACTCTTCTGTAATCAACACATAATCTTAAGGATTATCACATCAACATCAATAAATCTATGCGAAACCACTACGAAATTTATATTGTATATTTCATCATCGATTTTAATTTCATATTTTAATTGTCCATCAGCCTTTATTCTGTTCTGACCAAATACGAGAAAATAAAAATCAGACTTACTAAGTTTCACACACTTCAACACAACATCACACAACAACTCACAACATCGGTTATTATATTGAATTTTCTTCCGGTATCGAACAGAGCTGTATATTCGCGGTCACCAACAATCACGCACTTTGTCATTACTTCATTCTGAGTTTTTAAAAGTCGAGTATTACTCTTGTTGTTTTCTGTTTTTTCGGAGAGTCTCTAGCTATGTGGCCGAACTTGTTGCAATGTAAAAATTTAGTTCCCCTTTCTCTACCCGTACAATCTTTTGATTTGTGCCCCTTAGAGCCGCAAATAAAACACATTAAGTCTTTACTGTTTTTAAACTGATTTTCCAACTTTTCCCGGCATAATTTATTTGCGTCTGGGCGATTTAATTTTGCGCGAAATGTTTCACAGCACGATAATTGTTTTTAAATTCTTTCATATTACCAGCACCATACAACATGGATTTATTTACACTTAAGTCATTAATACTATCAATAACATATTGCATAATCGTGTTGTCGTCGATATTACCGCGTGACGCGTTTTCTTTAATGTGTAAAAAGTATTCTTGTACGGTTTCGCCTTTTTTAATTTTTGTCTCAGATAGCTGAATATAAAGCTTCGCCAAACCACTTATTGATTTTTTCGCGCATACGTACATTTGAAAATCATCCTTGTCTTGCACTGCTGCATGCAGCTTCGTCTTCATCGCTGCTTGCGTCGTCGTCATCATTTTCGTCTTCACCGTGATGCTGTTTGATGAGTAAGGTCCCCTTTTTCAGTTGTTTAAAAATACGTAGTTTTAAATCTTTCTCATTGTAGCAAATACACAATATGTTGCAAATAGACGTCAGGTCTGCCAAAGTTAAATTCTTGTCTATGTATGCAGCTTTATTTATATACTTGTCGTCATTCGTTGTATTCAAAACCAACAAATTCTCTTAATCTTTGCCGATTTGACCGATCACATTCGTACTCGTATGTAAATTTATTGTATATCGCAGATTTTCGCGTAGTCTCTGAAACATACCTAAACTAGCCATCGTTTTTTTTAATATTTTTACTCAATTTTCGTCTTAGATTCTTGGTTGAGCCCCCAAATTTGTAGAGTTTTTATTATATCTTTATTGAAGAAAAAGTTAATTTATTATGTTGAAAATTAATCCAAGTTAATTTTATTATGTGAAAAATATTAATGAGTTTTTATTCAATTCAATTATGTTTATTTCAAAAAATTCCATCATACGAAAAACAATTGCTATCAAACTCTTTATAAAGTTGCTAGACAACATTTCAACCCACATATATACATGAAAATAAAATAATTAAATTTTTTAATATAAGGTATAAAATATTCTGTTTAGACTATTTCATATGTGAAAAGACAGAATATATTGTAGACTGAGGTTATGCGTATTGTAAATCAATGTATTTTTCTTCTCAGTTGAACATAACACAATAGTCCTTGTAAAAATTGCAAACATTCGCTAAAAGTGCAGAAGCTTAAAGTATTTATATAATAAATTCATTAACACATAAATAATTAATTTAAACAATTTGTTAAAAACATTGCATAGACAAATTAACTTAATTAAACTATAATTTAATTAAGTACGAACAAATTTTTAAAATGAGCTTATTATTGCAATACCGCTAAAATCAATTTAAATAATCTAAAAAAAAACTATACATAAAAAATATATTATTCAATTAAATAATTACAAATTTAACCATTTAGAATACAGATGAGATGATAAGCTGACCAGCTGCCAAAACCCTGTTAAGTAGTTTAAATGCTTAATTTTTTTTTTATTCCACGGTGTATACCTAAATGTTAAGCAAAATATAATAAATATTTGAAGGAATGAGAAAATGAAGGGAAAATAATTGCCATTCTATGTTCAACCATAATAGACTTTTTTATGTTTTAGTCTGTTGTTTTAATAAAATGAATAAAAGAAATTTGTTACTTGTATAGATGTGTAATAAAACTTATAATTCATTAAATTATTATAATTAATGTTCTATGAATTGATTTACACAATGTAATAAATTTAATTATAATTGAATTGAAAATAAAATATTAATTTTACAGCTGATGTAAAGAGAGATTTGTTGTGAAATTTTAAATATTACTGACTTAAAGTTGTACGGTAATGTGTTTCATAATATACAGAGAAAGAAAGTTTGGTTTTTAATTCAATCAAATTAAATTAAAGAAAAACAGTCGTGCGTAAGACTTTCATGTTAGTTTGTTTGAAATAATTTTAAACTTGAAATTTCCCAAAAATACGAGTTTTGTAGACTTGTGTTATTATTGGGTTAAATATCGACTTATTTCAGGAAAAAATTCTATATATTTTAGAGTATTTATTCATTTTATTGGACAGTTATTGAATTTAAGAAAAATTTAATCTTTATTGCATATCCTTTTTAGGGTGGAGGAGTCCTTTTTTCATGCCGCCAACTTTTCTAATATCAACTAAAGAATTCAATTCAATTAATATCAATAAAAAACAAAGCAAAAAAACATTAAATACAATTACTTCTTCATCAATTCCGTTTTAAGTCTCTGGCGCAAAGAAACATACACACATATGTTCATACATTTATTATGCTTAACGGTCGAAGAATATTGCAGAAACAAAAAAGAACCTAAAAAAGAAACATTACTAAACAATCAAGAACAGTAACAGGAAATAATATATTAACATTACAAGCAATGATGTTCGACATCACTTCAATAACATGAAAAAGGAAAATAATAAAGTAAAAAATAAATAAGAATAAGGAGAAGAATATGTGTTGCAAGAATTTTAACAAATCGTAAACCCACTAACAAGAAAATGTTAAAAGCATACAAATCTCTAGCTTTAGCTCATATACACGCAAAAAAGAATCATATGGATACAAACACAGCGACAGAACTGAAATCAAATCAATTAACAAACACAATGGCCACAAAATCCCCTAAGGCTACGCATAGAAACATACAGACGGAGCAACAATACAATCAGAGAATTAACAAGAAACATCAATACCCAGAACAATACAATATACAAACATTTCTTTTTTAGATTTGTTCCTTAATAAATTTTTTTTTTTTTTTTTTTTTTTTTTTGTTCTTTCAAATCCATATTAAACTACAACAAGAAGCACTAAAGGGACACTTGAATTGTTAACGCACAAACAAAAAAAAAAAAAAAAAAAAATCAAGCTAACTAAGGGCACAAACGTTTTCGTAGAACAACAACAACAATTACAAGGGAATAGTAAAAAATAATGGATGAATAATATTGTTAAAAAAGTTCTTAACTGCTTCTAAAACGATTATTAGACCTTTTTTTATAGACAAACATACGTATTTTTTTGTTAATTTGCTTGCATTTGTATGAGTGTGATTATAAAAGAAAAGAAAAATATGACTATATAATTAATACAAATACTTATTTGCTTAATCATCAATAACTACATATGTATGTGTGTTTCAAGTAAAGAAAATCTTTTCCACTAATGATAAAGGTTGGCTGTCGTACTTGGAATTTTAGGAAAATAATTTCGAATATAAAAGATTTTAATAATTTTCTAATTTCACTTTATCTTTTACTTAAAGATCATATGAGTATTTTCGAAGCTAAAGTACATAGTATGTGAGCAATGTAATCTGATCGATGGTATTCTTTTGGATAGTTTTTCATAATATAATGAATAAATAAATACGAAACGAAATGTCTCTGTCCTATTTTCAAGAAAATGTTTATTAATTTTAACAGCAAATTTGCTAAAAATAAGATATTATTTACTAAGTTTAGGGAAATTTTTTTCATACGAATGAAATTTTTCTGAAATAGTAATATTTTCCAATAACACCGTGCAACAACCAAAATCGGAATAGAAATTAAAATCAAAAATTGAGGCTTTCCATAACATCGATCCATCATGGCTTTGATTTTATTTTAGTGATGTTGTCTTACACCAATTTGAAGTTGGTGATTTTAGAAGGCTGTCTAGCATCAAAATGTCATTAAACATTTTATAAAATAATGCTAATTTATTTTTATTATCATGAAAAGTTTTGATTTATTTCTATTAGGGTCGAGGAATCCATTTCTTGTACTTATTTTTATCTAAAAATAACGCTAGATGGCGTTGTCATACAAACTTTGCTACTCCTTGTAGATTGACATAGAAAAAACGGTGTTTTAAATTTTTGAGGCTAAAAAACTAGTAATTTTTTATGTTGGTTTTATTAAGTCCCAGACATTTCAGAGCTTTTCTGACTTTTAAAACATCAACTTCAATCAAATTGAAGGAAGAGCCATCTACGAGGGAAACACGGAAATGAAAGGAGCTAAGCAAGATCAAAAACCACATAGCAAGGAAACTAACCATCATATTCTTATATGAACAAACTTTTTTTAGCCAAAAGAGTGCAGCGCCCCATGACAAAATTTTTACAAGTTTTAAGAAAAAAACTATTTAAATATATTTTTCATAATTATGAAAAATTTTCTTTGAACGATCAATCTTGTATATCTTAACATCAAGGAAATGTTTACAGAAATTCGGTAAAAACGGAATTAGTGCCATACCGCAACCATTTTAAACTCAAACTAAGTACAATTTCCCTAATGTTAGTTTCCTCCTTTTTTAGTGTTGTAGTTTACATTAATGAATATAAAAATGGTTTTTATTAATTTTAGTAGACAACATTATTTAAGTTTAAGTTATTTAAGGTCATGCTGTTTCTTCTGTAGTTGTTGTCAATACTGCCGAAGGTTTAGTTAGTTTTCTTTGCACTGATGTTTGTATATTGTAAGTTAAAGTTTGGTTTGCTTCCTTCTGTTGTATTATTTATTCGTATATGTTTTTGATGATTCTAAGTAAATATACAACAAGAAAAACAAAGTATGCCAAACAAATACTTAACAATACCAGAAAGAAAACAAATCTTGAATATAAAAGAGCTTTTGTATAGGTATTGTGTTAATAATCCAGCTATTGTATTATCTCGCTGCTAGGTCTTTCGTCTCTTCTTTTTCCATATCTCAAATTTATTATAACCAAAAAAAAAAAAAAAAGAAAAAAAAACAAATCGGATGTTATTGCAAAGCCATAGATTTTTATAGGGTACAAGTACAGAATTTTATGCTCCATTTGTTTAGGGTAATGCTTTCAATACAAGTCGTTTAAACACTTTTGCTCTCTGATAGTTTTATGTAAGCATACGGGTTTGATTCGTGAGGATAGCCACAGGAAAGGCTTCGCAGGTTACACATGGCGCTTGAAACCTAAATAATAAACAACAAGATTTAATAAATCAAAGAATGAGCTTTCAGTTCAGAGTAATAGAGGACAAACAAATATGCAACGAAAGGATCACGAGCAACTAATATATTTATATTTATGGTTTTGAACACTCGGCAAACATAATAGCCCTATTCACAATCTTGTGCAAATGGTCTTGCATCATTGCATTTACAAAATGGTGTAGGATTTTCAAACATACACATTCCTAATGGAAAATTATTTGAAAAGTTTTTTAAAGAATATTTTTATGCTTTTTAATTCACAAATTTAGTTGTGAGTTTTCGTATAAATGGATGAGCTTTAAAATTTTTTAAACATAAAGGGTAAAACATCTACTGATGAGTTGGAATAGCTACCAACGAAATATATATTCAGATATTGGTAACACGCAACAAATAAATAAAATTTAAAACATAAATACTTCAGTACATGCTCAGATAAATTTAAAATTTTGTAAAAAAAATTTCGTTACAAAAAAATAAGTTTTAATATTTTCCTGTTACTGACTTGGAAGCTTTTGCAGGACGGCCAAGAGGTTTCAAAAACCAGAACTCATCATTAATAGCTCAGGAAGGACTACATCAAAAAGCTGTTCTTTGCGTTTATATCAAAATAAATTCTAAAAGATACTGCTAATGCAAAGCATTTTTTTATTTGTAGCTCTGACGACAAATTGTGTATGTTCAGTTAATCGTAAGGAGATATGACGGAATACTTTCTTTTTTCGATTCTTTCGTCAGTAAAAATAATTCACTTAATCTGCTTTAGTGATAACATGACCTGCACACACGATCAAAAACATTGCGGTGATTATGGCCTCTACATTTTAATAATAAACAATTTAGAAAAAACTCTCAAAACAAGAAAGAAAATAAATTCTAGACGAAAGGAATTTTTGAATGTCTGCAACAGCGTCACAAATTCCAATAATAAAAATTTTCTTATCCGTCCGATTTGTATTATATTTTAATTGGCAGTGAAGCAAGCGGAGCGATGGTTAATGATTCATAAAAATATTAGCGATATAGAATCTTTTTTTTTTGTTTTGACAACTACCCTTACATAATTTTATTCCACATATTTTGAAAGTATTTAGAAAACAAAGAAATATCCGTATTCGATTAACCATGGGCCATGATTATTTGAAAATATTTTTTCTTGTAATTGAAGACTTATTGTGCTTAAGAATTTAGCTTTAAAATTAAGAACTATTGCTCTCAAAAGGGACTTCTCCATCAGGCTATCCAAAATTTTAAACCACACAGATTATTTGTTTGCGATTTGACTTGCAATAATGATGTTCAGCATCCATTTTCATATTTCAGGTACAAAAAATTCCCATTAAAAGTTGGAATTATATTTTATTGATGCTTCTGTTTTCTTTACTGTGCCATATTACAAGCATATTTATACATATAAATATATGTACATCAAAGTACGAGTACATACATATGTAGATAGATGTATATAAAGGGTGTTTTTAATAAAGAGACAACACCATTTTAACTGGCGTCCATTTGTCATCGGTCAATTGATTTATGTTTAGTTTGGTTTGGCATTTCAACATGAATAGACTGACGCCTGAATAACGCTTCAGAATTATGCAAATTTTTATGGAAAATCATTGTTTTGTTCGAAATACGTATCGCACACTACGTCCATTTTATGGTCAAAATAATCGTCCATCAGATTAATTACTCTAAATACGCATCCACAGAGTCATCGTACAATGCCTACAGAAGAAGTCATTGCTACTGTGTGGCGAATAAGCCTATTCTTCATCTCGTCGGAATGTAACGGTCAATGGTGACCGCTATAGATCCATGATTACTGACTATTTCGATCATCAATTGAACAACAATGATGAGCAGGAACTGTAGTTTCAGCAAGACGGCGCAACATGTAGCACAGCACGTGCCACAATTGATTTATTGAAAGAAACTTTTAGTAACCGCATAGTTTCACGTTTAGGACCCCTGAATTGGCGTCCAAGATCGTGCGATTGAACGCCGCTAGACTATTTTCTGTGGGGATATGTGAAGTCGCTAGTCTACGCCGATATGCCCGAAACGATTAACCACTTGGAGGACAACATTCGCCGCGTTATTGCTGATATATGGCCACAAATGTTGGAAAGAGTCATCGAAAATAAAACCTACAGATTAGACTACGTCGGAACCAGCCGTGGTGGTCACATTCAAGAAGTCACATTTAAATTATAGAAGATTATTTTTCGAATAAAGTAAATTTCATGTCCATTTAAAAAATGCATCTCTATTTTATTCCATTTTAAAGTTCTATACCTCTATAAAAATACACCCTATTTGTTTTGCTGTTATTTTGAAAAATCATTTTGTATGAAATGGATATCAGTATGAAGCTAAATTAATATCGACATCAATCAATTTTTAATTTCAGACAATGACAGCATATAATGTTAATAAATTTAATAATATTATTACAAAAAGAGCACCAACTGGCTGTCGAATACACCATTTTTATTTAAATATTGACTAATTTTATATTTCATATTTCAGTTACAGAGAGCTCCGTAAATTACTAAACAAATGTTTGCGTAATTGAACACAAAAAGAATTTGTTGTATATCAATAGTCAGTCAGTCTGTCATGCTGGAAATTAATTCAATGCAAATTTTCATTGATGGAAGAAATTTTTACAAGCAACCAACAAACCAGTTAGTCAGTCTTATCATCAATTCAATCGTATAAAAGACACTTTAACTAACATTAAATGTATTCAAATATGTGTGCACATACATCCGTATATATGTATGTTTGTAAATACGTATGTACTCATATGTATATGTCACTTTTTGATGGTTTTTTGTTTATTTTACTGGTATTTTTATTTCCTTTTTTTCATCTTATTATCAGTGTTAATGTGTGTATTTGTAAGTGTGTGTAAAGTGTGCTATAATATGTAGGCTTGTTTACGTTTTGCGTTCAACTGTTCGGAATATTGCTTTTTGTGTAAATATTGACAACTGTTAACATGTTTAACATAAATCATTAATTTTATCTTTGTCAGGCTGTCTGTTTGTGTGTTATTTGATTGTTTTTTGTTTCCATGTAGTTGTAATTTTTAAGTAAATTTAAAACATATTGTAGGCACATTTGCAAGTCATGTAATCAAGACACATTTGTTTTGTTAGAAAACAACTGATTCTCACTCCAAGAAGTATTTAAATAAATTTCTTTTTTATAACCATTTGAAAATATTTAAAGCAAAATTAAGTTTTTTGTATTCTTTTTTTTTTTTCATGACATACCAACTAAAAGAAATAAGTTTACATAACAATTTAGGAAATGTTTAATAGCACATTAAAAGAAGTTAATTTGTTTTTTTGTGATGACCCCTACTTATGCAATGAAGTGTACCAGAACTTAGGGAAAGGGATAGAATAGAGAAGATAGATGATAAAAATGTAGATGGGTTAACTTCTTTACAGCTCTGCTATTGCGCGTTTAAGTAAGTCATTTTAATAATTGTTTTACTTTGCCGATGGTTCTGTTAACTGAGGCAGGAGAGCGATGTGGTGTACCTTAGCTTATAAGAGTATCAATTTCTGTCAGAACAGTTTTATGCCTTTATCACTTGAACTGTCTAACAACAATTAATACAGTACCACACTAATGTACATTAGAGAAATTTAAGGTTTTGATGACTTGCACTGAACAGAGATTGACCCCAGGTCCTGAGTCAAAGTTTGCTAAGTAATCTACGCGCTAACCTTCGCAGCCAATACCGCCCTCATATAGCATTTAATTGGGACAAAGAAACGTTACCTGTAAAATTGATTAATACGTTTTTCCTAAACTAAAATACATATTTATTAAAAGCAAATAATACGTAACGGGGTTAAAAAAAAAATTTACCTGACATACAAATAAAATGTCTGTATCAGAGGAAAATTGCAACAAATCCTTAAAATTAATGAAAAATTTATTGGTAGAAGGCTTTAACCATATATCCTCTATTGGCAGCTGACTAGAATGTGTATAATACGTCCCCTTAGTATAACAATAGCCTATGTGCTATATATAATAGCGTATTATACGCTATTGTTATACTAAGGGGACGAATACATGTGATGAAAAGATTGTGGAAATACACTTGAAAAATAAAATTTGTTTTGTTTGTTTAAATGATCGATGTAAGAATATTATGACAAAATTAACTTTATAAGCAGTTTGTATCTTTCCATAAAAATATTCCAGAATAATAGGATTGATTAATTCAAATCAAAATCATAGAGAAACACCCAGCCTGCAGTATGCAGTTAATACAATTTGATATTTTCTTATTCCAAACTAATCTTCAAATCAAATTAAAAATAATTCCTCCCTCTTTATTAGGATAAAAAAAAAAATCCTATGTATTGTTCTATTCCCCATAAAGATGTTTGAAAATAAAATGTAATAATGCAATACAAAAAAAATATATAAGGAATTCTTTACATGCAATGTTTTATCATTTATATGCAAATGAGCATTTAATTTTCAACAATACATACGATGTACAAGGTAACATAAACGTATGTGCGTATTTAAAAGCAATGTAGCTCACAAACACTTGAAAACCTTAAAAGACAAAGAAAGAACTTATTTTTTTTTTCTGCCAAAAATTTACTAAATTGTTTTTAAATTTTAAAATTTATTTAATTTATTTACATATTTTTTTTTTTTTTTTTTTTTTTTGTAAATGTAATCAGCCTTTTTGCCAATAGATTAGAGAATGCAGTGTTAATAATTTAATGTATTTAATTTTAGTAAATCATAATAATCAATAATAACAGAAAAAATAAGGTTTTGCTGATATGACCACAATCAATAATGCTGATCATAACTAAGAGTTTTGATTCGCAAAAAATGTTGTATTGTCAGCACTGACGGCCTACAACAACCCTGCAAATACTACTTAATTTAAGCAACTATGTATAAGAACAATAACTAGCTATAAGCATGGTCTAATAATCAGGTCTGCGCAAGAAGGAATATGGTTTTTTGTAGGGTTGTGTTTTGACCGTTAAATAATCTGCAAAAATATGGTAAGTTAATTCGGTCTTGTCAAAAGTTGTTTACATTTTTGGCCGCCATCATGAATATTATTGTGTACGTTATGCTTTTTGTTTTTGCATAACCAATAAATACATACAAAACAACTTTTGTTTTGTTTTGTATACAGCTTTGTTTTGACAATGTTGAATTAATTTTACACAAACAAAATGCATGTCGATTTTGTTGTTGCGTTGATACGCGCACCTTATTATTCCACCATGGCTATAAGCAAAGAGAAGAGTTTCAATAAAATCATTCATTACAAACCAAGCAAAGAGTCAAGTTGCTACATTCAATGTCAACAATGTATATATTACTCGATAAAAAAAAACAATTTCAATATTCATATTGCACAAACAATAAAGCCAAAGGTGTATAAGGATTCATTAAATGGACCCGAAAATAATTTGATGATCCATTTGTCGTAAGACAATTGTTTACAGCGTTTGTGCTTCCGGATTTTTAAATACGCCTCTATGGTATGGAATTAGCATTACGAATGCCTTATAAGTGAAATAAATCTGTCCAAAAAAAACATATCTTTTATTTTGTCTTCGTAGCCTTCCACGGAATGAATATATTTTAAGACTTATATAAAGTAGTATTTTGTTTTAAAAACCTTTAACTTTTATATGACGATTTTTTGACGTTTCTTTTTTGAAATCTTGACGGTTTTGAAAATTTTATTTTAAAAACATGACGATTTAAAAAAACTTTGGTAGCTCTGGGTACGAAGCAGTGTTGCACTCTTATTGCTATTGTCTTTGATTAAAGTTGTTGCAATAAAATAAGTGCTCTCAACTTCATTCGAAAAGTGTTATCAAATTTTGTTTGTTGTGTCAAAGAAATGATATACTAACAACAAATTATTTTTAAAATTAATATTTTATTGAATATAAATATTGTACATTTTAGCTACTCCATGATCTTTGTAATACTTTGAGCAATATCGAGTCTTAACCGCGGAAATAGCTTAATCGACATGGCTCTTTAATTTTTTTAGTATATGAAGTATTAGTAATATTTGTATCATATGTTACAATTATCAATGCACTGAATTCTTAGAAATTTAACAAGTTCAATTTTAGTTTTAAAGTTTGTTTGTTTAAATTTTATCCTGAGAGCGGCTTCTCGCTTAAGCTATTTTTGCGGTTATGACTTGATATAATAAATGCTACGGAGAAGGTTTTAATTAATTTTTTATCTTCAATTAAATTGAGCATTATGTATATCAACGAAACTTTTAAAAATTTTTGATAAATAATTGTTATGTATTTTTTTCTTTCCAGGTATGTTGAAGTTTTCTAAAAACCATTAAATAGTAAGTTATTTTATTTTCAAAGACGTTGCATTATTACTCTATATGTATTTAAGTTTAAAATAATTTATATGCAAGTAATACGTAAATATTTAATTATTTTCTTTATTAATAAACATATTTTACTAAAAAGTAAATCCAGCTAAAATAGTTTTTTTTAGCTTCTCTACTGAAACAAATTACATTTATATGCAATATATATAGCAACATTAAAAGATTAATTCACTTCCTTCGGACAAAATACATCTTAAAACACATAAAAACAAAATGCATACAAAAGAGTTTTTTCTATATTTTTGTATCGAATAGGCTCCGAAACTACTAGACAGTTTTACAAATTTTTTTTTCAGTTTTTTCATAAAACATAGAATGTCTTAAAATTCAGCGTGTGAATATTACTTTTAAGGTTAAATGCCACTTAATATCTCACATTTAATTGTAAAAAATTCCTTCCATTGTGTCAGTAACAATAACTTGATATATAACATTATTATGACATTGAGATGCCGATTTTAAAGACCTCTACTGAAAATTTTTAAATTATTTTACCAGCATAAATACATACTTTGAGATATCGTTTTTCTTAGTCTGTTTCCGCTTTTAATTAGTATTTCACAGTTGTTTGGAGAACATATTTTTGCAGATTGCGCAGCCACATGTCTCGCTGGACTTTCACATATTAAATTTGAGGTCCAACTTAATCCGGTACCGAGAATTGATTACTAACTTAACCTTGCTGTTATGTTTGGACCATTTTGCTCAATTTTTTTATTTGTTATTATAAATTTGCAATGGCTTACTGTATCATTATAAAACGTCAGCTCAGGTGGTTTTTCTTATATATGAATGCGTTTAGTCCGTTTTTAACAATATAATAAAAATTCGAACAGAAAAAAATTCAAAGTTACATATCGTAGGTTCATTTGTGTTTGTATATGAGTGAAAATAAGAAAAAAAAACCATTATTATTGTTATTTTCGCAGCAAGATTTACAAAATGTTTTTCAATTTGATTAGCATATATATCGATTGCAAAGAATGCATTGCGCATCACATTTGGTCATACATCAATTGCAAATTTTCTCGTTCTCTAGGAGCTGAAATTTGTATAGCACGGCTTGTAGAGGGTACACTTTTATAGGTTGAAGATTGTTGTTGAGTAAATAGCTCCGCTGTAAATGGAGCTATAGGTTTTACTGTCCTTTTCAATATGTATTATTCTGATGGGCGTAATCATTTGAACATCGGTCGGATAAATACCAACACAATTCGTTCTCCCTGACTTTTTGAGGCTTATCATTAGTTTTATTTTCAATTAGATACTACTGATTTGGAGTCTACAGCTAACCAAAATATAAGCCCATATTTGGCAGGCTTTAAATGTCTAAATGAGGATCGTCCTCTAAAAACCACTCATAAATTGTGACACAACTCAAAAATTGGAGCAACCTTGTCACTACTTTTTTGTTGTTTTCTATTGACAACATCATCAAATCGGAGTACTCTTATTATCATATGAAAATTATCTTCGCTCATAAAAGACCAAAATATTGGACGATCACAAGGGCATCAAACAAACCATGCAAATATTCGTTTTTTCTCTACAATACAAAAATATTTGCACTAGATCGGAAATATCGTGTATGCCGATAAACCCTATGAAGAATTACAACACCAATATGTTCCCGAAAACTGCATTTTTCCAAATCTTTATTTTTATTTTCAGTGATATTTGTGTCTACCCTCGGAGGAAAACATAGCAGAAAAGTATACAAAACATCACGGCATTTGGATGCCGCGACATGTATTCTCCAACGTGACCTGTAAAGGGGTTTCAATCTATTGCATTTTGTTTATCGCAATATAAAAAGCATATATGTATACAAAAACTTATTCACTTTCTTCATTTCTTTCCTATTTAATATTCAAATGCATTAATATCGCGTTTACATCCAATATTTTCATATAATATGGATAACATTGAAATGTCTGAGTACGCTGTTCAAATTTCGTTGATTTTCCATTTAATTTTTCTTTTTTAGAATTAATCACACACATCAAAAGTGAAACTGACCGTTAATATTTTCAAAAAATGTTTGCACTATGTATCGGTTTTAAAATAAATGTGAAATTGTATTGCATAACATGTTATTTTATCCATTTATAAATTATTTAAAACATCTGTAGATAAAGAGTTTTATGTTAAACAACTTAATAAAAAAAAACAATGTGGACTAAAATGGTCCCATCCTAAGCTTCGTAAGTTTGTTTCAACCTAACATGATAAGAATATACAATGGGGATGGGGGCGTTTAGTTTTTAGATCTACTGTAAATGCATAACAAATTTTCTTGGTTTTTCTTCCTTAGTGAATTGTTAATTTCTAAAATCAATTCAAGCAGTCGTCAAGTCCATGGCAATAAGCGTTTTAAAAATATTTTAACACAAAATAATGGCAGAAAATTCCATTAATATCAATAAAACTGGTTGGTTGGCTTTTATCACTTTTATCACAATTAAAATTACTTAAAATTTATGCAATATGTCTTTTTGAAAACATAAATATTATGATAAAATCATATATGATTTATATGTAAATATTTAGGCTCTTTTGTAATATATTACAACAAATTATTTATCCTGACAATAGTTAATCACATAAAGGCTGACTTCCAAAACGTCAATTGCTTTGTGTTTGACCAAAGCATCACATTTCATAACGCCGCAGTACAATAGTTATACAATGTATACCATTTCAAAACGCCGCCGTAAAGTATTTTTAACGCAGTAAGAGAGCAAACAAGGCATCGGTTTTATAGTTGTTGCATTGTTTCCGAACTTTGCATATGTATGTGATTTAAATACAGTAGCAATACTGTCTACAAACATTGTATACGAACGTTTTGGAAGTCAGCCAAACATTCGACTGTCGCACATACAATGTCATACTATCAATGTATTTGTATTTGCATACATACGTACATGCATACATTAGAGCTGCTTATTTTTCTGTATAGTTTGGAAATTAAATTTTATATTCTCTGTCGTATTCCTTTAATGCTCAGCTCATACTCTTATAACATATTAATTTGTAAACCTTTATCGCTTAAGTCAGTTGAATTGGCAACATTAACGGAATAACTTTAATCCAGTCTTTTGAACTTTTTCATTTAGGTTTTCTTGATTTTTTAATTTTGCATTTCAAAATACCAAAAACTTGGCTGAGTTTTAGCACATGTGAAGAAAATAAAAAAGATAATATCAAATCGGTTCAGTTGAATTTGTCACTAAATAAACCGTAGAGTGTAGTATTGACTCAAAATGTCATTGTGCAGCTGTTACTATTTTTGGAATCTTCATTATAAAGTTCTTTAAAATTACTTTCTTCAATATCATCCCATTTTTTAATTTTTTTTACTATTCGTATTTGTTTTAACAATTATTAATTAAAAGCTTTCCTCCTGAATTTAAATGACACTAGTATTTATTTATTTTATAAACTTTATAACTTTAATTAAAAGTTCACAATTTATTGAACTGTTAATATTATAAATTAGTTTGTCAGAAAAATAATTTTATAATTTTGAAGCCGCATTTTATTTGCAATGAACAAATGAACAAACAAAAATGTAGTTTTATTATTAAAATTCAGCCTTAAAGTCATTTAATTATTGGCGGAAATTACGCTTATGAAGTATGAATATTCAAAACTAAAAAAAGCTTTTAATATTTTAATGATTTTTTTTATATGCATACATTTATGTGAAATTAAGAAAATTAAGCTTCTACTTGATTTTGCAATTAACTGTTGTGTAAATGTATTAAAGAAAATGTAAGTTTAAAATATTATCGATGTTATTCATAAAGTAAAATATATTTCATGTTAATTCTTCGCAAATGAATATGTATTTAAATTTAAGACATCATATTGTAATATGTGGACAAACATAAACAACCAAACGTGATTAATAAAATGTTCAGCTTTGAAACTTCTTTCGTACCTGTGTTGAGTTTCTAATCACACACGTTTTTTAGAGAACTTTCTAGCTCAGATTTTTTTTTTTTGCTACCCTATATTTCCGTTCATACATACATTTAAAGATATAATGACATATCGTCATATAAAACGTAAACACATGTCTTTGCAGTATCTTAAATTTTATAGAAGAAAAAAATAATTTTATAAAATGGGAAAATTGATGGTCGTTACGTTGTTTTCTTTTTTCATTAGAATGTTGAGTAGCATGACAGTAAAAGTCCAAAAGTTTGGAAGGACATTAATTGATTTTACGGTATTTAATCAAATCGCTGATTTTAAAATGTTTGTCACTTATTTAAATACACGTGGGTACCATCAGTAAGCCATTCTTTGATTAAAACAGTTTTTATGTTCTGCTTGTTTTTTATCGCTGTGTTGCTACTCTACTGTCCAATTCTGGTCCAAGACTGGTACGGAGAATGCTGTTGTTGTGGAATATTGTACAGCAAATATTCCTCTACAATGGCCACTGTCTGTTTAGAGGAATCGACTTGCTGGAATATCAAGCTTCGTGACAGCCACATTTTGAATACTGAATTCTTAAGATTATCTCTTAACTTGTTAAAGTATGTTGTTTTAAGAAAAGCTAAATTGCCAATGACAGCCGCCTACATATACTCCCAAACCATAATAGAACCACCACTTTGTTTTACTGTTGACATTAGCAGGTTTTTAGCTTGGAGCTGGTTTCATGAGTAATTCAAAACCTACCAATTATTTTTTTAATTTAATATCATCCTCATTCAATTAGAAACACTCCAACTATGTTCATATGCTCTTTTTAAACAATTGAATATAATACGAATACAAAAGTTTTATTTTCATAAAATTATATATATTTTCCTTCTACGTATTTGTGTATACTTATATGTATATATGTTATTATTTTTTTGCTTTGGCTTTCAATTTTATTATATTTTTTTCAATAAATTATTTGGGGTATTCACACTGTAGTTATGAGTCATATGTCATAAAATAATAGCACACTAAATTATGACGGGGTGTTCACACTTGCTGTCATAATTGTGCCAGCTGATAAACATATAACAACACTTCATTTTTAGTTGGATTATGGCGCATACGTTTGCATTTTGACTTAAATGTAAATGTTTTTTAATTGTTAATAAAGAAAACAATAAATTTCCTGTAAATTATCTAAAATGTCCATTATCAATTAAAATTTTCATTTTTTTTTTTTATTTATACGAACTTGCTGAAATAAATATAATCAAAAGCAGCTGTTGCCGGTAACATGAGCTGAACTATATATTTGGACGGCGGCAACTGGAAAAACGTTCACAAGCTGCCAGGCAAATCAGTTACACAAACACATATTTTCATTCAGGGCGAATTAATTATAAGGTTGATGCAGTGGCGAATTCACGCGAATTTATACATTACCTACACTGTCAAATTTGTTACATATTTTCCCGCGCCATTTTCATGTAATTTTTTATGCATGGAGAATTTTGACAGCGTAGGTAATGAATTCGCCGTTTACAGAAACAAAATGCCTGTAAATTCGCGTGAATTCGCCACTGCATCCACCTTATAATTAATTCGCCTTGGTCGTGCATATACTTGGTAATAAATTTGCCTTGTTTTCATTCTTCTATTACATAAAAGTAGCGGCGGCTTATATATATTATCGCCGGCATGAATAAGGAGTTGCAGCTGCTCGACTAAGATTTCTACTGCTATTTTATGACAAACCATAAACATACCTCAAAATGTCTTATTATTATATAACTTTTTTGTTTGAAGCACAACAACAATTTTTTTAAACTATTGTAAAATAATAAGACATTATGACAATATGACTGATAAGACAACAGTGTGAACACCCCAATTACCTCATAGTTCTTATTTTTCCAACAAGACTTTTATTTAATTTTTGTTTAATTTAAATTGCTTATGAAAAAATAAAATTTGTTTATATCAAATGGCTTTTGCCAAAAGATCTCCTTTTTTTTCCCTCAAATATATTATTTAATTTTTTTCTCCTCCTAACCTATCATTTTCAAGGTAGTTTTTCTAGATTTCCCATTTATTGTTTAAACATAAGGGTGTATGTGTTTGAATGGTTTCAACTAAAATATTTTACATTACAAAAGAATCCGTACAATATAAGGCTCTTTTATAACTGTGCTAACCTTTAGATGTTTTTGTTTTGCGTTGTATAATGAGAAAAATATAAGTCAGTTGTATATATTTATTGTCAGCGATGATTAATTTCAATCAGCAAGGAAAACATGTTCTCAAAACTGCTAGTAAATGAAATTGTTGTATCACAAACTAAAGTTAATCACTAGTGTGATACCGTTTGGGCGTGGATTTGCCCACTTCAGCAATAACATAACTATATTATTAAGGAATATAAGTTTTTGTTAAAAAATAATATGAAATCAGTTAAATAGCTGAGAAAATAAAACAATTTTTTCGGTCGTGGCACTGCCCAGTTGTTTACTCACTAATAAAAGTTTTTTTCCATGATATATCGTGCATAGAAAGTTTCATAAGAATTAGTTAAGCAGAAGTAATTCAAATATAATTATTACTTTAGATTTTAATATTGTAGTTGTATATCGCAAACTTAATATATTTAAGTGGCAAATTTTATAAGAATCGTTTGAGTAGAAGTAGTTGAAAAATAATCTCAAATTATTTGTATAGCCGTGACATTGATATCTTAATTAAAAATCTCTTGAGTACAAGTTAAATATAGTATTTTTTGAGTAATTTTTAGGCATCATGCCATTCAACATATTTTATTTTTCATGAATTGGGTCAGATATGTCATAAACATGTAATCATAACCCAAACCTATAAAAATTTTGTTTTACAACGAATTTCTGGTTTAGTCACAAATGAAATAGAATAAAAAAAGAACTCACTTTTTTTCTGAAAACTAGTGAAAAAACATAAAGAAAATTAAATAAATTCACATGAACTCATAGCCATACATCGATTTTATGTGGCGTGTAAAAACCTTTCATTTACAATCAGTTGTAAAGTGCTTTTTCTTGTAAAATATTTTTCAATTTCAATTTATTTCATGCCATTTTTTTTCCTAGATTACATTTTATTCTCTTTTCTTTTTTGTTTTTCTTAAGATTAAATCAATGTTAACATTGTTATATTTCATTTGTTGTTACTTTTTTGTTTCTGCAATTGAGTTTCTTTTTTATTTTTACTTGTGTTTTAAGGCCAACGAAATTTTATTTCAGGACAAAAAAAAATAAAAATTTATTTAATGTATAATATTTTGAGTGTTTCTTTTTTTTTTTGACTATTTGATGAGAAATGTAGCAATTTATTTTGAAGTGTTTTAGGCAATTTGGGAACGGCTAAAGGATACTTTATATATAAAGTGTGTGTTAGAAGTCAAAGGAACGAGTGGTTTAAATCAATCATAAAACAAATATTTACAAAAGAAAATTGTATGTTAAAAATCCGACAAAAAGGTATTTTAGAAAAATGGTATTTTTTATCTTGGCGATCAATTTTATTTATGTAATTGTCTGTTTTTGCATTTATTTATAAACATTGTGTGATCGTTAAAATATCCTATTTTGTATCGATTGTGATGATCGTTTTTTTTTTCAGGTCTTGTGAAAATGCGAGTGACCAAGTTCTTGATAGGTACAATTCCATCTCATTTCTAGGCAACCTATAATTTCAGCTTTCTAGCTGTACTGGAAGTGCCCCATACATAGAAGGGGAACCCTAGTCCCCCCGGGTGTAAAGTGCCCGTTTTCAGATTTTTCTGGTTATTTTCTCACCAAGACCTACCTGTGTACCAAGTTTCAGCTCTCTAGCCTCACTGGAAGTGCCCAATAATATTGATGAGTCAGTGAGTCAGTGAGTAGTGAATATGTACTAAAATATGGACTTTTCACACCATAATATCTCGGGAAATTTTTATGGAAAAAATTTCAAATTTAACCTGTGAGGTCACCTCTGTAGGGAGACCTTATTTTTCAAGTTTCATTATATTATGGTCAGGGGGAGCAAAGTTATGAGGGGGGTAAAAACAGCTCGAATGGTTTCGTTTAAATATACACACTGTGTAGCCGAACTTGGCCTGGCGCACTACCGTGCGCCTAGATTAACCGAAAAATTTCTAAAATTTTATAAAATCATAAACAAAATGGTGTACAATAAAAATTTATAAAAAAAAAATTAAAAACTAAGAAAAAAAGTCTATATGAAAGACAAGTTAAAGCACTAAAGTTTTCTTTTGTCATCAAGCATACAAATGAAGAGTGAATTTTCAAGCAAAACATTTCTTTAACAAACAATTTGTTTAAGCCTGCACGCTACAAACTTGTTTCATTTACATACATTTTTTTAAATCAATCAATCGGCTGGAAACTTTGCAGCAGCCTTAAGTTTAAATACAAAACTGACAAAAAATCATTCAGCCAAGGATGGTAACAAAACCTTTTGTGATATACAAGAGGTATTTAAGTCTCTTTTATAATAATGATTTTTTTGTAAGCAAACAGTCTATAAATTCATGGCTTTTGCTATAATTTATTGTCCAAAAATCAAAATTTAATTGTATTTTCAAACAAACTATGGTTGAGCCAACATTTTTTAAAAATTTATATTTTTATATTCATGAATTTTGAATTTCTTTGTGAGTGTTTGATTAAAGTTTATTTATCGTAAACTTTTAATATTTAATAATCAGTTAAAACCAAAATATTTTTTCCCACACCCATAAACTATATTGAGAAATATAACATTGTTGGTATACTCGTAGAGCCATTCATATGCGCACACATTCTTTGACGCATAATAAAAAAATTCAGAAGTGGAATAAATGAAGAAGAAAAGAAGGAGTAACAACTAAAAGTGAAAGGAAACCATTATATGTGATTATAGTTTGTAATTTAATTTATTTTTAAATAGTTAATATTATTTGTTGTTTTAGAAGAATATATACAGTACCGGACAATTCAATGGAAACTTTTGCTAAAATTTATTACTTTATTATTAAAAGATCAAAATCTAAAATATTTCTTGAACAAAGCAATAAAGAAAAGGAAATAAAAAAAATTTTTAGTTTTATTGAAGAAATGTTTTAGAGTTTTGTCTTCTAACAAAAAATAAATAATTTTAAGGAATTGTTTCAATTGAATTGTCCCTTACTGTGTATTGTCCCGAAGATGAGCAATAAAGTTAGGCGAAATATAAAATAATATATAATAGTTAATGTATTTAAATTTTAATTTAAGATGATGTAGGGTATACAAAATTGGCTTCTAACCATCTCGTAACTCTCAATCTATTTCTCCGTTGTTGTTCTTATGTAGTGGCATACCTACTTAACATAAACCAACACAACACAAATTTAAGTGAACACTACCTGAACAGAATTAACAATTGAAGCGTAAAATGAATGATGATGCAAGTTGCAAATATGCGGCTGTTCATACTTTGGCTGCAAGAGCAACGTTTATTGCTTCTCTCTTGATATTGATGATAAGAGTGTTGAACACAACTACCATTTTTGTATGCATACGCAAATCATAATAATGTTTCTGATGAAGTTTTCAAGAAATATTGCGGATGGAATCAATTCAAATCACGTTTATGTAACATTTTATTCCAGACAACCGTACAAAAGTAGCAATAACAACCACAACAACAGTAATAATTCGAGTAATAAAAAAATGTTTACTCACTTGTTTACCACAAAAACTATTGATGGTTTTTAAAGTTTGCTTCTAGAATTTTCCATGACTCTCGATAGTTCAATGCTTGACGACAATGATGATTGAATATTTTATTTAAGTATTTTTATAGTCTTCCTAAGGAATATTTAACGTATTTTTTTCTTCATTATTTATTCTAAAGATTATTTTATAAACTTTCGTGACAAAGTTACGGTATATCAGGTAAATGTATAAGAAACCTATTTTATAATCGATACTTTTTATGTAAATAGAGCTGCTTGTAGAGAAATATTTTTTTTTTCAAAATTTATTTCCCTTATGTACAGGAAGCTTCAAAACTAAGTACTTGTTAGCATACATTTTTATTTTCTTTTGCGTTAAGTTTTTTTAACAAAAAAAGACAAAAAAAGATAAAAAAATAAGCTCAAAGTTTGAGAATAATAAACTTTTGCCACAAGTTATATTTTGAATTGTTTCTTTTAAATTATGTATGAAAAGAAAAGTTTGCAGACATGCTTTTAAAGAATATTTATTTATTATATTTATTTCTTTTTCTTGGTTTCCTTGCTTTAATGAAGTTATAGAATTTTAATTTTTAATAGTTAATTTGTTAAGAGGGTGTGTAATTGGAAAAATTACAGCACAGCTGGCGGCACAAATTATTGTGTGTGCTTGAATTTCCGACAAAGATTTTTCATTAAGTTCAAAAAGCAATTACATTCAAGTTATAGCAAACGTAAAATGTAATTTATGTATAGCCGCTATTACCAGGAATTTATTAGTCAAAATATTAAGACTTTTTTGGTTAGATTTATACTTAGGCACAATTAAGCAAAGAAACAAAAAGCCATTAACGTACGCAGCCTACGGAAACTTTTATAGTTGTTAGGCACAAAGAATTGTTATTAAGATTTTTTTTGTATTGCTAAGTTAATAATCACGTAGTGTTTTAAAAATTTATTTTCTAAAATATTCCAATTTTTTTTTTTTTTTTTTTAATTAGGACCAGCCAGCACGCAGGGGATTACCCCTACGTATGCAGTGCACTGTGTCGGAACTCAGGGAGAGGGATAGGGTAGAGAAGATAGATGTTGAAATTTTAGAAGACTTAACTCTTTCACAACTCTGCTTTGCGCGTTATGTTAATTTTTAAGGCAGTGTTTAGACGCCTCCGATGTTAAGTAGACGCATTAACTTTGTTAAGCTGTATTAGCAGGCATTTTGTTAATTGTTTTACTTCGCCGATGTTTCTGCTAACCGACGAAGGAGGGCTTTAGCTTGGAACAGCATCAATCCGCTGTCGGAACAGCTTTTTAGTGACCAGTGCTATGCCTTCATCACTTAAATAGTCCGACAACAATTAATACAATGTCTCACTAATGTACATTAAAGAAATTAATGATATTGATTGACTTGCCCTGGCCAGGTTTTGAACCCAGGCCCCAAGTCATTGTTTGCTTAGTAGTCAACGCGCTAACCACTTCAGCCAACACCACCCTCAAATATGTGAGTGAAAGATAGCTATAAAAATGCTAATGAAATTTGTTCTAGCTACTTTAATCTATAGCATAAATCTATTGGCCACTCTAAAAACGAGAAAATCTTTGATCGCATTGAGATCATTATTTAGTTTAGCTGATAGTTAAACTATCCAGAGGATAAGTTCTTAAGCTTGACCAAAAGTTTTTCATTCAGTGAATTTGTTATTAAACATACAAAATTTGAAGAATTCATACACCGGACGGAAGTCATCCATGCAAAATGTCATAAAACAATACAGCTGCAATACAGAGCTCAGAAGGTTTGGCCAGAATAGGTTTCGAGGACCGTCACAGCTTGGAAAGTGACGCACGTGGGTCCGTCAGTTCGGTTCCTTTGTGATATCGTACAGCAGACAAGGCGATAGTTAATTGATTATTAAATTTTCTGTATGGGCCCTGCTGCCGATTCAAACCATCTCCATCATGTCAGGAAGGCAGATAAGTTGATTAGCCCTTTATTTGCCAGACTGTCTAGGTTTGGCAGAGTGCTGGAGCCCAGGGTATTAGTCCTTATTCTATTTAGCGCCGGACATTGACATATAAGATAAAAAACTGTTTCTTCATTTTCGTCATCGTTGTAACTTAGAACCATCCTTTAAGCATGAGAACCGATACACCAGTGTCCTGTGAGTACTGTTAATAATATTCTTCTGCGACATTTACCAAGCCTGAGCAAATCTCGTTCCTGCTCAGACTACAGTGGGGTCTAGTGGACCTTGCCACCCTACAGGTGCACTCAGGTTCCCACCTCTGTTGAGCAAGCATTTATGAATCCTGCTGAATTATTCGCTTGTTGTGAGATAGAGGCTATATATGTCATATAATCGAGTCACTAAATTATACGCCCCATTTTTTGCAATTTCGTCTGCAATATCATTGCCAATGTACTCTGATTACCCCGTTACCAAAACTATTGTTACACTTGAATGTCCCGCTATCTTATTGTGTGACGCTAGGCATTCGGTCGCCACTATTTACATTTTAAAGCTGCGATGGTCGCCTTGCTGTCAGTAAAAATGAAAATGTCTTCTGATATTTTATAGTAACTAAGCCATCTTGCTGCCCTAGCGATGGCAAAGGTTTCGGCTTGCAGGACGCTGCAAATCCCTTAAGTCTAAATGGAGAACTCACCTTTAACTTTTCAACATAAAAAACTCCGCTCGTATTGCTCTGTTTTTTATATATATGGGGCAAATGGTGATTTTCTCTATTGGGAAAAAGAGATCGAAATAGCCCACAAATTAATTATATAAAAAACTTAATCATCTGAATTTAATCAGGATAAAAAGTTCGATTTAACATTAAGTATCCAACGTTAGCTATATATATATATATATATATATATGTATATGTATATATATATATGTTAAACTATATATATATATATATATGTTAAACTAACGATAAAGTATAAAGTAGAAAAACCTTGATCAATAAAAAAATTGAACAAAAAAAAATTTTATTTATATTATTAATTGGTAATATTCTCGCCAGAAAATGTTTCCAAAATAACAAGCAATCTATCAATTACTAATTTATAGATATGTATTTTGTTTCCTCGGAAACTCCTGTCACTTCAAAAATTCAATTGTAGAGGAAAAAAAACACCCTCAAATAAATAACAAGAAAAATAAAATTATCCTTAAAGATTGACATGACACAAATAAAATAAGAATGCGTTTGAAGTGAGAAAATAGAAACTTTTAAGAGGATGTTGATACTCTAAACTCGAACTAAATGTGTATGAACTTTCATTTGCAAACACATCAATCACTTTATCATTTTGTAGCAACAAGCAGAAAAATTATACGTAATTTTTCCTTGTTCTTTTCAATTCAATTTAGGGGGCGAGACGGATGTATTTCATTGAATACTCTGTATTGAGAGACAAATAAGCAAGGACACGCACTAAACAAACGGCAGCAACACTGACTTGTAGTTGTTACAAATAATTCAAGTGAATTTTGAATTTTACATTTAAGACACCTTTAAACATTAAATAATAAATCTCCGGTAAATGAATATAAAAGCAAGAAATATTTATGGACTTTAACACTTGGCAAAATTGTATTATTCCTTCAAAATAATAAAAAAAGATAAATATGATTTTGGTAAAAGGAAATAAAAGTAAAATATTTGAATACACATGTTTTAAATGTTTAAAGGTGAAATGGTGAATGTTTGCTCGAAAGACTCTACAGAAATATACATTTGTATCTGTAATATAAATTCCTTTTTTATTGCCATGACAACCAATTGAAGGTAAATCTTCTCAGATGTTATTTAAATCAAAGTAAAGGTTTTTTTCAAGGATATAAAGGTTGGTGGAGGGTAATGGTATAGAGATTCCCTTAATGATTTGTTTAAAATGGCAGATTACTAAATAGATCTTATTTTAAAAACTTAAGGAGGTACAAAAAGTTTTACTTAGAGTAGACAATAGTTGACATCCACAGAGCCTCTAGGACCTTCAGACACAATAAAAGGCTGGAATTTTGACTCTACAAAGTCTATTCATGACTTACACAGAGGACAACACCTTTAAGTTCGGCCGAAGGCTAATTATTCTTCTATCTTTAATCGTCAAAATTATTTTTCAAAAGTATTAAATTCATGCTAAATATAAACAAACTCGTAATTAGATTTAATATTTCTTGCCGCTGCAAATAAAAAAATGTTTTTGTATACCCTACACTAAAAATGAAAATGGTATTGACGTTTGTCATACCTTTGTAATTTTTACAATATAGAAATGAATAGTAGTTTCTTTTTCGTTCAATAAGTCTCTTTTGTTCAAATTGAAAAGTGGTCAGGAATTAAAAACGGATAATTTTGTCGCTCAAACTTTGCGTCCCCAAAATGAGGGTATCAAGTGAAAATGTTTTCTAAAAAGACTGCTGATAATAAAATGTAATGTTTCTCAATTCAAAATACCGGCTACACCATAGAGCTGCAAAACTTTCGATAGTCGTCACCATCGATAGTTTCGATATTTTAAGGAAAACTATCGATACTATCGGTTTTTATTATGTGCTACTTCTGGCATTAATACAACAATTCAAGTGAAAGGGATACGGTAGTAAATATACGCAGACACATATGTACATTACGGGGGGCATAACCAATATTTTCGCATAGTACCATGAGGTCAACCAAGTCATAGTAACCACGAAAATCATAATCTTTTGTAATTTTTCTCAAAAAAGTTCACGAACCAATTGGTTTTTCTATACAGTTATTATATTGAATATTCATAATTTCATACGGTGTTTTTTATTCGTTTTTAATTTTTTTTTTGTTATAAAAGGTTAAAGATACGTTTTGGTCTGCGGAAAACCCTCTTACCATCTCTAAATATTGATGAAATTTTATACTTGAGCTATTTTTTGTTTTAAATATTTTTTCTTAACCAAAAAGAAAATTAAAAATTTTCAAAACTTCATCGCGGTTGGTGTGTGAACTTTTTTGACTTTAGCGAAAAAATAAATATACGTTCCCTTAAAGTTTTTTATATTCTATCGGACTGTGCTATGCCAATTTTGATATTTTAAAAAATTGTTAAAAAGTTATTTCCCTAATGTACATGCTTATGTATGTATGTAGGCGTTAGATAAAGTTTTTCATCTTTGTCAGTTATTTTCGCAACATTTACTGATTGAAAACATTATTTTATTTAAATAAAAGAAAGTTACTGATTGTTAAAACATAAATTTTATTTTGACCATGAATAATATTAACAATTAAAAACTAAACATACTAAACGTATCGCACTTGATCAACAACAGGGTATTTACTCAAAATTTTAAAATTTTCAGTAGATTCCAAAAACTTTATTTTTTAATACTACTCTTCTATCACAAAGAGAGATACAACTGTATTTTTTTTTTTTTTTTTGTAAATATGACCACTTGTATAATTATAATATATGTATAATTGTATGAAAAATAAGAAATCATAAAAAGCAAGTACAACAACACATTTCTTGGGCTAAAATAAATTTTTATAATTAAAATCAGATAACAATTTAGGTAGATTTAGGTAGCTAAACGCGCTGATTTAGGTAGCGCAGAAAAAATAACTTGCTTTTATTTGTGGAAGTATATAAATTTAAAGGAGGCTACGAACCTGCGTATAATAAGTTGTTACAAATGTTATACTGGCTACATATAAGGGGATTCATATATTTAAAAAATTATACTTTAAAAAATTGTCGATAGTATCACTATCGAAAAGAAACTATCGATAGTCAGTCTAAAAAAAACTATCGATACTATCGATAGTACTATCGATTGTTTTGCAGCTCTACTACACCACACAGCGAACATATCCATAATATACTTATATAAAAAAATGCATTTAAAGGGTTTTTATAAAGGTATAGAACTTTGAAATAGAATAAAAGAAAGATGAATTTTTTAAATTTACATGAAATTTACTTTATTCGAAAAATAATCTTTTGACATTATAATTTTCATATGACTTCTGGCATATGACCGACACTTCTGGCTCGGTCGCAGTCTAATATTTATATGTATTTTAGGTTTTTAAAGAAGTACAGACCAATGATTCCTTCAGCCCTTAAAGCACACCAAACAGTCAGTTTTTCTAATTTTTTTACGGCAGTTTTGCTTATTGACGTATCCATTCAAACAAAAAAGGAGCTTCATCGGTAAACAAAATTCGCTTATAAAAATCGAAATACGTATTTCGAGCAGAAGAATGATTTTCGAAATAAATTTGCAGAATTTTGAAGCGCTGTTTAGGCGCTGAAATTCCAAATAAAACAAGTTAAATCAGTTGACCGATGGCAAAATGCTGACAGTTAAAAAAGTGCTGCCACTATAAAAAACACCCGTTACATATATATACCTTGGCTAGGGTATATAAGAGTCTGCACAGCCATTTATAGCACTCTTACTTACTTTGATCGCTTCAACGGAAACTAACGCTGGATATTAAATTATTCCTTAAAATATTAATATTGTCAAATTTTCGCTAGTCAATACGTTAAGAACTTCAGTCTATATAAAAATGAACAATCTTATTTGTTTATTTTGGGAATAACCGGATTTAAAGTATTTTTTTTTTACTTATTTTTAAGAATTTAAATTGCTTCATTTCGTCTCTCTCACTTGATGTGATTAGAATTAATTTTAACTCAGATTTTTTTCTATTCCACTATTTTAAGCAATATTTCTTATTAATTATCACATTTCACATTTAGAAAACCTACAATAAACAGACATTTTTGTGTGCTCCTTATATTTACTGCAGTAACACAATGTCTAATGTAACTCGTCCAACAATTACACGTAAGTCTATCTGAGTTAAGAATGACAAAAGTCAAGAATTTTAGATCCTTTATTATGAGCAGCGCATCTTTCTAACTCTAAACAATCTATTTTACACATAAACTATTCTCCTATTTTCTTCTAAATTATGAATCTAAGGTCCTTTTTAATTTCACTTTAACTATTTTTATTTTTCATCTCTTTGCTTCTTACTACGAAGGACGAAATTTTGGATCGACCTAACTTTATGCAGCCTTCCTAACATAATCACTCTTATCTAAATCATTCCATAATCTTACGTTTGTATTTACAACACGAAAGGATAAATGCTATCCTTCTTGCTATTTTCTGAACTATATAGAATCCTTTGCAATTAAATGATATGTTTTAACTGTATTCATAGAAAATTCAATAAATATTCGAAATTGGTCGGAATTGGTCGGGATAATAATGAGATGGCGAAGGTACGTTTTGATTATTTTAATCTACATGCTTAGATTATTTCAAGAAATAAACTAATAAAAAATAATAAAATTTTTTGGTAATTTGGCGATTATGTCATAAATTTGTTTAGGTGTTTTCGCTAGGGGCAATTTTTCATCCAGCTAAAATTAATGCAAATGATTTTGTTCATTTTTATTCATCTTGACCGTTGTTTGACGTGGAAACCGCATATAGACGCAAAGTTGACACAAATGAAATTAAAAGCTGCCCGAATGAATTGGCTTATTGGAAGGAATTCTATACTAAGCCTACACTGCAAACTTCTCTTATACATCGCGATCCTGAAACCAATATGGTCCTATGGAATCCAGTTATGGGGCACTGCCTCAGCATCGAGTGTAGAAAAAATTCAAAGGCGACAAAATAAAATTCTACGTGCAATTACAGCAGGCCCCTGGTATGTCAGAAATCATCGAATTCATAAAGATCTTGATGTTCCATTGGTGAAGCCAGTATTTTCAAAACACGCAAAAAAATATGTAAAAAAACTTGAGCTGCACCGAAATCCACTTGCGCGCAATATTCTACAGTATAGAGGTCACACACGGCTGAGGAGGAGGTATACTCTTTCTCTCAGCCGTACACGAGAGATGTAAATCAACAAAAATCAACCGTTGAAATTAAAAATTTTGTTTAGTATTGGCTAAACATATATTTAAAATTGTTTATTATTTAGATTTAAGATTTGAACAACTTATTGATGTTTCAATTTATAATTGAAGATTCAATAAATAAAAAAATTGAAAAAAAAAAAAATTATTGCTTTGGTCTTCATTAGATAATTACTTCTTTATATTCTATACTACTCCACCAATTGTCTATGAGAATTTGTTTTAGATATATGTATTCCATTTGGTATTTTCCATGATAACTTCTTAAAAGCTTTTTATTTTTAAATTGACTAATAATTAAATGATGAAAGCTTTTTTTTTTAAATCATATTTAATGACATTTCCTGGAAATGCCTAAAAACGTAAAAGCAAAAAGCAAGAAAATTATTTACAGCTATCATTTTTAGTCTAAAGAACTAAAATTCATTTTATTCACTTCATAATTTCCCTTTTGTTGTCTTATTTCTCAAATGGAACTTAAAACAGAATTTATTATCGGCATTTTCAGTTGAGTGTCACATAAAAATTGTTATTAAATGCATTACGATAACTATACATTTCCTTTATTTTTTTATATTTCATTTACTCTAAATAAGTATTTGATGCTTCTGAAGACGTGTCTGGTTTATGTGTGTATACATGTGCTTACTAATTCATTCCTACTGTTTCAATGAACACGCTTGTAAGAGCAATACTGGCATACAGCTCTCCTCCTAAGAGTCTCAGCAATATTTTGCTTTATGTTCTTAATAGTTTTTTTCCTTCTGTTGTATAATTTTCTATATCCGCAATTGTCATAATTTTTATGTTCGATTTTATATTTTTATTTAATTTTTATTTTTAACATTAAATTTTAACAGCTCTTTGGTTTCGCTAAATAAATAAACGAGTACGTAGTAGATGAAGTGTAAAGCACAGCAAAGTACAAGATGAACAAAAATAAATAGATTGGTTTAGTATTTGTGATGCTGAAGACTTTTAAATTTAATGTTGTCGCTCTTAACTTTGATATTTTAAACTTATTTGTATGCTAGCAGAAAACACATAGATGTGTAAAAATAAAAATCACTTTGATTTCGAATCGTAAATTGCAAATTTTCTTTGATATTTTTTTTTTGGATTTATTAATCGACAAAAAAAAATAAACATGCAAATGTACGTTCATCTGTACGTATGTATATGTATGTACATATTGATTGCTTAATATGAAAAAGGCGTAACTGTATTTTTTTTTAATTTACTGGAGAATACAAAAAAACTTTAAATTTTAATGCAATTTTTAATAAAAACAGCGGCAACAAATCATATTTTTCAAATTTTTTTCATTTTGAAAGAAATTTGCCTTTGACATTTGCGTCTAAAATAATAATCAAAAATTACTTTTTAAAAAAATCAAGATAAGCCTTTTTTTATAGTAAAATTTCGAAATACATACATTTGTCTGTTTGAAAGTTTATTTTTTGTAGTAACATAAAACAGGAAAGCTTTTTGGGATTTACTAATCTCTTCAGAATCAAACTAATAACTAATTTCAGATATTTAAATATATGCTGAATTTCGTGACATCAAAATCAGCATTAATGGAACCACAATAAAAAAAATATTAGAGCGTGGTATTGGCTAAAGTGGTTAGCGCTGCGAAATAATAACTTACGACCTGGGTTCAAACTCTGGGCAGAGCATATCAATCAATATCGTTAACTTCTCTAATGCACATTAGTGTGGCATTTTATTGATTGTTGTCGGACTATTTCAGTGATAAAGGCATAGCACTGGTCACTAAAAACTGTTCCGACAGCGATTGATCTACACCACATCGTCGTCATTTAATGGTTAGCAGAGACGTGAGCGAAATAAAGCAGTTAATTAAAAAACTACTCAAGCAAATTGTGAAATATAATGCGTCTAGTTAGCACCAAAGGCGCTGAAACACTGCTCTAACAATTAACAAAAATTTGTAATAGCAGAGTTGTAAAAGAATTAAGCCTTTACCTTTCCACATATACATGTCTCATCTACCCTATATATTCCTTAAGTTCTGGTACAACGCATTACAGAGGGATCAGCCCCTGAGTGCTGGTCATACAAAAGAGCAAATATATTAATTGAAAGCTTGTTAAAGTGAACTTTTAGATCAAAGATCATATAATGGCACAATAGGCAGCTTCAACAAGGAGTTTTTTGAAGACAATTGTAATACTGGAATATGGTGAAATATTTTTAATGCCGGTCATGAAACCGTTGTGACAAACATCCGAAAGGTATACGACTATCGCTCAGGAGATGACCATTTCACTGTGCAAGATCTTAAAAAGAGGGTTCGAGTAGAAAAGATAGATTGTAGTGTGTTTACAATAACATATTAAATCAAATCAAATCAAATCAAAAAACTCAAAACGCTTCGAATAACACTTCTGATTGACCAACAAACAAAACGGTAACATAGCACATTGCAATAGCTAACCTACCTAAGTAATAAATTTAAGCAATAAATTAAATAGACCACACAGTAATTGGAGTATTATTAAAAACAAATATTTTTGTTATTAAGGACTAAAAATCAGTATAAATAGTTGTAAGGTTTATAAATAAAAATCAGAATAACTTTATTACACAAAATAAACGAGTTCTCAATATTCTAACTGGCACCTTCAACAGTGCTTAGAATAATTAAAACGTGCTGTGGCTAAGCATAACATTATAAACAACTTAGCAAACACACAACCTTACACAATAGATATTATAACATAATAAGATGTTGAAAAGTTAGAAGGCTTAATTTTTTCACAGCTTTGCTATTGTGCGTTTTGATAATTTTTAGAGCAGTGTTGCTTATGTTGTTAATTAGACGCATTAACGTTACTAAACCACATGCGCCCTCTGTGGTGATTCGGGAAAACTTGATAATGGTGTACATACATAAAATCTGTTGACTTTATTCAAAATATTTATATTTCATTGATTAGTACGAACATTACTTTTATTAAAAAAAAATGTCTTGTATCAAATTGTTTAAATTTTCTTATAAAACCCATTACAAAGCTGGGAACGGGTTTTTTTGATTATTATTTGTCAATATATAAGAAAACATATAGAAGGCTTTTAGATGCAATGAAATGAATTTATATGATTTTACACGACTTGACAAATGCTGCACCTATTTGGGTACAACGGGAACAAGTGTGCTAAATTGGGACAAATCAATTTGCAATTAGTTTCCCTGGATGCTGTTATAGCTTTGGCATATAGTGTGATATGTCAAGTGATAAAATTAATGAGTCTTTGTGTGACAAAGTAGTGAAAATTTTGCTCATAAATTAGACGCCAAATCCTGCAAAACAAAAAATATGCTTACAATTTTTTCAATAGTTACAACTTTTTTCGGGACTAACGCTACTTGGGATGTCGTACCACTTAAAGAAATCTCATTATCCACTATAAAGGATATTATGAAAAAGTCCTCTATGAGGATCTTTAAAAATAATGAGATTATGGTGGCTCTCTTGAACGACAATAGCAGGGATCAACGATTCCCATTATCGTGTAGGAACTGTCAAAAGAAGAAATGCGCAAAAAAGGTAAAGTATGATATACGAAAATCCTATGTTTGCTTGCAAGTTATTGTAAAGGCATGGACAAATTATTATTTCGAAGAAATATAGCTAGATTTTATCTTCGACAGTTGTCACAAAAATAATCTCCGCGACCATCGTTCTCAAGTATAAAGGGCTTACGACTAGATGGCAATGATCACGTCCCTGAGAAATCGTCTACCGACCATGTGTTATTTGCAACATTGGTGCTGAAAAAAATGCAAGAAGAACATAGCATTGCCAATTTTTATTCGGAGTTTTCAAACCCAATAATTTTTTGGATTTTCTTCTTATAATTTTATTTATTTATATTAAGTTCAATAACAACATAAAAAAATTTACCGCCGATGTTATAAGCCGGGGTCTAAATGGGTTTAGCTGTATTCACAGTAATTTTAATTATTGTTTTCTTTTTTTTTTTTTTTGTCAGCGTTTCTGCAAACCGTATGTTATATCAAAAAATATTAAAAAGTAGAGATATATTCGATCACGCAGACCTAAATTTTTAGTGTAATAAAAAAACTCTTTTTTGAATTTAATAGAAATTGTTGTTATCTACGCACAACCAGAAGAGTCAAAATAATGTTTTCTAATATTTATTCGTTTTGAATTCTCACAAATTTATAGTCAACAAATATTTTACTTACACATATTTTGTTTAAATCTGATAACACAAGGGAACAGTGGTTAGACAACAACACCGATGACCAGTTATTTTTGTTTTACTACCCTCACTGATAGCGAATTTCAGCATAGATATCTTGTAACAGGTCTATTTACTCGCATAATCAGAAAGTTAATTTTCCGTTTTAGTCTACTTGCTTTCATACTTCATTTATGAGTAACATTAAAATATTTCGAGCTATTGTAGTAGTATTTTCATGTTTTGATTATACCATTGCCTGTTTTACTATAATGACCCTGTATTATTAATGTTTGGCACGTTCCATCAGTAATTATTCATACATACATATATTCAATTGTATACTTTTATGATTACATCTCTAACTGTTTTTATTTACAAACCTATTCCAGACTCAGCGCCATTCTCTCACATTAAATTATACCTTCTATTGTTAGGAATGTATATAAGTATATATAATGTCCTCTTTACTCTATAATGTCCTCTTTACTCTTGTATATGTAAATCTGTACACATGTTATTGTTCTTGAAATTGAAAAGTTTTATTTAAAGAATTCGGCTGTTACTTATTGTTACGTAGTGACGCAACTTAAAAATATTTTTCAAGATGTGAAAAAAGCGTAAAGTTCGTATTCTGGATTTGGGATTAATGATTTAGAAAAGCCTTGGACACCGAACATGTGCTGCATTACCTGTTATATCGGCCTTATAAAGTGGCGAAATGGTAAACAAACGAAATTATCGTTTACAGTTCCCATATTATGGCGAGAGCCTTCAAATCATTTTTTGCACTCACGTCTAGATTTTTTTCCTAGTAATTTTGGCGCAGTAAGCGATAAACAAGGTGAAAGGTTTCATCAAGATGTGAGATGTGAGATCTTAAAAAAAGAAGATGTATCGCAGCACAAGAGACAAAAAAAGTCATTGAGCAAATTGTATGTTGATCAAGTACTGAAAATATTCTATCAGGTTGTAATATTAAAAAAACACACTTATTTATATATTAATAAAAAATGCTTTGATATATTAAGATATCTGAAAATCAGGACCTGTTACAGCAAATCTGTCGTTACTTTTTTATGTGAGGCATATATAATTCAAAATATTAAATTTTTCCATGTTGTCGACAAAAGATGTAAATTTGTTCCCTTGTGTAATCTACTATAGTTTATACATACATCTTTTTAACCCTTACTTTCTGTCTATTTACTTTTATTTACAATTTAACAACTTGCAATAGAATTTTATTTGCTGGCTCTATTTTTTGTCATCTTCATAAGCATCACCATCATCATCAAAGTCAAGCAATTCAATGTTAACTGGTTATATAATTTTAGAATATAAAATTACTTGAAAAAAACCATAAGAATTATCTCTTTTCATACATGAATAACTTTTAAAAAGTGCATAAAAACAATTTCCATTATCATTATTATTATAAGTATGAGTGTTCAGTGTCCTTTATACACACACATACATAATATTTATCATATTTGTGTAAAATAGTACAAAAGAATTAAAATAAAATTGTAACAAAAGGTTATAATTTATTGTCTTATGTAACATGG
The DNA here is from genome assembly GCA_947311025.1 of Lypha dubia. NCBI lineage: Eukaryota > Metazoa > Arthropoda > Insecta > Diptera > Tachinidae > Lypha > Lypha dubia. Next base: position 51,874,365 of record OX371260.1, on the reverse strand, counting down.
AATGAGGAAAAAATATATTATTCATAATAATTACTTACGATATGTGCAGTTAAATTACATACATAAGTATGTGCATGTAAAGTATTTAAAAGGGTTTTCATATATTACTATATATGTGTCTATTTTTATCTCCTATATCTGGTAGAATGGAGAAATGTTGCATATGTGGCAGTACATATACCAAAACGGAGGTTATAATATTTTTCTATCATTTAGTAAAATAATATAATAATTTTTTTTATATTTTGTGCAATAAATAAACATCGAAAAATAAATTAATAATAAAATTGCGAAAGACAAAGATTAATGCATGTTAAGTGCAAAAAGGTTGAATGGGGAAGGACAAATTCATGAGCAAGAACATATCTATATTATATGCTTCAATATACAACATCACTGTCCTCCAGGTCTTCCCGCCCTCTCTGTAGAAAATGATAAAAAGAATTATTAATTGTGGAACACATGTTTTAACTTTTATATTGTTTTTAAAATGACTTTTTCCTATGAGGGTCGAGCGTATGATGATATCTTTGCGTTCTCTGCAAGTTTTACGCATAAGGATCCGCTGACGACCTGGATTAGCCGTTGAGAAATATTAATAGGAACTACATATGTAATAAAACTACATTTCAAATACCAATTTAATTCCTTTAAAGTTGTACTGAAGAAAATAAATTTTGCTAAAAATTATCAGTTTTGCTAACTCGCTTCATAGCAGATTATTGCATGCTACAAAAAAATGTTTTTTGAGGGTAATCCGTCATTAGCTGATCGAGGATATCTTTATGTGGATAATAATCATATGGAATCTTCTTGTTAAGCGATTTTGAAGAAAGATCTTCTTCCACTTGATTAAAAACTACCTGCTTAACATATACATATGTGGCAAAAGTATTGTGTAAATACCCAAACAAATTTATTTTTCTTTTTATATGTTAACTTTTCGATCGTTTTGTGAAAACGTTTTACCATTTAAAACAAAAATTTATGATTTAAATGTTCCATAAATAAATTAAAGTGCTTTTCATTTGGACAGTTTTTGTTTTTTATTAACATTTTGTTATCTTTAATTAACACTTTTATAAATATGTGTTTTTTTTATATTTTTATTGCATTTAAAATTACATAAAATATTTTTTTACGTATCGAAAGCATTTATTAATTAATTGGTTTTAATTCTGTTTAAATAAATAATTAAAAACACACTTAAATAAATGATGGCTAGTTTTAATATACGTTTTTTTTTTAATTACGTTTTTTTTCAATTTATTTAATTAAACTTTGTTAAGGCAATAAAACTGCATAACAATTTAAAGAGATATTGATGTTGTGTTTAACAACATGAGAGATTTTTTTTCTAACTGAAATGCATGAATTATTGAATTCTACATTTGTTAATATTAAAGCAGAACACAGCAATTAAAAATGGCATATTATAGGCTCACTTCACCATTTTATTAGTATTCCAAGCTTTAGGTGGCTTGTAGGTTAAATTACAATAAAAACTCTAATACCAGCTCTTATCAGTGATTTCATTCACTCTACATTTTAATAAAGGCAACGCATAAACTGTCTGCATACAAAATTTATCAAATAAGAAAATATAAATTATGGTCAATGAAAATCATAACAGCCTCATGATTAATATTATATTTATATTTTAAATATATCACGGTGCTACATGTCATACGTTTTATTGAAACGAAAATCTGGTGATAAATTGATTTGCGAAAAACAAACTAATCACTAGGACTTCAAGATCGTGCGAGTTTATAACTTTCGATTTTTTTAAGTGAAGTCAATGCTGTATGGTGCCCAACATCAATAAGTGACAGCTTGGAGCCCAACATTGTTCGTGTTGTTAATTCCATACGCCCAGCAAGGCTTGCCGCCATATGTCCGAAATTATTTTCAGATTTAACAATAAAACAAAATTTGTATTAAAACAAAATTTGTAATAAAAAGCAAATATATGGTGTAACATATTACTATTTGAAGTTTTTATTAACTTAACAAAACACCTTATCTATATGAAATGCAGTAAAAATTATAACTATAATAAAATAGTAAGTCCATGTTCAGTATTTCGCTTGGTCTGAAGAGTAAAGGCCTACTGCGCCCCAGGAAAAACTACTGCTTCGGCCGAAGCAGGTTTCTAAGGGAGAGATGCTTGTTGTTGTTGTGCCTCCTGCCTCCTGCGATGTCACACTTTGTTTTTTACATAAAAGAGCTCTTTTTTCTAATCATCCAAAATGCGCTAAAATCATGTTTAAATTATCTGAATTATGCCTTCGTTTTACTTCGTCATCTACTCACATACATAATTCATCTGTAGGCAAATACACAAGTTTAATTAAATAAGAGAGAGAGAGAGAGGCAGAGAGCATCTAAATGAAATTTTATCTTCCATTCGCTGCTTACTTTATTATTGGTGTCAACGAAATCTAAATAGCCAACTGCAACGAGCTTAAAGATAAGTTGAGCGATCTCGCTGCCTTCTTTTTGTGCAGCCTCGCAAGCGCTTCAAAACTGCGCATCTCGAAAGCATGAAATTTTGTTACTGCTTCCAGAAACATAATAATTTTCTGCTGGGGCTTTATACATGTGATATTTTCGGGCATATTTTCATCTCTAATTATGTTTATAATGGTTGCACTAATTATAATATTAAAATTTAATATGTACTTACATTTTTACGTGCTGGTATTCTTTGAACTGACATATTAATTAGAATTTAATTAAAAATCTTTTGTAGACATCAAAATGCAAATAAAAAAACAAACCAGTTAAATAAAAACTATTTTTGCGATTTACAAAACGGATACGCTTTATTTACGCCTCTAATTGATAGAAAAATATTACGTATACGTATGGAGGAACAGAGAAATTAAAACAAAAAACAACTGAAGCTAATCAGTATGATTTTTTAATTGTCTATTGATTTAGGTAGTTAAAAAAAAAAGCAAAGTTAAAAAAAGCTTGTAATGTTTTTCAATGTGCGAGATTTTTTTCCTTAACAAAGGAAAAGCGTGGAAAATACGATTAAGTACTTAATGCAATTAATTAAAATGCGTTTTTAGGTTCTATGTATCACGAAGAGATTGGTTTTCATGAGCGTGGCTAATAATTCGTTATAAAATAGTCCAACCGCCTCTTATCATTTCATCATAATTTGAGACTGGTTTGTCTGATTCCGAAATGTAGAACACCAGAAAATCCACGACAAAATTACCTTTAAATCACACACTTATTTTTCTACATCAACTTAATTTGAAATTGTTCAGAAGTTAGTGACGAAAGCGCACCAAAAATTGTAAGACTTTTTTTATATTTGTCACATCGTGAGTAATTTTCACAATATTTATATGAGAGCCGTAAAGTATATTCATAAATTCTTGATTTTTAAGCCTGTCGATATGTCTATTCGTGAAATCAGTTTCCATAATCCAGTAAAAACTCTGCTTCCGTGCAATCTCGATAAGACGTTTTCTAAAGTTATTTAGAAATACTCTACTGATATGTTCGTAATGATCAGTTTAGAATCGATTTATTAATATCACAATAGTTTTATTCTGCTCCACTGTGTAATGATATGTAAAAAACAGAATACTATAATCACGAAAAACAAATAGTCGGCATGCTGAGATGTTATAAGATGAAATATTTCATGAGCTTGCAACCAATTTATAAAAATTCAAACTTTACTTTAAACCACCCATCTTGCTTCGCTACTTCCTTGCTTAGATATTAGCGAAAATTACATTGTGAAAATCCATTCTAAATCCAAAATCTTAAATAATTCATACTAAATAACTAATCAAAAACAAAGACCAAATTTTAGTCGACTTGAAGGAATCCCCAACTTCGATTTAATTCTGTGTATATCAAAGTCATTCATGAAAATACCATTTATAATTAAGAAAAATTACTCATTGTTAAATATTATGTACATAAAAAGTAAATGACAGCTTAACTAATAGACTAAATAATGAGATATAAACAATAATAAACATTTATAAAGAGAAATTTAAATAATCAGCAGGACAAAATAAATAGAATTCCATGAAATTAAGACACAAAGATAAATTACACTTTCCTGAATTTTTTAATGAAAATACAGAAAACCAAAGAAGATTTTTAATTTCTTAAAAATTTTAAACTATATCTATTGTTAGTTTGTAACAACAATTTTTTTATGAATTATTTGTTTTGAATTTACTAATTCTTTTTTTTATATTCTTTCTCTTTCTAGGTAAGATGCCGCCACTCTCTAATTGTTTTTATATCCGATTAACATAATCTCACCGTAAATACGTTTGCCATATTCCAATTTCCATGTACTTTAAACATAATTATCAAAAATTTTTAGTCAATTTTTATGACATATAGAAATTTATCATCAATATATTAAATCTGATTTTATATTGCTAACTAATATTGTAATATGCATCACACAACAACAATGTCTAAATTCGACAACAAAATTAGCACGCCTTTGTCTGGTGAAACTAAGTTTCAGCTAAAAATTGGCTTGAAGTGAAGACTCCTTTCAGTATTATTACTATAAATTTTAGTATTGCTACATACTTATTAGAACCACAGAAGATACATATTTTAGGTGTAATTCATAAATGATTATTAAAGTTATTGTGGCGTTAAAGTACGAATTTTGTATGAGAAAACCGGTTTTAATGTGCACATTAACTTTATGAATCGTTTATGAATTTCACCTTTTATTTACACGAAATTAATATAGCAAAATGGTTTTAAAATGACTTTAATTTCCATTGGTATCTTTCAAATCTGATATGTATAGCTAATAAATTGCTTGTCGGATGTTCATGGACAAAATGATAATGTCATATTATCTCCTAGATTTCGAATCGGTTGTGAGTCCTTCCTAATCATTCACATATATTACATTTTGACAGGATTTTTCCTTATAGGGAATTTCCTGTAAAGGCTAAAAATTTGTGCTTGCCGATTTGATATTTTCATAGTAGCGACGCTATTCAACATTAGTAAAGAATAAATATAGGATTTTGAAGTGTATCAGAATCGGCCACAAACAAATTTCATTGATAGTTCAAAGCAAAAAAAAAAAAAATTCTAAAGACCATTAAAACATTTAAAAACGAGATAATAATAATGAAAATTAAGGCGATTAAACGTTTTATATTTAAATGAACTGTACGAAGCAAAGAACTATTTCGACATCATTAAAGTTGTATTTAATGTACCCTCATTTTCTATTATTTACAAATTTTAGAAAAAGAAAGTTTTTCTAAAACATACACAGAAATTGATGCACATACCAATTTATATATTTTAAAGTCTATTCAAATTGATATATTACTATTATGTTTGTATTCTAGATGTTAATAGTTTATTTCTTCATAGAGAAATTACCCAAATGTCATAAAAAATATCATAAAAAAATACTCAGTAAAACAATATATGTATACCGCAACTACAATTAATCTTCCACTGATATAAATCGATTTATTCTCTCTTATTTACTTACTTCCATTCTAAAGACAATTGAACAAAAGAAAAAGGTATTTTATTAAGCGCTTTCTATCTTTAAATTTAAATTAAAAAAAAATTTGTGTGACATACATACTCGTTTGAAAGATTTATTCACGCAGATATGTATGGAATAAACCTTCAAATGTCCCCCACGACTTCTATTGGGGCAGCGCATCCAAAATTTCCAATTTTGCATGACTCTAGCGCAAAAATTAGGCTGAATTTAATCGATGGCATGGGTTTTGTTGGCTTTGAGGACCGCTGTGATTTGTGTCTTATACGCATACTCCTGCGATTCCCACAAGAAAAAGTCTACCGGGATCAAATCTCACGATCTCGGTGGCCAGTGCACATCATCTTTACGTAATATGACCACTGCCGCAAGGCACGTGTGCAGACATGACATGAGTTGTGTAGCCGTCCTGTTGAAACCACATGTCATAAGTGTCCAGATCATCTAATTCAGGCCAAAGGAAGTTGGAAATTATCGACTTATTGTACTCATCATTGACAGTGATGGGCTGGCCAACGTCGTTCTCAAAAAATGTGGACCGATGACGCCGCCACACCACAATGTGGCCACACCAAACAGTGATTTTTTCGGGATGTATTGGACGCTCTAAGATCTCATGTGAATTGGTATCGTCCCAAGTTTTCCAATCTTGTTTGTTTACGTACTCAATCACCTATAAATGATGAATTTGATTTTTCGGTGAAATTTGAGGTCATTTAAAAACTGCTCCAGTGCCCATTCAGCGAACACACAATTTTATTATTTGCACATGTTTTTGAATGCCATATTCTTCAATGGAGATTTAGCAAACTAGACTGAATAAATGACAACTGAAGCTTCAACAAGTTGGCTATTGTCAGCTGCAAAAGTTCGGAAGTCCCTGTTAGAAGACCCTTTACATACATGTTTTATTTGTTTTCTTATTTTTAACTTACTAGATGACTAATACGTGAGTAATACGTATCTATTCATGAAGTAGTAGCAAATGTAAATGCTTGTAGCTCTCAAAATACTAAACAAAATATTGAACATTCACTTCTTGAATAAATATTATTAATTTGGTGTAGGTTTTGTCAAAACAGGTTGAATAATGTGCTTTTAAACTACATCACAAAAATTGGTATTGCCTGTTTTTTTTTTTATTTATATTTATGCTAATTTTAAAGGCATTTAAAATTCGTATTTTTAAATATAGTGAACTTTAAAATGTTCTGCGTAGCAAATTTATCCAAATTTTTTTAGTGGTTTTACTACCAAGTTTTTATTTAATTAATGATTTCCTTATGTCATAATATTAGCATCCACTGTAAAAAATTATCGCTCAAAAGGACTTTAACGAGCTCAATGTTATCAAATAGTATGCCTAAAGCCTAAGGCTTTTTCTTACCTTTCAAGTTTAAAACTTGTATTTGAAATAAAAAGACTACCTTCAAGAGCATCTGAAGCATTTATGACAATTGTGTATTCAATAAATTACACTTAACTAAAGGTTAAACATAAGTTACAAGAATTTAACTGATTACAAAGTGATCACTTTGTTGCAATGGACATAGCAGACGGCATATGCAAAGAATTATTAAATTCAAATTATTTTGTTTAAACAAAAACTCAATTTATAGACAAAAAAAAACTTCAATATCTGCCTGGCTCACGATGTCGACCGATTGATAATGGTGAAATTGTAAACGAAAAACAAATTATTTATGACCTTCAAACTATCCATTTTATTAATTTGTTTAGCTTTTCCTCTAGTAAAATATTAATAAGTTAAATAAAATCGGTTATTAATGGAACGCGAGCTAGATTTTTTACGTCTAAAAATCAAGCTATCGACATCGTTCGACATCGTGAGCCAGGCAGTATATTAAACTGCCTCGATTTTTCATTTATTTTTGAATTTTAATAATACTTACACAACATTTAATAAATTTTTAAAACAAAATACTGAAAGGAAATCTTAAAAACAAAATTAAAATTGTAAATTACAAAAAAGGAAACATACAAGTATTTGTAATAAATATTTCATATATAAAAAACAGACAGCAAATTTCCATCTTCATTGCAATCACACAACTGAAAAAAAAAAAAAAAGAAATTCAATAAAATTTTTGGCCAATACATAAAAACAAATTAAAGAAAAAGCTTGTATCTCTCTGTATACGCTTACGCATATTTTCTCAAGTTATTATATGTCACATACATACATACATACTAAGCCACTACGTATGCATACATATGCACATGAAGTACCTACAATGATAAAATTTAAATTAAATAACAAAAAGGAATAAATGATAGCACCAAACACATACCAACATCGAACTCAAATAAAAAAAAAAACGAAATATGCAAAAATAAAAACTCAATTTCTTTCAATATATAAAAAATTTATTAAAAAATTGGCAAAAGAGAAATATTGAAACGTAAATATTTTCACTGTATTTATAAGCAAGTACGCATACCAGGGATGGCATCAAAATTGTACTTTTTGGACCTTAATTGTACAAAACACATTTTTTTTTTAATTTTATATTATTTTTATTTAGATTTATTAAGAATATAACAAAAAAGGTACATTAAATTTAATTTGTACTATAATATAACAAAAAGCAATTCAGCATTGAATATGTATAAATCATTTACATATAGCTTACAAATCGATTTCGACATCACAATTACAATTTTGATAACAGCTTACTTGATATATTTATATCATAACAATTCCCATTTTTTTAATTCAGTAAATCCTTTGTTTGGATTAAGCCGCAAAGATTTGCAGTTTGTAATCTGTTTCTCTCTTTGGTTTTAATTATATTTTGGTAAGAAAATATTCTTGTCACATTTGCTGATGTATGTGGAATTCATAATATTCCTCCTACAATTTTTTAAAGTTCTGGAAACATGAATTCATTTGCCGCATTTATGACATTAAATTTTTGGTACTTGTTTGGAAACAATTTTACTAATCGTGGTACTATACTATTAGTTTTTCCACTGATTACGTTTTCTGGGCTAAATTTACCGAACCATTTTAATGTAAAATGACTGCAATCATGAGTTGCCATATAAAATTACTAAAAATGGGTAGGTTCCTTAATTGTACTAAATTAGCCATTGGTGTACCATTGTACTCTTCGAGTTTGAATTGTACCAAAACAAGTACAATTGTACCAAATTTCCCATCCCTGACGCATACACATGCACATGAACACATATACGAAAACAAGCAAACATAAAATGCGTATAATATTTGCAACAATGTATGTCTATAAAAATATATGTATGAAAATGTTCACGATATTTTATTATAATTTATTAAATCCCATATAAACGTTATGGTCGATATTTTATCGAAAAAAAGAAGGAAAATATTAAATAAATATAATTCGCAAATACACTCTTTCTTCGCTTCTTAATACGGAATTATTGTGCAGAATATGAATAAAATTGATTCTTAAAACTTTATGGCTTACACACACACTATGAAACTGCGAAGGTAGATGGCTGACTTAAAACAATAGTGACTTCTTGTATCATTTTACATTTCACAAAGGTATAAAAATTATCACAGATCTGACTAAGAGCAAAACTGCACATGAGACATTGATTGAAGTTTGGCAAGCAAAAAATGGGCTGGCAATTCTTATAAACCGTCTCCGAAAAAGCTTTCTCATTGTTTACAGAAATGATCAGCTTATCATAAAAATACAACTGTGATTTTTAATACAACTTTATAACTTGTTCACTTACAAAACTTGAAAACTTAGTAATCTTAAGGCCTATAAGTTGGCTTTATTGAAAACTTTAATGAATACAAGTAACGTACTTTGAGAAAACTTTATTTCAATAAAGGTTTTCCTTACTATTTCCTATTAGATATAATTGATTGTCCAAACCTGATTTTTTTTTTTTTAAGCATAAGGATATCTGGAGAGAAAAAAGATATAAAAAGGCTTGAAAAATATACATGTCTTATACGTCCCTTTTAGGGATCTTCAAAGTTCCATACCTATGATATATTCATAGCATATATTTTTATGTTATATATAATTACTCCTGTATATTTTTTTTATTGAATCCTCTTGAAATTCAGTTTCTTCACATTATTTCTAAAAATATTCTGATTTTTTAATTATTTGAATTAAAAACTTCACTTTAAATCCAGCTATGAAAATCTGACAGTGTAAAGACTGTTTAAGATATGATCCAGCTAAAATTTTCGACTTTTCGTACTGTTGTCTTTTAGTTATTTTAACTACAATCAATTTTTAAACTTTTAAAAGAAATTGTAATATATAAAAATATTTAGTTCTATTCTGCAAATTGTATCTATTTAAATTGTCTCTTTTTCTAATATAAAATAATGACCACAATATTTAATTGTATATCCCTTATTTATATCGGATATAGAAAGTCCCAACAAATAACTAAAAAAAGTGTGATTTCAGTCTAATTAAGTTTTTTCGATTTAAGTCTACTTGACATACAGCGTCAGCGCATAATAATTGCTTAAAAATAATTTCACAATTTAAAGGACAACAATTTTGTAAAACGAAATTTTTTTGTTTGCAGGCCCTCATATCGACTTTCTGATATTATGCAGTTTTTTTCTTTAAGTCACATCAGTTTGTCATTTGCATTTTATTAATATTTCACACACACAGACACATTCAATTGATGCTCTATAAAAGTGTGTGTTGAAATTTATATTCATACACCTGAATTCCGAATATTTATCAACTTTATAACTGTCTGTGTTTGGCATATGAATACTCCCTTTATGTCGGCTATATCTTCCTTAAGTGTGTATGTCTGTATGTGTATTGTGAACTTTATTTTACCTTAAACATTTGAGTAGTCAGAATAATGTCAAGCATTTGATATCTTCATTTATTCACTCCAATGATATCATTTCAATTCTTTTTTTAAGTTTCGTTTTCTTTTCATTTTTTAATACACGCAGATGTGCCTTCGTTAAAAAAAATATATCTCATTTTCATATTCATACCTCGGAATATCTTAAGACGAATAAAGCAAATATTTTATAAATAAAAGTTTAAATATTTTTAGTAGATGAGTATCATTTATACGTTTTAATATTAAAAAATAATCGTAAGTTTACCTTTGAGGGTTTCATATATAAAGTTTCATTCTATATTAATAGTCACCTGTTAAATTAACAAAATATCCTAGCTTTTGGCTTGATTATGTCTGACATTAATATTGAAAAGTGCACAACACTTGATTTATAAATTGAGACACTGTCACAACACTGTCTGTAATCGGTACTAAACAGGCATATGAGTAGAACAAGCGAACATCGTTCAGTTAAGTTCTTCAAACAATGTGTTTGATTAAAATCTCAATTTTAAACAAAAATTTTCATAAAGGCTTGCAAAATAGTTGTTTGTAAGGTTACATATAAACAATTTTGATGAAGTCACGAAATAATTTGTGATAATGTTGCAAAACGATATTAACATCTTCGACGTTTTACTCAGTTGCATACAGAAACTATTGTGCGGTTTCCACAAGTCAGTCGAATGATATGAGTGTAAAATTTGTGTAAAAGGCACTCAGTTCTTTGAGTATCAGCTGGATTATGGTGCAGTGATTAAAAACGCTTAGAGTAAACATAGATTAGAATTCTTGAATCATCTTTTTTAAAAAACAATAGACTTTTTATTAATAAGTTAAGTTTTTGTGTTTAGTAGGCGAAAATTATTGAAATATTTTGTCGACAGGCAAAATTTTATAACATCGAAATGGACAATTTCTTAAGATCGCAAAAAAACCATAAGAAACAGCAACGATAGTCTTTTACAGAACTTTAAATGACATTAAAATTACAAATACAGTTTTTTCGTTGGTATGATTAGAATCATTAAACTTTCTTGTATTGTTGAATGTTTCAAATCATTATGTTCTTTAATAAATTCTCAGCGATTTTGCATTCATATTCAGTGGCAGTTTTTTATTCAGGATTTTCAGTTTTAGTTATTCTCAGTTTAGAACTGATTTTTTTAACCTTTCAGCTACTAGTCTAGATATCAGGTTCAACCATTTTGTTTTTGCTGCTGAAAGAGAATAACTTGATTTAATTCTCAAGACCATTTTATTTCCACTTGGTCTTAAAGAGGTTCGAATCCTTCCTTTGCATTGATTTTTTTTTTTTTTTTGTTTTTAGATAAAAATAATTTTATATATGCCCAGATAGCTTAGTGATTTCATGTGATTGTCCGACAGGATGATACTTCTGTATAAAAAAAAAAATACCTTTAGCTTTTTCCGCTGTATATAAAACAGTTTTCTTTCCCATTTTTTTGCTACTGTTTATTTAAAAGTAATATATGTATGTCTTTACCTAATAGTTCATTGACATTTATATAAAAGAAATTGGTATTAATTGTCTTTTTTATATTGAAAAGGATATTTAAAATAGTTTTTGCATTAAAGTTTAATGTTATTATTATTTTTTTTTGCAATCTTAAGAAACTTCTCTTTCTTGGATTCGTTTAGTGGAAATAAATGAAAAAATTTGATATATTTTTCAAACTGTATGGAGAACTAATAAAGGTTGTTTTTTATAGAAGTATAGAACTCTGAAATGGAATAAAATAAAGATGAATTTTTAAAATTGACATAATATTTCCTTTCTTGAAAGATAATATGCTGGCATTATAATTTAAATATAACTGCTGAAAATTTACCGCCACGTCTGGTATGGACGTAGTCTAATCTGGAGGTCAAATTTTATTTGACTTTTTCCAAAAGCGGGCACTAGCGAAAACGTTTGATAGTTAATCGAATTAATTAATTTATATGATGGATGATTAGTGCGCAATAAGTATTTCGAACAGAACCATTATTTTGAATATAAATTTGCAAAATTCTAAAGCGTTTTTCAGGCGTCAGACTATTCATGTTGAAATGCCAAACCAAACTAAACATAAATCAGTTGATCGATGAAAAAATGGACACCAGTTAAAACAGTGTTGCCAGCTGAAAGTTTTATACCACTATAAAAAACTTCCTTAACAAATACTTTTACATATTTGGCCCCGAGGAATTTCTTTACTTTACACACTTAATTGTCTAAAGAGACATAATCTGTATGTCTTAGAAGGGTTTAGAATCAGTTCATGAGTTTTATTCTTAATACAATATTGAGCAGATTTTTTGTTATAAACATGACGTGATCTATTTTTTAATAAAATGTGAACTTATTTTTACTATACACCTTCAAGACCAATGGCATTGGGGTCTTAAAGAAATATATATATATATATATATATATATATATATATATATATATATTGATTTTTAGCAAAAACAAACACATACAATTTCATCACATCTGTACAAAAAGGTCTTTGTTCATTAGGTTAATGCATTTTTCTATTAGCTGTTTTCTATCGTTCACACTGAAATAAAGGAATCAGTCAAGTGTACATGCAGCATAATTTTCACATAAAAACTTATTTCAATTTTCTCATCAATAAAATATCGACTATTAAAATGATTAATAAATTCATCTTTGTTCTTTTAAACTTAAGGAAATAATTAATATAACTTAAACATCTATAAATAATTTATATATTTATATTTATGTGTACTTTTAAATAACTTATTTCTAAAATATTATATTTTCTATTATTTTTCCCCCTGCCATTTTCTGATGTTAACCACTAAATGCTCTACAGATGCTGCAGGCGGCGGTAAATGAATTTGTTACAAATAATTTTACCCTTTTAGTTATTTTTTTCATTCGTTAATATTCAAAACAACAACTGCATCTGCCACAAATATAGTTTTAATAAAATATTTTTAAATATATTTTATTTTTCAATATTTTTCATAACAATAATTTAATGAAGCATTTAAAATATTATCTACAAACTTTACCTTAGCTTGACATAAAAACATTTAATAATTTGACATGTTTTCATTTTTATTTTATGACTCATTTTAATTATAATATTAATTAGGTTTCTTTCATGTTTTGTACCTTTTGTTATTTATCTAATATATTCCCAGCAAAAAATTGTGCACAAAAATCATTGATAAACTCAAAGTAGTTCTATTTCTGGTGATTTGTTCAATGAATTTTTAATTTGGCTATCAGAGAATGGAAGTGTTAAAAAGCTTTACTAGCACAAATGTTGCTGGCAAAAATATAACGATCTTAGAATTGGAAATTAATACATTTTAGTGTTTTCACTGCATGTGAAATCGTTCAGTTTTAAAACAACTTCTTAATTTTTTTTGCTGGGACAAGTTAAATTTCAAAATTAATTGACAACAATAATTAAAATTATTTATTATTAGATATGATTCATTTGGTTTTGATTTTCCATACTGAAGCTTATTGCACCGGAAACCCTGCATAAAATAATTAATAATACCACTTATCACTTGAAAAATCAGAATATTATATAATATATGTATATTTTGTAATATACATTTTTGATACTACAGATTTTAAATTCAACTGCATGTTTGTAAAATTAAAATTTTAATTACGCTTAAGGTAATTAAATTATATGCCATGGAATTATAATAAATGATATGGTATTCTCTTAAAGAAACATACACGATTAATACAAATGAGCCCAAATTAAGCCAGTCACGAATATAACTTTTTTTCTTTAAAGAAAGTTGAAACTAATTTTCAAATTTCTTCACTTATTCGTGTGATCGAAAGATTTTTGAAAATTTTTTGACTGAATACGCCATTTTTAGTTGTATGCTCAGCTTTAGCAGGAAAATTAGTTGAACCTGCTATTCCAGCATTCAAAAGCGATTTTTAAATTTTTTTTCTGTGTGCAAGGCGATCGTATATTATTTTTTAAATTCAAATTAAAATTAAAAGAAAAACGAACAAGAAATTTTAGTGGAGTGCACCAAAAAAATATACGCTCAAATATTTAATTACATACATAAGCGACACATTTATTTAAACTTAATGACGAAAATTTTGTGAGAACTTTTAACAATCTTGTGCCTAACTTTTTATACTCAGAGTTCGACCCGTACTCACAGAAGAAATTGTGTGTTTTGGAAAACATTCAAAATTTAAAAAAAATTCACAAATATATTTAGTCCTAAAATAGAGTTTTATAAATTTACATTCCAGAAAGTGATTTTCTTATAAATGGTGATTTTTTATAGAGTTATAGAAATTGAAAATGGAATTAAGAAGATGAAGTTTTTAAATTGACATGAATTCTACTTTATTCGAAAGATAATCTGTTCACATTAAAATTTAAATATTACTTCTGGCATACGACATGTTGCGCTGTCTTGTTAAAATCACAGCTCTTGCAGATCATGGTTGTTCCACTTATGAGAGAAAAATTCAGTAATCATGGCCCTATAGTGGCTAACGTTGACTGTAACGTTCTGACCACCACCATTCCATAAAGCACAGCAAATAGTAAGTTTTTCTGGATGTAACTGTGCCTCTACATACACTTGAGGATTATCATCACTCCAAATGCGGTAGTTTTTTTATTGGCGAATTCATTTAAACTAAAGTGAGCTTTATCGCTAAACTAAATTCGCTTATAAAATTCGGGATCAACAGTAATCTTGTTTTGGGCCCATTCACCGAATATATCTATGATCGTGTGGCTTCGATTCTAGCACGAGTTGGATTTTGTAAGCAGGCAAAGAAAGATCTTTCCGCAAAATCTTTCAGAAAGTGGATGGATCGATATTCAATTCCTGTGGACAATGGCGGATAGACTGAGTCGGGTCTTCCTCTACGCTACGATCTACATCAGGAATGACTTCTTCCATTCGCACTGTACGATGTCTCTGTGGATGCATACTATCATTTAGAGCAAACGTGGTACAAAAACGTTCCATAGTTAATCCAATTAATTGCTTTGATGGACGCTTAACATAATTGTAAAGTGGACGAAGTGCTCGATATGTATTTCGAACAGAACCATGATTTTCAAAATAAAATTTGTACAATTTGGATGCCTTGTTTCGGCGTCAGTCTATCAGTGTTCAAATTTCAAATGAAACAAAATTTAAATCACTTGACAGCTGAAAAAATGTGCGCCAGTTAAAAAAGTGTCACCAAATTAAAGTTATATAACTCTATAAAAACACCCTTCAATAGATAAAATCACACTTTAAAGGAAAATGGCGGATTTCACTGAATTTTTATTTTTCTAACTCCACATTTCTTATTATACAATTTATAACTTCTTCGATTGAAAAAAATTCAATTGGAATTTTGAATGCTATGAAGGGATCTAGACATTAATTTACATAAGTGCTGTTCAATAAGAAAACTTAAATAACAACCTTTCCTCGAGTACTTACATTTTTGTTTTGTTTTTCATATAACAGTTCTTGAAAGAAGTTAGGCTATGTCTACATTTTATATTCCAAAAGCTTTATAAAAATACTTTTACAGGAACTATAATAAGAATATGCGCTAATACACTCAATAAAAAAACCTTCAAAATTTTACACAGCACACTGTCACGAAACACACAATTTTCTTATAAATACGATTTTATTTTGAAACTTAAACATTTTCTACTTATTTGCTTGAGCTTAATTTTTTTACTATTTTAATCTTTCATTATTGTCTTAATCGTACAACGTTTCAGTCTTAGTTCACTTTCTTCTATCACCAGCTGGTTGCTGCAATGACACTCTTTTTCCTTAAAGTTTGAAATGTTATCCTTTCACTCTGAATTTTTTTTTTATTATTTTTAAAAATCACGCAACTCTTTTGGCACTTTGATTTTATAACCTTTTGTTTAAGTTATTTTTAAAGAATTTTGTTTTAGTTAAAAAAAAAAAAATTATTTTCCAAAAAGTTTGTTTAATAAATCTTTTGTAAAGGGAAAATTATATTTTGTAAATAGCGCCGTTAGAAAAAATTTTAATACCCGAAGTTTAATATTAAGGGACTTATTCAGCAGTTTGTAGTGGGGTTAAGCAACAAATTTATAGAAATGAAAACTGTTATCAATTCATAATTTTATATGTTGAAAATAATGGAATAAACTTTGCTCCACACTATTTGCTTACGAGCCTGCCGTTCAGGATTTAATGCGTTTTTGGTAAATTTAATTTAGTAGTCATAAAATTCACGCTGATGTCTTAGTTAAATAAAGTACAATTGAAATCGGAAGTTGGTACGATCGGACCATATACATACATATATGTATTAAATAGCAATACTTTTTACAATTTATATAAAATCGATCCTTAATTTCGATAGCATTTTTTCTTACAACAAGGATAAATGAGGACGCAAACAAAAAGTTAATAAAGTCTCGCCTTGGGTAAATTAACCAAAAGCAAAGACAATTCTCAAGTGACATTTAAACGATCGGGTATTACAACAAATCGAAATTACAAAACCTAAAAATAAAAGATTAGTTTCTAAAGCAAAGCTAACGGCCTGAATCACGATATTGAAAGATATCATTCGTTGCATTTGTAAACATAAAAAACTAACATTCGTTTCACTAGTTACCATTTTTTTTAAACTTATTATTTGTTTTCTGGAAGAAAAGCTAAACGAGTAAATAAACAGGATGGTTAGAAGGTCGCAAGTCAGTTATTTTTCGTTTACAATTCTAGCCCTTTCGATCGGTCGACATCTTAAAAGGAGAAAGTTTTTTATAGTATATCTGTTCTATTGGGAATTTTCATTCAAAATTGCAAAAGAATGCAGCACTTTTGTGTAGAAAAAAATAGCCATTAATTTCAGAAAATTGAATTAATCTCACAAACCAGATTTCGATAAAATTTCTCTATCCTAAGAACCAAAATCTGTTGTTATGATTTCTTTAAATTCATTATACTTCATTCCATTTTTACAGTTTTGTAGTGTTTATTTCCTTTATATTTTTCTTTGTTCTAATTGTAAATTTTCCTTGTAAATAAAATAAATTTTGTAAATTAATGATATGAAATATTAATTTATTTCTTGTAATTTTCATTTAAAGAAAATTTATTAATATATAATTTTATCTTCTTTTTTTTTGTTGTACTGCTTTTTGCAAAAAAAAAAACACAATTACAAATGAAAAATTTATGTTGAAAAACTGCTTCTTCTACTACAACTACTACTACTACTACTACTACTACTACTTATCTACCTATTTTCTTCTACTACTACTACAACTTCTACTAAATCAACTACTGTAACAACAACTTAAAAACCACAACAATACTGTAAACGTAATTAAATAAAATATTTAACTTAACAATACTTAACTGTGGATTTAAAATAAAAAATAATGAAATGTATTTAAATATAAACAACAACTATTTACTCTGTAATAACTTGTTGTTATAACAACTTGTACTACAACAACAACTACAATAAATACTACAACTATAATTAACTACTTTTACAACAAACATCTTGAACAACAACTACAACAACAACTAATTTTAAACAACAACAAAAAAACAACGCTTTTAATTTGAGGTAAGGAATAAATGATTAACATATTTTTTCTCACTACTTGCATCACCTGAGATTTTCATATTAAATCACAAAGTCAATAAAAAAATCACTAATTTAATGAGAAAAATATTAACCAATTAATAAAACATATATGCTATAAAAAAAAAACCTCTAACGGAAAGTTAAAATTAAAAGAAAGAAATTTATTTCATATTGATTGTTTTTTGTAAAAATTCTTTTCAAATCTCCATGAATTTATATTTTAAAGTGTTTTTAAAACATAAGCATACATGACCCAATCTAGGATTTAAAATAAACACATACAAATGAAGTAAAAATTTACACCTTAAATTATCCGTTTATTTTTCTACGCTAAAACTTATAGAGCAACTAAAAAATGATTCAAAATTGTGTAACATTTTTACTTGATCCTTTAATCATTTTTATAGAGTATATTTTAGTTTATTAAGAATTCTTTCGCATAACACGATTATAGTGGACGTTAAAAATTTATTTAATAAAATTAAAAACAAATCATCCATAAAATAGTATTCAGACATAAAATAAAATTTAATACGGAATGTTTTCTTCTTCAATAATTTACTCTTATAATATATTTTTGCTATTTCGAAAAATTTTCTATTTGTTAATTCTGAAGGCGCTGCCTAAAAGGTGTCTCATATTATTGATAATTAAATTTTTATAAAGTTTTTATAAAAAGCTACTTTAAGTTCATCTATGAAATCTATATTATCGAAATTCTTGCATTCATATCAAAACAAATTTTACTTCTATATAAAATCTGCAAGCATGACAAAACAATTTTAATTTCATACATACCAGATAAATTTAAATAATTCTGTCTACAAAATAAAAAAACGATGTATGTAAATGGAAATTAATTCAAACATGAATCTTAATGTCTCTGGATGTAAATTTTGTTTTCATACATATTTTTACACAAAATTATTTACACAACACCGAATTGTTCATTTGAAAAAGAACACAATTTGTTTACGGCAATTTATTACATGCATAAATACTTGTCATGCTAATGTATACTCGTATGTGTAGATGTATACATATCCGTACCTTTATTTAGAAAGGCCTTAAGTCATTATATTTTTCAAATCGAATTTTTGTCGTATATTGATAGCTAACCCTCTAAGTTATCGATATTAACAAAAAAAAAACTAATTTGAAAAAATATAAGTAGGTCCTTTCTTATTGAAGATAACGATATACAATTTCCAGTTGGCCATGACTGTCATAAAGCTTTACATAAAATATATATTTAATAGATGTATGTGTGTACATAATTTTGTCAATTTAGTTAGTATTGGAAATTTTTGTATCCCTTTATATGTAAGTAAAATTATTTAAAAGAAGAATTTTATAAGCAATCGCTCTTAGAAGAAGAGTCCTCAATATATGTAAATGGAATCAAGTGAATTTTAAAGCATGTGAAATGAGTTTAGATACCCCTTCATACATATGTTCATATGTGCATATGTATGTACGGAAATAGGTAACTTAAGAAACCTAAATCGTGTTCTCTATTGTAAGACTTACAATGTAAGTGGCTTTCAATTAATCATTCACGAAGGATCTCATCAATGAATTAAAACTTAGGATGTGTATAATCAGATTAAGGTTTAATCTTAAAATTACTAAAACATGTTTAATTAAATTTTTATCATTGTCAAGTTCAAATCAAAGACATTAGAAGCATTGATAATATGAATAGAAATCTATTAAACCAATAGAACTTTCGTATTATCTTTAATATATTTTTATATTGGTAAATTTTAAAAACGTATTGATACCAGATATACAGAGAGTATAAAAAACATGGCATAGAATTAAACGAAAATTGTAATCTGTTTTTAAATATGGAAATTGAAGTTATATGCATGTCCCTCTAAATATATGTGTGCATACATACTCGTACATTCATATATTTACCAATAAACACTTTGCATTTGTGCAAACGAATTTAACAGAAAAAAAATTTACAATCGCATATGGTGAAAAAATACAAATAGATGGAATAAAATAAATAGAATCTCTTTACATTACTTAAGGCTACTTACAAAGAAATCGACAAATATAAACAGATTTAAATAAATGATTTGATTGTAAATCATTTTATTACGAACTGAGTATACAAAAAATAAATAAATAGAAATTCACAAAGAAATTGAATATATTTCTCTTGCAGTCTTTAGAGCTAAAAGGGTACAGAAAAAAAAAAAACAGTCAATTTACATCATGTGTTTTGCGTGCAAATAGGGTTAATGTTATATTCTATTAATATTCCAATTTAGAATATAAAAGGCAAAAGCTTGCCAACTTTGAAAATGAGGAAATATTTAATGCATGTAGTTTATATGAAAATATAAATACAATAGTAAATTGTTACAAATGGTTTTCTATTTGGACTGTTACTTTTAATACAAATATATAAAAGACCAAAGCATTTCCTTAATGAAATTAAATAAAATTATAAGAAAGAAATAAGAGAAAATCTAATAGCCAAAAATAAAAAGGATTTATGGGGAGAACTTAACTGAATTTTTATTTACTTTAAGATCTTAAAAGTGATTAGAGCCATAAAACGCAGCGCTATAAAAATAGATTTTAACGACCCTCATCGTATAGAACATAAAGTTACATACGTTTAGTAAAATTTTTAAACTACAAGTTAGTAAGTTTAAACGTATTTTAGTAAAAAAATCATGATTAGCATAAAAGCTCTTATTGTAAAAGTTTTTGTAAACTATAATTTGTACCAACAGCCATGTCACAAAATTACATTTCGATAGAAAACGAAAATTTTTTTAGCTTATCAAATCGCATTAAAAATTCAAAATTAAATAGACAATGAATGAATTTATCTACTAAAGCTCTGTACAGAAGATTATCAATATTTTCACAATTTGAAAAGGAATTCTCAGCTGACAAATTATTATCAGACATCGGACAATCGTATGAACACAATTCGTTTTCATTGTCAGATAATTGCCAAACTTCAAGTTCTTTTCTGGCACCTTTAGAATGTTGGGGATAAAATCAAATGTCCATAAACACTCCTACCTTTATCGTCCTTCTCATAACCAATTTTCGTAGATCTAGCACAATACATTAGGGGTCATCTCCTGAGTGTTGTTCCTAATAAAAAAAATTAAGTATGCTATTATACATTGCATAGTGTTTATATTCTCTGATAAAATCTAACGATTATTGCTATACCATAATTCGACAACCATGTGAACTGACATTTTCTATATTTGTTATCAAGCAATGAAGCTGTAAGTTTTTCTTGCAATCGTCTGAACTGACAATTTACCTTTTGCTTAAAATTTTTCTTACAATATTGTGAGATCATCTGTCTGTACATAGCTTAACTTCACGTGCGCCAAGTTAAAGCCGACGAATTAGCGTAGATTTTAGAAATCTAAAACTGGGGAGAAAATAAAAAAAATTTTAGGGTATTTTTCGGTCAAAGTCACAGAAATAGCAACGATTATGGGAATAAAAAACAGGGAAGTATCAACTTGATCGCTAATACTTATGATATCCAACACAGGCTTTCATATGTATACAGATTATTTTAATATAGTAATCCCATCTTCTTCAAACTGGTAACGAAAAATACGTTGTTGACTTTTCTTGTCCAACACAAGCTTTTGCAAGTACACAGGCGATTTTGTTATGAAAATATTCTGAATTATGAAATGCAGAACTCGGAACTGTTTTCTATATCTTCAAGAAAAGCCAGCCTATTCTCTCTTAAATAAGAGGGACTAACATTTGGTATATTCATATTGGATTTAACACTCCTTTCAATTTTGGAACAAATATATTAAATGGCATTTAGTTTTGGTGGATAAAGACTCAATCGTAAAAGATTTTCTGATGTATTTTCGGAAACTGTCACCGTGACCAAGATGAGTTCAAATAATTGATTCACCAAATCCTCCCATTTTTTTTTAAATAGTTCGCTAACCCAATCATTTGTGGTATCGGCTGTAAATAAACCTCTGATATTGAATAAAATGCATTCACATAACGTTATATGATTTATTTATGGGTTTATATACAACCAACACGAAGCCCTTTATATGAGTATTCGAGTCAAATTCGCCTTTTTTTAATGTGTTTTTGACACCGCCCTAGTTTAATTTAATTACACACTACTTGAATTTTCTCTTTTTTTGTTTAATAATGGAATAAATCAGATTATATTTAAAAACTCTGTGACAATATATTTCATTAATTCTTCTTTACAATAAAACAGAAAATAAAATATATAATAGGAACTACTAATGAAGCTTAATTTAATTTAATTGAGACTTATTTCATGTTGCTACAAACCAACAATACATAAAAAAAAGAGGGCAAGACGACTGTCACTTAAGCATTTATTTAAGACTATATTGAAATTAACACTTACACCTACACACACTTCTATCCTTGTGACTTGATGACAAAACAGAAACTTTTCTTCTTTTATACTAATTTCTGTTAGTTTTATTTAATAAACTTTATACAAATAAATACAAAAAATAAACAAAAGAAGAATGATATCTCGCTTAATGTTTTTATGACAATTTCTCGTAAATTCTGTATGAAGATAAAGATTTTTCTTTTTTCTACTTTTGTTTCTGTACTTCTGTTTCAAGTACACTCTTCCTCTTAAACTTTTGAAACATACGACAGCTCAGACATTTAACCAGATATAAAGACAAGTACATAACAGATATTTCCACTTAACTCAAATGAAAAAGTATAAAGAAAATAAGTAAGTTTCTTTATCATTTTCTTTTTCTATACATGTTTGTACGAATATGTCTCCGTTTTGTTGCTGCTATTATTTTTGCACATCAACAGCAGAAGCATATGTTTGATTAACACCACACCACATGACCACAGAAAATTTTTTATAATATTTTTTATTTTCGTACATATTTCCAACTAAACTTGCCGCAAACCAAGAAACTTGACCATTTGATATTGAGGTCCCTAATAGAGTGGTAACATAAAAAAAATAACGTTTGTGTATTATTTCTAATGAAGTCAAATAGCTTTAAGTGGGAAAATTTTTTTATATGTCTGTATATTATCGCGTGATTTGTTTTTATCGTTGTGGCGGCTCAATACGGGGTTTCTGGATTTACTAACCGTGGACATGGCATGGATAGGAAAAAAAGTTATATTGTGCTATTTGTTTCTTTATTAAAGGACTCATGTTACAATTAGCAACCCTACCCAGCAAAAAATTATTATGTTTCTGGAAGCAGTAACAAATTTCATGCTTTCGAGATGCGATGAGTTTAGAGGCGCTTCCGAGGCGGCACAGAGAGAATGCAGAGAGATCGCTCAACATATTTTTAAGCACTTTGAAGTTGGTCGGCTATTAACATTTAGTTGACACGAATAATAAAATAAACAGCGAATGGAAGATAAAATTTCATTTGCTCTCTGACTCTCTCTCTCTCTCTTATTTATTTACTTGTGTATTTGCCTACATATGAATTAAGTATATTAGTAGATTACGCACTAAAAAGAAGGCACAATTCAGATAATTCAAACATTTAGCGCATTTTCGATTATTAGAAAGAAGTGCTCTTTTATGTAAAAAGAGCTCCAAAGTGGGACATCGCGAAAAAAAGGCATAACAACAACAAGCATATCTCCCTTACAAACACCCTTTTTTTAAAAAAAAAAACAAACACAACCCGTAAAGCGATTAGCTTGTCTGCAGAAAACACGCAGAATCTCTGGCCGGAATCGCACAGACAACCTCCAAACTACTAGTCTAGCAATGCTACCTATCAGCCACGGCGGCACCTGCTTCGGCCGAAGCAAAGTAAATTTATACCAAGTATAAAGCAAGTCTACAAAAACAAAAAAACCTCATGTATTTTTTTTGTGTAAAAATAATGGCTGATTGTCAAAGACAGATGAGAACAACATGAAGAAAACAAAAACAATTTGTAGAATTATGTATAACAAAGCATAACAAACCAAAATGGCCTACGAAAATTGTAAACAGCTTTTGACAGTCAGACATTACCACTAAACGAGAAAAAAATTAATCAGCTGTTTAGATGCATATACTTGGTATAAATTTACTTTGGGCCGAAGCAGTAGTTTTTTCTGGGTATTTAAAGGATTGAAAGTTCTTATTTATACCTTTTACGACAAATATTAGATAAAAAAATAATAAAAAAATAAAGACATAAAAAGAACAGGATAACAATGAGTTACCGAATGAATTAATAATAAATGATGTATAACTGCTTAATAAAGCTGTCGTGATTTGTAGTAAAATCTAAGCGGGCAAGAATTCTGCTAACGAAGTTTTGAAAGTTTTAAGAAACTTTATTTGAAATGTATGCGTCGTTCAATTTTATAAATAGAAATTTAAAAATGTTCCTTATCAATCAACAAAAAAGTTTCGATAATTTTTGAACTTTTCAATTAATTTTGCAAATATATAAAACTGGACTTAAATTCCTTTCCAACGATATATGATCAAGTTGCCTTAAATAATACATTTTTAGTGCATCCTTTGCATTAGTGTCTACTATCCGCTTCACAAAATGCGTTTTAAGCCATCGTTTATGATAGAATATTCTGTTCCGTACTGAGTCCGCTCTATTTGTGTTTTTCATTTTAAAACTCAATTTAATCTCTTGATATGTATGTATGAATATATTTACATGTTTTTAATGTGCAGTGGACACTTGCTCTACGATTTACCAGTTGATCCTAAATTTGACCTATTTTAAGCGAACATAAATATATTGAATACGAGTTTACCGATTCTTGATCTTATTTATAATTCCATGGAATAATATCAAAAAGGCACATTTCGATTTATATAAAAATAACATTTTTTTGTTTGATTATTCTGTAATGCAAATGTCGAATGAACCTTGCTTTCAATACTAATTAAATTAATTTTTTTTTTGAGAATTTTATTATTTATTGAATTTTTAATTCTAAATTGAAACGTCAATAAGTTTTTCAAATCTTAAATCTAAAAATGTTTAATATACATACATATGTAAGTACATATGTATGTTTAGCCACTGCTACGCAAAATTTTTATTTTCAACGGTTGATGTTTGTTGTTTCACATCTCTCGTGTACGGCTGAGAGGAAGAGTATCCCTCCTCCTCAGCCGGGTGTGGCCTCTATACTCTAGAATATTACGCCCAAGTGGATTTGGGTGCAACTCAAGTTTTTTTATATATTTGTTCGCGTGTTTTGAAAGGACTGTCTTCACCAACGGAACATCTTGATCTATATGAATTCAATGATTTCTGACATACCAGGGGGCTGCAGTGATTGTACGTAGAATTTTGTTTTATCGCCTTTGAATTTTTTCTGAGGCAGTGCCCCATAAGTAGATTCCATAGGACCATTTTGGTTTCAGGATCGCGTTGTACAAAGCTTTCCAATAAGATATGATGATACGATATGATATTATTAAAAAAAAAACACACTTATTGTTAAGGATATTCAAAACGTTTTTACATATTTAATGTGAAGTACTATCGATACAATTAAGTTCTAAATAAAACGTCATTAAAATGGCCTCCACGACTTCTTCTGCAGGGAAGAATTCGATGAACCCAACTTTCAAGCACTTTTGCCACTAAATCAAGTCCAATGTCATGAATGGCACGTTCAATATTGACTTGTAAAGCTTGAAGAGAGTCTGGTTTATTTCAAAAGACCAATAACTTCAAATAACCACACAAGAAATAGTCTAATCACAATTTCAATATCACAATTTCTTGAAATAATCGAATCTCCAAACTTTTCTCGCAATTATTCAATTGTTGCATTTGATGTGTGGTACGTAGCCTCGTCTTGTTGGAACCAAATGTTGTCAAGATCGACTTCTTCCAATTTCGGCCATAAAAAGTTGTTTATCATCGATCTATACCGCTCTTCATTGGTGTTACCAGCTTCATTTCAAAAGAAGTACGGACAGATGATTCCACCAGACCAAAAACCACACCAAACTGTCAATTTAGTTGAATATAATGATTTTTCATGAATAATTTGTGGATTTTCTTCGCACCAGAATCGACAGTTTTGTTTATTTACCGCACCACTCAGATGAAAGTGAGCCTCATCGGAGAAGATGATTTTCTTAAAAAAATCGTTATCGTTTGCAAGTTGTTCAAGGCAAAATCAGTAAGTTGCTTGCGTATATCTATCCATGATGAAATTGTAAACACTACTGAATGCAATGAAAAACAAATGACAGATCATGACATATTACAAATGGCCGAAACGTCATCATATTATCCCTATTGGAAAACCTTATATAATAGAAGTTTACAGTATAGGCTTAGTATAGAGTTTCTTCCACTGAGCCAATTCATTTGGGCTGCTTTTCCATTTGGATTAGATTTTCTCTATGTGCCATTTCCATGTTAAACAACGATCAAGATGAACGCCTAGACATTTGACTTCAGTATATTGCGGTATAGTCATAATTAAATGGAAGAATATATATTGTTGTCTTTTTTTATAAAAAATTTCACTAAAAATTTTTTTATACCTAAAAGTTTTATCTCTTAAAGTATCAGCAAATCGAGTTTCGACAGTTTTAAAATAAGCCATCCAATTGGACGTGTATATTTCTAAGTCTAACTTGCCCAAAAAAATTGTATTGACAACTTTGCACAAATACATAATAATGTACGTCTGCGTACTTACATTGGGATAATATTGTAAACTTTACAAATCCTTTAGCTGCAAAGTTGACCATCGTATAAATAAATTACGTACGGATAAATTACTACAATCGTTACATGTTACATATCAAATTATATTGTATTTTATTGCCAAATTAAAAGGATATATTTTACAAAATTTACATGTAAATTAATAGCAAACAATAAAATATATTTATGTCCTTTGACAGACACACATACGAGTACATACATGCATACACATATACACATATTTTTTAATAAAGTTTAAAACAAATGCAAATGAAAAGCATTTATTGACAATAAATTCCAATTACAAACAAGCACAAATAAACAAGTATTTGTATAAAAATAAAAAATGCATAAAAACAAAGTCAGCTAATGATTACTTCTAAATGATAAACAGAAGACTAAGGGGTATACATACATACACACATATAACCAAGTTACACCACAGGGGCTCACATTCGATCTTGTTAGTAACAAATTGTACAATAGAATATTACACCGAAGAAAATTATCGCTTAAGACGACCAATAATAACAATTCACTAAAACCCTCATTTATTGCTTGGCTCGGTTAACTTTTATTTTCCTTTAAATTGAGATATAAAAAGAAGGAGAGACAAACTACCATAAGAATACAAAAGCCAAGTGAAAAATAAATACAAGCCAAACAAATAATATGAGAATAAAAATATATATTAACAACCAAATTGAAATCACCACAGATACCAATGATAATATGGTGAGTAATAAAGAGAAAAAACCAACGTATTTTTTTCACAAAAAGTCATCCTGAAAAGCGGACAGAAGAAGAAAAATAAGTATTGAACATAAAACTGTATCGTAAAGTATTTTTTTTAAATCATAAAAGGAGAAAACAAGTGAATAAAAGCAAACTGTTAACTTTAAAAAATGCAACATTTAATTTGCAACGAATGAAGCTGGAGCAAATCCGCTTATGTGTGTTTTTTAATACAGTCAGAGACTTTAAAATTTTTGTACAAAGTCATGGTCGGCATCATGCATTTAGTTGTTAACTACGAGACATTTGAGATATTTGTATTATTGTAGCTTTGTCAGAATCAATGCATACGGGTTTATTAAGGAATTTCTAATATTTTTTTCCGTAATTTTGGCGATTGATGAAGAGTAACAAATCTACATTTAGTCCAATTGAGAACAGACGTTTTCCGTTTTTAAATACTCAAAGTTTTCTAAACTATTCGGGAGTAAGTCAATCCGTAACACATCTGTAACCCCTTACCCCTTTTGAAGCGTTAAGTAATATGTGAACAACCCCTTAAACTTAGTAATAAAACACTTTTAGAAAATGCGCACTAAATTAAAAAAAAATTTTTTGGAAGTGACATTACGAACATATGTTGTTATTTTATTATAAGAAAATTTTATTTGATTTAAAAAGAATTCTACATATTAATAAAATTATAATTATATATAGAAAATTTTAAACAATTTTGAGAGAATTTTTTTATTAGAATTTAGTACCTTGATTTAGTACATGTTTTCTTTTTTTTTTTTTTTTTTTGATTGTACGCCAAATTTTATTGGATGGAATTTAATCTATAACTTAAAAAAATCTATAACTTAAAAAAATAACAACGCTTGTAAAATTGACTATGCAGCATGGGTTTTTTTTTTATTTTTTTTTTTTTTTTTTTTTTTTTTGAAAATATCTAAAATAAATAAACAAAAACAGTATATAACGTCATCATTAGACTTAAGTCGGAATCGTAAAAATATTTGATTTAATAATGCATTAATTAATCCATTTTCGTATTTGGCAGGGCACGTTTTAAAATTTAGGTGAATCTATTTAATTTTTTTACTAGTGTATTTAAACTTTAGTCCCGGTCTGCAAACTCTCATTGACATATTTTATTTTGACATCAGAATTATTCAGTTAAAAGACTAACGCCCGCTTTCACGATGTTCGATTAAAAAATAATCAACACTTTAACCGAAAGTCTGGCTAAATTGTATTACACAATATATGATTAACTCTTAACTGACAGAATTTAACAGAAAAGTTGATGTTAAATTTAACTGAAAGAAATTTGCCGGTTAGCACTCTAATCGGAGGAAAATAAAACAAAATGGATAGAGATACAAATCGATATTTATATTTTTGTAATATTTTTAATTTAAAAATTTCTGTTCACAAAACTTCAATAAGTTTATCCAAAATCTGGGCATCTATTATTTTCGTAAAACGCAACATGGCACATCGAGACTGTATGGGTTTGATGATACTTTCACTTGTAATACAAGCTAATGTAAAACGTGTGAAATTACTATAAATTTCCATTGTACCCCTCAGTGCTTGTTGTACACCCTCAGTAATGCTGTCAGCTTCATCTAGTATAACAATCTTATGATGTTCACGGGGTAGAGTGACTTTTTGTTGAGCAACAATTTTAATTTTTTTTCGCACTACTTCAATACCACGTTCATTTGAGGCATTTAATTCCAATGCTACTTCCTTATAGCTGTCAAAAAATAATATTCTAGCCAGCCATTGAATAGTTGTTGTTTTGCGCACAACAAACTGGACCCTATACCATACAAAAAAAAATCAGCTTTGGCTTATTTTTTTATACATAATTTTAATTACCGCTATAATAATGTTAGGAGCATTACCCTGCGTAGCAAATTCGGACAAACTAGCTACAGTATCTTCATTGCTTACAATATCATAAAATTTTGCCGGTCGGTATTTTTCAATCCTAGATAAGAGTAATGGACATTAAATACGATTATGTATGTATGTATGTACATATTTTTACATCATCTTACCATGGCAAATTCCGTCTCTTGGTTTATTTCCCATCCTCTGGACACATCCAAACTAGATTCCTTCAACTACATATGTATGTATGTCCCAAATACATTGTCGTAGGAGAACATACTACAAACAAACAATTTATATTAATGCTATGTATACATGTACATATGTATGTATGTACAAATAACAATATTTTAATTATTACTTACCTGAATTTTACTATTATCATAAAGTTTTGTTTCTCAAATTTACAAAAACTGTCTTTTTAATATTATTTTTTATGTAAACAAACCGATAGTAATGCCACATTTTTATTAAATTCTTTTGTTAGTTAACCGAAAGATGGTGAAACGAAAACTCGTAACCGTTGATTAAATAGTGCCCGTTAGCCTAACCAGCAATTAGTTAATTTTTTGTTAACAGACATTTTACCGAACATTGTGAAATCGAGCGTAACAGCCTTGTGCAAAAAAAAAATCTTAATTGAGGTTTGAAGTTCGTGTTAGTTACCATCGACTTTAATAAATTTAACATGTTGATACTGGCAGTACCATCATTCTCTCTTGTCTCTTTATAGTTAACGATGCAAAAAAACGATTCTTAATGCATCCGGATATTCGGATATATTAATACATTTTTGTATAGTTTTAATAAAAAATTTAATTTTTTCTTATTAAAGATGTAAATTAATATTAATATTACATAACAACATAAACTTAATACAATTATAGTAATGTAAAATAAATAAATACGGCTATTTTTTGTAAAGGATTTAAATTACTTCATATAATCGGATAAAAATTTTAATCCGATTATTTGAAGTACGAGCTTTGTTTACTTGAGTTTGTTGTATGTACATCACTAAAATGTTCTGTAGATTTCCATTACTTTGCTAAGTAATTTTTGGTAAATATTTTGAAAATTTAATAAAGAAGTGGATAAAGCAGAGGATATTAAAAGAAAAAGATCCAAACTAAGTAAAGCTATTGTTATAATTGAGTAAAAGTTCTTGTTGAAAATACTTGCGAATTCTTTGGATGATATATAAATCCCCCGGTTTTTTTTAATTTGTATATGAGTTCCGTCAATGTCATCGATAACAGTAGGAAAGTTGCGTATTTCTTTAAATTCTTTAGATATTCTTACTTCTTCTTCTATAGATGCGAGCATTTTGATTTTGTCTTTTGCAAGTTTCGCAATGGCGCGGGAGACTTTAGCACAAATTCTGCTTAACGTGGCTTGGGAGAGGCCATGAATATCTCCTGCATCATCCTGAATCTTAAAGAATAATTTTGTCTTTTATATATCAAGTACATACATGTATGTACATATATATGCATCATAGAATATGAGACCTACCTCTCTTCTTTCCCAAGTTCGCAAAGCTACTAAAACTTGCAATTCCGCTGATGTGCCGCATCCTCTAATGTCCAACAATATATCTTTTTTTTTATTAAATTTGATTATTTTTTTACAGTTTCTTTGTTGAATTGGTATTTTTTTTTTAATTCCGTGTTAGGAAGAAAGAATAAGTCAACCCTCTCTTTGTATATTCTCGGTTGACTGAAGTTGGAAATTTCTTTGATGTATTCTGTTTAAGTGCAACAGAATTAAAAAAATTCTTTTAATAAAATTTGTTTCCATATTTTACAGAATTAACCACAAAAATTTATTATTTTTTAACAAGTTTTTATAAAAAGGAGCACATTTAAACAACTGAATGTCAGCAGCACAGAAATCTCATTTTACTTTAATTTAGGTTTAAAGTAGGGGTCCACGTACTTTAAAATTTCAACATTTAATATGGCGTTAAATTCTGTAAATTAAGCTAATAATCGTTTGTGAATAATACTTTAAGGAATTTTACTTAATAGTGGATATTAAACATACTTTAACTTTTTCTGAATAACACTGTAAAACACTAACAAGATATATAGAAATTTTTATTAAAATCTTTAACTTTCCCGATACTCAAACTATTTATAATTTAAAAAAGAGCTGACAAATTGGATACGAGTATTAAGCATTGAGTGGCTGACTTCCAAAACGTTTGTATGCACAGTTTGTATACAGTATTGCTACTGTATTTAAATCACATACATATGCAAAGTACCGAAACATTGAATCAACTATAAAACCGATGCCTTGTTTGTTTTTACACGGTATCAATTGTATAATTTTTGTACTGCGGCGTTATGAAATGTGATGCTTTGTTCAAACAAAAGGCAATTGACTTTTTGGAAGTCAGCCAGTCTTACGAGCATTGATCATATGATCATCATGCCTGCGATGTTTTAGGAAATTACTTTTAAGTCTTCTGTACTGCATCTTTATATGAATGTCTCACGTACATACATATATCTTCACCTGTACAATATATTAAATTCATTTACCGACAGCATTTTTAGTTTATAATAAAAATATTTAAACTTGTTTTGCCTTGTAGGTATGGAAAGAATAACAACTGTTGGCCATTATTAATTACTATTTTATAAATTTATTAATATTCTACCATAAACTGCTGCGTAAATATAATATCAATAAAATTGTTCAACCTACTCGTATATGCCCACAGAAATTCCATTAAAACTATAATAATTTTAATTAATTTTACTCGCACAAGACTACATGCCAATTTCATTAATAGGGTAATTTTTTCAATGAAGATTTGAATTGAAACAGTTCAATGCAATCAGAGTTTAAAATATGATTTGACATTTGTAGCAGTCCAATTCAGGGATATAGAATGAATAAGTCCATAATTGGTTTTCTTAAGAGAAAAAGTTATATATTTTTGGCATAGTATGAACTAGACATTAGCAACGAGTGGTAAATTTTCGGGCATACTTAATTATGCACATTGATTTTTATGATCTAATCGTTTTTGTTCAAAAGCAAAAAACACTCGTTTAAGCAACCGTTCGTTTCAAACATTCAGTTTTGCTCATTTGTTGTTTTATGCTAACATGAATATTCTGACTGTGTCGTTAAAGCTGGAGATCCATACCACGCGTTTGACGCGTATTTAAATTCAAGTTACATGCAACGCTTTTTACGCGCTCATTGTTTTGTTTTGTGCAGCTGTGGTGTAAATATTTTCATAAAAAAAATTATTATTAGTAGAAGATAGATAAATAGAAGGAATTAATTTACGAAACAAACATATTTATCGATAACATTGAAAGTATAATATAATTTGTCATCCTTGGCTATCCAAAACAGCTGTCATGGCGCGAGCGATGCGTAAAAAAGTAGAAAGTAAACATACTTTACGCGTCGTACGTACATTTACACTGATTCTACTTTTTTGACAGCCGCTTACGACGCGTAAACGCGTGAAAAGCATGGTATGGACCTCCAGCTTAAGGGTATGAAACAAAAAGTGTTTTATTCAGTTGTTAAAGTAATTTTGTACTCGTATTTGAATAAATAATTTTTATTTATATTTCTGTCAGAGTTTAAAACATGCACACATACATATTTATACTTTTGACTTCCGAAATCAAATTTTCTACCAACAAGATACATAGAGTTGGGCTTTTTTTGTATTTCTTCATATGACTTATATTCATTGTATCATGCAATCAGATCACGCACATTCGCATCAAATGATCGAAATGATTTACACTTGTAGATGAATTTTCTGTTTGTGCATAAAATGCGAACAGGAATAAAATTGAAAAATACTTGTTTGTGTTGTTCTTAAAATTCAACGTTAGGGAATTAGTAGGCTCGATCATTAAAAAAAATTATTAAAATCGTTTGCTTCGCAAGACTAAGCCCATTTTAATTGACAACATAAATATTTTTTTAATTTAGTTTCGATTTCAGAGGTAATTGATTGCAATCGAATTGATTTTTTTAAACCACTTTAAATCCAATAGCAATAAATTGCAATCTTTTACAGCTCTGGTAACTGCTATGTAAAAAATTTAAAATTTTTTATTTATTTTTTGGAGATTAGCTAATTTATGTGCCTTCATTTTATACAAATAAAAATTGTTTCTTGTTTTTTTTTTGCAAAAGTTTTTTAAAAACTCGTATACTTTGGTTTTTTTTTTTTTTTGTAGTTCTCATTTATTGTTTGACTGTTTTCCATAATCATACGAACTATTGTACGCTTAAACCAGTTACTTAAAAATAACTTCCAATATTTCTTAGATACTTACTTACGTATGTACATGCAGCTATTAATTGATGTCCGAGAGGTGGCGCTATGATTTAATGCTGCCTAAGATTTTAAATAAAAGCTGGCTTAAAAAAAATATCTTTAGTAATCGAAGCTGCTACTCTGGATACATTTTCTTATTAAATAATTTGCAATTTAACATATGTTACAAACTACAAATTTAGTATCTTAATTAATACTATAAATGTTAATAAATATTTCCACATCTTCGTTAAGAGTTTCGAAGCAAGTTTGCATTAAAAATAAGAGCAAAAATTGTCATAGAAAATAAAACAGCTTAAAGTAATCGAACGATGTTTTAAACATTTTTTTTGTTGCTTATTTCAAATCCCCCGAAATTTTTGGTGATCGTACCTTATGAAAAATCACCAAATGCCAAAAAGCAGTAAGAGACCAAGCAAAATGTTTATATTTTTTACATATTTTGACTTGTGTTCTTGAAGTTATTTTTGGCGATTTTGCTTTGGGAAATTTTTTTCTATAAAGGCTGTTATTCATAATAGATAACTTTTCAGTGATATTTATCTACTACTTTACAGCTCCTCGTTTTTTTTTAATGCAACTATTAAATAGTTTGAACGATTTTCGGTTCGACTACAACCTCCATAACTTTTCGAACTATATACAATACGTAGTTTGCATAAAATTTATTTCATTCGAATCTCTTAAAAAATTACCCTATAATAAAAATTTAATTTCAAATTACTGAAAGTGTAAAAAAGTACAAAAAAATTTATATATTAAAAATCCAAAAATTATTTAATTCATTCCAAATATAATTTCTTACAAAGTAATATAATGATTTTAATGACGATGCAAATTAATTTCATGTAAATTTTTTTAAATTAAATATTTCCATGGTAGATATTAATTCAAAAGTATTTACATATAATTTGTTAGAAAAATATGTAGATGGATATTTTGTGTTCTCTTTTTTATAATGCCAAAAGTATTTGAGAGATGTTTGGTTTTACTACTCTGTGAATTATAATTAAAATGAAAAATATTTCAAATTGTGAAATTACACATTGGAGTCGACCACAAAAATATTGGAAATGTTAATGAGCATTTAACTCTTAAAGTACATGTCAAAACGTTGAAAGTATAAAAAAGAGCTTCAGTTTTTTCAAGACGAAATTACTATCATACCAGGTAAATGGTCCAAAATTTTATTTCGATGGTGTACATCGCAAAGGCACGTCCAAAAAATTAATTTTACCTGCAGACTCGCTGCAAGTTTTAAATAATTTTTTATAATACACATTAATCCACTGTGCATTGATTCTTTAAAATCGAGTGCACATATACATGCCAAAATTGTTAGCATTATTTAAATTGCGTTTTACAGTCGTTTTATAAGACCAAAATAAAAATAAATTCCAAAATGTTTTTTCGCTACATGCACTTTCATTATTGTGATAAGTAATATAAATGCAGCATCATTATAAGACTTTGTTTTTTTTTTTTTTTTTGCTTTTTGTTTAATTAAATAGAATAAAAGTGTTTTCATGTTTTTTATGACAATGATGATTATTGTTGACAATTTTTATCATTTATTCTCCATCTCCTTATGAAACGTGCAACTTTGTGAAAATATACAATATAAGTATAAAGGTGACGACGGTTAGAAATGATGATGCTGTTTTGATTGTAACTGTGTATTGTTGCAAGAATAATGGAAGTTGTTTATAATGACAACAAAAGAGCTAAACATCACTAACAATGGAAAAGGAGAAACTGTGATAACAATCATTTAAACAAATTTGCTCATTAAGCATTTTTATTTTGTATTTGTTTGTTCTTCTTCAGCAAAAAATTTTTTTGTGATGCTGTTTAATTTATGTGTAAATTAAAAAAATTCTGTAAGTTCATCTTTAGTTAGCGTTAGCGGTTTGTAATACTTATATGGAGCGGAATAAAATTTAATATTTCTATTTTTATTTGTTGTAACTAATCCAAACATATTTTAATTATTCAGTCTTAAGAATAAAAAGACTCCAGAATCATCATCTTGATTTGTAAAAGAATACGTCTTAGTAAAATGAAATATTCAATAGCAATCATGATCTCATCATCAGATTTCTTTTAACAACTTATTCTTTTAACAAACGATCAGGGGTTAGTTAATTTATATTCAAAAAACTTTTCTACAAATATGTAAAAGTTTTTTAAAATTTACTTAAGGGTCCTTTGCTGTTTTCTTACTTTAGAAATTAAGAAACATTTGCATCCTGCATTAGCAAATCAATATCTCAGACTTTTATCAATCTAGTTTAGAGACTTTGGTAGTCGAATACTAGATGTGGTTCGTGTTATTTTTAAATCAAAATTTGTTTTACGATTGATACAGTTCGAAGCTAATGTTCACTACAGCGTCCTCCTTTATCGGTTAGCAGAAGAAAAAAATTTAATAAAAAAAAGCCTCCAAATATACCGTAAAGAACTGAACAGCAGCGACGCTGCAACACTGGTCTTAAAATTAGCAAAACCTATAACAGCAGAGTTGTAAAACATTTAAGCCTTATACATTTTAAACTTCTATATTTTCTCTCCTTTCCTTAAGTTCTGGCAGTATGCATTGCGTAAGTAGGGGTCATCTGCCGAGTACTAAACCTACAAAAAATTGTTTTCATTAGTTAAAGTTATGCCATTTTTTCAAAATGTACGCTTATCCATTACGTTGGCCCGATTTAATGTCTCCTAAAAATTATAGTACGCAAATTATAGTAAGCAAAGAACCAAATTAACCAAATGCTAAGCTAATTTCTGTTTGTATTTTATGGGGTGGTCCTTCTATTCCCAGGATTTTTTTATGCAAACTAAGCTCCTCATAAAATGGTGACTTAGAGACATTTAACCCCGAGCTTACATGTACATACATACATAGATTCATATGTATATAAATTTAATGCTACAAAATATGTAAAATTTTCAACTTTAATTTTAGGTACACAAGTATATCAAGAAACTTTTAATAAAATAAAAAATAAATAAATAAAAAATTTTATCACATTTTTTAGTTAAGCTTATAACAAAGTATACTTTATTATTTCAAACAAACCATGAACTTTTGTTTTGACACTCACAACCAAATAAAAAAACTCTAATTCAAACACAAACATTTCTACGCTTGCAATTATTTGAAAAATATAAAAAATACTGCTTCTGGTCTTTTGCTGAGCTCATAATAAAATTTAACAAAATGTTTCAGCAAATCATGTCAATGTGTACGATAAGGAAGCCAATTTAAATACGTACACAAATTAAAACAAAAACTGTAACTAAAATGTACACTTACACACAATTTAAGCATATTAATTTCAATTGTTGTTAATAAACCATAAAAAGGATACAAAATATTTTGCTTTAAAACAACAGAAAACTAAACAATTTTACCATCTAGGCAACAACCTTTTAAGAGAAATTGTAAGTATTTGTTGCAAATTAATGTTTGTTTGTTTAATTTGTAAACATCTTTAAAAGTAGAATTTCTCATTATTAAACTTTTGGGTATAGCATTATGAAATTTGTTTGATGTTAATAGAAATGAAAAAAAAGTTCATTATAAAATTCAATTACCTTTAAATTGAAACTGCCTTAAATTTAATTGACACTTAAAAAGTCATCTCTAGGCTGAGAGAAAATTTAATAATACTTCATTCGTTATTAATTAAGGATTTTCATAAAAATTTAGAACACAACACAGTTAATTTCAGCTGGTATTGTGTTATCGATATAGTCAATAGGCTTAGTTTTTTTTTTATTAGTTTTAAAAGATAAGCTATGGAACTAAGAAGACTGATTGGTATCTAAGAATTTCTTTATTATTAAAGGTGAGATAACTAACGCTCAAGCGACATGACTGAAAAGCAAATCCCTTATTATTATTTAAAAAAATATTTCTGGGCTTGTCGCCAAACCATAATTAATCATACATCAAATTATTTAGTGACTGTTACGATAATTTTTAAACGTTTATATCTACTCGTAGTTTACATCAAAAGATATTTTGCTCTTCTGAACACTTCATAAAAATTTTTGTAATATGTGACCCGGTCTGTGAAAAGGTGGCTTATGACACAAAAACAAAATTTCGAGAAATCAGTTGTTAGAGATAAACAATGCATTTCGTCAGTTTCTCGATAGTTGTTCTCAGTTGAGCCATAAGCCACCTTTTCATAGACCGGGTCACTTAAAATGAATTTTGCTAGACGGGTTATGAATCGAATCTGTCGGGGTTTGGTGGGTTCGGTGGGTTAATAGCTTTAGCTATTGATAACATAAAATTAAACAGTAGATAACAGATTCTGAATACCATGTGATAGACTTCTTTTAACTACGATTAGTACGAATGTTAGTTGTACTTGGAATATCATACAATCTCAAAAATACCCACACCATTGTATCGTAAGATTTGTATTTATTTAAAAAAAAAAATGATAAGCTCTCTCACAGCCGATTTTTTAATAACTGTTTTTACAATAATCATATTGGTAATTTAAACATCAATAAAATTTATTCAATTTGGTATTCAGTAAAATTTGAATCGCTATTGGTTAAAGTAAACTGTTTTTTAAGTATGTAGTAAATTTTACATTATGTATATTTTATATCCATTTATGAAGCATTAAGTTTTTTTTTAAAACTTTTAACATTATCTCTTAAAAAATAAACTAAAAATCACTGAAGTAGGGTAACCAAAAGAGAAAATGTGTTAAATAAAAAATACATATTTTGCAAAATCATTCGAAAGCAACTGCAAGGACGGCTAAGTACAACAAATATAAACAACTAATACTCGAACTAATAAAACTGATGATATTTTCAAAGAAAATATGATGAAAATATTAATGATGACTTGGACAATAGTTAGTGGTGATAAAAACAGAAAATATGTTAAAATATATATAAAACTAAAATTTATGGAACAGCTTTTATATAGTTGTTTAAACATGCACAAAAGCTCACATACATACATACATACACCCACGCACATTTTCTAAATACAAAACATTAACATAAAAATTTTTATCAACACAAACAAATTACTAGGAAAACGAATAATTTTTCTAGCCTAAAAGAGCTGTAAAGGAATTGTTTCGTTAGGCGATTATAAAATAGGATGTACTCGTTACTAATTTTTCAAAACAGCATGTCCACGAAATATTTGTTAAGGTTACTTTTTCTGTTGAAAATTAAAAGCCATTTAGATAATGTTG
The DNA here is from genome assembly GCA_947311025.1 of Lypha dubia. NCBI lineage: Eukaryota > Metazoa > Arthropoda > Insecta > Diptera > Tachinidae > Lypha > Lypha dubia. The sequence continues at coordinate 51,835,415 of OX371260.1, read as the reverse complement.
CACAGCCATTACTGGGGAAACATTGCTCTGCAGGATTTGGTTTCTAGCATGTCCTTTGAGTATGTTTTATTTAATTCCTAAATATTTGTGTTATAAAAGACAAATTTCATGACATAAATTTTTCAAAATTTTCCAAATTAAGGCACAGAAATTAACAATGCCAATGAGACTAATAACCGATCAAGTGAAATTCTGTATCTTTAGACTTAGTTAAACTAAATATAATGAACATTATTTATCTTAATTACTTTGGATACGACCCTTACACATGCATTGTGCCTGGAGATGGGTTTAGACCTGGGTATTTACCCATTTATACCCACTTTCATACCCGGGTATTTATCTAATTTCGGGTAGATACTCATTTGAATAACAAATACTCGTTGTTACGTAGAGTAACAGAAATGTAAACATTTTGAACATATTTTTTTTAAGTGTATTTTGTTTATACATTTCTTGATGCGTTTTGCTCAGATAAGGCAGTTTTGACTGCATCAAACACAACAACAATTCTAAATAAGAACCGCTAATCAGTGTGCTTATGGCAATCCAATATAATGAGTGGGAGCGATGGCAACAACAATGCTGAAGCAACTAGAAAGATTAAAGTTTCGAAACCCAAGTTTGAGCCTCAGGTGCAAAAAAAGAATTTGGTTCATTCATTTTTAAATATTTGTTCCCAGCGATTAATTAGTAAATGAAATAAAGTGCCCGTGTTGATAATTATATTTTAAATGATGGGAAGACGGAAAAATGAAACTATTTGGAAACATTTTCATAGAAGCGGAAGTAGCAATGAAGTTTCATGCTCACATTGCGAACAGCGGTACAAATTTTCAAACGTAAATAAAATGGCAAAACATTTAATAACGTGCATCAAGTGTCCATTATAAATAAAGCAACGAGTTCAAGACATGCTTGCAACCAATGTGACAATAAGCAAGATACATACAGCAAATGATTATCCGCCTTCATCTGATTTACATATGCATCTTCCTTCAAATTTAGCACAATACAACTTAGCTATGGCTATATTTGTAACCGGCGCTCCTTTGGCTATGGTGGAGCATCCATTGTGGAAGGACTTTTTTAAGGACCTTAATCCACATTTCTAGACTCCAACTATAAAAGCGATTTCCTCCACATATGAGGATAAAATTTATAACGAGATGAGTATGGACATTACTCTGCAACTAAAAGCAGCAAATTTTTTCATATTCAATGTGATGGATGGAGTAACATTCGTAATGAAGGCGTTGTAAGCTTTCTCATATCAAAGCCAGAAACTGTATTTGTGAAAAGTCTGTCAACACAGGCCAATCGGTATACAGCTAACTAATTATCACAGGAAATTTTTAAAATCATGAAGGAATATGGTGAACAAAAGATTTTTGTGTTAATTGGTGACAATGCTGCAAATATTCAAAAGGCGTTCAAAATAGTAAAAGAAGCCTACCCGAACGTTGTGCTTATGGGTTGTGTAGCGCATAGTCTTCATTTAATTTGTCAGGTTTTTTTAACCCTAGATAGTCATACATTTTTTTTTTGCGGAAAGATCATCCTTCGTCGTATCGACCATAGTTTTATTAAAAAGTGCATAAAAATATCTAAATCATACAAAAATTTAAAAACTCTTTTTTTCTTGTTAGTTGCTTTGTGTTTTAGCAAACTAAAATAAAAAAAATATATTATATTATATATTATTTAATAATAAATTAAAATTTCAGAACACTACTTCACTTGGCTTGTTCTACAAAACATATCTTGACAAAATTGAAAAAATTAATTAATTTATATCTTAAAACTAATATATCAGATAATGCAGGTACAAGCTTCTAAATGTGTCAGTTTTCAATTTGCACAAGAGGCACAAAGTTCTATTTTGTGCACCCCGCACAGGCTTTAATTGAATTTAGAACATGATAAGTTGGTCATTCGTCGTTTAAATGATGGACAAATACCGCATATCTTTCGTTTCTTGTTTTTTTTTTTTTTTTGTTCTTCATATTAATAGTTCTTGATTTCACAGAATTTCTTAACGTTGCTATCTTAAGTCTATCAGCAAGCTGCTCTTGTATAAGTGAAAAATGTATCTTCTTTATGAACTACTTTTTTTTTTTAATTTGGACCAGCAATCAGGGGATAACGCCTACGTATGCAGTGCATTGTGCCAGAACTCAGAGAGAGGGATAGGGTAGAGAAGATAGATGTGGAAAATTTAGAAGGCTTAACTATTTTACAACTCTGCTTTGCGCGTTATGTTAATTTTTATAGCAGCGTTTAGGCGTCTCCGGTGTTAAGTAGACGCATTAACTTTGTTAAGCTGTATTAGAAGGCATTTTTTTAATTGTTTTACTTCGTCGATATTTCTGCTAACCGACGAAGGAGGACGATGTTGTGTACATTAGCTTGGAACAGCAGCAATCGCTGTCGGAACAGTTTTTTAGTGACCATTGCTATGCCTTCATCACTTAAATAGTCCGACAACAAATTAATACAATGTCTCACTAATGTACATTACAGAAATTAATGATGTTGATTCTCTTGCTCTGGCCTGGGTTTGAAACCAGGCCCCAAGTCATTGTTTGCTTAGTAGTCAACGCGCTAACCACTGCAGCCAACACCACTCGTCCTTACGACTGAGAGGCTTTTTCTTTGTACTAAACATATTATGAATATAAATAATCAATCAATATCCTCATCGGTTAACCCTTTGTTAGTACTCATTTTGAAGAAAAGGTGCAGAAACGAAAAAAACCAACTTACCTAATGCATAGAAAGCCAAAAACGCGCACACAAGAAGAGTATAGTTAGTACTGATGCTGCACGAAAATTGAGCTTAAAAAATGTTTGCAAAGGGAAAAAAATTAAAAGAAATGACATGAGTCGTCGATTCGACAAAGGATGACCTTCCAGGGTTAAAATGCGATACCTTACAGAAGAATTACTCATATGTTGTAAATATAATCAAAACAATTAAAAACAACCATGTTCTAACAGCAACTTTGGCTAAAATTGTGAAAGAAAAAGGAATCGGTGAACAATTAAAACGGCCAGCCAAAACAAGGTGGGGGAAGTTACTTCTATTCAATGTAGAGTGTAATAAAAACTAAAGCATCCTTTCAGGTCTTAGCAGTTCATTGAAAAAACTAATCTACAAGCCAATATAAAATCAAAGTTACTTAGCGAAATCTTTTGGGAACAATTAAATTTAAGCTGAAACATATTTGGTTGCATTACAGAATGGATGTGTAAGCTCGAATCAAATGAATTTAATATACACAAGGTATATTTCGCGTTTAATGAAATTAAAAGTAAGCTTGAATTAGAGTTTGCTTCAACTATGATACTGAATGATGCCGAAAAAACTGAGCTGTCAACCATATTCAATACACGATTTAAAAAAACCATAAAACCGATACATTTAGCTGCGAATTAGCTAGATCCTAAGGCATAAGGAAGGGATCTTGATCCGTATGAGGAGGTAGATGCATTGGAATTCATTCACAGAATGTCACAGGCGCTAAACATAAATGTAATGGCTGATTTTGCCAATTACAAGGCCAGAAATGATTTTTGGGCAAAAACTTTTGTATGGAGCTGTTTGGATGAAATTTCTCCATTAACTTGGTGGAAAGGAATTTGTGGAAGCACGCAATTAAGCAAATTAGCTGTTCGAATTTTAACAGCTCCCTGTACTTCAGCTGCTACTGAACGTTCCTTTAGCACCCACAGCTTCATTCACTCAAAAAAAGGAACCGTTTAACAACACAAAGAGCAGGAAAAATAACATATATATCGTTCAACTGGAACTTGCTTTTTAAAAACAATTTACCACCTTCATCAGAAAGCACGCACTCCACTCAATTTGAAAAATGCCATGAATTCTTCACTAAAAGGTACTTAAGACGATATCCCTTTAACTTCAACAGAAATCATGCACTCTACTCGGTATGAGTTTTTATCGGATACGGACAGTGACAGCGATTACGATTAAATTTAAAATTTATTTCATTTGTTATTAAAAATTCTAATTCATAATAAAAAATTAAATACTTTTAATTTATTTAAATTTTTCTTTATTCTAATTTATACCCACATTTTGGCTAAATACCCATGTGCTTGGGTAAATACCTGGGTATTTACATTTAAATACCCAATTTACCGCAGTGCTTACCAGCCGCCGTGCTACTGTTTACTGATCAACCCTCAATATAGAACCTCTAGAAATTAACTTTCTATCGCAGATGTTACTCTACTTCCTTGTATATCTTATATATACATCCGTTGCTCTGTTGTTTCAGTTATTGGGCAGGAACATATAAGTTTTATGGGTAATTGGCCAAAGGTAATGTCTAGAAAAGACTATTACACTCTTCCTTAGAAGGCACAGCACGAAGGTGTGGATACCACAATTGTCTATAAACGTACTCCCCGGGGGGAATGCACATTAGAAATATTTATGACTTGCTCTGAAAAGTGTTTGAACTCGTCATAATTAGCTTAACAGTCAGCCACTTCAGCCAACACCAACCTCCTGTTCGCTTTCTATCTGTCAATCCTTCTGTCTCTAAAATGATTCTAATTCAAGAACTGCAAGATCTACAGATCAAAATCTTTCACACAATGGCGGCTACAAAAAGAAATATAAAACTTTTATAAGAGTTGAAAATTAAAGTTATATTAAATCGTTATCTGAAATGTAAAACTACATAACTTGCAACAATTTAGAATTATTTTTTTTAATTAAATATTACGTATTAAATCACTATCCCAGTAAGTAATGATGTTCTTTTTCATGATTGTGCTTTCGTTACTTGTTTTAGAAATGTCATCGATAAAAAAGCCAAAAACTCAACTGAAAATAAATATTTTAAGTGCTGGCTACCTTTAAGATGGAGTTGTAAGTTTCTTGTGTCTTTTAATATTTGTGAGTTGATAAAACATCAGAAGTTTTTCGTTACGATTATCCCTAAGTGTAATCAAACCTTGAAAATCTTATATTATTTTTAAACTAGATGAACCCAGTGAGCTTCGCTACCCCCTCGTTATAGTCAAGAATTTATTAAGAATATCCTATTGTGAAAATTTAATGACGATTGGTCTAGTAGTTAAGACCATATTACAATTTTTAATTTTCCTAAAAAGGGGCGTGGTCCCACCCACCTTTCTCCTGGTACGTATTCCAAATTACACCAATACCATATGTACCAAATATCATCATCGACGTAGGTCAAAAAATGCCCAAAATATGGCGATTTAAATTTTTGGGTTATATGGGCGGTGCCACGCCCTCTTGTCCAATCAAAACTTCATATAGCCTATTATTCCTTCCAGAGTCACAGTAACATGCTGTAAAAATTTCAGGAAGAAAAATAAATATATGTATATGTCATTGGTGGTGCAATATGAAAAATGGATTTTGCCACGCCCCTCCTCCCACAGACAAAAAATCAAAAATCAGACTTTACAGTGTCACCCGCCTGATTATTCTGAAGAATCCCTGAAAATTTAATCAAAATCGGCCCATTTTTATATATATATATATAGATTTTTTACCAAATAATTTAATGGTTTCTTAAAGCGTACTTTTTTAAGTAGTCACTCCTTTAAGTAATTGCTGCATCCTTTACGCGACATAGAAACCACCTACAGTAAATTCCTCTTGTACTCCACAACGCCTGACAATGCTGAATGGAATGTTGTGAAATGGAATGTTTTCTTCTAGGCAAAAGTATTAGAAACATTTTCCAACATTTACTGGTTTTTAGAGAAAATATGCCCTAAAAGTTTTCTATTAAAACAGATTTTTTTTAAATATTAAAAGAACACATATTCCAGCTGCTAACGTTGTTATTGTTATTGCTGTCATTTTTGTTGGGGTTTTGTTTGAGTGTAGTGCCTTGTCTTTTATTTAAGTTTTAGATTTTTTATTTATTTTTTTTTGTTTTTCTTTTCTATTTGTCATTTTGCTCAAACTCAGTTGTCATTCAGTTGATGTGTAAAAACTTAAGCAATTTCCTGAACCTGAACACAGGCATCAGCAGCAATGTCAAGTATTTCCGACAATATACAACAAAACAGGACCAACAACGACAACAGGAACAGTCTGCAAACAACAGAAACACAGAACAATGTTTTAAGAATACTAATAATACGAGAACATGAATATGCAAATCATTCTCAAAAATAAAACCTTAAAAAGTTAAGATTTCTTTTTTTCTTATCTTTGACAGAGAGTTTAAGATTTTTAAAAGTGTGATGGGTGGGTGTTAACAAAGGCATATACGTAAATTATATAAAGGAAATTTCATTAGTTATAATGCAAAAGAGTAATGACGATGTTGTATATGAAAACACTGCCCCAAGCTCAAAAAATAAAAGGATTGTTAGGTATTATCCTTTATTTAATTTCCACCAAATTATGGCCACCAAAACAATTCCTAAGCATTCATGAACGTGAAAAATTACTTAAAATATTTGAGATATTTGTGGTTGTAATTAAAGGGATTGTAGTTTTAGGAAAGTTTAATAAATTTTTCTAAATGTTTCAAGCGTAAAAAAAATCAGTTACTTTACTTTTATTAAAATTTAAACAACTGTGCCATTTTTACAAATAGTTTTGTTTAATGAAGAATTGAGGGCAGCTCTATATCACTTCATATATTTTGAAATGTAATATTACAACTTTTGTGTCTGCAAGTGGCTTTTGTTTCTTTGCAAAAGTATTTTAATTAGAACATGAGTTGATAATAATCCATGATTGCCATATTTTTATTTTTTTTAAGGTAATTCATGGCAATTGATTAGCACAGCAATAATGAAGAATAATTATCATATACAGTGGATATAAAATTATGTAAAATAGTATAAAATATAAACGGCGACAAAGAGTGGAGTGCTTTCGAAAAATATGAAAATTCTAATAAAAGTTTCGAATTTTTATTTTATATACATATTTATTCGAAGCGGATCCAAAAGACCCAAAAGTCTCTCTCTTGGGATTTATAAAAGATTCCAACATATTTTTAATCTTATAAAAATTATTTTGCAATTAAATTTTTTAGGAAACAGGGAAGTTTTTCTTTGGGGTTTACACATACATGCTGGAGATATTCAACTAAAAAGTATTGAAATTTAACTTCCTCAATATTTTTCTGGCATGCAAAAAAAAATTATAATTTTTTTGATTAAGAGCAAAGTTTTCAATATTTACCAAAAAAGGTGTTAAGATACGTTCACATTTTTCAAATATTTGTCGAAAAAAAAAAACGTAACCAAGAATAAAAGTAATAATTTATTTCATTTTATTCCAATATTTTTCTAATTTTGGGTTCGCAAATTTTAAAAACTGTATACATTAGCTTTTTTGTAAAATAATTAATTTTATGTTTAATATAAAAACCAAGTTAAATGACACTATCCCGAAGCAAAACGAGTGGTTCCTTTTTTTTTTTTTTGACAAATATTTAATAAAGTTGAACTTAGCTTTACATAAATCGAAACTTAGTTAAAACTTCATACGCAGTTACTTCAAAACTTTGAAAATTTGGTTTTTCTCCGTTTTCCAGGAAAAATTTATGTCAATTATTTTGAAATTATATAAAAATTTAGCAAAATTTATTACCCCATATTTATACTTATCTAAAAGTTTCGAAATTGAAGGTTACAGAGCGTTCGTCGGTCAGCAGATATGTTGCGAAGTAAAAAAATAATAAAATACCTGCTCAGACAACTTAAGAAAGTTAAGGCAACTACTTAATACCAGAGTTGCTGCAACACTGCTCTGAAAAGTAACAAAACCCCATTTTACCTTTTCAACATCTATCTTCTCTACTATGTCCCTCTGCCTAAGATCTGGCACAATGAATTGCATTAGTAGGGGTTTTACCCAAAATTTTAGTGCTAAAAAAAATATAAATAATTATAAATTTCTACGTTTGTTTTCTGAAACTCTAAAACTCGGAAATGGTTTATGTTACCAACTTGAGGCTTAGTACGCTTTTAGGTACTTCCATAAATAAAGCCAGCAGCTGGGAAATATATTACAAAAATATTGAATAACCTCCCTTTTTGAAATTTTTTTAATTGTGGAATTCTTTGAAACAACTTATTTCATTTAATAACTTTTTCGTTAGAAAATTTCGACCTTAGAAAAATTTTCGGAATCGAGTTGCTTATTTATAAAATGATTTATTTCCATTTATTGTTTCAAAATCTCCCACTATGCAACAGTGAGAGTCCACTACGTTTGTTTAAACATATTCATACATACAAAAATTATAATTGAATTATTATTAAAGATGAAATTATCTGGTACAAAAGCTTCTCCGAAAACTTTAAATAATCCCAGAACAATGTTGCCATGGCCAATGAATTTTTGTAACCAAAATTTCTTAAGAATGTAAACAAATGAGAAAAAAGTAACCAAACTCTTTTCTGTGGAATTTTTTGAGCCGCTGGAAAAAAACAGTTCCAGAATTTTAAAAAATTTTTCATATTCAGATATATTTTCGTTGGCGTAGAAAGTAATAAAAATGGGAAAAAAGTACACAAATAAACATTAACATTGACGTAAACAAAACAGCCAATTTGGTTGACAACAAACCATTTCGTGATTAGTATTATTATTATTATTTTATTTATTTTTTTCTATATAAAAGTGTACCATTTTCACATTGAAATATTGCAGTTTTGTGTTCGTTTCTTAAAAATTGCTTTTCTCTCTTAAATGGTGGTATGTTTTATTAGAAAAAATTACTCTCAATAAAGGTGGAAGAGATTTTAATTCTTCATTTGTATAAATCAGCACTTTCCTACGAACATTTCAGAATTTAGAGTTATTATATCTATTCCTTTATAAAATATTCCAAACAAGCCCTGAATGAAATTTAAACTCGCCAAAACTTTGAAACCTCATTAAGAGTCTAGAGATAAAGATTCCTAAAAATTATTATATTAATTAAAATTCTGTAAAAATTTAAAGAAGTGGAGAGCATTCGCAAAAAAGTTGCAAAAAATTTAAAATCGCGGAAAATTGCCAAATAAAAATAAAATATATTAAAACTGTATTTAACTAATGCCTGCAATGAAACAAAATAGTGTTTTGATTCAAAAACAACGACCACAGCATATACGAGTATGTATGTGCACTGATGACAAAAAAAATTAATTATTTGAATTATATGTTCTATTTTGTCACCAAATTATGCACATTTTATTCTCATTTGCTTCTTTTTTCGTACTGTTTCGCCAAAAAGTACTCTCGCCTGCCCAATATTATAAGAAGACTCTAACTTACTTAACGTAAAGTTTTTATTTTTTTCAAATGCATCTACGCCTTTAACGATGCAGTTGTAGAAGTATTTCTTTAAATAGAAAATAATTCATTGTAGATGTAGCTTTCCATTAAATATATTAAAATTTATTTGCAATTCCATATTTCTAAAAATGAAAATAGTTTCTTAACAACTTCATGGGCCGCAACAACGTTGACACATAAAAAGCAAGAAAACTGCTGCATAACATAATGCTGACAAACGTACTTTATAAATCATTTAATGGCATCTCTGCTATTAACATACATATCTACATACAAGTACACATTCATACATACATCCAGATGTATGCACGCGTACACATTACATCATTGCTCAAGTCCTTGCCGCCACTTGTATATTTTATAATACTCGTACAAAATATTCATGTAACATCATGTCCTGGTAAGAAATGTTGATGAATTCTAAAATGTGAAAAATATTTTTATATTAAGGAAATTCCATTAGAAATATTTTCTAGGATGGGGAGAAAAAAATAGCATAAAATTTGTTGTATTTTATTTTAACAAAATCTCAAAAAAAAAAAAAATTAAAAAAATTTTCTGTGTTAAAAACGAACGCACACATACATATGTACATACACATTTACACACTTACGTTTAGGAACATGCCAGCGAAGAATTTATTGTTGTAAAAGTTATGATGCATATGACATCATTCTATAACAGATTTGATAGTCATGCATTTGGTATAGTCATGCATAGTTATTTGTTCGTAGCTATGAGAAAATGTGTGTGTGTGTGACTACATAAACTTCTTTATATTTATGACTAACACAGATGCATACATATCGTATATATGTGCATATGCAAATAAATTGCAAAGTCATACTCATATACCATGGAATGACGTATTACCACTGTATATTTTATAGTTGAAAATTCTTTTACCTCATTTTTAAAATTTAGATTTTATTTTTTGATTTAGTTTCGTTAATATATTTTTATTTAAAGGATTGTTGCCTTTTAGAAAAATTCAATGTTATATTTTTTAAGCTTAATATTTAATTTTCATAACGAATACTCACATGATTTCAAATGATAAGTTTTTAAGTGATATTTTTCTTAAAGAATTTTGTACTGAAAAGTTCACAACTGTACAATAATGAGTGTCTTTAAAGATAAGAAAAGTTTTTTCTTAACAAAAGTCAAAAGAATATGAAGAGGATTTTTATACATTTCATATCATTAAATAATTAAGATTTAAAAACTTTTTCGCGAAATTTTTTATTACATATAAACTTTTTATATCTTTTAATATCCGTTGATTTAGAGTATTATTCTGAAAAAAATAATTTAAAAAATTATAGTGGGCGGGGCGCTTCTCATATAAAGGAACTTTTTATTTGATTTAATTGTATGATTTTTTTATTTTCACAATAATAAAAACGATTAATTTTAAATAAAGGCTCTCCTAACAGGAACTTCCAAACTTTGATAGTTGATAACAGCATCTTGTCAAAGCTACATCTGTCAAATTAGTTGTGATTTATGTAGACTGATTTGCCAAATCTCCATGAAATTATGTATGTTTTACTAAAAAAACACTTGAAAATAATAAAATTGTGTGTTCGCTCTGGATCAGTTGGCTATTAACTCCAATTTTCATCGGAAACTTATTTTCAGCGAAGCGGCCCATTTCAGGATGAGGGGGTACGTAAACAAACTAAACAATTTTGGAATTAGGGAAGACCCCAATTCATCAAGGGCGTCCAATACGTTCCGAAAAATTCACTAGTTCGTGTGGGTTTGGGCTGGCTGCGTCATCGGTCCATATTTCTTTGAGAGCGACGTTGGTATGGCCATCGCTGTCTAAGGCGACTACTGATTGCCAACTTTTTTTAGCCAAAATTGGATGGTCTAAACACCAAGGACAAGTGGTTTCATGAGGACGGCGCTATGTGCCACACAGTTCTTACAATATTGGCTATTTTCCACGAGAAATTTGAGGCTATAGTTTTCTCACGTGGAGGTGATATGAACTGTATACTGAGATTGTGAGATTTTACCCCGTTAGATTTTTTCTCAAGTCGGTCGTATTCAGCCTGATGTATGCGCCAGAGTCATGGAAAATGGGACATTTTGAATGCGTAACATTCATAGAAACTTGAACAATGTTATAATTTACACATCAAGAGGTCTTTCAAACGAATAACAAATTTTGATGATATCTCATACAAACTTTGTTTTATTTAAATTTAAAAATGGTAAGTGCTTAATGAAAGACCATTTATTACGAATCTTATTCGCCCGAAAATATTGTCTTTATAAAATAAAATTTTCGCAATCCTGTATGCAGGATAAAGAATTTAATTTTGGAAATGTTTCAAATGATTTACAATGATTAACCATGTTTTATTATAAAAACGAACGAGTAGAGATAGAAACTAGAATTTTGATAACATTTTATTTGCAATATTAAAAAATAATTTGTTTCTGCAAAATTCATTCTCGTACAATTTCGGACAAGTTTTTTTTAGACAATTGTTTTCATAAAATTGTCAATTTATATGTAAATTTGTATTGTTTTTTTTTCTCAAAATTTACAATTATAAAGAACAAAAATAAAGTAAACTCTTTTTTAATATCTTATTTTGTGCATAAAATTTTTTGTTGACTACATTTTTGTTTTCATGTTTTATTTTGCATATTCTGCCAGATGTTTAAATTTATTACTTTTATATTTGAGCTTGTAAATATTTATGTATGTTTACAGTTACCTGATAGATAACAAACACACATTTACAACAATTGCTTGTTGTAAACAGAGTGGTTTTCATGAATAACCACTTATGTGTCATAGTAGTTTTTTCCATTGGGTATAAAACTGAAAACAATTGAAATGAATAAAAAGAGAAACCATTTTTAATTTTAATAGTAAGAGAGTCAAGTTTTTTCAAACAAAGATTTCTTGAAATACTGCCGGTCTAAATCTTTCTGATAAAAAAAATTTCTCATTGTGGAAAAAAGACTTATGCTGTTTTATATAGAAATCAACGAATGTTTGGTCCTAATTTTATAACACTAAAGCTACGTTCACATTTATCAAATATTTGCCCAAAAAAACGTAACCAATAGTTTTGCTTAGGGATAGTGTCATTTAACACGATTTTTATATTACAAAATAAAATTAATTCTTCTCCAAAAGAGTATTTTTATACAGCTTTTAAAAAATTCGAACCCAAAATTAAAAAAATATTGGAATTAAAGGAAATAAATTATTAGTTTTTTTCTTGGTTACGTTTTTTTCTACAAATATTTGATAAATGTGAACGTAGCTTAATAAATAATACAAACGAAAACTTGAAACAAGATTATGGAATTTTTTTTTTTTTTGTATGAGTGAGTTCATATAGGTGGCCATGTGAGCAACAACATGTTTGGTTGTGTCAAGAAGTGTTTATCCAAACAAAAACATAAATATGAAAATAAGGCCAAGTTCGTATCCAAAAAGTTTCGGCCGTAAAAAGTACTGAGATCAAAATAAGAACCAAGTTCTTGATAGGTACAATTCCGTCTCATTTCTAGGCAACCTGTAAGCATTGAAACAATTCTGATCGTAAGTATACTCAAAAAAAATAATATTTATAACAATTTTTGGAAATGTACTTATTTTGAGTTCAAATTGCTTGTCGTATGGCGCCAATGCCGCTTTTTATATAAACTCAGTAATATATTCCTTGAAATTTCGAAATACAAATTTCGTCCTTAATAGAAAATTTTTACTAAAAACTACAAAAATAATTACTAAAAACTAGTTCAGTGTTTATGGCAAAATTAATAAAAATTTCGTCATGTGCGCCACCCATCTATCATCTACCATATGCTACAAAGAAGATTTGATGTCAACAGAGCGCTTTATTTATAACATGAACTTGCATTATCTGAAAACTTACGTTATGGGACTCGAATCGAGGAACTTCGGTTTCGTAGATAGTCATTCTAACCACTTTACTACTGCAAGGTATAATACAGTAGCAGCTAGTACATATACTAAGTACTCAATTTGAAATTTCTTACATTAACAAAAATATTTTTCTTAAAATTTATGTCATGAACAAAAAATAATTTAAAATTATTTTCTTTATATTTTGAAAAAATTTCCAATATGAGAACAAATATGAACTTAACTTGAGCATAGCCGTTTACCGTTTTTAAGTGTACTAATTTCTTAAATCATTTTTTTCAGCTAAAATAAAATAATCTCAACCGTATGACAAAATGTTCTTAAATTTTGTAAAAAACATACTTTTAGAAAATAAGCACTGCAATTAAAAAATCTTTAAAGTATTTTTTTGAAGTGGAATTATTAACCTTTGAGTTACTATTTCATTATAAAGAAATTTTATTTGATTAAAAAAAATTGTACATATTAATTAAATATAGAAATATTTTAACTCTTTTGAAGGAAATGTCTTATTTTTGGGTGTACGTCTTGTCCTTTAAGTTGAATATCTTATGCCACCAAAAAGAAGTTAACATTAAAATTGTAAATTCCTCTTTAAATGTTTAAATTCAACTTCAAACTACAATTAAAAAAATTATATATATTTTATATTAGTTATCTTTACCAGATAACAAAAAAGCCTGAAAAAATCGCCAAACTGTAATTGCTTACAATTAGTGTAGATGTATTTACTATAATAAACTGTTTCGGTCTAACAGACGGAATAAGTAGTGAAGGTTGGAAAAATACAACGTAGATCTTTAACGGGTTAAGACTTTTATTTAATTTTATGTTTTATGTGTTCTTAAATATGACTACTTAAAACAACGTAAAGGAGTTACTGCAAGAAAATTAAAAATAGCATACGTTTTACGAGTATTTTTCACGTGCACAAGTAGAAACATATTACAAATACATACCCAGCGAGCATATATCTCTGACATTTGCGATGTTGGTATTAAGCTAAAAAGCTACCAGAAAATCAACCGATTTGCCTCAAATTTCCTCAATCTTTTATCAAAATATGCAGCACTTTTGAGTTATGGTGTTTCAGCACATTTTTTGATTTATTCAAAATAGTAATTTCCCACGAACATGAAATTTTAAACGTATTTGTAGCAGAGAGCTTTCTAGTTAATAAATCTCATTTGAATAACTGAAATAGATTTATACCAATTAACATGTTTTAAGTTAATTTAAAGTGTAGTATGCAGCGTACCCATTTTATAAATGAAGAAAAGCGTCAAGTGTATAGCAAAAACCGGTAAAAAGGGTAAAAAAAAATTGCGGAAAAAAGGGTAAAAAGCGCCAAGTGAAAAAATTTAAATTTGAACAATAATTTTGAAGGTAAATACGGTAAAATTGTCATTCTAAAAAGGGTGAAAAAAAAAAGCAAATTAAAATTATTAAATCACTCATACATACATGTACATATATTTTATTATCAAATCATATAATTTAGGAGTATTCAAAACAATTAAAATAAAATAATAATTTATAAAAAAAATATGACAACGTTTTAAGGAAAAATTTCATTTTCAAATATACCTGTTTCATACTCATCATCATCATCGGGCCAAATAATACTTTCAATGAAATAAGCAGATCTTTTATAAGTTTGATTTGAATTAATTTTTAAGCAAACATTTGGAGGTAATTTGTAGTTGCAACATCAAAGTTTTTCTTCTTTTAGGCCGTACCTAATATGAATAATGAATTGGCTGAGTTTAAAGAAAGTCGATTTCTGAACTTTGGTTTAAAAAAATTCATATTCACTCACTGACTCAGTCATCAATATTAATGGGCACTTTCAGTAAAGTTAGAGAGCTGAAACTTGGCACACAGGTAGGTCTTGGTGAGAAATTAACCAAAAAAAATCTGAAAACGGGTACTTTCCACCCGGGGAGCCTAGGGTTCCCCTTCTTTGTATGGGTTACTTCCAGCATAGCTAGAAAGCTGAAATTCGGTACGCAGCTAGGTCACTTTAAACCTGGGGGGACTAGGGTTCCCCTTCTTTGTATGGGTTACTTCCAGTATAGGTAGAAATCTGAAATTTGGTACACAGGTAGGTCCTGATGAGAAATTAACGAAAATGATTTATAAAGGGGCACTTTTTATCTGGGGGGACTATCATGCCCCTTATTTGTATGGAACACTTCCAATATAGATAGAGAGCTTAAATTTCGTACACTAGTAGGTCCTGATGAGAAATTAACAAAAACAATTTTTATACGGGCACTTTTCACCTGGGGGACTAGGGTTTCCCTTCTTTGTATGGGGCACTTCCAGTATAGCTAGAAAGCTGAAATTTCGTACAAAGGTATGCCCAGATAAGCAATACATATAAATATTTATACAAAAGCAACTTAGAAAAAAGAAGTGAGAACCGCTCAAAAACATAAATGTGAAAATAAGTCCAAGATCCTATCCATAATATTTCGGCCGTAAAAAGTACTGAGATCAAAATAAGGACCAAGTTCTTGATAGGTACAATTCCGTCTTATTTCTAGGCAACCTGTAAGCTTGGCAAAATTTTTTAAGCTTTCTAATATGGTAAAGAATTCTTCGAAAAATATTGCCAAGCTTATATGTTGCCTAGAAATGAGATGGAATTGTACCTATCAAGAACTTGGTCCTTATTTTGATCTCAGTACTTTTTACGGCCGAAATTTTTTGGACATGAACTTGGCCTTATTTTCACATTTATGTTTTTGAGCGGATACACTTTACAGGTGGTGTTAATGCTACAACAAACACTACATTACAACAACCCCTATGCATGTATGTACAAATTTTGACATGCCAGCCTCCATTCTGCAAGAAAAAATTCCCGAAAACGCTGGTAGTATGACAAACTTTTCTCAAAAATGGACTAGATGTTCAACTTAAGGCGCCTGGAATTTTAAAACTTCTCCTTCTTTTTTGTCTAATGCTTATAAAAGAATATAATACATATAATTAATATCTTAAGAATCGAAATGTCTAAAACCATTACCTTTTGTTTTTGTGTTGCAAATTGTTTAAATTTTTCGTTCTTCTACTGACCGACTTATGCCCGAATTCGACAAAAAAATATTTGCTGGGTATCTACAAGTTACTTACGAACAGAATTTTTATGTTCTTGTACTTTATACAATTTTAGTGTGTTACAAATATGTTGCTCTTACCACTTGCTGTGTATAACATTGTCTATATAAACAAATGTATATCCTTCTAAGATACTAGAACTCCGTTATATAACAAGTGTTACTTGCATAATAAAACAAGTTGTGTTGTGCTGTGTTGTGTTTCTTATAAATTTTCTTCACAGCTTAATGTGCAAAGTTCTCTGTTGTCATAATGTAAAGTTTCGTTGCTTAACTAGATAAAATACACAAAATGTGAAAAAAGAAACATCAGATTTTTTTTTCTTTACCTTTTCCATTGTTCCATATGATGTGTATGCAGGCAGCACAGCTAACAAGGTTAACATATCAGTCTTTGTATATAATTTATTTCTTACTAATACAGTATATAATTATGAAAATAAAAGTGTTACTTACTCATAGTGGATATTAAAGAAAAATCTCATTCAATACACTTGAAAAGTATATTTTATTAAATTTTATGTAAGAAAACTTTTAAAAAAGTTTTATTACATAAATTTATTACAAGTGAATTAAGTTCGATGAAATTAATTTCAAATAATTTTTAAATATAAGTACGAAAATAGTGATTTTATATTTATTAGCAACCGTTACGCAAGGCGCAGGTTCTGTGATATTTATAATAAAATCGACAAAGAAAAATTTATATAAAAACATAAATTTGGAGCAAGTAAGATAGTAGGCTGTCTTTAAAAATTCTCGCTAGTTTCAACATCACAGAACAAAAAAAATTCATATATTAAAGAAACAATATCTCTAAAACCATATCACTTTGAATTCGCAAAATATAAGAAACAAAAAATAACACAGCGATATCTATCGAATGCTTTAAAAATTTAGATGAAATTTTCAGTAGTAGAAACTTTCTCAGATAAAATGCTGATTAAATTCGATCACAAAAGTTTGCTTAAAAGTATTTAAAAAAACAAGTTGTTCACTTAATATTCATCCGGTATTAAATTTCAGCTTCCTATCGAAATAATAACGAAACATTTTCTATCGAATAGAGTCCAAAGGTATGACTCAATGGGATCCGAACTCGTATGCTCGTAACGATAAATCGGCAATATAAAACAAGTGCAATCGTTTTGGGTCTTCATTCATTTTAAAAAAATACGCAAAAGACTAGAAAACTCCAACTATTTTGCAAAGAATCGCACAAATGTTTAATTGAAAAATTACCAATTTGTTTGGGTGACCAACGAACATAAAAAATAGCCGAAAAGATAAAAACAAACAAGAGACATAATTGAAATTTTTGTTTGACTGGTTTTTATAAGTGATCAAACAAATTACAAATTTGACGCTAATTTTTTTTTAAATTTTTTTCACACAATTTAACCAATTTTGACAAAACTTATTGTAAAATAAAAATAATTTTTTCTTAGAAGTCAACGAGTTATTGTCATAAAATCATAGACACGTATTAGTTAAGCATGTAAGTTAAAAAAAGATTTAGCTCATCGCAAAGTATTTTCTTTTTGCATTTACCTGTTCTGTTTGTTGTCTGATTTTTTAACAAATTTTTTATAACAATTTCTCAATGAACATAATAAAAAATCATTTACATCTAGAATACGGTCGATTGTGGCGACCGATGGATAAACCAGTCTTAATTC
This sequence comes from Lypha dubia, assembly GCA_947311025.1. Lineage (NCBI taxonomy): Eukaryota > Metazoa > Arthropoda > Insecta > Diptera > Tachinidae > Lypha > Lypha dubia. The sequence goes on along the minus strand of OX371260.1, from coordinate 51,817,367 downwards.
TTAATCATATTACGTTCGTAGTTGAGGATTTTCTCTTCTGGCTATTAAAACAGCTGATTAAAAATCTCTTGCAAGGCCGGCCTTAATATAGTCTTAAATACTTTCTCTGTCCAATACCAAATTAAAAAATTTTCGCTAACAGGCTTTCGGAAAATCTTGTGTTCAATACATGCATTGGCAAACGTTTAGACTGGATCCAAGTCACAGCAAGATATTAAAAAAAAACACCAACTATTTATCCCATTTATACAACGGATAAGGCAGTTAATAATTTTCTACTAATTATTCCTTACAATAGGGGAGCGAAATTTAAAACAGCTGAAAAATTTTTCACTTTGCGACTTGAATACAATTTGTTATGTATCGCATCAAATACTTTGTTTCGGAAAAATATAGTGGAAACAAACTTTCGGAACTTTTGAGAATTCTTCACTTATTGTGTTTTCACACTGACATGAATTTAGCAAGTTCCGAATTTAACGTTTGTTAATTTAACAAATTTTTTTTTTAAATCCAACTTAAATTCCTTTTTTAATTGGATTTGAGTTTGTATTATAAAATGCAACCTTGTTTTCGTTGTAATAACTTCAGTGTTGCCAAGTCAAAATGGGGCCAGATGCAGCTGATAACGTTTATGCCAGATAAGAAGAATATATACATACTTGCTTACATACAAATAAAAACATCTGTTGCGCAGTTTGTCAAACCACTATTACAGTCATTTCGTTTGTCACTTACTATTGGAACCCAACTAAACAGTCAGCTATATGATCTTTATGCTCATATTATCACAGAACTACTATCATACACGAAAACCCACACAATTTGACTGACTGTATGTAGAATAAATGACCAGTTTTTAACTATTTGTTTCACAAAGCGTTAATTTCTGTAAATAACTGATAAGAGAAAAAAATACGTTCAATTTCTTCAGTTTTCTATTTGGCAACTAAACTTAAATACCAGTCGAAATTTTATCAGCAAAAATAAAGCAATCGAATTTTTTCTTAACTTTGTACCCTAAAGTTAGATAGTTTTTTTTTTTTTTTTTAGCAAAACAAAAGTGTTGTGTGCACATTTATTTTCCACAAAATTGTTCAATCAGTTTAACTTAATTTCCATTTGTTTAATAAATTGAATTCTAAAAGTATTGACAATTGTTTGACATGGATAAGTTACTTACAAATTTTTCACTAAATCCATTGAGTAAAATTGATAAATTTTTGGATGGTAAGTGTGTAGATTTATAGCGAGTTCAAGTACTCTGTAAAATGTAAGGGAGTGAAGTGTCGCCTAGTCATTTCTATACGAGTGAGTATATGGTATTTGTACAAATGTATGTTTATATATTATATGAACTCAATTGTAGGTAAATTATTTTTTTTTTTTTTACTTTTTGTTATTTAGTTACGAGTCAGTTGTGCTGGAACATAGTGTGATTTTTTGAAAAACAATAATTTTTTTTATCTTATCTCAGTGTTAAATGTTTTTATATTAACAACACAAATTATCAACTCAAGAGTCATAACATACAATTCCTTATCAATATTTATTTGTTTTATTTATTTAGTTGGGGTGATCACAGGTAACATTTTAAGGGTTACAAGGCGACTTTTATTTAGCTAAAATGCAAGATCACGTAACTAACCAAAACAAATTCTAGAAATTATTGTGAGTTACATCAAAGTACGTCTCCTTCAAATTTGTAAACCTTCATATAAACATCAATGAAATTAAAAACAAAAACAAAATTAATTTTATTTTATCCAGTACAAAAATAAGAATTTCTTTTCTCTCCTCTAAAATTAAAAAAAAATGGTAATGCGATTTTTTTCTGATTTTGAACTGTGTACGTAGTAAACTAAATAACAGTACATCTTTCAAGTGTGTTCAACTAACAATTTTGGAAAACTTACACTTATGAATGTTTCAATTACACTGTACTACAATTTCAAACTTGTTTTAAAAATTACGGAGTTCTGACAACGGATTCTGCTAGAGAAGATCAAAAAATATACGATTTAAAAGATCAGATCAGAATTTTATTTTAAAGATAGTTCAAGTTTCCCAGCTCATGCCTGTTCTTGCAGCATATCGATATATAAAACTATATTTTCTTTACAGCTGAGGTGTAGGATATGTTCGGCAACTTTTTACAAAATATTATGGCAAATAGTTTTGTAGAACAAGTATTTTTGTAGAACTCCCCTTCATAACGGCATTCTGTAGCTTAATTCTAAGAAATCGTAAAAACAAACTGCCCGAAAATGGGTAAGGCTGGCAATAAAATGTTCTACAAAAATGTTGGTCATAAAATTTTAATATATATTCGAATATGTCAGAACACTTCAAGAACCCAAAACTTAACACTGACATCAAAACCGATCTGTATGCGCATTTCATTCATTAACCCTACAATGTCGTTACAATAAACAAATGTGCTCGGTTGATTTGATAATTCCTAGATATATTTAGATATAAATATTTTATAGATGTTAATTTTACATTAATAATTAATTGCTAAAATCCATCTTAAATAATTTTAAATTAAAAGTACAACAACGTTGGTGGATTAATAGTTTTGTGATTGCAAATTTGCCAGAGAAATTTGTTGGAACAAATAAAGAAAATAAAGAGATTTTTCTCTGAATTAATCCTGATTTCATTTATAACAAGTCGCATACTGCGACAAAAGTATACCATACAACACTCTATAAAATACTTTTTATATATCTCACGCTGGCGTTCTTGTTTGCACCGAAATATTGGTGATTGCTGTGTGAACTGTTGCACTCCAAATACTTCACAAGTTAGTAATGAACTAAAAAGCCCATACTAAAGAAGAGAAAACTCAAGGCAAACGCAGCTATTTTTTAAATTTTGGAAACAGCTAACAGTCTCAAGATGCTAAATCTGAAAACTGTGCTCGATGAAGTAACAGTTCGTAGAACATTTTTGTGTCGATTTTGTCTAATAGTGACTAATAGTGTCATTGTTCGACTGGCACAACTCGTCTTTCTTCGCTGTATGAATTACACAAATCGATATTGAATCTGTTGAAAACTTTCAATAAAATGAGTTAGTATGGTTAATTAACTATGGTCAATACCGTAATGGCCAACATACTAAACTTAGAAAATTTAATGCTACATTGATCCTGAAAAACACAACTCTGCTACATTCTGATGTACTGGATTTCATCGACAGTACAAGCTTTTTTGCGTAAAAATGGTGGTAAAGTTTTTTCGTTGAAATTAACGAGTTTTGTGTTCATTTAATGACAGAAAAAATCGTTACTAACAGATGCATCTTCCTGAACCGTTAATAACATTCTAGTAATTTTTGAAATACCCTCGTATCTATAAATATGACCCAGTAATATAATATTTTTTTTCTCATTCTAAAAAAAAAAAATACATTTTTATGCCATTTTAATAAATTTTTTAAACAAAAGTTGAGGTTAGATCATCTAGCCTTTTAACTTTTTTTGTTTGTATGTGTTGGAGCAATTACTTCTTATAAACACTAAATTTAATTTTACCCAGGAGTATAGAGATTTTAAACTTTTCAAAAACTTTTGGCTTTAAAATATCTTTTGTTTGTATATTTATGAACGTTAGCATGTTGTTTACTTTCAAATACCTTAAAGCCTTAAATCAAGTAGATGAAAAATATTTTCTTTTAAAAGCAAAACATATTTAAGAACAACATTTTGCGCCATCTTTTGTAAAAGGAAATAGCTCTTGTAAATTCAGAGTCCTAAACAAATACATGTGTATATACTTTCGAAAAAGAGGATCAAATTAAGGATTGAAACAAAATTTTAACTAATTCTTTATTCTGTTCTTCGTTTTTAAACGTTTTTAAGGAATTTAATAGTTGATTTTTTTTTTTTTTCAATTTGTATGATATGACAAAAATTTCAGAGTTAAGGCTTTAAAATATCTATTTTTTTTTCAATTTGTATGATATGACAAAAATTTCAGAGTTAAGGCTTTAAAATATCTATTTTTTTTTCAATTTGTATGATATGACAAAAATTTCAGAGTTAAGGCTTTAAAATATCTATTTTTTTTTCAATTTGTATGATATGACAAAAATTTCAGAGTTAAGGCTTTAAAATATCTATTTTTTTTTTTCACAGATTTGTTTATTTTCAGTTATTATGTTGTGTATAAGATCTGTTCGGTCAATAACATTTTTATTTTTGTTTTTTTTTTTAATTATTATTTCATTAACATGACAACGAAAATCAGATTTATTTATTCTATAAAATGTCATCTGCTGAAATTTTATAATATTTAGCTACGAAGGCTCAACCAATAAAATATATACCTTTTAAATTATGACATTCTTCTTTTTTTGAAGTCAATAAAATATTTGTGAGTCTTAAGATTCTCAAAAGTTGTAGCTGTATGTGCAAGATAACTTAGGTGCTGTTTCAAATACTTTCAAATCGTTCGTCCTTCTTGTAGAAACTGCTCCATAGTTCTTTATGAAAATTTGCGGTTAATTTTTTGTACGACCAACTTTTAATTGTTTAAATTTTCGCTAAGAGACCAAAATTTCTTTTACATTAATTTTTATTTCGCTTCAACAGATTTCAATTATAAGGTACATTTTGGTATTTCTATTTAATATTAATTCGTAAACAACTTTATTCAGTATGTAATTGTGTATCAGGGATGAAAATGCCAACTTTTTGGATATATACTCGATATAATAATAATATTTCTTTTATCTTATTTTTCGTTACCAACCGTGGGGAATTGCGTTAAATAAACAAAAATTAAAAGAAATCAAAAATTTTAATTTGAAAGAAAAAATAAAAGGGTTTTATAATCGCTTCATAAATACTTTATAAATATTAAAAGAGAAAAGATTCAAGGAAATTAATGCAAGACATTAAAACAAGAATTTTTTCAACTAAGGAAGTTAAATAAAATAAAAGGGAAATCCTAAAAATTTGTTGTGGCTCATTAAACTCATTAGAAATATGTTAAATAATCGTTTGTTTTTTTATATTTTTCCGTTGCAGAAAAATTTCAAGTTATTTTTATGTTAGATAAAATTAGTAAAAAATATAACCATTTTTTTTATTTCTTTCTAACACTAATGAAATTAATCTTAAGGGAATCATAAAAGATGGGAAGATTCATTAAGCTGCAGGATATAATAAAAACTTTGTCAATTATTGGTTTAGAAATGAATGAAACGGGAGGGAAAAAAGGAAGTGGCAAAAATTTAATTTTAATAAAAGTTATATTAAGAATTTAACATTTTACACTGATTAAATAATTGTTGCCATGTTCCCAGCAAGAAGAAATTGGGTACAGGTAGGCAGTAAAATAAACTAAATGTCTCATTAAAAGTTTTTAGAGAAACAAAAAAGAGGACAATAAGGAGGACAACATGTAAGCGATTAAAGAAATTAACTACACTGACTACTAATTTAATTTTAATTACAAAATAATTCACGACTACGGATTTAATTGAATAGTTTTCAGCTTTCAACAGAGCAGGAGTATTCTATGTTTAGCCAGAAGGAGCACTTTTTTACCACTTGTATCCACTAAACAATTTTTTTTAAATATTTTTTAAATTAATTATTTTCAACAGATTTACTTACTACTTATTCTAAAGGGCCATTAGACGCTTTCAATATATAAATTTAAATAAAAGAAAGTGTGTTAAATATTATCGAAAGACTTATTGATGATTTATTTATTGAATATAACATCCTTCAAATGTCCGCCACGTCCTCTCTGGGTGGAGCGGACCAGAAATTTCCAATTTTCCATGCGGCTGTCGCACAATCAGGCTAATTTTGACCGGTAGCATATGTTATGTTGGATTTGACTACCGCTTTGGCTTGTGGCTTATTCGCAAACCACAAAAGAAAACTTATAACGGGGTGAAATTACATGATCTCAGTGACCAGCTGTGTGGCGCGTAGCGTCGTCCTGTTGAAATCACATGCCGTTGGTGTCCAGATCATCTAATTCATGTAAAAAGAAGTTGGTTATCATCGAGCAATAGAGCTCGTCGTTGACAGTGATGGCCTGGCCAACGTCATTCTCAAAGCAATATGAACTGATGTCGTAGTCAGCTCGATATCCACATCAAAAAACAGAGACTTTTTCGGAATGCATTGAACGCTCTTAGATCTCATGTGGACCGGTATCGTCCTAAATTCGACAGTTTTGTTTTTTGCATACCCATTCATCCAGAAACGGGCCTCATCGATAAAGGTGATTTTACGTTGCCCGAGCAGAACATCCATTTTTGATAAGAAAAAATTTATTAGCTACACATTTTGTTAAATCCTATATCCGGCCAAACATATTTGGCAAAACAGACTGAATTAATGACAACTAATTTGACAGATGTAGATAAAACAAAATTGGCCGCTGTCAACTGTCAAAGTTCGGAAAGCCTTGTTGGGAGTTTAATATAAAAAGAAAAAATCTACTCTAGCAGAAGATGTTTATATTGACAACTACATATTTCTTCCTAAAATTTTATATAATTTCAAATTGTTTCAGCTGCTCTATAAATAAATACCCCCAAAAAGTACTTTATCAAATGCTTTCACTATTTGGTCAAATGTAATTTAATAAAATATTTAAGGCCATGAACTTTAATTTTAATACAAAATTTATGATACTATAATATTAAATAGTTTAACATGACATAGATATCATTTTATATGACTTTCTTTTTGAGATCTCTCGCTTTTTACAAATTCCTTGGCAAATAAGCTGTTTATTTTGAAAGCAGCATAAGTCATATGATGTTAATGATATTTTATATTAAATTGAAAATAAATTATTAGTTTGAGTTATCTACATATATATATATATATATATAATAAGCTGTTTATTTTGAAAGCAGCATAAGTCATATGATGTTAATGATATTTTATATTAAATTGAAAATAAATTATTAGTTTGAGTTATCTACATATATATATATATATATATATATATATATATGAACCTTTAAACTTGAAATTTGGCATGTAACTTCCTTTTACAGAGTGTAGATCCACTAAGACGGGATTTTTGGAAATTCGAATTTTTAGGGGGTAAAAAAGGGTAAAAACGGCCGAAAAAATACATTTTTAAAAAAATATTTAAATATTTACTGCCTATTTCACTATGTCGAAAGAAAATTTCCATATGATTTCATTCGTATAATTACATTTGAAGCAAAAACAAATTTTAAAATTTTGTTTTTGTATCAAATGTATTTGTACGAATGAAAATAAAATTCAAAATTCTTTCGACATCGTGAAATCGGCAGTTAATATTTCCCAGGAATATCAAATTTGGAACGTAGATTCCTTTTACAACGCAGACTCGAACCAAAATATGCATTTTTAAAAATTCGCATTTCAAGGAGGTAAAAAGGGATAAATACGGCCCAAAAAGGGAATATTTTCAAACATGGTCCCAGGAATATGAAATTTGGAATGTAGGTTCCTTTCAGGAAGTAGACTCTAACCAAAATATAAATTTTTAGAAATTCGCACTTTAAAGGGGTACAAAAGGGCAAAAGCGTCCCAAAAGGAAATATTTTTAAAAATGGTCCCAGGAATATGAAATTTGGAATGTGGGGTTTCTTTTGGGAGGCAGATTCGAACCGAAATAGGGATTCTTAGAAATTCGCGCTTTAAGGAAGAAGCATAAAATATATTATTATTAGCATAAATGCTAATGTTTTTTTAAAACATGAAAAATATGTTATTTAATTTTTTACTTTAAAAATTACAGGTAACGAAGTACCGGGCGGGTATGCTAGTATCTAATAAAGTAAATTTAATTCATTATATTTTAATAATAAATTAATTTTTTGTATTGGAATTTAAGGAATAACTAAAATTTGTTTTAATTCGATTAGAATTTTATTTATAAAAAAGAAGCTTTTATAAACGTCTATATTAATTTATCTTTGACGTTAGACAACAACTTATTTGATTGCAAAAAGAATTAATTTCAAATGTTTCACAAAAATTGTACACTCAGTCCGGCAAATGGAAACAGCACTTAAGTTTTTGTGTGGGCTAAACTCAATTTTCTTTTTTTTTTTTTTGTTGTGTATCAATAACTTAAGTCTAGCACAACTACATACAATCATAATCATTTGCTCTTTAGGCCAAATATATAAACGCCATTTAACCCACGGCTTACGACCTTTTGGACTAACTTCTAAGATAACTTAATGCTCTTTATAATTGTTTTTCTTGTGAATTGACTTGTGCCATTTTCAAAATAAACGCCTTAAACATTTACAATACTTTTTTAATATAAAAATGTTCATATTGATTTAATAAAAAAGAAAACAAACAAATAATTTTTAAAGGTTAATTAATATTATGCACACCCACTTTTATTCACATGTAAAAACCAAATAATACTTCAAGATAATTAATCATTATATTTATGTTTATTTCTTTTTAGGTGAGTCTGAAAAACTTAATAAAATATATAAATATAAGAAAAAAAAGCGAAATAGAAACACCCTTAAGTATACACCTAATTTTATCTACATGGAAGCAATGTGTAGTATGCTGTAAGAAAATATACTGAATAAATGTAAGTTACCAAAGCGAAAAACACACTTTAAATAATATATTAATTAAATAAGATAAATTAGTTAGCTATAAATTAATATCTACACAATTTTTTAATAAAAAAAAAAAAACAAAAAAATAACAAAGTTTAGCGCGCCTATAAATGCGAAAGAGGTCAGAAATAATGGCTCTGCATGAAATTTTGTGAGCGTGTGAGTGATAAGATTTATTGTTTTTTCCCAAAATCAAAGCAGAAAAATGGACAGACTGTAATAAGTATAAAATAACCTCAATTAAATTAATGATATCAATCTAGCTCGAAATCTCAACTTAAATTCAAATTTTAAAAGCAAGCAAACTTCTAGCTTGCTTCTCATCTTAACATGTAATACGTCAGCTAAAATATAAAATCTATTAGTTTGTATTACAAATAAGCAAAACCTTTTATATTAAGCTGTCACAATAAGAAAAAAACATGACACGTGTTATGTAAGAATTTGTTTTCTTATGTGTCCCCCACCCATGAAAAGTACTTACTTAGTTGGTCATCTTTAAAGGCATCAGTGTCAAATGCAGCGACGCTGAGTAGTCCAATTCCTTTTTCTCATTTTGTTAAGTTGGCAGATAAAATTGTAAAAGGACATAAACAAAGAATATAGAAATAGTTTGGAAAAATTTTTATCTCCAGCAGATGTCCATCTTGCCGTAACATAAATGTATTTAATAAAATATGCTTTTTAACTTAATCAAACAAACAGTCAACTTCATACTTACTATAAATACAATAGAAGAATGGAAAATATTCTGTAGTTTTCAATAATTTTTATAATAATATATATTTACTTTATTAAGCTGGTATGCATGTAGAAATTGTTCTTAAACTAAACTACAGTTTTTCGACTGTGTCATCTAAAATTTTTTCTAATTCTATGTAACATCTTTACTTCTGCAAAATGAACAATTTAATATGATTCAATATGAGATTAAATGCCTATTTCACAATTTTTAAGAATTTCTATTCGTACAAAATGATATTTGAAGCAAAGACAATTTATAAAATTTTCTATTGGTTTTAAATGTTTTTTTCGAAATCGTAATATAGTCCACAAAGCCATGATATCTCCAAAGACTTGTACAAGAATCTTATGACAAATATTTTTGCTACATCGGCGTTGAAGTGTAATATTTTCCAATTTTTCATGAAAGTAATTCAAATACGTATAGCAAGAAACGCATTCCAAAATGTGTTTAATACAACTCGTCTTAATACACATTCAAAATACATTTCGAAATTTCTCTTTGATTTCCAAGACTGCCACAAATAAAAATATTTTTAACACAAGAACAATTTATTACGAAATTCAATAATATCGGCAATAGTTTTGAAAATAACTTAGTCTTGGATTTTCATCAATGATTATTTAAAATTTAAGGCGATAATAATATTTTTTAGGGATTTATTAAATTTTGGTTTGGGGACTTATCTCATATGATATAACCCCGAAAAAATTAACAACTATTTTCATTTATGTTTGGGGCGTTCATTCATGTCGTTGGGGATTTTATTAATTTTCAAAATTAGGGGCTTATTTCTTATAAAATAACACCTTATTCCATTTATGTTTGTTTATAATTTTTGTTCATTGTAATTGCTCTCTCTAATTTAATAAAAGCTATTGGAAAATTATGGATCAGTGGCAATTTTTTCCGTGCAAGAAAACTTGAATTTTTTACGATTTCATAAATTTTCAGCAATATAACTTCGACTATAATTAATGGACTGTATCAAATAACGCCCAACTAAATAAGTCCCAATGAACAAAAAAAAAAACCCAAAATTTATTAAATAAGTTCAGAGTTTTGTTTATGGGTTCACACGTCATAAAAAATTCAATAATAATTTTGTGAACGTAGCCGGTTTTCTAAGTACCTTGAAGGAAAATTTCCTAAAACCCCTTACTAACAAGAACGACCTGGAGAGGTTTCACGTTTGAGATATTTTTCAAACCTGCTTCTATTATTATATTTTTCCTGCATAGCTACAGGACTTTTTACTTCGAGGTATTTCTAAAGACGGCTTCCTTTACAGAGGATTTTTTACATTGCTGGCGGTGTCTTAATGTCCGTTTTATATCTAAAACCATTCTAATAACTATACACATTAAATCACCATCAAAAGTTTCATAATAAAAGGAAAAGTCCTAATACCATTAGTCTTGAGAGGTTTCTCCTCTTTGATGTGTTTAAGAACTGCTTGTCTTTTTAAATTTTTCCTTTATGTGCCCTGTCGGAAAGAGCGTTAAATACTAATGATCTGCATGAGTACATCCAAACGGCGTTTCAATACATTCATATGTTATTTAAGAATGTAAAGTTTCATACCACATTAGATTTGAATACGCTGTTTTTCCCATTTTCTGTGAATAAAACCAAATGGATGAATGCATAAGGCGAAAGAGAAAATATAATAAATCTACTTGATGAGAAAAAATACTATACATTCAAATAGAAGAAACATAGTAAATGAGTGGAGTAATCGTATGAATATGACTCGTATGAATATGTGTCGAATACATTATTATTTGAATGTTTACTACCTACTACTAATATTTTCTGTACTAATTTTTTTGTGATTATGATTTTGAAAATAATAAATAAAAAAATACATGCATACACATGTACACATCTAGGTGTTTAGTTAAATATATTTTCAGTCATTTAATAAGGGAGGAAACGAGTTTAAAAATATTTTGAAAATTAAAATCAAACATAAGTATGTATATGTATTTAAGTTCATTTTGTTAAATAAAAAGAAATCTTCCAGTACATTAAAAATGTATAACACTAGATAAATTTTGATTAATAATTCGTTTTTTTAATGTTTGAGTGTAAAAACAGTATTGAATTAATGGAGTCATCATTAAATGCAATGCAACACCTTTTTTCGGAAACTAAATTCCGCGCTGCGAAGAATGCCCGTTCAGAAGCCGCACTGCTCGCACAGATTTTACAAAAAAACACTCGCTTCTACATAATGACCTACTTTGTAAATATAATCAGTTACTCATAAATATATTCTTTTAGTCATATAACCTTCATTTACTCATTTAATATTTCATGTATACAGTGTAACTGTTACCCTACATTTGTGTGTTTTTGCATTTGCAAATTGAGCAAATAAATATTCAAAGTAAACAGCGTTGTCAACTTGGAAATTTCAAAAGGCACCAAAATGGAGAAAAAACGCGCCAAGTTCAGATTTTTTTTATTGAAAATTTTTATAGAATTAATCTTGCGTCTTTACAACATTTAACTTTAGTCCAAAATTCTAATGTTGATATAATATTGTGCCAATGCATGAAGTGAATCACCCATCCACCCTTTTTCAATAATAGATAATATTTCGACATCGGATTCAAATTGTACTGCTAATGGGATGATATCATATTTGCAATGGAATAAAACATTTTGTACAATGCTGGTTGTTGATGTCGGTTGTAGCTAAATGGGCTTAAAGCTGCAATGTGTTTCCGTGTTCCAGCATGCCGAACAAGGTTGGATATTTAAGCGTGATATCGCATTTGCAATAAAAACATCTTTCTTTTGATTATTAATTTGTGAAGTTTCTTTCTAATTTAAATAATAATTTAATTTATAATAAAATTAAATTTAGAGAAAACGAACTTAAGCCTGAAAAATTAAAAATTCTTTGATTAAACATCACTCAGTTCGAATAAAAAACTTCACAAATTAATTACAAAACTAAAGGCACGTAGCTAGGAATGTGTTTATACAGTTGTTTATACAATTTAAAAAAAAAACAGCTGTATATATAAGCGCATTCCAAATAAAAAACCCCTAGAGTATTGGTAGCCGAAGGCTGCCACCTGGGAATGAAATAAGAGACACTAGAATAAAGCTCAACTTGAACAAGATAGACTTTGAAAAAAGTATAGTAAAGTTCCAACCCATTAAAAATTATAAAAAGCTGTAGTGTAAAACTTACATGTAATTCAGCAGATTTAATTAATGTAGAGGATCTTTAACTGGTCTGATTGCAGCTGCCGTGGTGGCAGTGAGGTCTAAGCGGTAGACAACTCTGATGATGAGACTGTGGTTAGTCTCGAAACATCGATGTCAGTTCAACCCTCCGCGCAGTCAAAAAACTTTTTCTTTGTCTGTTTCAAGTATTAAGAGCCACTAGATTTGTCTTTCTTTCTAATTTAAATAATAATTTAATTTATAATAAAATTAAATTTAGAGAAAACGAACTTAAGCCTGAAAAATTAAAAATTCTTTGATTAAACATCTTTCTTTTGTGTTATTATTTGGTCAAGGCCGAATCCATTGCTTAAACTCACATTGTGATTCCCAATCCTTTTGTATTTCGCTTATGATCTCCTTTTTTAGACTCCATTCTTTACACTAACTTTAAACATTTCTTTTAGTAAATATAAATTTTATTAATTTTAGTGTTACAACCCTTTATGTAAACTTTTACGCAATTTATAAAAAACGAACAATGATCGCAAGTCTCAAGAATACTTTGTTTTTGCAAGCTCTTTAACAGACTTGCGAACAACTTTTACGACAAAAAACAATTATGTACTCTGAAAATCTAAAAGGGACAACAAATTTCTTATAATGAAATGTTACAAATTATTTATTACAATAAGAGGTTTAACGGTTTTTGTGAATGCGTTTTGGTACATCTTAATCATCTGTAAAATTGAATGTAAAAATTGTACACAAATTTAATGAAATGGTATTGAAACAGTTGTATTTTTTGTACAAAATTCTTTTTTCTCATACTGAAACAAAAGATTGTGTTTAATATGATTTGGAGCCACCCAAAATTAAAAAAACGCACAAAAATTAAAGAAAAAGCGCACCACGCACCAACTAGGATATTTTTCGCACAAAACATTTAGAAAAGCACCAAAAAAGGTGCGAAACGCACCAAGTTGACAACGCTGAAAGTAAATAAGTAAATGGAATGTGTCTCTTTGTTATGATCAAGTGTTATATCGAATTCATTCTCTTTTGAGTTTTCACTCGTTTGACTATGTTAAGATTAGCGTTGTCAACTTGGTGCGTTTCGCACCTTTTTTGGTGCTTTTTTAAATGTTTTGTGCGAAAAATATCCTAGTTGGTGCGTGGTGCGCTTTTTCTTTAATTTTTGTGCGTTTTTTAATTTCGGGTGGCACTCAAGAAAATTCAACACAATTTTTTGTTTCAGTTTTAAAAAAAAAGTTTTGTACAAAAAGATACAACTGTTGCAATACCATTTCATTCAACATTGTAAAATTTTTACAATCAATTTTACAGACCACAATAAGAACAACCAGTAATGATATTTAAGACGTACCAAAACATATGCACAAAGTAAAACCGTCTCTTTGTAGATAATTTGTATTATGAAACATTTCATTATAGGGAATTTGCTGTCCCTTTTAGATTTTCATAGTACATAATTGGTTTTGTAGTAAAAGTTTCTGTCGAGTCTGCTAAAGAGCTTAGCAAAAAAAAAGTATTCTCGAGACTAGCGATCATTGTTCGTTTTTTATAAAATGCATAAAAAATGCGGTTATATAAAGTGTTGTAACAATAAAATTTTAAAAAAAATTTCTATTTACTAAAAGAAATATTTAAAGTTAGTGTCAATAATGGAGTATAAAAAAGGAGATTATAAGTGAAATACTAAAAGATTTGGGAATCACAATATGAGTTTAAGAAATGGATTCGGCATTGATCAAATGATATCACAAAAGTAAGATGCTTTTATTGCAATTTGTGACGTCACGCCTAAATATCCACCCTTGTTCGGCATGCTGGAACACGGAAACACATTCCAGCTTTGAGCCCATTTAGCTACAAACGACATCAACAACCAATATTGTACAAAATGTTTTATCCCATTACAAATATGATATCATGCCATTAACAGTACAATTTGAATCCGATGTCGAAACATTATCTAGCATTGAAAAAGTGTGGAGAATGATGCACTTTATGTAATGGCACAATATTGATTCAACATTAGAATTTTAAACAAAAGTTAAATGTTTTAAAAACGCAAAATTAATTCAATAAAATTTTCAATAAAAAAAAAAATCTGAACTTGGTGCGTTTTTTTTTAAATGGCGCGTTTTTTGCTCCATTTTGGTGCGTTTTGAAATTTAAAAGTTGACAACGCTGGTTAAGATCTCTTTGAGTATTCAATATTCGAATGAATATTGTATTCCTAGTGTGTATAAAAACAAATGTATGATTTGATGCAACCTTTTAGCATTCAACTAAGTATTTTCGAGAAAATATCGAACATAGTGAAATATATTCCAAGAAAAAATTAAATAAGTCCCAAAATATTTATTCAATGAAAGAAGACCCAAAACTTTCTTTCAAATATTTCGTCTCTTTTTATTTCAATTGTTATTTTTTTTTTAATTAATGTGCTATTTTCACACGACGAACAAGTGATTTGAATGCAAAATTTGTATGAAAAGCAATAAAAAACAGTGCTTTTTATAAAAACTTTACACTCAAATCATTTGTTCGTCAAGTAAAAATAGCACATAAATTTTTCAACAAAATAAATTACTTAAAAAATTAAATGAAATTAGTCCCAATATTTTGAAATAATATCACTAAATGACGTAAATATATAAAAACAGAAAATTTTATTGTCATTGAATCAATTATTATTTCTATTATTTTTACATATATTTAGCAATACATATGAAATCAAAACACCATAAAATATCAAGAAATTAGACATACCAATTGCTTATAAATAAAGTGAAATAAGTTTGCAATTGCACAGAATGGGAGGGATATTAATTGATTTCAATTAAAATTTTAATTTAATATACGACTTCTTTTCTAATGGTAACTACTCTGTTTGAATTTTTGGAATATCGAGGGCTTATATTCAATACCCGCCATACGCGAAACACACAATTTTTCAGGAGAGAGAAAAAACTGTTTCATTCCAAAATTCTTAAGGTATGAATTAATTTTTCTTCTATAATATTTTTTAAATATGACTACTGAATCACCCTTATAAAAAAATAGAACTTTTTACTCTATTCGTAGCGATATGGTTGATGTCGGGTATTGCAACTGAAATCTTCAAATATTTTTATGGCGTATAGCGGTTATTGCACAGTAATAAAAATATATGTTTTTTTGCTCTAATATGTAATTTCATTAAATTAAGCATTTGTTTAACGTTTTTCTAACATAAAAGAATTCAATAACAAAACAATAACAAAAATATGAACATAACTATGAGTCCTTTTAGATCTACGGGGAACGATCTTTTTGTTTTTATATTGCTCGTCTTCGATATCTGGCCAAAACAATTTTGACCCTGCATTAATTATTGTTAAAACATTTTTAAATAAAACAAACGAACCTGTTATTGGATGGTCTCCAGTATCTTCATCATTCTACGATGGATAATCAATAGCAATAAGTTGTAAGGAGCTATAAGACATTTTAACCTGTTATTAGAACTTTTTTATTGCGTTAATTATTTTATTAATTTATAGACATAAATAAATAAGATATGAAAACAGCTGATAAAAAATTTATGAGAAAAGGAACGGGTGGAAATTTATTCGTTCCGTATTCTCAATTATGGCGTATGGCGGGTATTGCATTAAAAAAAAATCGTGCGGTTGATAGCGATATCACAAATATTTAAAAAAAAGGACTTATATTAATTTTTTTTTTTTTTTGGAAATTTTTGTCAGAGATTAAGCTGGCATCAGTGAACAATTTGCGATCAAAAAGTCATTTTCCAAAAATTGGTGTATAGCATACAAGCCCTCGATATGTTGACCAACTTTGTTTCTGTTTCTTGGAAAACATGACAATTAAAATATGGTGTATATCTAGCGATTTTTAAAATTTTTAACATTTTAATTGCTTTTACAGTTGCTTTATTTTGCTGCTTTTTTTTAAATGTTGCCAGGAATATTTAAATTTATTTTCCAACGAGAAAATTCAGTACTACCCTTGCAAAATTTTTGCACGCCAATTTTTTGGGCTTTCATTTCGATAGAATTTCACGTGAAATACTGAACACAATACCTGGGTTAACTGATCAAAGACCACAATTTTTCATTGAATTCTGATTAATAAGATTTATTAAAAAGTTATTGGTTTTTAAATTTTATTTCAAAGTGTTCTTTTAATTTTTAGTACTCGTTATCATCTCAGAATTAATATAGTTTTACATTATTTACGCTTAGCCTGCCCATTTGACAGCCTGAATATTTTGTTAAAATATATTAATGATATCAATTGTTATTAATTTTCACATGAGAACAGGAAATTACAAAATTTTCTTTTACTATAAAAATAATTATAGAATAAATTTTTTATACAATTTAAAAATAAATTTAAAAAAATATGGTATAAGGATGCATGTTATAATAAACAAAGGCTTCAGTTGAGTGCGTATACATTCTTCTTTTCCTATTCATACATTTTAATATCTGTTTCTGACTACTTTTATAAGTAAATAAATTCATATGTTAGAGAAATCATGAGAACAAAACATATTCACGCAGAAGAGTTTTGAAATTCTCGTACAAGTTAAGAATATAAAATGTTTCAGACTTTTTGAAATAATCATGATAAATGATTGTTGGTTGTATGAATTAAATAAAATAGTTTTTTCACGTTTCCTAGTTTCTCTTATTTTGTTTTTGGTTTAAATTTTTCCATAATCATATGAATGAATGTAAATAAATATTAAAAAACTTTCAATGTATCAACACTAGTGTATTCGGGTTGGGAAAACTGTAAATATCAAAAATTTAACTGGAACGTAATGCGTATGTGTATAATGATAGAAATACATATGTTCGACTGCAATTAGTTTAAAAAATGTGAAAAAAAAACTTTAATAAAATTTTGTTTTCCTTTTGACTTAAATTAAACTTTTTCTCTCACTTTCAGTTTGTTTAGTATAACAGACAACACATCTTCATATAAATATTTTAAATATGTCAAATGTTATTTGCTTTGCTAAAAATTAAAGCCAATATATTACCGAAATTTTAAGCTTAAATAAGTTTTAGGCATTTTGAAATATATTAAAATCTAAAAGACTTTTAATCACTAGCCAAAATTATTCGTATATATATTCACACTAGTGTCCTTAGAACTATCATTTTATCATTATAATATTTTTGTTTAATTTCACTTAAATATTTGTCATTTTTATTTCTTAAAGGAGACCATATAAATGTTTTATGTTTTATTCATAAATGTGGAAATATTTGTCTTTAGAATTGTTTTTATTTCTACATTTCTGCGATTAAATAAATAGAAAACAACCATAAAGATGTGGGTTTGAATGAGACAATGAGTATGGAATATAGAAAAGTATGATTTAGTGAACATCTGCTACAACGAATTTATTTTCGTTAAAGTGGTACTATATGACTATTTAAGTGGTAAGAATATTGTTTGTTATAGAACATATTTTGTCAGTTTGGAAACACATGCATACATAACACTGTACCACACAAAATGTAAAATGAAATGGGTCTAATGACGTATTCAGATAATGCGAACCAAAATTATATCTTTAATGTCCACAATAGTTTTGGAAATAACTTAATGCAGAATTAGTCTTAATGTTCTGTTCTGTTCAAAGAATATGCTCCCAAGACTGAAAAATTTATCAAACCAATAAGGATAGCTTTCAATTCAAAATATTAAAAATAGACCCGAACATTTTTGCTGTAGTTTATAAAGAGTGAAAATGCCCCCAAACTTAAAGTTTTATAACTTGTGCATTGGGAATAATTTTTCCCACTTTGAGGCCATTTTTCATTTTTCTATTTCAATTTTGAAAAAGTGGCGCTGTGCAATAAAGCCATAAATAATACGGCCACATGTAAATGCAGGGAGTGGTCGGGGCCTTAATCGCGGCCCCGAACACGATCTTTGGTAATGGAAGTAAGATACCTTAACATTTATGATCACTATCTAAAAATTTAACTGAACTTGGCATAGGCAGTCTTCGCCACGCTGTTTTTAGAAACAAAACCAAAAGCTGGGACAATTTTTTATTTGATTTTTTTCCTAGTTTCAAATTTAAAAATAAAAAGTCGCCGCAATAAATACGACAAAATTTCCCAAAAGTTTATGGATTTCTTTTCAATACAAAACTTACGCTCCAATTTTATCTTTTAGCTTGGGCCATTTTAACAGAGTCTTGTTTTTAGTTTAATTATACAGGGTGTTATTTATAGAGGTATAGAATTTTGAAATAGAATAAAAAAAGAATTTTGAAATAGAATAAAAAAAGATGAATTTTTTAGATTGACATGAAATTTACTTTAATTGAAAGTTAGTCCTCTGGCATTTTCATTTACATATGACTTCTAATCTGAGGGTTCAATTTTCAATGACATTTTTCAACATTTGTGGCCGTATATCCGCAATAACGCGGCGAATTTTGTCCTCCAAGTTGGTAATCGTTTCGGTCTTATCGGCGTAGACTAGTGACTTCACATAACCCCACAGAAAGTAGTCTAGTATTGTTAAATCGGCCGATTTTCGATGCCAATTCAAGGGTACGAAACGTATAACTATTCGGTTAACAAACATTTCATTCAATAAATCAAACGAGCTGTGTGACATGTTGCGCCGACTTGTTGAAACCACAACTCCTGCACATCTAACGGTATCTCAGCATACATGTGCTTATTTCGTATTTCGAAGAGAACTAGGATTTTCAAAATAACTTTTCACAATTTGGAAGCGTTGTTCCGGCGACAGTCTATTCATGTTGAAATGCCAAACGAAAATAAACATAAATCACTTGACAGCTGATTAAATAGCTGATTAAAAAATTGTTGCCATTTTAAAGCTTTATACCTCTATAAAAACACCCTTAATATTTAATAATACAGAAATGCTTACTATTTTTATAAATTTTTCAACAGAACGGCACTGAATAAAACAGAAGCAGAAAGTAAAACTAATTAGACCTTAAGTCTAAGATTTTTATTAGTGATTAATTGAATCATGGTATTCATGAACAATTGCTAAATTAAATATTTTGACAAATTTTCCCTCTACATGGTCCAGTTATGCTTTTCGTTTAGAAAAACAAAAAAAAATCTCTTTTAGCTGATTTCTATAAAAATAATTTTAGCAAAGTTCTATTATAGATCCTTTATGACTCTGAGACACAATATACTCAACTTCCAGAACTCCAAAAGTTTTTCAAGACCTAACACAAATTAGTCTAAGAATATGGATCAGACTTGTATTACAAATTATTTATGAAAAGTAAAATTATTTAGGCTCAAGTTCAGTTTTTATTGAATTAATAAAAATTAAAAATTACTAAGAGTTTTTTTATGTTGAAAAATATTATTATTTATATCCAATCAGTTTTTAGCAGAACGTATCAGTACCGACTTCAAGGCCACTACACCTCTCATCAGCGTTCAATTGTCCATCTTTACAATTTTCGTAAAGTGGATACTAATTGAGAAGAATATCAACTAATTAACCAGTTTTCAACAGAAATAGAATACGAGAATTAATTTTTAATTCCTTTTTTATTCTACATATTGAAACAATTCTGGTTAGTACGAAATTCCCTCATCACTGTTTGGAAATTACTACCAATCAACACAAACTCATAGTCCGTTATCATCAAAGTATTCTACTTTGTAATTTAACGTTTTTTTTTTTTATTCTATATATTAGGGAAATTCACATTTTACTGTGACCCTTGTTATTAGGGTATGTAGCTCATGCCCAAGCTGAATTAAAATATATTATATTTATATTATTATGAATAAACGTAATTATTATTCGAACTTATATTGATTTACATATGAGAAGTAAAATTATTTAGGCTCAAGTTCAGTTTTATTGAATTAATGAAAATTCAAAATTACTAATTATTTTTTAAAGATTTTTAACAAGTCTCTTTGTGTAGTGTCACATCTAACATCATCACTCATTAGAAGAGCCTTATCATAATCATAATAAAAAAAATTAATTTTGTTGCACAGTGTTTTTTATATACGAAACCATTATGGTCTTTAGAAAAACAAATATTAACCCATGTTCTTGAGTTTTCTATTAATTATACAGAATGTACTTTTAAGAGAAAACTTTTCTGTTGAACTATTTTTGGAAAATTATACTCGTATTTTTAAAATAAATTAGACTGGACGAATCCTAAACATATATTTTAAACGAAGAATATTATAACGAATATATTGTGCGTAATATCTAAGCGATTAATTCATATAAAATATTAAATATAATAAACGATTTAAGAAAAATTTAAATAAAACGTTGAATTATTAAAATGAATTTCTCTTAGAATCTCCAATTACGACAAATTATACCACCATTTACGTTTAACTTTTCCACCAAGAGGGTTAAAGATACTGTTAGTACAACATCGTTGTATCACCAAACATCTGCCAGGCACGTAGTAAACAAATAATTTTTGTTAGTTTGAAACTTAGCAAAGGAAAAGCAAAAAAATAGAACTGCAAATGTATATGGAGCAATAAAACGAAGTCCTTAAAATCGCGACACGTTTTTATGAAATTGCAGAGAACAAAAAAATATTTGATATTATTTAATGGCTTTATTACATATTTGAAAGCTTTGCTGGGGATAAAGTGAAAAACACTATAGTGCTTAAGTATTTTTTTTTTTTCATTTTTGGGTTTTTCTTTTTAAACCACACATATATTTTTTAGAATCAAGTGAATAATGTATTACATTTTCATTGCACAATTCATTTCTTTACTAAAAAAAAGTTGCTTAAAGTTAAAATTATTTATTAAAATGTTTAATTTGGATAGAGATAAATGAAACTGATTGCATTTAAAGCCAAAAAAAAGTAAATATGATAAATTTTTAATTAAAATTAGAAATATTAAATGATATTCTTGATATGCATTAGTAGAAAAGCTTTTTGAGAAATAAGAGTATATATTTTAATTTATCAGAAAATTTATTGAAAAAAATCTTTAAAATTTTCATGAAGGCAAATATACTTTTAAAAAGCCCAATGAATAATCAAAAGTAAGCATATTATCTCGATTTGAATTTCAGTTAGGTTTTCTTTGTACATATATTTGCTGATTTTTGCTGATCAAAAGGAAAATTAAAAATCTTTGGCAAAAAGAAATAAATGCTTAAGTCGATATATAATAAATTCATTGTATTTTCCATATTCAATATTATCTCCTTGCAAAGTTTTATTTATATTGAAAGAAGTTCTGCTACAATTACTTGATGCGTTTATTTTTTTTAATTAACTATCTGATATTGGTATAACGGCTCAATTTTAATTTTACCATATTATATTTCATATTGAATATCATTGTATTAGTTGCCAGAGTGTTGTGTTAGTAAAACAAAAGAATCGAGCAACGAATGATCAATTTGAGGTACAATGGGAATACATTTTTAAAAACGGACTTAAAGATATAAAAAAGCTTTTTACAAAGCTAAACAAAATGATTTCGATACATTTTCTGTATATTTCTTAACATATTAATATTTCGTAACTTAACATCGTAAAAATATGGAGATCACACAAAAAAAGTGGCTTATGTGCCTGCATTTTTGAATACTAATGTTTTAAATACTTATTTAGTTTAATTTTAACTTTGATTTCTGTAGTGTTAAAAGTTCGTTAAACAATACTTAGAAAGAACTAGATATTGTTAATATTTCTATATTCTTCGGAAAGAGGGATAAATTAGCGCCAAATTAGATTTTAATATACACGATCAAGCATGTTCGTAACAGGTAGTCTCGACAGGTGATTATTATCACCTTGTTTCGCTCATGGTATTTCTGATCCACTTATAGGCTTTTTACACTGACAACATCTTCGTGAAATGTCTGAAAGATGTTGAAAATCTGAAACACTCGCTTACATTGTTTACATCTATCATCAATCAATCATTTCAACTCTCAAAATATTAAAAAAGTACTTGAATTTTTTACGATTAAAAATAAAATTATAATAAAATAAATTTAAAAAAAAAACTTTAGTTATTGGATAAATTAAAGTTTCTCAAAAACAAAACGAATTGTTAATGGAATTATTGCAAATTGAAGAAACTATATTGGAGAATGAGGATGAAAAAGACTTTTTAGTGGACACTAGTGTGCCTTTTTCAAGCAAAATTTTTATTTTCGTATTTTTTTCAACACAGATGGCACAAAAAAAAAATTCTAGCTGATTGTAAGTTTTCTAGTGGTGACACAGAAATAACCGAAAGATGTACGAGTAGAATGGAAACAAATGAGATAGGAACATATTGTAAAGATGTTGAAAGATAATTCCACGAAGAAGGTAATTACTTTCGCACAGTAAGAATTAAAATTAATCAATATATTAAAATTTCACTATCAGGAAACATTTTGCAATATTTTATTTTAAAACGTACTCGCATAAAATTTGAACACAACGTATTGCATAATTCCTGCCATATATCGCCATTAATAAAGAGAAATTTTCAAAAAATCTATAACCATTAAAAACCAATCGCCGACCGAATTGACTGTAATTTGGAGGTTAATAATATTTATTTAATTTTCATGGAGACGTTATCAAACGTCATAAAAAAATCTCTGAAACAATTGGTCGGGTTCTTTTACGGAACAAAAATATTTTTCGAGAAAAATTATAGAGAATGTGTGGATTAATTTTAAAAATAACCTAGACAGATATTGTTGCTATTAATACCGCAGGTTTCGATATATGTTTTTAAATTGAAGCTCACAATGTCTCATTCACTTCTGTGAATAAATATTTTCAATTTTTGAATAAGTTTTGCAAAATCGGTTGAATAGTGGGGGCATAAAGACCATCACAAAAAATGATCATTCATATTAATTTAATAGATTAATTATATCGATTCTAACCCCCAACCTGGAAATCGAAAAAGACTAAATTTACTGCTTTAGAATTTAAAAGTTCTTCGCAATTAATAGTATTTTTTTTTTCTGTACATAATAAATATATTAATTCGAATTTTCCACTTAAATGTTTACAACTAAAAATCTAACAAAAACTTTCCGGATGATTATTGGTATTTCTATATAATAAAGCTTCTTAGCCACAACCTTAAATTCAAAATATGAACGAAAACATTTCTTTCGTATTTTAATTCTTTGAATCTATCCACTCTTACCGCATACTTACAATACTTAAATGAAGCGAAAAAAAAAACGATTTCATGCACTACATATGACACTTGTCATAAACTTGGAAATCATTTAAAGCTAAAAGAAAATACATAAATATTTCTTTATTTTATTTCTTATTTTAACCAGTCGTTTTCCTCGTTGAATTCTCTAAAAGTAATAGACATATAAAACATTCACATAAATATTACTGTATATAAAATATACTCAAGAAAATTCTGTCCACAATACATGAAATTGTACTGGATAAAAAGAGCAAAATTTATTATTAATAGAAATAAATTATCCTTGAAATATATTTCAAAGTCACGTTTTTTTCTCTTTTTGGTTTACTGGAAAAAAACAATAGCAAAATCTCGTTTTTATGTATGTGTTAACGACTATTGCACTATTGCACATTTATAGTATAAAGCGGGAAAAAAAGAGTAAAAATTAATCATCACATAAAAAATATATGATAACCATTTAATACCACACCCACGTTATGAAACAATTTGTTTAAAAAAAAATTAAATCAAGCCGTATATATTCATATATATGTATGTACATATGTATGTATGAATGTTAGTTTGTATATGTGCACAAGTGTTTAAAATAAATTATTAATCTGTCAAAATGACACAAATTTAGTGTAAATTAATACACATTCAAACAAACATGTAGACAGACAGCGAGAAAATTCTGAAGACCTTCTCACTTCAGGCCTTGTTAAAGGCCTAGTTAAGCTTTTTTAGTTTCAATTACCTAAAACATACCTTACAAAAGTCCTGGGATGTTTCGTTTAAAATAGAAAAGAAACACATTATACTTTTGTTTCTATGAGAAAGTAGAAGAGAAAGACTAAAAGGAGTGTTTTTTGTGTTTCTTATACCAAAGAAAAAAACAAAACAATCCAAATGAAATTATGCAAAGAAAGTAAAAGTAGGCCCGGTTTAATCCGAAAAGTTAATTTGTACATATTTTGTCAAATTTAAATGGGGAATCATTTACATAAGTGAAATAAATGATGTATTAAAAAGTCTCAAATGATTCGTTCATATTTATAGACGTTGCTTACTAGTTTCTATCTTTTATTATTGTTGCAAATTTTATTTAAAAAAAAGTCTTGCTAACAATTGCTCTTTATATAAAAAACGCACTTTATCCTTTAACGCACTTAACCCACTTAACAGGTAGTAAAATAAACCAATTAAACATATTTTAATAAAAATAATATTTTTTTATGGAATATGTTTGATTGGATTTAAATTTTCTATTTTCTATTGTTTGTATATGTATGTTTTTAAAACTATGATTGCACTTTAAAGATTCTCAATTAACACTTTAGAGTTTGTGTATAGGAAAATGATTTTGAAAATTTTACAAGCATGGTGATAAAGATAAAGTGATGAAAACGTGTCATATACATAGGTGAATATATACGTACTTTCATAAGTTTTACAATACTGATTAGCTATTACTCAACGAAAGGTCAACTAGGACATACTTCCTCCTGAAAAAATTTTGTCCACTAGCCATGTAAATATTAAAAATAAGAATTTCTATTATTATTATTACGAATAAACGTAATTATTATTTGAATTTATATCGATGTCTATATGAAAAGGAATGTTATCAGGCTCAAGTTCAGTTTTATTGAATTAGTGAAAATTCAAAATTACTAAGAGTTTTTTTATGTTGGAAAATATTATTATTTATATCCAATCAGTTTTTAGCAGAACGTATCAGTACTGATTTCAAGGCCGCTACACCTCTCATCAGCGTTCGTACTAACCAGCACTGTTTCATTGTAGAATAAAAATTGATTTTAAAAATTAATTCTCATATTCTATTTCTGTTGAAAACTGGTTAAATAGTTGATATTCTTCTCAATTAGTATCCACTTTACGAAAATTGTAAAGATGGACAATTGAACGCTGATGAGAGGTGTAGCGGCCTTGAAATCAGTACTGATACGTTCTGCTAAAAACTGATTGGATATAAATAATAATATTTTCCAACATAAAAAAACTCTTAGTAATTTTGAATTTTCACTAATTCAATAAAACTGAACTTGAGCCTGATAATATTACTTTTCAAATAAAAATTTATTTACACGCGCCCTAATTAAATATACATTTTCATTTTTATCCATTTTATCAGTTACCATCATATTTTCTATTATGATATTCAACAGGATCAGCATTTTCCTTTCAATGAAGCATACCTTAAATCGTTACATCGATTTTAAAAGTGGAATATTTTAAAAAGCAAACAAACAATTTGTTATTTTTGATGGAAGGTTCACAAAAACGTTTTACGTGGTATTTATCAATAAAAGATTTTTCATGCTTTTTCAATACAATAATATTTACATGAATGCATATTTATTTGTCCAAATACATTTCTTATGACATTTTATTTATAAAATTTTGAAGAAAAACATAACACACCTAATCCTGTTTTCAAACGGTATTTTTTACATGAATTTAAAATATAACACGGTATAACACGGACGGATATAAACTCATCCTGTTTTTGGACGGTATTATTTGAAATAACACGGTTTACGTACACTATCAAAACGGTTTAGTTAAGGAATTTTCAGATTATGTGTAAAAAAATTCTACCGAATTCTTTAAAAAAATTAAAAAAAAGATACTTGACATTTGGAAGCGTAAAAAAGTGCACAAATCGCTATACATATGTCTTGTTTTACACGATTTTTTTTTAAAACGGTACGCCTTGAAACATATCTACCGTGTAAAAACAGGATTGGGTGTAGTTTCTTCTAATTATTATTTTGTTATGATCAATAAGGTGCTGAAATTCTTCTTAACATTCTTAAAAATTTAAAGGATAAAGAAAAGACATTTTAATCTTTCAACATATATGAATACTCTACAGCTAACGTTGGACTTTGGTATTTATGCGGTTTGCATAAATAACTGCATACTCGTATGTCTAGAAACTATTTAATTTATGTCAAGTAGTTTAATTTTAACGCCCTAACTAAGTTGCAGCATATTTGCAAATAAAACGACCAACCTAAATGGTTCAACTAAGAAACTATATTTATTCAAGACATTTCTTTGATTTTATGACATATTCGTCTATTTAGCAAAACCACAGATTAATTAAAATAAATATGTTGACAGAGTTTACGTAAAAGTAAAATATGAAATATAATAGAATTAAGTTTGTGGTCTTAAAAGATAAGAATTTTTGTATAAAATTCAATTAAATTTTCTACGTATATTTCAATTATTTAAAGTATGTATGAATATAAATATTTAGCAGATAAATTAAATTCAAGTTGCTAAACATATTTATTCAATTAAAAACATAAAAGGTTAGTGGATTAAAATTCATTTATTTATATTTTTTTTTTCTTATTATAAAATAATCTTTTATTTTCTCTTTATTATTCAGTTTTTTCTTAGGAAATTTTGTACGTCCTTTTTTGTTTTTTCTTCATCTTTTTTTTCAAATTTTGTATTATAAATTAATTTAGTCAAGAACTTCTTCTATCTTTTATATTTGCATACCTTCTTTATTACTACACTACTAATCTTAACATACAACATGCTGTTAACGTTCTCTTTATTATAAGACTAAACAAAATTTCTTTATCTAGGTATGTGCGTTTATATGAATGTAAATACAGTTGAATAGGGCATATACATACATACATTAGGAAAAAGATTTTTAATTGCATACAAATGTCAAGTAAATGCAAATTAAAAATAGGTGAAATAAAATGTAGAAAAATCTAAAAGAATTGCACAATATGCGCTCCAACATGCAGAAAATTTATAAAAGTTATCTTTCGCTGCAGGATGCAATTCAGTGTTATCGTACTGTATAGTACCTAACATACATACGACCTAACACAGCGGTGCTTTTTAACACCGAATGAAGTCGAGAATTTTTCGAGTGCACTTTTGGCTCTGACAGGGAGCACAAACTTTTCTTGTCCACCATGCATAAATACGAGCTCAAATAAAGAATAAACAGTATGGTAAGAGCATAACACAAAAAGAAACGATAGTTATAATGTCCTTCCCCTGCGTCCGATCTCAAACATTGCGATGCAGTTTGTGCTGGTTTGTGCTGCTGCTGTAATAAGAGAAAATCCAAGTGGGTAATAAATGTTACACACAGATCAACCAACCGCTGGCAAAGATAGAGTTTCACTGAATATACCAGCTACTTTCCCAGCGATTTTCGTAATAACCATAGCCACAAGGTGAACATTTCAAAGCTGAAGCCACCAATAGATGGCCAGAGAATTATTTTTCAAGTTTAGGTTATAACGAAGTTCACCAGCACATTCATCCTCCAGGAGACACGGTGTGTCTCTCGCGTACACCTTCCAAGATGGCTAACACCATCCGTTTAAACATCTACAAGGCGGGTCATCTGTGTTGCTACCAGTGGTACAAGTGTTTCTTTACTGATTGAGCTACGAAAAACAATCCTTGAGTCTAACACTTTCTATCGTCGTCGGTTTAGCGCGAAGACTATAGATGCACATCCATCTTCTACTAGACTTGGTTAGGTTGGCCTTACTTATTACATGACATTTTCTATGCTATTTCCGAGATTAGGTAGCGATACAAAATATATTTACTTGTTTGTTGTATTTTATCATCCCTACAAAAAATTGCTGACCAGGACAAACACTGAGGTACTGAGTATTTTAAATATATGGTCGAATTCATTTTAGACAAAGATGTAAAACAATGTTTAAGGAAGTTTTGTCATATTGCCTTTAAGGAAATGATAGAAGCTTTGCTCTATGTACTGACCGAATTGGCGGTTATCTCTTTCGGTCATATGACCGGTCATGTTTTTGAAGGAACGATTTACTGCAGTGGTTAGCGCGTTGACTATTAAGCCAACAACGGCTGAGGACACAGGTTTGAAACCTGGTCAGAGCAATTCAATCAACCATGATTTTTCTGTAATGGACGTTAGTGTGGCAGTGTAGTAATTGTTGTTTGTCTGTTTAAAGTGATGAAAGCATAGCAGTGGTCACTGCGACTATACTGCGATTTATACTGTTTCAAGTTATTGTACACAATATCCCCTCCTTAGTCGGTTAACAGGCCGTCGGCGAAGTAAAACATTTAATAAAATGCCTGCGCATACAGCTTAAGTTAATGCGTATAATTAACACCAGAGAGTAAATTAACTAAGTTAATCATTCACTTTTAAAATATATAATTTTTTTTTTTTTTATTAATATTTTATTTATTTCCAATTAAAAATATATAAACTTCTATTTTATTTTATAAAATATATCAATTGATTAAAATATTATTAACAATAAAAATATTATTAACAATATAAAAATATGAGTCTTAGATTAAAAAGAGGTTCAACAAGACAAACCTTATGTTCTTCTTAAATTATAAAAAAAAAAAAACAAAAAAGCTGAATAATAAAACATTGTTTCGAAAATATGAAATGATATTATTATATACGTATGCATGAGCATAGATACTCGTACAAATTAGCATAATACTATAATGGTCAGTTTTATGATTTTTCTCTTATTTTCTTAATCTCTTTCTGTTACTTTTTCATTTATGATGCCACAACTGCATGAAATTCTAAAAAGCATAAAGGAGCCCAGCAACTACAATATATCCTATTAGTAAGGAATTACTGTGTAGATGTATTTTTTTTAACAATAATTTGAAGAAAAGATGCCATTTAATACTTCTTACAGATATCTTTTTCTTAAAAAAAAATTTCTACTCTTGGTGTTACAAATGTTTACGTGTCCCACAGATGATGAGGTTACTTAATACCTTTGTGTGCCTCTCTTGTGCATAAAAAAAATTCAATATAAATATATATATATTATTTTTTTATTTTGCTTTTCTTCATACCCAACGAAACATTTAATCTCATTCTTAAATAAATTCCTAGGTTGACTCTAATCCTTCTAATAGATATTTAAGCAAAGAAAAAAAAGTGTATATACGGAGAAAAAAGTTGAAATGTTATTAATGGCGTGTTTTGAATCACCCAAAATCTACTTAAAATATATAGTATATGAAGACTATAAGAAAAAAAATTTTGATTGTAGAAAAATGCCATGGAAATAAAATGTTATTTAAGCAAAAGTAAAAAAAAGTAAAGGAAAATAAAACTGAAAAGTATACAAGACATATTTCCATGGTGGCTAAAAGGAAAACTTAAGCCTTAAGCCTTAAAAATAGGTATTAATGTTTGTATGTGGGTTATATTGTGTGATTTTTATTGCTTGAACGCCTCTATTTTGAATACCAAAGTATGCTTTTAATATAACAAAGCGTACACTAACATCAATACATTTTTAAGAATTTGTGTATGTATATGTGTGTATATGTTCGTTCGTATCTCATTATATATAATAATGGTTAAAATATTAACCATACAATAAAGTCACAGTCATATTAAAATAAATGAAAAAGAAAAAAAAAACAAAAACCATTTAGGTATTTGCTAAAAAGGCACGCACTTAAAATTATTTTCCAAAGACTTCACACGTTCACATAATCATAAAACCTCTGTAGCCAACAACCCATTATTCCATTCATAGTTTTTCTTCACCCCTCTTACCAGAGTAAATATGTTTTAACATTCCTTCGGTCTTTAACATGAAAACATGTTTATATCTCACACATTCACACGTCTGCATTAGAAATGTAATTATGAATTGTTCTATTCTTTTGACGGTTTTCGCATTCTTGTATTGTGCACAAACATACAGACATATCTATCTATATTTTTGAGCTTTACATTAATAAATTTTTATTTAAATTGGCTTTACGTTTAATGTCTCTTTCTTTATTTAAATTTAAATTCATTTCGTCTCATGACTATTGATCTTAAATTAATAAATCATTTTTTCTAGCAGCCTTATTAACTTTTACAAGAATATTTTTATTACCATAAATTTTGTGATATTTTAATCATTTTATTTATATTTTAAATTTTATTTATTTGTTGAGGGTTAACAATATCTAAATATATATTTCGTTGGTAGTCATACCAACTCATCAGTAGATGTTTTACCCTTTATGTTAAAAAAATTTTAAAGCTCATCTATTTATACAAAAACTAACAAATATATTTTTGTGAATTACAAAGCATAAAAATAGCTTTCAAAATTTTTTAAACACACACAACAAATAATTTTGCATTATGAATGTGTTTTCTTTTCTTTACCTATACAATTAGACAACTGCTGGTTGCCATTAAAAGTATTTATGTATAAGGCAAAAAATTAAAAGTAAAAAAAATGTTTTTAATGCCATTATTATAATTTATATTGTTACGGAATTATCAACTGAAAATAAAAGAAAATATTGAAAAAGGCACATATGTAAGTATTTATTTATTCGACTCAAGTTTATAAAATATAAGACAATTGAGGTCAGCTAGGATATTGACGTCAGGCTTGAACCCTTACTCTTATAATATAAAAGTCTCATCCGGAACAATATAATTTTTTAAACATAAAGGGTAAAACATCTACTGATGAGTTGGTATGGCTACCAACGAAATATATATTTAGATATTGCTAACCCGCAACTAATAAATAAAATTTAAAACATAAATACTTGAGTACATGCTCAAATAAATGTAAAATTTTATTTATATATAACATAATTTTATTGGTAAAAGTTAAGAGTAATTGTAATCCAAACAACAGAGTTCATACTGCCAATGGAATAGGAATACATATAGAGATAAGAATGAAACAACCATAGGTTATAGAACAACATAGTGATAAGTTTCTTTTTTATACAGCTGCTGTTAAATCACATTATTTTATTATAATAACAAATAAAATAATGTGAAGTTTGGAGTTGGTCAGACCAAATCAATCATAACTTTTCTCTCATGTGCTTTGTAGTGATTATTCATAGACAGCACTGATCACTAAAATTTGTTGTGGCAGTGGTTGGTACTGTTCAAAGCTACTACATATCATAGCGCTTTCTTGCGCCGGTTAGGAGAATCGTCGGCAAATTGATATTTCCGAGATTAGGATTGATGATGAATAATTAATTAAATTACTGTTAACACAGTTTAAAATATTTAATAGTTCTACTTAACAATAGAGACGCTGCAACATTTCTATAAAAATTTACAAAACCCGCAATAGCATTAAGCCTTCTTTTACATTTTCACCATATAACCATTCTACCTTATCCCTTTCTCAAAAATCCTGGCACAAAGCATGACAGAAGTATGGGTCATTCCCTGAGTGCTGGTCCAACAATTAAAAAATAAACTTTAAAATGTTTACTACTAAAGTTGAAATGATAAAAATAACGAACAATTCTTTCAAAAATATTTTCTCCGATGATATTCAACATTGTATGAGTTTTCTGCCTTAAAGCAATAATTATAACGTGTTGCTTAAGTTTATTTGTTTTAAAAATTACTAAGATTATTATCATTTTAAAGCTCAAAATAAACAATAATATATTTCAAGCATAATGTTTACTTTATTCCTAAACATTAAATAAGACACATTTTTCGTAATTTCTTAATGAATTTAACTTCCTTTTTGACTTAGTCTTACTAAGTGTCTACGTTTCACGATTCTTTTTTTTTTACAACGAAATAAAAAACACACATTTTAAAACGCACGTACAAACTAACACACTGTCATCATTTGTAAGATTTAATATAGATGTATGTATATGTTTATGTGAAAATAAAATATATACATATTTTCCTTCTAGTGTTTCCCTCAACTCAGATCTGTAATTTCTTTAAATTCCCAAATGGTTTTCTATGTTTATGTTTGACAATATATTGGAACTGAATATGTGTTGGAGTTTGTGCGTGTATTCTAAACTCTTCACACTATTATTTTCCTTATATTACATTCTTTTCATTTACTTATATTTTTCCTTGCTGTATTTCCATTACTCTGGCTGTTATGAAAAGTCACACCAGCAACAACGAAAAAGTTGTCAAGAGAAAACATATTACCAAGATATTTTATCAAGCTATATGTGCTCTTATACGTGGCGTACGTATGTTTTGTATTGATATTTTTAACTTTCCAAATTGCCCTCTCACTGCTGGACTGACTCGCTGAAAACATTTTATGCTTGTATTTTATAAATATTACACCAAAACAATATGTTTTGTTAATTGTTGTAGCTTTTCGAAAAGTCTATTGTATAACAATTTTGACTTAATTTCTCTTAGACTCAACTCTTCTTAAACAATAAAAACATTATAGCACGCCCTTTTTAAAGACCTCTATAAAGATATTATAAATTAGCAATTTAATTTTAGTTTAATTTCACATGGAAATGTTCATGTGGCCATTACTTTATATAATGTAGCTATGCGTGCGTTTGTATTGGATGGCGACCCAGCAAACAATAGGACTCCTTTTTATAAGCAAAACCCTCAGAAAAAAGCTCCTAAAACCTTCAGATATGAGCGTGTTTTCCTATGCAAACGTCAAAAAATTTTGTACTGAATATGAGCGTTTTAGGACTCCTAAATTTAACGATTTGTATGAAAAATTGCGAGCCTTTTTGCTCACAAATCAATCATAACAGCCATCGGAGCCAAAAAAGAATGACATAGGAGTGTTTCATTTTCTTGACATTACGGTATTCATTTTATTCGTAAATTTGTGCTTTTTAGCTTTTAATGGAAAAGTATTATTAATATATGTTTTGTGCATCGAAAAAATTTATTTTTCCAAATTTGTACATTTCTTTAGTTGTAAATGCGAAATGAAAAAATATAAACTTGACATCGACATTGTTTCAAATGTTTTTTTAGGTAGAATTGTTAATGTTGTGCTCTCTTGGAAAAGTCTTCGCTGCGAAGCTATTTCGGATAAAAGACGCGTGTGAACTCGAATATTTTCCTCCTCGAATGCTAGAACTCGTTCTTTTAATTCTGAAAATAAATAATAAAATAGCCATTAATAAACTCTAAGCTTTACTTAACTCGGTTTTCATTTATTAATACTTTTACGTCCTTTGCGATTTCATTGGTTTGTGCCAGAATTTGCTGAATTGGTTCTGTAAAATGATTTTCCAGTTTAAAATCTTAATCAAGCTTCAAATAAAACCCTTTTTTACCTGTATTACTTCTTTGTAGAACTAAATTTTGCGGCAATACCATTGTTGCATTTTGCAACATGGTATAAGATAACCCACTCATTAATTTATTATTTATTTATTAAATTATTTCATTAATTATTTGGGCTGAACGCCTCTTTTCGCCAGTTGTTGGATACATTTTCTCTTCTTATTAAAAAACACAGAAATAAACTTATTTTTTGCACAATTTCTGAAATATTTTATCAAAAGCACAACCGAACAGCGCAAAATGATCACAATAATGACAAACAAATGCAAAATATTGAAATTATCAAGTAAAAATAAAACAAACTACCGTTGCCCCTCAGAAAACCCCCATAAATAAGAGTTTTCTAGGAGTGTGCTCCTAAATTTCTCATAAAAATTAGTCTTTTCGGAGTCCTGAATTCTGCAGGCTCCGAAATCAATTATAAATGCTCATATATTAGGAGGGTAATCATAAAACCCTCAGAGAAAGGAGTTTTTAAGAGTCATATTTAGGAGCGCTCCGAAAATTGTTTGCTGGGGTGTGTATATATATATTTTTATGTGTGTATGTAAGACCACCACTACTGCCTTAATAATTTTATTATCTTTATGTCCCTAATGGAGTTTCCTTTAATGAAATTATTTAATATGACTTTAATTCCTTTATATAAAAATAGACACAAACATTCTTGAACATAAAATATCAGATAAAAAACCAGAAATTGCAAAAAAACCACTCTGAAATGTTAAATACGAATGACACTTTGTGAAAATATATAATAAGCTTAAGATAAAAAGGATTTATTTATATTTTAACGAATTTTTTTTATAGAATATAGAAAGTCTAAAATAAAGCCCTTAGCAACGTGAGAGTTTTTCTTTCTTCAGTTGTTATCTTAATAAATAATATGATTAAAATTGTTTTGTTAGTAATTCGCTATTTGAGTTGCTTATTCAGGACAAAAAATAATTAGCAGTAATTAATAATAATAATACTAAATAATAAATATAAATATATAAAACGTTTACTGAAAAAGTGAATTTTTATCGGCAGTTAAAAGTTTTAAAAAGTTTAGCGAAGAGGCATCATGAAATAAGTGTCGCTATTTTGATTTTTCTTAAAATATTTTATGGATTCAATTTAAGGATTCACCGATACACTTGCTTGCCGATGGACATCCATACTCAAGTAAATATATTTGCTGAAGTTATATAATAATTTAACACATCACCTATAAAACCGATGCTTGGCGGTGGCGTTTTGAAATGGTGTACATTGTATAATTATTGTACTGCAGCGTTATGAATGTGATGCTTTGTTCAAACACAAAGAAAAAATGGAAGAACTAAAATTTAATATGTGAAATTTCACCGACACAAGTGGCTGTGCAATCTGCGAAAATATTCTCTCAATTATAGATTGCAACATCAATAAGTTTTTCAAATCTTAAATCTAAAAATATTAAATATATGTTTAGATCCTAAACAAAATTTTTAATTTCAACAGTTGGTTTTTGTTGTTTTACTTCTCTCGTGTACAGCTGAGAAAAAGATTATCCCTCCTTTTTAGCCGAGTGTGGCCTCTATACTCTAGAATATTGCGCGCAAGTGGATTTGGGTGCATCTGAAGTTTTTTTTCTAAATTTTTTACGGTTTTTGAAAATACTGTCATCACCAACGGAACAAATAGATATTTATCAATTCGATGATTTCGGATATACCAGGGGGCTACAGTAATTGTACGTAGAATTTTGTTTTGTCGCCTTTGAATTTTTTCTACATTCGCCTCTGAGGCAGTGCCCCATAACATGTTTCCCTGCGCAACGTAAAAGTGACTTCTACACATTTCTGTTCGTTAACTTTTATGCGCCATTTCCAATTTTCCAATTTGGATATATACCCTTGTAAGTTGATGGAAGCTTCTACTGGATTTTCATGGACGCTTAAAAAAGCTGTATCATCAGCAAATGTTGATGTATGAATGTTATTGCTTAACGGTAAGTCAGAGGCATATATGTATTAAATAAAGTAAGGGACTGAAGATGCTGCCTTGGGAAACTACGGCTTCAATCGACTGCGGTGGGCTTAAAAAATTGCCTTTTCTAACTACAAATTTTCGTTCATTTAGATAGCTTTTTAAAAGGCTGACGATGTTTGCGGGTAGATTTTCCGTTAATTTGTGTATAAGACCTTCGTTCCATACTTTATCGTATGTATATGTATACGTATAAGTAATATTACAAGTTATCAGACCGGATATTATTCATACGCGAAATTTTCAAACGATATCACAAGAGTACTTGCATTTATTCTAGTATGTACATACATATGTACCTAAGTATGTACGTGCGTGCATATGTACATAAGTGGTAAGAACAAATCTTAAACTCTCATGTGTTATTTATCACTGACCACAATAGAAATCCTTAACATATGCCATTTTTTTCTGGTAAATAAAACATTAAAAAATTTGTTCAAAAACATATTCTGTCTTATATAAAAAAAGCTTAGCTCAAATAATAGAATATTGAATATTTTATCTTTAATATTGAATATTTTATCTGGCAAGCTTCTTGGTTGCTTTATTCAGACTATAATTTCATAAAACATTAGAGAGAATATGATCTAAAATGTTTCACACTTAAAATTCATATAAAATTCAAATGAAATTGTTTTCAATTGTTTGTTAATAATTCGATAAATATGTATGTGTACTAGTGTTCAAAATTTTAGGCAACTTATTAATGATACATCATTTTATATCGATGGTATCTTGTTTTACTCCAAATTTCCATAATAAAATAAATCATTTTGCTAGACATATAGTTTTAACTTGATTAAAAAATTCTTATCATCGCTTTTAATTGTTTTTTTTTAGAATAATACTAGCTTATCCCGGTGTGCTTCGCTACCCCCTCGTTATAAAATAAAGTTAAAAGTATTTATATATCCTATTGTGAAAATTTAATGACGATCGGTCCAGTAGTTAGGACTATATTACGATTTTTAATTTTCCTAAAAAGGGCGTGGTTCCACCCACTTTTCTCCTGGTAGGTATTCCAAATTATGCCAATACCATATATACCAAATATCATCGACGTAGGTAAAAAAATGCTCAAAATATGGCGATTTAAATTTTTGGGTTATATGGGCGGTGCCACACCCCTTTGTCCAATCAAAACTTCATATAGCCTAAAATTCATCCGAGAGTTCCATTTAAATACTGTGAAAATTTCAGGAAGATAAAATTTAAAAGTACTAAGGCATACTTTGAGTATTTACTTCCTTAGGTACACTTAGGTTTATAATCTTTTGGATCATGGAATTTTCAATTAAATTTTTGACAACAGAATAATTGTTTCTTATTATGCAGCTCTAATGAATGTGATCAATTAACAAATATGATCAATTAACTAACTACCAAAATTATGCTTAGCATAACAAATTCCATTACTATCGTTGTCTTATTTTTCTAAATGCAAAGTGATCATTGTTCAACGAAACATGAGAAAATCATCGTTATACACCAGAACAGAACGACATTACTTTTTTGAACGTGTTCGTATGTGTACGTAGAAATTTTTGAAATTTAAATATTTTAAAATATTTAAGTAAAATCAATCAAATTTACTCGGTCATCATTGAAATCAATAAAATATTTAGGACGTTTCTATATGTTTAAAAT
The DNA here is from genome assembly GCA_947311025.1 of Lypha dubia. Classification (NCBI taxonomy): domain Eukaryota; kingdom Metazoa; phylum Arthropoda; class Insecta; order Diptera; family Tachinidae; genus Lypha; species Lypha dubia. Next base: position 51,779,788 of record OX371260.1, on the reverse strand, counting down.
TTGTGACAAAAATATGTCATTGTTGATAAATTTTTAAATATCTTTCTTTGAAACGAGTTTTCCTAAAAAATCGGCGGTTAAAAACGACCAATTTTACATAGCATCAATCGATTTTAATAAAAATAAGTTTTAATAATTTTTATTGTATATGTACATATTTTTTTTATAACAAAAACATTTTGTAGATTTCCTTATTACAACGCGAATTTTTCCTTAAATTCGTTAATAGGGGAAAATTTAATACAGAGCATAGTGTGCTGAAATCATACAAGCTAAAAGAGGGAGAAAATAAACTCAAACATTATATACTCATTTTAAAACATACAAGTAGTGACTCAACTAAACTAAACTGTTTTGGGGCAATACATTTTACTCAAGTTCAAAATAACTCACAAACAATATCCACAAAGTGAGGAATATGCGCTAAATATTTGAACTCAAATTTGAGTAACAAATACATTTAAAGCACGTGCGCCTAAAAGTAAACTCAGCTAAGGAAAAATGTTTCTCTTTGATTTTTTAAGAGAGCTAACACAACAAGAGAGTAGTTTAAAATAATTGTAACGGCGCACTATGTCAATTTTTCTTTGCTTTTTTTGCAGATATTACGATTACGGTAGTGCAACAGAATTGTAATGAGATTTTGCAAATTACGACGACTGCCTTTTTTTAATATTGTTTTTGCAAATGTTGAGTTTTATGGGCATCCCTGTAAACTATTACATTTTTATGCTCAATTTAAATTGTTGTTATTGTTGGCTGCTTGCTTTTCCTGCACAAACTTTTAACACATCGTTATTATTCGTACAAAAGCAAAAGCAACAAAAAAAATAACTAAGCGAAATTTTTTATACACAAGATCCTGCGATATGTAAGTATTTTGTTCAGGAGATGGGGGGAGTTTAGCAACAACAACAATAATAAAATAATGTTAATTGCAGTAGAGCTGCGAAAAACGAAGCCAACGAAGAACAAATATAAAAATTCCAAATTTACTCAACACAACACAAAGATACTAGACGAAATGAATATATCATATACATAGATAATATTTTCGCATAAAAACCTCAGGAAGTAACAGGACAACTCCTACTCTTACTGCAACATTACTTTCAACAACACCACTTAGTATTGTAGAACTTAACACATAAAGAAAAAATAAGAACTATAAAGAGTAAAGTTATGTGAAGTGTGCAGTAGTAACTGGTTCAAATTTTTTATATAAAATTAAAAAAAGTGTTAGTTGTTTTTTTCACATTTAATTTCATACATTTGAAATAGAAACAATTTTTGGCACAGTTTCAAGCTACGCCATAAGGCACAAATCACTCTTTGGAAAACTGAAAGGAATTTTTTTTTTGGTTAAATATTTTATTTGTTTCTTCTCAACTTTTTGAGTGTATTGTGTTTGTGTATGTGTACGACTTTATGATTCCTGATTTTTGCGGCGACTCGTATTCAGCCAATTTTCACTCTTTTGCAGCAGCTTCGTAAATTTGAATACGACAGGATTCTGCTCTTTTGTCTTTAGCAAATTTTCATGATATTCAAAGCGCCATAATAACAACAACGATGGCGACGAGCATGTCTACAAGTGTAATATATAGAGTATAAATTGTGTTGTATATTATGTGTGTGAAAATATTCCTTAACGTTGACAGTTGACAACTAGAGCCATGAACGCTGTTAGTTTAGTGCAAAAAGTGCTTCACACCAAGTGGTACAACCGCTTAGTTCACCTTCATATAGAGAAGCGGCGGCAGCGAGAATATTTTTGCCAATATTTGTGTACAAATCAAAGAAACAAAATCAAATTTAAACGAAAGCTACATAAACAAAACATATGCTATTACGAAAACTACTACAACCACAACTTTTACTACAATCATCATCAGTACAACTACAAGAATAAGAAATCATACTACCACATCTACAATGACAACTTCAACCACAACAGCAGTAATAGCAATTGTTTAAATTCATTTTCAAATTTAAATACGTCACCATTTAACAATAACGTATGTTTCACATACAAATACGTTTATCGTTAAAAATAACACATAAATACATGCAGTACAAACTATAAAATTGAAATTGTTTTAGTGAAAACCTAAAAGTACAACCACATAAAAAGTGAAAAACAAACAACTTAAAACTATTTAAATGGAAATCATTCGAATATTATAAAAGAATTCCAAAAAATTGGGAAAATTAAAAAAGCAGATTATGTAAAAAAAGCCAACGGAACTGTCATCGATTAAACTACAAATATTAACAACAAAACGGTGTCTCAGGCGAGATAGTATTCAGTGAAAGCGCCAGCGAAATATGAATTTCATTGGTATGAAAATTTAAAAGTCAAAATTATTTTTTATCCAAATTGATTATCATTAATTTTCGTTGTTAACAACTTCTATATTAAAATTCTCTTTCTATTATTTTCACTGAATATTATGTTGTCTCTTCTTATGTTTTTATACTTTCTACTGCTACAATTCAACTTAATACATGTCTACTTTTAACTGAAACACAAAAAACGCAAACAACTCAAATAAACATATTTCTACGTTTTCAAACATGTAAGTTTTGTTTGTATATATAAGTTTTTTCTTTTATCTAAAAACAATTTTTTTTTTCTTTAATAAGAAGTTAATTTAGAAAAGACGTATCTTGAGTTTTCGGCATTTAAAAATAAAATTTACGATTTTGGGAAAAAAATCTTGATACGCTTTTTCTATATTCAACCACCGATATGTATATATAAAATATTAAAAAAAATACCTTGAAGTACACCGTAAGCTAACATATGTTTTATAATTTTACTCAAAGGGGACTTAGTTTCTGTGTAAAAATGGTATCATAATTAATAATAAGAGACAGAATTTAGGAATTCGGTTGGCTAAGCTATAATGTTAGTATTCATAGAGAATAAAATATATTTCAAATGTGTTTTGGTACAAAATTTTAATACAATTTTTTCTAAAATAGATTTAAAATTTTTATGAGCGTTAAAGACTTATCTACAGCTATAATTCCTACTTATATTTTAGTATCAGTATTTATTTTTTATTATTTATTTTTTTATAAAACAATTTCACAAATTTCTTAAATCATTTTTATTGTTAAATTTTATTAATTTACTAATAATAATATTTCTGAAAATATTGCCTACTTAAAGGCATTTTAGGGCTTTTTATATAGCTTAAGATTGTTATATATCAAATTGATTTCTTAACAATATTAATTCAATTTCTGACCACATTATTTTAAATTATACAGTAAGTTTTCATTCTTCAAGTAATTGCCAACAATATTATGGTATAAAGAAATTCCACTTATCTTTTAGTTCTTTTCAAGGTAAAAACTATTTTATATTGTTTTGTAGTTCTTCTTTAAGGTCATAATTTTCGTTTTTTCTTTTAAAACTAACACAAAACAATAAAAAAAGACCCTATTCTTAATTAAATTAAAAAGCAATCATCAATATTGATTTTTCTATTTTAGAAGAAAAAGCAAAATGGCATGGTATTGCAAAGGCTTATAAAAGTTGTTAATAAGAATTTTAGTTGTTTTGCTCTAAGTACATGCTACCAATGATGTGTGCTGTTTTCACGATGAACTTAACCATATTAAATTGCAGCTTTAATGTCCAGATAATATAAAAAAAAAACATGTGTTGTTATTTCTAATTTCACAAATATCTAAAGATTTCAAATATGAAAATTTTTACAGAAAAGTCCTATTTATTTTATTTAAAAAATCCTCAAGAAATTCAATTGTGTAGTTTCGCATTTACAAAAATATCCCATTTTTTTAATTCCTAAGCATTTATTAAATTAGTGTGTTACTTGTTAATAAAATTAGCTCGAATATATACAATTTATTTAGATCAATCGCTAAAGACAAAACTGAAGTTAATGTCGAAGGACGACTTTCCACTTTGTAAAAAATATATATTTTTGTTTCATATTCCAAGGCCAAAAAGAAATTTATTAATTTAAAATTTATTAACTTAATTTTCAGATACTTGTACTGTTAAACCACGCCCATTTTAAAGAATCCATTCATTTTTCCATTTTATTTTAATCGACTTGTTTTATAGAACATGATAGAATGTAACATATTTTAATCTCTTTAAAAAATCTTTACAAGATCGCAATCTAAGCAATCCGTTTTAATTTTTTCTATGCTTCCTCTTTATTTTATTCAAAAATCTTTTTTAGTAATAAATTTCATTATTATATTTCAATTGAATTAAGAAAACTTATAAAACAGGGCGTGTCATCATCATCAAGCTCAAAACAGTTTGTTAAGTCATTTAAGTCAAATTTTTCCATACATAAAAATCAGTGGAAAAATGCAAAAATCTTTGGAGAATTGTAAATTAATAATCTTGTGTTGCTTTTTACCAGACCTTAAAATCACATAAAAAAGGGAAGCAATATTAATCATCCTTCACCCGGAACCCGGGATCGCTAAAAAAAAACACATATTTATACTAGCGATGCAACCGATACCGATACCTATATATCGGCGATACTTCTGGTTTTATGATATATCGATATCGGCGATATTTTACTGTCGTTACGCCGATACTTCTTATATTTTTCTTTAGAGTTTTTTGAACAAAATATTCAATTTTCAACTCTTTTTTTCGCATGACAACTATCAGAAATACCATATTAAAAGCAGAACATAAAATCAAAACAGAATACATAATGAAATTGTTTCTTCTATTTTGCTTTGCACCATAGTAATGAAATGTTCTCTCCATGCTAAATCTTGTATGTGTTTGTATGTTATAAGATTTTTTTCAAGGCGCATTAATACAAGTGGTGGTAATTCTACAACAATTACAACTTAAAATAACAACTGACATCTCAGCCCCTATGTCAACATGTACAAATTTTGACATACGAACCTCTAATTTGCGCAAAAAAAGAATAAAAACTGTGCTTATAACATCACCACTTTAAATACGTCTTGATTTTCTTTTATTCATTTATGCATGCGATGTAAAAGTTGGTACAACCTATTATTTATCTACAATTCTTGACCCTCGATACAAAGCTCGACTTCAAGACAATCGACTTCAATCCCATCGTCTAATTGAGCTCTTTTTGATCTGCTTAACATGACTCTACATTGCGAAAGTGTTAAAGACACAGTCCTCTCTACACCTCAAAAGTTCTGATAAATCTACGAGAAGTACTCGCCTTTGGAGCGTATGTGAAAAAATTATAAAAGAATCCGAGGAGGATGAGCCTCTATCCATCCTAAGCTGTGGTTCTGCTAACGAAGAAGTCGAGAGATACCTTAGATCTCCTAATATACCTAGAGACGCAGACGATCTTGTTTAAGGCCGTTCCGCACTATCCTACACAATCGTACGATTCATTCACAGGAAAATCTTGCAGAAATCTGACCGACTTTAAAAAATCGTTTCAAAATGGTGTTGTAGGTGCCATACTATCATACAAATCTGATGCCAAAACATCTAGTTGACAATAAATACTCCTCTGATCGCATTAATTTATGAAAATTTTCATAAAATTTTACAAATCGCACGACTTGCCTGCCAAAAAATCTGTCACACAGTTGCATTTTTAGTCCACACTAACATACATTTTTAGCACGTCATACTTTGCAAATCGCGCGACTGTGTAGGATGGTGCGGCACGGCCTTTACTGGCGTAATGACATATCCTAATAAAACTTAAAGAAAATGGCGCAGAAATACTAAAGTTTTCAAGTGAGTTCTGTCGCATCTGAGAGACTATTGTCCAGGTCTGCAGGTCTGCTTCAAACGGATTTGAGAAATTGTCTATCTCCGCAAAATTTGAGAACACTTTGTTTTTTAAACAAAAATCTTATTACTATCAATTTTAAATATTAATCTTTTCCAATCTTGTTTTTATAATTATAATTTAATTTTAATATGATCTCAAATTCAATTAGTTGTCTTTTAAAACTTATTAATATCAATTTTAAATCTTGAGTCAATCTCAACTGAATGCCAACGTTTATTTTGTAAAATAAATAAATATTGCAGACGTTTTGTTGTTTGCAAATTTAAAGTTGAGAAATTGAAATGTATTGAAAATTTTGATGATTTGAATGGCTCATTAATAAACACTGTAATTTTGTATAGAAGAATTACTACGAGTATAGAAGAATTATATAGAAGAATTACTCTACTTGAGGTTTGTTAATTTTTACTTGAGCTCAATTTCAATATGCGTATCGGTATCGGAATCGGTATCGGCGATATTTATTTTTGAGATCGGTATCGGATCGGCGAAATGGCGTATCGTTACATCCCTAATTTTATACTTTGATAAAGCCTTTCTCAAGTGGTCATTATTATTCCACTTAAATGGCCAGTTGTTATAAATAAAATAAAAATTTTCGATTGAAATATTATATTGAAAAGAAAATCATATATATAATATCACAGACGAAATTTCTTATTTTATTTACAAAAACATACAGCAACTTTAGCCATTTGGTAAATCATAATTTTTCATGCATGAATTCTGCACTAACTGGTCAAGATTCTTAAATCCAAATTTCAAATATTTTATTGTGTTAATTTGGTATTAGTGAAAGTATAATTGCATCAATCAAAATATCTTAAAATCATTTAGATTCCAACAAAGATCTAATAAATTAGAATAAAATTCAGTTTTGTTTAGGTTAATTACCAGCCATACAACAATCATATTGATAAAACTCTGTTATCATGCCGCAATCAATTTAAAGTAAATGTAACATAATTTTAGTTTAATTTAAATACTTTACTTATTTAACCCCTTATGCATACTTGAACAAAATGCCTTATTTTTGTTCTAGTTTATTTTCTTTTTTTTTAATTTTTCTTACATAAATTTATTATTATATTTGCTATAATAAATCCTATAAAAATTGTTAACAAACTATACAAAAGTGGTTTTTATCCTTTAAACACATGATACATTTGCCATGCTATATGATTGGTGTGTATGTTTGAGAAGAGAATGAGAAATATTTAGTGTGTTTGTTTTTTTCTGTTTTTATAATTCTTTCTCTTTATTTTCTTTACCCATACAACAACGTTCTAGTGTTTTGCCGCATTTTATTGATTTTTTTTCTCGTTCGTTTTCTCTACCAGATTTGTTGCTATAATGCAGCCAATGATGATGACGAGGTTAATTATGATAATAATAATGATGATGATGACTTAAATCAATATATTCATATGTATATATATATACGTATCTTTGTATATATATTTTTTTGTAATGTTGTTGTGTGCTAGTACATTTTGTGAAACATGTGCACACTTACTTTTAAGAGAAAACAAGCCAAAAATTAATAACATGCATGTACTTCAAGAATAGCAGAGTACAGTATTAATCGCAAAAATGATTTATAGTCTTAAGAGATTATGTCAAGTTATGACTTAATATATTATATGTACTAAAAATTAATTTATTGAAGTATTCAAGGTGTCATATTTGAAAATTAAGACTATAAAGCATTTATAATAATTAATTTGTTACAACTAATACACAAAAATTAAAAGAACTAAAAATACTGAACAAAAATTTTTATAAAACGAACATAATAGATTGGCTCTAACAGCACATATGGTCGTTACACTTACACTTTCCAAAAGGATCCATATATTTCAATCTGCAATAATGACATTTATAGATTTAATCGAAGCTTTATTTAAGTCAAAGACATATAACTGACAATTCTTGCCACGACCTCGAAAAATTCTTTAGTAAAATTTTGCAGGTTTATAACCCAGATTCTGTGATAATTGCCATTTACCTACGGTAATTACTGGAAAAGATATTTGTGTTTACATAATTTAAGTTATCGTGATATTTCAATTCACTCAAAGTATAACATATAAAACTTCAATCAGTATCATATTATATACATATTGATGTTATGTTTTCTCTTCTAAAGTTCCTTAAGATAGTACTAATGCTGTTTTGCCATTCAAAAATTTCACAATTAAAGCTTTACTTTTTCATTTATATACATAAAACATATTTGTTTCTGATTTTACTTACGCTTTCTTACATAATTTCTAAAATTTAATTTAAAAATTAATCTCATAACATCAACATGCAAACACACGAAACGCCTTTGATTAATTGCGTATACTTAATAATAGTTATGATTATACCAAATAATATTAAGTATACGTCTGGAGAAACTTTAAAGTGCCATGGAGACGATCAAAAAACACGTCAATCAGTGCATATGTGTGAGTGTCGTGGTTTTGTCGTTTAAATGGAGACCTACAAATAAAATCGTCAATCATCATTTGTATTGTTTAATAAGTACATAGGTGGCACGATAAAGACAATAAATACCAATGCCTGTCAAAAAACCAAAAAAATACATACGTTTGACACTTTTTATACACAAAACTACCAAATCAAAAATTAACAAGTGTCCCTGTGTGGCACATTTCAACTTAGATTACAAAACAACTGACATTTTTTACCGTCAATGACACTTGGAGACTATCGAAATAATTATGTAAAAATAAACTATCAAAAGTTTTTAATTTTCATCAATCAGACCCGACAACGTATACGTTTACCCGAAAAAGCACGACTGCACTTAGAACGTTGATGTGTTTTTTGATCGTCTCCAGGGCACTTAAAATCCTACATCCAAGTTAAGTTAAGACATTTCAGTACGAGTTTTTACTTTTAATTTCATTCGTTTTACGCACATCGTTTTTTGGGTTCTTCAGGAAAATGGGAAAACATTTAAATAAAACGATTTTTTTTCCATTTTCCTGCAGAGGCCAGTCTACAATAACGCAATATATTAAAAGAAAATTAAATAAAAATTAAATGTTAGGTCATCTCCTGAAACATAGCTCTGCTAAGACTACGTACTATGAAATACTTATCAGTTTTTCGTTTTGCTTACACATAAACTCTACAATTAATATGTATATTTAGAAAATTTTATTTAAAAATATGTATAAATAAAATCCATACAAAGTTTCTCAATATTTCACACGAAGGCAATAAAACATCACCTTGTAATTGTACACACAAACTATTTGAGTTGTCTTAAAGGCAAAAACTGAAAGCCGTAGGGTATGCAAAGACAAATTTTCACATTTTAGCATGGATTGTAGCAGAAACGTTAAAGCAAAAAGTTCAAGGTTAACGTGGCTCTTTGTTTTCTTTTATTTTCATTTTCAACATAATAAGACACACATACTTACCTACATACAAATTTAGTAGAGCTTGATTTAAGGAAATAAGAATAGTAAAGAGCAAATTTTTTTTTTAGAAAATACGTAAAAATTTAAACAAGAATCCAAATTAAATTAGATATAAGTTTAAATTTTTTAAATTATGCGATAAATATGGATACTATGCATATAATTTATGATAAGCTTTTAAAAGTATGCTGTGGATTGAATTTGGCATAATGCCAGAAGAGAACCGTTTTTCTATTATAAAAACAAAAAAAAAAAAAAAAAACACATATCTTTTTGTGGAAGTTTACTTTCAAGGATTTCTAAGCATTTCTACTAAAAATTATGCTTATTCTTTTCGTTTATACAATTTGTTTTGTTTCAAGTTTATTTGGCACAATGCCCGAAAATATGCTACACCCTAAAGTGTAGTTATGTTGTGCTTTTATACTCATTCATGTATTTTTATTATACTATTTATACGACCGCCATACAAATACACATAGAAATGTAGCCTTGTTCTACTTAAATAATTTATGTATGACCTCTTCAAAGGCGTTAAGAATAAATATGTTTTATTTTTATATTTACATACACACCCTTACGTACATGCACACATTTATCTACAAATGTCTGTTTTTGTATATCTTTCCAACACTATATACGCAGCTGTGTAGTTAAGCAGCCAAAAAATATGGTTTGGATTTAAAAACATATTTCAAATCATTGTGTGATCATATATTTTTGACTTACGTATATAGACGTATTATTTGTAAAAAGAATTTTCGAAATCGCTTTAATCTTCACATGCATATGTAATTAGGTATTTTTAAAACAAAGCGTTAAATTTATTACAACCCTGCTTATGATTTATTTTGAAAAGACGCAAATGTGCTAGTTCTTTATTTCAATTTTTAAAAATGACATTTAAATTAAAAAACTTGATTTTAAATTTGGATTTAACATCAATTTGTGGTGTCAGCTGTAGTTTAAGCAACAGAAATTTTAAAATCAAATTCATATACGTACACACATTTGCTGTTAAATTAAATAGATTTCATCCCACTTAGGATAAATTGTGATAGCTGTAGGAAAAAGAGAAGGAAGGGTGGAATATACAATAGAGTGAAAAGAGATTCAGGCATACTGAGCTTGCTGTTGAATAGATAACGCGATAACCATCCACAATTCTTTATAAAAGAACTTAGTTCCTGAGTGCCGTTGTTGAAAGCTTGGAGAGGCTACTAAATAAAATGAAGACGGTGATCCTCTAGATCGGGACAGAGGCCTAGAAGATACGCGATATTCCTCTCTTATTCATCTTCATTACAGCTGAAGCAGCAACCATTAAAAGATATAACCATTTATCTGGCGTGGATATCGAAGGTGCAGTGTCCCGTGTCTGCAGCCATAAGGTTGCGCAATAGCATGTTGGGGAAATTTAGCAGTTGCTTTGTTCTATTAGCATCCATGCAAAGCTTTAAGGTTCTCTCTATAATGAGCCGGGTGGCTCATTGTACCATGTACTTTGAGCCATCTGCATAATAGGAACAGCAACACGTTTCGATCACAATGAGAGTGGAAGACAACATCAATAGTCAATAAGCTGAGTTCCACTCTGATATTAAATGTACTATGTATGGGTTCACGAACCCATATTAAAATCAAACCTGATTGATTTCACACCATGTAACTAAACTTTCGGTATTTCAGGACCATTAATGGCGTAAGTTTCTGCTTTTAGGGTACTTAATTCGTCCGGAAGTATATGAAATGATCCAATGATCCATTTGCAAAAATATTATTGACTAGGCCAAAGTATAATCTTTGAAATCATTCGTAATGCTGTAATATATTTTCCATATCCACGAACAATATTTTAAAAAATATTTTCAAGAGTATTTTAGCAATTATTTGCAAACGTAACAAAAGAAAATCACTCTTAGTTTGCGAAATTAACTAAAAACTAAGTTTTATTTTGCAAAAAAGCTTTTAGCAATAAAGCTTTATTTGCTGCAAAATAAAACACGAAAACCAAACAAACAACTTTTAAATGGGCTCCATCAGTTATTCAAATCTATTATTGTTAAGCTCTGTACAGACGGTTGTCAGATCTAACAATATTGTCAGATCTAACAATTTGCTGGCAATGTACTGACAATAAATAATTGCCAGCACAAGCTTTATTGTCAGTTCACACGGTTGTAAGAAAATTGTCAGAAAAGCTTTTAATTTATTGTCAGACAATAAATTTATCTAGCAACGTTGTAAGTCAATAAATTGTCTGTTTACACAGTTGTTAGATATAACAATAATTGCCAGATTCTCTCAGAGAGCATAAACACCATGAAATGTATAGAATACTTTTAAGAGAAAGAGAATACAGTCGGATTCGGCTAAGCGAAAATTTATGTTTTTCATTTCAGATTCATTTTAAAAACTGAAATATAAGCTTGTAACTATATTTGAAAATAATAAATAGTTAATTATATTTAATTGAAATGAGCAGTCGCTAAAAAGTATTTCGTTGCCAGTAAATTAATAATGTTTTCTTTTAAGTGGTGTTTGTTTTATATAAATTATCTTATTTCTAACCGAAATATGTTTCAATTAAACGGGGTTACTTTTAAGCGGATTTTTTTAAGCCATAGTAAATGCTTTGAAATTGATAGAAAAAACTAAATACAAATTTTTATTTTCAGTTAAGCAATCTTATCCGAATTCGACTGTAATAAAAGCTTTTGCTTGTTTATTTACTGACAATGAGAAAATTGTCAGATTCACAAAACTCAAACATCTGACAATGAAAAATTGTCTGACAATTACCTGGCAATGAAAGCGAATTGTATTCTCACGATTGTCAGATGTCTGACAATTTTTTGATATATTGTAGTATAACAATTTAATGACAATGGTTTTTCTGGCAATGTTGTCAGACAAAAATTGTTAGTTCAGACGGTTGTAAGAAATTTTGAACACATTTTACTGACAATATTGTTAGATCTGACAACCGTCTGTACAGAGCTTTAGCAGTAATTTTGTGTTTATTTTACAAAATAAATAATGATTTGCCATAAAAATCTATTGAATGCAAACATCAAAACTTTTCACATACAAGCAAAAACCACACCCACATACATTGAAAAATGCATCATAACATTATTTTATTCTAATGTTTTCATGGACACATGGTTTTTTTTCTAATAATCTTTATTGTGCTGTATTATTTGTGCTAAAACTAATTGTTAAATTTAAAAATTTTAACTTTTATAATCAGTCATACTGTTGTACTAGAGATTTTCTATTGATGCAATAATTGCGTTAATGTACACAAATTTTCATTTAATTTCAAGTATGACAAAGAGACAAACATTTATAGAAATACTAGCTTCTAAATAAACATTAAAATAAAATATTGCACAAATGCGTCGGTTGATTACCTCAATAATGAAAAGCTATTAGTAACAATTTGTGTTTTCCTGTACAAGAATGCATGCATGATATTTTCTATTTAATTATTTATTTAGAGTACTTTGAAATGCGAGTATGTTTTTCACTTAAAATCAAATGGAACTTTTCAATGACTGGTTGTTATTGTTTGGGGCTGGAATAATAAAACAATTTTTCTAAATTTGTTCGATAGTCGAAATATAAAATTTTTAATATAAAATTATTTAATTATTCTGGCTTAAATTTGCTCAATTAAATTTTTCAAATGAATTACAATTTTATTAGAAATCAATTTGTACTATTATTTATAAAATTTAATATATTTATCAAACTATTTATAAAAAATAATGAATATTGTTGTGAATAAATCAAAAAAGCCATATATTATTAATGGCAAACAACACATATCTAAATATTTAAAGACAAAACATTTGACTAGGAATGGGAGAAAAGAATAAAAATTTATATTGAAGAAGCAAGATAAAACTACTTACTGGGTTCCTCAGCTGAATTGATTAGAGTTAAAGAATAATCAGCTAATTGATGTGAATCGCAGTAAGATCTGAATAAACCAAAATTCTGAGCGGAGATAGAGTCAAACAATTCTCCATTATTTAGGAATTTTTTTTATTTGGTTGTAAAATATATTTAAAAAAGTTTGTTTAGCACAAATATGAGTAGTAAAAGTAGGCGATCATGCAGCGTGCAATATTGCCTTAACAGTTTCTGGTTTATTTAAAAGTTAAGATTTTATTCAATTAATTTGTGTCAAAACACTAAATTGTCTTATAAGCAAATTAATTATACAAACTTTAATCTCCACTAATAGTTTTCTTATAATTTTTTTAAACAACTTTTACAAGATGTCCTCTTAATATTTATTATCGATTTTTTGTCGATTTCTTAAAATCTCCACAGTCTTTGGTTTAAATTATCTTCTTCGCAAAGGGTAAAAGCTTTTTAAAACACGTTAATATAATATTTATAACGGAATTATCGAATGAATCTCTTGAAACTGTTCTACAAACAACGCTAACGACCCAATAATATTTCGAGGAAGTTCATCGAGTGTGACCTGAAGATATAAATCTGAATCAAGTGGCAGATCTACAGGCTTCTTTTTAATTAAATTACCATCTGCCAATTTTAAATTCGATAATTAATTTGTTATTGAAGAAACAACAAAAACAACATTTTTATGTAAATTCTCTGATTCAATAGCGATTCCAATTTAATTTCAAAAATCGAGTTTGCGGAAGATTCTATGCTAACAACGAAAGTCTTCATATATCTCACAGTTGATTGGAAAAATTTTCAGAAAGAAAGAAATCCGCAGATGCTGTATTTATTAGGGCCATGCGCGGTATTTAACACCAACAGAACCGACATAATCTCGGTAATACGAAAAACTTAACGATTAAAATTGCTGATGTCAATTAACAAAAACTTTTTTTGCATGTTTTTTTTTAATGTTTTCTTTAAAGAATTTATCAAAAAAAAAAAAAAAAAACTACAGAAAATAGTTTTTACAATAAACACCGATGGTATGAATAGCTCTGTCTCAAGAAAAGTACATGTGAATTTTTTTCAAGCTTTATCAACTTATTATGAAACATTTTACACAAAGGCTTCTTTTTTTATATCCTATAGTGCTTGGAGCGGTTTAAATTATGTTATAATAATATTCTGCTGCTATGGGCTTTAAAACTAAGATTAAGATATATGTATCTCCTGTTCAGCATTCATTTAATGCTGAGCATATAATTATTTCTTATTTATTTAAATTTGAGTTACTGTGTTCATCCTTTTTTATGTTAAAAACTATTCCGCAGGCGCTGTTAAGGAATTTTCTGCATAATTTGGAACCTGCTTTCAATACTTTATATAGTTTTGCCAATAAAAAAAAATAAAAAAAAAACTAACATAAAATTTTACATTTATTCTTATTTTTAACTGAAGAGCTTAACGTTCAATTCAATTTTCAAACAAAATTTTACCAATAAAATTATGTTTGCTAATTAATACAACATTTAGTTGGAAATATTGTAGAATATCAACCTTTTACAGATTAATTTAAATGAATTTCAAATTAAATATTTATTAAATATGGTCGTTTAATGTCTGTTTGCAGCAATAAAGGCTTATTGTATTTTTTATGTTAAGTTATTAAAAGAAGCCATTCGAATACAGAATTGTAAAATATTTGTTTTATACGAATTTGTCACAAAATTTTTTTTTAAAGAAAAAACATAATTTAAATCCCTGAAGAGGCTACCCATTGTTGGTAGCGAAATATCGGAATAAAAAACAATTGTTAATTATTATAAAATACATTGATCTTTAGCTCTAAAAATAAGAATTTAAATCTTTAAAAAAGATCAAAGGAAAATAAGAAGAAAAAATTAAATATTTATTAAACATGAACGTTTTAGTATTAAAAATGTTGAAGAATTGGGGTTTGCTGGTGATGGATAGATGTCAGACCTCTACGTACTATTCACAGATTCTTTATTTAATTATGAATTGGTGTTTTTATAGGGAGTGCCACACGTAATTATGTTATTATGAAATATAAGCCAACTTTTACAAAATTTTAGTTTTTATTTGATAATTTTTTTTTTTAATTCATTGTTTAATGCTTAATATGAAACCGTTAAGAATAGTTTTTGAAGAATCTAAATTTGGTGTTCGTTGTACTTTTATAATAGAACCCTTTGAGTGCCTTGGTTTCTTAAGAAGGTGTAGCACATAAATCACTGTATCAGTTCTTCTTTATTATAATCTTATAATCGACCGAAAATGGATTACAACTCCCATTTAGGGGCCGATGCCTCAAAGTGTATCTTTAAGTTACTCAACTGCGCGCAGAAGAAACCGAAAAAGCTTATCAGTGACAGTATGGTAGCCAAGTCTATTGACTCACTGGAGCATTCTCGTTATGTGGGGTAAATTTTACTGTTATATTGCTACTACAACGGATTATGATGTAATGAAATCAGAGAACTTGTTTCCGAAACCCGAAATTTTTTTCGTACAACAACACGTTATACATTATCCGTCTTCTCACAACAAATTTTCGTAGTTCCTGAGGGGGCATCCCCTGAGTGCTGAGAGCTCTGGGCAGATAATAGCAGATATAAGCAACAACATACGCATTTGTTTAAACAAACCAATATGGTTATTAGTTTAAATCTTACATTCTACCATTTTTTAAGGTCTCTTCACTGTTTAAGTTTCATTTATTAGAAATTATTTGACTGCCTGATGTGTTCGTTCAAATTTAATTTTTTTATTTTTTTCCAATTTATGTACACACACACATATACAAGTATATAAACACATATGTATATAGAATTTGTATTTGTATTTATTTTCTTTATAAAATCCTTCAAGTTATTTATGTTATGCTACTTGAAAAAAAAACAATGCTATGGTTTTAAAATTTGTCAAATTTGTTTTTCTTATAAAAATATGTCCTTAGGAAATTTTTATATATGATTTTTATTAAATTTTCTCCAAATTTTATGCATTTTGTCTATTGGATTTTCTTGTTTTTTTTTTTTTTGTTATACTTCGGGCAACAAAATATGAAATAACATTGTACTTTTCTATCTTCCACTTGACTTCTGCTTTAGCAAATAAAAATACAAGTTAAAACATGACATTTGTTCTTAAAAAATTTTGAAGTTGAAAAAGAAAACTCTAAACATTTGAAATTTTTTTGTTATAAGTTAAAGTAAAATACAACAAGATGTTAACATGACATGTACACGCTTACACAAATACAATACTATACAATTGTGTTCAGTAGATGTTGTAAGAGAGTTTTTTTTTTTTTTTTTTTTTTTGTACAAAATTGTTGACATGTTTCATGCATGCAAATGACGCCAATGCCGATGATGATGGTTGAATGTTGAATGCTTTTAGTATTAATACTTGGTAGAACAACTACTTCAACCACTTACATACATACAGTATATATGTGTGTATGTATTTATATGTGATTATTGGCAACGATGGCTTGGTTTGATGAGCGCTATTACTACAGTTTTTCTTTTTCTATATACCCATACATTACAAATAGACATACATATACACATCCCGAGAAAAATAAAGCATACTTGACTACTGCTACATGCTTTAGTATTGATATATGTATGTATGTATGAATGTATGTATGTGTATATTTGTTAAGCTCAACTTCAACTAGTTCTTGTATTGTATGTCAATCCAATATGACTTTCAGCTAACACTTTAACATCATTTACAAACAACTTAAAGTAATTTTTTTTTCTGTTTTCTATATGAAATCAAAACATAAAACATGCATTGACAGTTTGGTAAAAAATAACTATATTGAAGCTTAAAACTAAAAGGGGGAATAAAGATTCTATTTTTGTTTTAACAATTATTTTTCTCAAAAGTTTTCAATAACGTTTTAACCCGACAACACAACACAGTATGTGTAGAAACAGCAGCACAACACTCTTTATAATAACAAGTTTTAAATTAAAAGCCATCATGAAGTATAAAAATTCCATATACAACTTTTGAATCATACCATCTATCGTCTATACATCAAACCATTCAATATTGACGATCAATTAACAAAGTTGTGCCATATAGTTAAATGGATTTGACACAGTTAAAAAATGTTTGATTTAGTATAGTTTATTAGAAAAAGAAAAAAAAAATATAACCGATATTTTAAGCTGGTTTTTGTTTAGTTTTAAAAATAAATGTCATTTGATTTGCATAGAATGGAAGTGCATTAAAAAGATATTTTATTGCATGATTGCTGTCAACTTTTTAAACTACGGAAAAACTATTGTTTGAAAATGCAAATAAAAGCTTTTTTGTATGTTTTTAGGGATTAAGGATTAAAGCATTTAATAGCAGATGAGAATCTAAAATTTGCATGAAAAAACTTTCTCATTAAGAAGGATTAAAATGTTTTATTTTTTTTTTACATACATATAATTGAGATAACTATTAATCACTTAGATTGTGTACACTGTAAACTTTTTATGTTGTATGGTAGTTTTTTTTCTTGTCGGTCATGAAGTGCTGTAGTTCGATGAAATTAGTTATATGCTTCTTTGTTGGTTAACATACTCCTATACGAGAATCGAATCTAACGATATTTTCCCCCGGAGAGTATTGCGATGCATCTTGGTGACTACCAACGCCTTGGTTCTGTGCTTTCTGGGAAAAAACGAAATTGAATTTTTACAGTTATTACCTTTCGCCAATTACTCATGAAACTTACTGCCACTATCGTTCTTTGGAACACCTGAGCAACAGGACTGCATATTGAAGGAAGTACTAGTACTACTACTAGTTTGGAAAATGGTGGACAGGCACCTAAGCTCTTCTCTCGAGATCAAAGTCGAAAGCAATCTTTATCGATCTTTAGGGGATGTTTTTCAAGGCCCGACCTGCAGCCATATCCTTCTATCACGGGAGCCTGAGGGTCTACCGGCTACATGGTTAGCGAATTGTAGTTTGTATATTCAATTCACCTTACGATATCCTACTACTATAAATTCCACTAAATAATTGCTTTGCTGCATCCGCATATTATGACTTAGTACAACATTTACTGCAACATAAAAAGTAAGTGTAAGTTTTAGTCACTGGCAAATAAACGCTACGATGTACTAAGCATTTTCCATAATGATTGTCGACAGCAATTCTAGTCAACCTAATAATTTATAAAGATTATTTATTACAAGCACCAAGTGCACTGCAACTTTGCCCTCTTGTGTCTTTTTATAAACTGGAAGCAAAGGTAAAATAAATCTTAGACAATATTTTATTAGCTTAGCCACGTTATAAGAGAAGCAAATTGACTTATTCTGTAATGTGCTTAGCCCGATAAGAGAAAATATAAACAAAGTTAAATAAAATGCGACAATAAAATTACTACGACAGATTTAATGCTTCAAAAAGTTGGTTCCTCCTTTCATTTAGACAATTTCTTTTGTTTTTGTTTCGTTTAATCATTTATAAATCTTACATTTAAAGAAAATAGAAGAAATAAAAACAGAACACAACAAAGAACAGGAAATTAAGTTTAAGTTTAAAAAATAATCAGATGAGTTTTATAATATGTTTTATTATAAAGCGAAAACTGCTCAATGGATTTACATAAATTTTGAAAGACAGATTAAAACCTAGGGTACTTTTTAAGTGATAAAAAAGAGCTAAATAGACAGTTTTAGTACTTTATATTTTTATACTAATATATTATAACTTTTGTATTAGTTAACAAACTTCCTGGGGCAAAAACGATATAATAATTGGTACTCTTAGCACTTTTTTTCGTATGGTACTTTTTTACTTTTTACTTTTTGTTACTTTTGGTACTCTTTATCTTGAAAAGTTCTCTTAAAGGATTTAAAAGAAATTTTGTAGCTGGATAGCATTAGATCAAGATTGAAATATAGAGTATTTTTTAAGGGATAAGAAAAGAGCAATTTTTTTAGTTTTCGTACAAATATTGCATAATTTTTTAATAAATTTCCTGCTGCTGAAACGAAATAAAAAAATGAGAAAAAACTGGTAATATTTTACTTTTATTAAGAATTTAGATCCATAATAACACATACATATAGTACTTTTTAAGCGATTAAAAAGAACCAAATTTGTTAGTCTTAGTACTTTTTATTTTTGTGCTAATATTTTATAATTTTTGAACGAGTTAACATACTTTGTGGCTGGAACGCGAAAAAAAAACTGGTACTTTTAGTACTTTTTTACTTATTTTTTTCTCTTGGAAGTTCTCTTAATGCGTTTGCCATAAAATATGCAAACAAGATGGAAATATAGAGTACTTTTTAATGGGTAGAAATGGGAAAAATTGGTACTATTGGTGCTTTTTAATTAATTTTTCCGTTGACTTTACGGAGTGGAGATAAGGAAATGCAGGTACTTTTGGTTTTTTCAGTAACATGTAGCGTTAACAAGGTCACGGGTAAAAGCTAGAACGATATAATTTCAATATTTAATGTGGCTCGCTTTTGCACGTCTTTTAAATTTGGTCAGTCTTAATTCCATCGAATTTTAGAAGAAAATATTTTTAAATTCAACTATTTATAACATTTAATTATTATAATTATTAACTTTAGAATTTAGATAATTATTTTGTAAAATAATATTATTAAGACTTTCAAAATTTCACTAAAAAGTTTTCAAATTTTTCTTTTCTTTTCTAAATACAAAAATAGTGTTATGTTATAGTTCCATTTAGCTAAAAATTCTTAGCAACTAATAAAGTGAATCACTTTTACAGATATTCTTATATTTATGTATATTCTGCTTGTGATCCGAATTAACAAGAATTTGGTAATAAACAACAATCTAATCATCAAATTTTAATTTCATTCAAAATGCTTACATTACAATTTGCCTAATAGGACAAATGCTTATTGGTCGTAAAAATTACAAAACTTAAATCGATAATTTATTTGTAATAAAAAAAAGTTACTCTTGTTTAACCTTAAATAAGTTTAACTGCTTAAGCAAGAGCTTTACAACACGGAGAATGTTGGCTAAGTGTAATAAATAGACTTACGACACAGTAACTATTAACTGCAATCAATTTTAATGTTTTTCATAAAAGTTTTCTAGGTATCTAGTTTAGCTTTCATTCCTTGAGTAATAATGGGTTACCTTGGTTACTGGCCACTACAATACAAAAAACATTTAATTTATAAACTCACACAAACAATAAATGCAGGGATTGACAGTAATTTTACTTGTATAAATTATACTTTTTAAATTCTTACCAAGTTTTTTGATGTTAAAAATAGCAAACAGACTTGATACAATTCCAATTTAGTAAAGAAATTTAGTAGAAATTTCAGCAATTGTTGGCTTTTTTGTAAAATTTTTTCTTAATGTTTATAATGGAATGAAAGGCAATTGAAGAATTAAAAATGTCTTTTTTACTGAAAGCTTTCACAAATTGAATAATGGAATAAAAAAAAGATTTTGAAACATTACTTAGAAAGAATTATTATTGAAGGTATGTTCTATCCATACTATAACTTTGTTGTTCATCGTTAGATTGTTTTAGAAAGGAGTGGCAGTTGGTGGTTGATATTTAACTTTTTTTTTTTTTTGTTGTTATTTTTATTCATTGTGGTCGTCGTATGTTTTGCAAGAAAACAATTTCAAATTCGTAATTAATTTTTAATGAAAGACATTTTAAATTTATTTGTTAATGTAGTGTTCAGGAAAATTCAAAAAATATTGCAAGTTGAAAAGTATTTCACAAACTTAATGTTAGTTATTTATCTTTAGTATTTATAACAAGTAGCAGTGAGTTCAGCTGTTTGCAGGATCTTCGCAGTAACCAAAAAAAGTTATTTAAAAAAGTTTTCTTTTAATTTCCATTCAAAGTTAATACATTGCTAGCAAAATTTGCGATTTTTTCACCGAACTCCATAAAATAATGAAAGGTATGGTAAATTTAAATAAAATGTATTTAATTTATAGTTATAATATATGAACAATAATTTAATTTTCCTTTAACACTGAACATTTGTTATCGTTAAATAAAACATCTCCGGTTTGGCATTTGAAAGTCTGTTGAAATTCTCTAGTTTGTTTAAGGGCAGCATGCATAAATTGTCTCCTTTGTTCGGTTGGATGTAAAAGGCAATCCACAAAGTTTGTAGCAACAAAGTATAATTTATCCATGGATAATTGAAAACGTTCGCCATCCAACGAGTCATTCAAGTTTTGTACAACTTCTCCATTTTGTTGTAACCATACTTGATATGCTTCCCATGATTGTTTTTGAGCCAAAAGTTTTAGTGCTAAATTATTTAAACTATAATTTCTAGCTGCTACGGGCTGTTGTTTTTGCAAACAACTGTCAAATAACTCAAATTCTTTATCTGAATCTGTACTTCTCCAGGCTCCAGGAATGTCATATTGACCGCCGATCATCACTACCGAGAAATATTCTCCCAACATCAAATAATTCAAAGGTGTCGTGAAATTCTCTTGCTGTTGTAAAAATAAATTTATGATTAAGAAGTTTTTCATAAATTCTTTAGCGCTTTGTGACACATGTACGATACTGCTAGATGGCTTTTTATCATAATAATTATCTCTTTTCACTTCTTGAGCCTTAAATCTTTGTAACTTCTCCAGGTTACGATAAAAATTTCGTTTCGTGATGGTCAAGGGCTGGTAATCATTATCGAGTTTTGCATCTCCATTCAATGTTAAATGCATTATACGCTCCAAGAATAGTTTGGAATTTTGCTGCGTTATTTCATCTATCCAAGGTGAATGGGCAAGATGATGGTCATATTGTTGTCCCAGCACAGAGTACATTTGAGCCATTTTGACTTTATCAATGCCGGTACGTTCAACTACATGTTGATATACGCTGCCGAAATAGGTTTCCGTTAGTTTTTTGCAATCGTCCGATGTTTTGTCTGCGAAAAAAGAAATGCTTTAAATTAGATTGAAAATTGGATAAATTTTTTTTTCTAATAATTACAATACAACTAAACTTAATAAAATCAACTAGAAATTTGTTGACTTCTTTATTAAATAACATTATTTTAAAGATCGTGGTAAGCTTAACATTATTTGTTAGGTTCTAGATCATGGTTTAAATTGGTGACAAAAAAACTTCAGTTTGTCTTATTAACTATAATTTTATTGCTTCAAAATGGTTTCTCGCTTCAATATAATAAACATATTTATGTATTGACGAACGAATGATCATGTATAAAGATCAAAGAACTGTTCATTTACTAATTATTAAGTAAAAATCTGTTCTTCTAAGCAGAACTTCTAAAACGATTTTTGCGTCCAAAAGAGAAGATTTATATTAATAATTACTCTTTAGTTATATCCTGCTGACAAGTGAGTTACGTTTTCAATATCTTCCTTGCGGCCCAATCGAATGAGACCTGCCAAATGATATAAAATGTGCTGATCTTCCTCAAATTTGCCCGAAGTAACTTGTGTGACTTGCAAGATATCTTATGCATGGACAATGCACCATACTTAAACACCTGGAAACAGGGTTTTAGTTATCTAAAGCATCGAAAACCTTACTAAATTAGGAGCTCAGCAAAACAAACGAGATCTTCCAAAGAAATATCAACAAGCTAAAAGCCTAAAATAAAGCTCACTACAATTATAGTGGCTTCCACCAGTACCCGACCAAAGAGCACAACCGATGAAGGTTATTTTAATTTGGAAAAAACACAAAGTAGGTAATATTTTTTGACAGAAGTGCAAATAACCACCACCAATAACCCTTTCAGTTATGGTGAGTGCAACCAAAGTCACTAAGTGACATACCGGAGTAAGCCCACAATTATACGAGTATTTATAGCAACAGAGAATTCTTTTTGCGAACACCGTCCAAGACAATTTCGGGAATAGCGATCTATTGTATGTTCGAGAAGATAGATCATCTCGGTGGTACCAGTAACCGTGGTTGCGGTGTATAGCGGAGCTTCGAAGGAAAACTCTTAGATATTAAATTTCTATTGGCTTTGGCCTTGAACGAAACCTTAGGTGCCTTTCCACGTATTTACAGACCCTTGTGGGATATTCAGGATGGTTTTCACGCTGGTTGCTTTATTATGTTTGAAGTTTAGGCTTAATAGGTTATTTAACTTCCTTAACTTGTCCCAAATGATTCCAAAACGTTGACTGTCACCTAGTTTCTTCCTTTCGAACTTTTGCCGATACTAAATTTAATTATTATGGATTCATTTAATCTTCGTATATGTAAGCTTGCTGACAAATAGATAAATTTCAAATAATCTATCTGCAGTCCTCAGCCCTATATCACTCTTCTGGTAAATTTGAATAATTTCTACTCACCCATCAGATAATCAATCCAGAGCCAGTTTAAAAATCTCGTCAAAGATGTACCCTGCAACAGCTCAAAGTAGTGCACAAGTTTTGGCATATTCGTAACGAAAATTGTGTCGGTGGGTTTTAAAGGTTTACCCATGACTTTCCGGAAATAGTTATCCCAGTCCAAAGGATAAACCGAACCAAAATTTAATAATTTAAAATCAGCATAAGAATATTCAAGCATTTTTTCCTCTTTACCAGCAGTATTTTTCAAAATATCTCTTGAATTACGTTCAAAATTTAATATCTCCAAGGCAACTAAACGTGCCCGACCAGCATCTACTTCAGACAAATGCATTATTTCACCGGTAAGTTGTTCAAACTTCCGCAGTGTAAAACGAAAAGTTTCGTAAGGTTGGATGTGTACGAAACGTTTATTGGAAATCAGTTCGATTTTGGTGCTAAAAAAGTATGAAATTCCACTTTCATGGAATATACTTAAGACCTGTAACCAAGTCATGTTACGTCTTTTGCGCAGCATAGCCAAGGAATCATCAATAGCTGGCCAACCACCCACCGAACGATACATTAAGGTTGACTTTAGCTGTTCCATAGAACGAGCATTTCGACACGAGTCATAGAATTGTTTCAGTTTTAGTTCCGAATCTAGAAGCTCTTCATCGTCGCTGCTTTCTAAAAATTTATTGAACTTTAACTGTTCTTGCTGCAATAAAATTTCGTATTTGGCCGGGTTGGTGACATTCAAAGAACGCGAGCAAACATATCCAAAGAAGTCATTACAGGGTTTCTTCGAAACATCCAGCCAAGACTCAAGTTCGTGCGAAAAGTGTAAAATGTCATGTCGGTAAGCAGATTGATCGGATGATGTGGCTAAACAGCTATTGGCTAAAACTGCGACACATACGACGAGTAAAACAAATGGCTGCATTATTGTTTATTTTCCTGTTTTTTTTTTTTTTTTTTTTTTATTTTGATCAGTATTTAGTAGTTTTTTTTTTTTATATTAGCACTTCACCTTTTTTTAAAAAGTTAGTAATTTTAAGAGTTTTTGCTAAAGAAAAAAAATTATTTCATCTTT
Source organism: Lypha dubia (assembly GCA_947311025.1). Classification (NCBI taxonomy): domain Eukaryota; kingdom Metazoa; phylum Arthropoda; class Insecta; order Diptera; family Tachinidae; genus Lypha; species Lypha dubia. The sequence goes on along the minus strand of OX371260.1, from coordinate 51,755,174 downwards.
ATTTGTGATTTAAAAGATTCTGAAGTGCAACTTAACACGTTTGTAACAAAAGCACAACTAAAATAATAATGATTTTTTTTGTGAAAATTCGAGATCTCTTCGAAATGCAACCCTTTTTTTTCGTTTAAAATTATTCTACTCTCCCTCGTGCTCTCGCTCTCTCCAATGTTCTCCTACGAAAGGTTATGTTTTGTTGCTTAAGATTTTTGGTGTTTGTGTGCGTGTGTGTTTCACTAAAAAATATTGTTTGACCTTTATTGTATTAAATTCCAATTAAATAAAAACTGTTCTTCTTGTTTGTAATTTTTCGTGTTTGCATAAGTTTGCTCTTCTTTAGTTACTTTATGTTTTCCGGTTTGCAAACTTCTATTTAATTAAAATTTGTTACAAGACAAAACCCTTTGTTTTTGTTGTCGGTTACAATTCCACCTTCATGCTATGTTTTTTGTGGTTTTACTTTTACGTTGGATTCTTTTATTCCATTTTTTTTCCAGTAATTTTTTATTAATATTCAAATGAACTATTTTTTTATATATTTTTGTTTTTTCCCGTTTGTGTTTTGAGATTTTGCTTTAAGCTCTTTCTAATGTTTAATCTAAACTACCACAGAGAATTTCATTTTAAAAACCAGTTGCTCTGTGGATGCTTGTTTATTTCAATTAAAAAAAAAGCCACAACAACTACAAGAATAACTATGTATTTGAATAAAAAAAAATATATGTAAAGCAATGAATTTAAATGCAGGCGATAAGCAAGGGGTAAGGTTAATTATGTAGAGCAGATCATAATTAAATGTGCTAATGTTTAAATAATTAAAAAGAAAAAGAAATCTATTCTATTTATGTAAATATGAAGCATACGAAAAACAGCATGAAACGGAATTTACGAATATAATAGAAACTGCATATGGCAAAGCGAAAAAAAGCTAAAATTTATTAGCATATTTTTAGGCTGTCATATTGCTAATTAGTTAAGATTACATGTAAAATAGTATAACCTTTACTACCATAGAAAAGTACGGTATATTTAGTTGCATTATTTGCACACTCCATGGAATGTCTTTCGTAAGTTTAATATACCAAACTGTCTTCGTAATACAAGCAGATTGCAACACTTTAAGCTGATTGCACCCAGAATTGGAAATTTTGAGGTTTTTATTTTCAAAGCAGTTTTATTGTTCCTACTTTTTAGTCTATTAGTTTTATTTTTTACTAAAAAATTTTAACTAAAAATCAAAAGTCCGAGAAAATTCTAAGCAAATTGTCAAGGGGCAAACTAATCCCCGTGAAAATTTTGACATGAACCATGCTCTCATGATCAGAGTTATTTTTTATTTCTAAATTTTCCGTCGTTGATGAAAATTTAAATTATCTAATTAAAAATCCTTTCTTGGAAGAGGGTTATCTTCTTTGAATTGGTGTTGTTGTAGGAAGGGTCATTGTAAAAACGAAGAGCAGTAAAGAAATGGACTCACACACCCTCACTTAAAATAAATACAAACTTTTACATGTCATCAAAGTCTAGAAAATTCTTACATAATTTATCAGATTACTTGCTAAATGGAATTTGTGATATTCACCCATTTGCATAAGAATTTTATTCCGTAAAATCCCTAGATAAGAATTTAATGATATCAGCTACAAGGTAAATACTTGCTTATAATAACTTTGGCTTCTGTATTAAACTGTCTGTAATTCGTGCCCGCCTAAAAATGTTTCCTTTAATAATTATTTTTTATTATTTTAAATGCTTAGGTGCTAATAATTTAAATGAGACAGACAAATGGCTCATAAAATGTCTTATACTCAAACCAATTGTTTGTATTATGGAAACCGCACATAAATAACCCAAATAACTTGTAATAAAAAACCATAGTCTGGTCACTCTTGCGTCTGTCGGTTGCAACATCTGTGTATGGCATTGACAGACATAATTTATTATTAGTTGACATCTGATCTAATAATGTATGACAGATACTAATTTAAAATATACGACACACATAATTGCTTTTCTTATCAGCCATTATTTCATTTTTACATTTTCAAATTATCTCTAAAGATTAATGAATGCATTAAAAAAATAATTAATTGCACATCTAATAAAAGCAGCCATAACAATAATTTCAAACACATAAATTTTGTGAAAAAAAAAAATCTTAAAGCATTTTATTTTTTTCTTTATAAATTTATTATTTTGTTGTACCATCCAGAAATTTTTTTCAATACACTTACTCATGCATAAAGTTAATTTTTTTTTTCTTAAAAAAAAAAAGGATTTTTACGACTTGTAAATCGTTTTTTTTTCTTTGTATTTCTAATGACTCTTAATCTGAACAACACATCAAAATATGACAACATAGTTTATTTCATAAAAGTTTTGTAGCGTTTCATATGCAAGATCTAGTGCAAAGATTTTTTTCAAATAATTTCTGCACTTTCATTTTAACATTTTTTTAAAAAAATGAGTTTAATTTTATAACATATTTTTAATGGCTGCAAAAGCTGAGCATAAAATTTTATTTGATAAGTGAAGTAAAATGTTACCTTTTTTATGCGAATATATTTTTTTTAGTTCTAGAAAAACGTAGCACAACTAATAAGTATTGAAGTAGTCCACTTAACGAAATAGCGTTCTGTAGTATAAAAAATTGTTAAAATTAAAGAATACAGGAGAAAATTTGTACCTTATAAAGTTCATACATTAAACCATTAGTAGCTTTAATAATCCCTTTTGAATAAGGAACAAGGTATTTGAGCTATTTTCTTTGTACATTTTTAGTAGTGTTAAACTATTTTTAAAGTATTTATATTTTTGTCAGATTTGATTTTTCTAATGTGATCACAAAATAATCCGTAAAGTGTGCTCTTTATAGTCCTGTGATCTTTAATGAGCATATTTAATTCCTTGCTTGCGTACCTCTATTAAACAAGAAACTTAATTTAATTAGTTGAAAAATACGAACCAGACTGGATTCAAAAATCATATTGATTTGAAGTTGTGAAAACTTAAAGAAATATTCAAGAATCTTTCATTGACTTCAACATTTGACTCAGGAGTATCTTGAAGCGTTTAACATAATGAGTTTAGGGCGTCTGATGTTTTGTAGAGATTTCGTAAGACTTCATCTGAGTTTTTTCGACAATACTAACATAAAAAAAGAATATCAGATGGATGGATGAGACTTTTATGATCGTAAGATTAATAGTTGATATATACGCAAGTAACAAACTTATGCAATGTTTTAGCGTTTTAGCAACTAAATGTCCGTATTTTACCGAGAGATGTTTTGGCTGATATATTTATTAGATCGCCTTATTAAAAATCAGATAGCGGAGTATAATATTGCCGCCGATGATTAAAAGAGAGGGCTAGAAAAATAATCACATTTTCTGTTTTTCATACATTTTATTGTATTTCCCTTTACTTTTGTTTCGTTTTTTTTTTAACTCAACACTTCAAGAGAAATAAAACATGCTAAAAATATCATTGTATTAATGCAACAGGATTTTAAAAGATACTTTTAGAGAAAAATTACAAAAAAAATCCAGCTTTTTCAAAGACTGTGTGAATTGGGTCTTATTCTAGGTAATGAATGCTATTCGGTTAATAAATTAATACTGATCAAGGTATCATGCATCAGATGAAGTCGCAAAAAAGGATACGCTACGGCATTTTGTAGATCAGAATCCAAGAACTGCTTAACTGTCTAATCTAATATTAGTTCTATATAATATAAGTAGAATGGTCGCGGGAGGCAACAATACGCTGAGAGGTCCAACAATCGTAGTGTTAAGCCTGCTAGCTATAACTGGAAAACAAAAATCAATTACCACCAAACAAAGATAATCATAATACAGAATGACATACATACATATTTAGTGTATGACTAGAAGAAGCTGAGACATTACGCTGGGAATTATCGGCCCACCCATCTGAACAGAGAATTTAGCCGAAAATATATGCTCACGATTATTAGGGTATCCGTGATGAAAATTTAAGGCGATAACTTCTATACGATTTGCAGAAATCTCTACAATCTCTAGCAAACACTAGTCAATCGCAACCAGCTCAATGATTAAATGCTACATCGGCCTAATGGTGACTGAGTTATCAATTATTGATCGTTATAACGGTCAAAAAAGAGACTCGAGCTGGTAGTGGCGCAAATCTTTTTTTCTCGTCTCATAAAAATGCCTGTTTTCAATACCATTTATGGAAATTATAACTTTATTAAAATTTTTTTAGGTCAATTAATATTCTTCCTGCCTAAATATCAAGCAATAATTATTAAGAAAGCGACCCATTCTAAACGTCTGCGCTTATTGTTCTGAACTCTCTCAACCTCTTAACTGCTTCTGTTGTAAATTACGTTACAACTGCTGTTGTTTCTAATTTTCCATATTTAGTTTTGTATTATTTTTCTCAAAGCTGAAATGTTTTTGCGTTTTATTAAAGAAATATAATTAACGGCCTATTTCACTATGTCGAAAGAAAATTTCCATATGTTTTCATTCGTATAATTACATTTGAAGCAAAAACAAATTCTAAAATTTTGTTTTTGTATCAAATGTATTTGTACGAATGAAAATAAAATTCAAAATTCTTTCGACATCGTGAAATCGGCAGTAAATTTAAATTTATATTTATTTCGTATTTGAAATAAAGTTTGTTTACAAAACAAAAAATATACAAACTTTAAGGACACCCCAACAATATGGCATATTAAATATTGTAACCTCTTATTTAACCAACTCTTTTTGGCAAAACTTTTTCACCAAATAGTGAAAGCGTTTAGCATACTGATGTTAATTTAAACAAAAATTTCACAAAGTTTTAATTTCTCAGTTTAGACTTCTTGTATTTATAATTGACTTAATTTTAAAGTAAGTTACTCAAGTTGTTTGTGCCACAACTGATTGAAATGGCCTGTAATATTTACGAAATTTCAAAATTATAGTGTATAAGAAAAAAAAAATGTAAAATAGGAAACTTTTTTAATGCATAAAAAAATAAGATTATGGTAAAACTTTTAAAGTTACTAAAGTCTATATATTTTTTTTTTTTGCAAAATAATAAGTTTTTTCAGATCAGGATTATCGGTTGCAGGTGAAAAATGTAATAAAAATATGAAGTATTTGCCGTTTTCGATCTTTAATATATTTTTTAAGTATAAAAATTTACCAATTTTGCAAAAAAAAAATTATTTTTAATCATTTCAGTCTAAATATTTCCGAAACCGTTGAGTTTATAAAAAAATAATATTAGCATGGCTTAAAAGTAATTTCATTTCAAGTTTTTTAGTATTTTTTGTGACAAAATTGAACAAGTCGTTCCATAGTTATGATAAAATTAGTAAATCAGCCCGTTCGAAACTCCCAAAATTCAGAAAAAAATTAAAAAAAAACTTATCCGTGGAATTGAAAAATTTTACCATTTTTGTACTTAGGTATCCATGATGCATCAAAACTGTATAGTGGTTATTCAAGCCTTTAAAATTTTTTCGATTTTGTTCCCTTGTGTTATAAATATAATTTTCAAACGAGTATTAAATGATCACTATCAACTATTAAATATGAGTATTCTTAATTTTCGGGAGGAACCTTCAGCTGTAATTCCATTTGAGCGCGTTTACAAATTTTAAAATAAGTCTTATTGAGTTTTGAATGCTGCATGAAAAATGTCAGATGTTATAAGGATATGCTAAGGACGATCACAATACAAACTAAAATATTATTTTATATTCCTGCTTAATTGGTTGTCTTACGTCTTTGAAATTTCACTGAGAAAAAAGTGTTGCTGCTTTTAATCGGGGTGATGTTTCTAACATTTAGAATGAAATGAAGTTTCGAATGCGGTCTTTTAGAATGTATCCGTATAAAATAGATTCACATATTGCTGCATTTATTTAACAGCTATAATTCTGTGATTTTCTCTTGTATGCATTCTAAGTATAAAAGATAAATAAAAACATTTTATAAATACGGATATTAAACCATTTTAAAAGTATTATTAAAATTTAGAAATACACGTTCCGTTTCAGTTTTATCTTGTTTTTTTCAAAAATATAAAAATTCTATTATATTAAACACTTTATGCACTTAAATTTTAATAAATTAAAAACCACATTAGCATTTGGTACTCTAATCACATAAACCTCTAAATAAATTTAATAATATTTTAACAAATACTAACCACACACAACAAATTCTATGACAATAAATTAAATTAAATTAAAAAGAAAATTTATATATTATATGCAAATATAAAAACCCATTTTGAGATTAAACTAAACATATCTACAAATTAATATTTAAATCGAATAAATGAAATTTTTATTTGTAAAGCAAACAACTGCGAACGCCGCACCATTCACTTAGTTGTAAGGTTTGAGGTTTCACTATACCACATAGTATTTATGGCATACATACTATACAATACTCGTATTTTTCCTGAATATGTGCTTTGAAATAATTTTTTTTTATGTAAAAAGAATTGCTTTAATTTTAATTTTATTAGAACTGAATTTGTTATCTAGTACCGTTTGACCTTAAGCGTTTATATAAAAGTGTTTTATCTAATTCTTTTGGTGTGTACTTTGGGGTATAAACTTGTCTATTATTGTTGATTTTATTTGTGTTATTAACTTTGACTAATAAAAATTAACAATATTACAGGCGCTGTAGGTGGTGATGGCGGTGATGATGGCGATGATAAGGAAAAGGCAGAGGAGGAGGAGAGAGAGCGTCAGGAGGCCATACGTGAGGCCGAAGAACGACGCAAGGAGAAGCATCGTCGCATGGAAGAAGAGCGTGAAAAAATGCGACAAGATATACGCGATAAGGTAGGATCAAAATTTATTCACTTACATACGAGTACATGAGTAAATTAAAATGAAAACATAGAAAAATTTGCAAATAAATAACAAGAAACTCTCCTTTTACAATGAGGCTACGTAGAGACGACTTGAATCGTTGTTAGGAATTATATGAATTTATTTCGTATAATAAGAAGTTCAGGGACTCTCAAAATTTTTAGAAATTTATTTATCAACTGTGTGATGAAATGTTTTGGCGATGACGAAATTTAGTTTTCTTTTATTTTTCCGAATCAAGCGCATACAAACACATCAGCAGCTCAGATTTTGTTAGATTTTATTTTCTTTACACGAATGTCATCCAGCACATTTCCCCTTGCAAATTGCAGTGATGGCAGAGACTCGCGGGAATGCATTTCAGCTGCCAGATATCTTGAGTTTAAAGACCAGATCTAGTTGGACACATGAGCATATTGGGACACTTTTTAAATGACCCCATATATTAGAATAAGTGCCCACATACAACCGAATTTAGCTGGGAACAATCACTTTGGTGTACTAATTATCGAACAAACCCCTTGGCACGAATATGCCGACTACATATGTTATACCGATGGCTCCAAACAGGCTAATAAATATACAGGGTAGGGATATACGGTCCCAATTTCCATAAGAAATGGGTAAATTCTTTACAATTTTTCAAGCCGTAGTATATACCATTCCCATTAGTGCTTGGAAATGCCTAAGACGAAAATATAAGGTCACTCATATCTTCTTGACATCAGACAGCCAGGCAGCCTCAAGTCCTTAATCTGTTATGAAATAAGCTCAGGTATTGTCATGGACTGTGTTACGTTATCTCTGAATGAAATTTGTGCAAAAAATAAACTAACCTTATGCAGGGGTCGTACTGGAAACGAACGGGCTGACTGACCAGCCAATAGAGGAGCCGTAAGTAAATTAATAGGACTGAACCGCTTCTTTGGTATATCGCGCGGATATCTCAAACAGCAGAATCGGGTGAAGTTTCCTTGCTACTGGAAAGCCCTTAAAGGCCTAAGATTAGCAAAACGATTTATTACGTTATTCCAAAAGAAATACCAAAAGTTACTACTAATGGACGAAAATTACCTTAAATTAATTATGTGATAGTTTAGAGGACACTACGGTCTCAGGAGATATCAATTCATCATTGAAAACTCTGTGACTGATCTACGAAAATAATGCAAAAAGAGACGATGAAGTACATTCTGTGTAACTTCCTGGCGATATCACGATGACTTCAAATGAGGTTTACAATCTCTCACCGTTTAGAGTAGTTGACTTTATTTACAGTTTAATTTATTTCGGTGATACGAGTAGTTTGGGCTGCACATTTGACATCATCAAAACGAAGCAACACAAAAAATCTTTGACGTTTATAAAAAAGAAAACTTTTAAAATCTAGAAGTATGTCGGCGATAAAAATATCATTGGCAGCGATATATAATCAAACCATTCTCGCAAAAACAACAACCATCGAACAGAGTGCTGGTAGGAATAGAAAAAAATGGTATACATTTTCCAGCAGCCTCCTTTTAAATATTGTTTCGAACTTATTTTTGCTTTCAAAACATCATCGTGCGACTCATGTAAAGTTCTTACTAGTATTTTCTGTAAATATAATATTATGTTAACACTGGTGATACATAATAATTATACCGATAGAATAAAATGTTACTTACGGTCTACAACTAGTCTGCGTATTTTAGTGTAACTATTTGTAAACTTAAACTTAATTTACAGTTCAGGGTATCATTTACTATGTCTCTTTCATGTAATTATTATGCCAAATACTTCGTCTTACCAATGAATTCCCTTAAGGAGTCTTTTATTAAGAAAACCATTGTGTAAATAATTGAAACCTTAACAAAATATTTCCGGTTAAAAAAATTAAATCTCATACTTATTTGTTGTATACCAAAAGCTTTCAAGCCAGCCACACTGCCTAAACAAATTATCAATGGTAGTAAGAAGAAATTTAATTAAAGAAACATTATAGCATACATCCGGGCTGCTACTATAAAAAAAACCCAAAAATATCCTTTTGTTTACGTTATTCCCTTTTTTGTTGTGGATTTCTTTTTATTTATTTTTTTGTGCTTCCATTATAGTTGTTTTAATAAGTTCCTTCCTTTTATAAAATATGTATTTCCTTTTCTAAACATATTGTGAAAATTTTTGTATACAAATTTGAAAATAAAAGAAGAAAAATTTCTATATATACATACATACATTTTTAATTAGTGTAATTACGAGTGCATTAAATTTTTTTTGTGCAATTAGTTTGTTTATTAACAATGAATAATGGGCCAAATATTAATAATAGTGAAAACAGAAGTAAAAAAAAAAAAAATAAATAAAATGTGCCATGAAGCAGCACTTTATTACCCCTGGAGTTCAAATTGACTCTAGTAGGGAGTCCTTTTATATGAGCGACTCCCTAACGGAGTCAGATTGAATTACGGGCAAGAGACTAAAACAACAACTACTACTACACCACAACTTACGGCGTCTATTGCTTTTAATGTGTTTGTGCAAAAAAATGATTATGCCAAGAGTGTGTTTTAAAACTTTTTTTGCGTATTTGAATTTTATAAAGGTGTGTGTTTTATTTCAAATGCAATTAATTATTACAAATTATTATTATGTGCTAAAAATGTGAAAATTTTTTAAGTAAAAACTAATGAATATAATCTAAAGTGTATGATTTTTTTTTTTTAGTGACGCATCGTAGTGAAATAAATAATTTATTTTTTTTTATTTAACAGCATTTTTTATATTTTACTTAAATTTAGTAATAATTGAAGTCATAATGATAATGATAATTTTAAGTGAAAAGTTGTCCAATACACTATCGCCACAAATTTGGTTTATCAAAGAAGGTAATAATGATCTTGAAAACCCCGTTTGATGTGACGACACTGTTTTTTTAAATCAATGGACAAGAGCTTGTGGTGCCTAAAAATAACTGGTAAATTTGCAACTGAAACTCTTCTTATTAGCTGACCTTACATTGTAAATAAATCTAACAATAACTATTCACATCTTAAATCTAATTCGTTAGATGTGTTCAAGGCTTTTTCGTCCTACTCAGCCCTGGAAAGTCACTACAGTTAAGGATGTGCGGATATCTTCATATTATCTTATATGAGGATATTTGATGCCGAGGTAGTGGAACTTGTCTGAAGGTTATATTTAGACGTAGAATTATCTATATGTAGCTTTATCAAAATCAGTTGAACAATTTAGGAAGAGTATTGCGGCGTATATTGTACTTACATAAATAAGGTACTGATTTTAGTTTAAAGATTTCTTGCTTTAATAGATCTCTCCTAAAAAAATAATAAATATTTCCTGGCTATGGGGTGTAAAACGCTCCTTAACCTTATTTAAAGTACTTTAATGGGACAATAAATGTCCTATGTCCGATTCGGGACTTCATTCAATATTTTGCATTATTTCGTTGTCGAAATTTCAACAATTTCAAAATAATTCAATGTTAGCTTTAGCAAAAGGAGAATTTCTTGAGATATTTATAAACCTGAATTTCAATAAGTTTTATTTTATACAGCATTCTATTCTCCATTGCTCGTTTTAACATTATGAACAGATTAATTACAATAAAATTAAAAATAATTGCTACCTTTCATTAGATAAGATTAAATTACTTTTTAAATTTCATTAGCAAGAATGTACTTTAAAAAGACAAAAGAATCATTAAAAGGTATTCGTATCTTTTTTTTTTTTTTGTTACTTTCTAACTTGAACATCCACTTAATATTCTTCTTACTTCAATTATACGTTTTGATAATTAACTCAATACAAAGATTGCCACCTACATGTGTATGTATGAATGTATGTATGTATGTATGTATGTTGGCAGCCAATACATTGTCTATTGTTGATGCACAATCATTATGGCAATAAGTGAAGCATTTTGTTAATTAACTCAATAAAGCTTTAATTATTAGCCACATAGCATAAAAATTAAATGCGAACCTACACATTCAGTCCACTGTGGAATATATAAAAATAAAATAAGAAGATGAAGAAAGTAAGATTACAGCATACGCACACACACACGCGCACACATATACTGCCATCAACAAATTAATTATTTTGTATGTCTGAATGTGGGAGTAGATAAACATCATCCAAGAAATCAGCAGACAGAAAGAAACTCCTATTTATTCTTTGCAAATTTGTTTACATTGGCTTTGTTGTGCTGAGTTGTTGTATTTCCTTTTTGTTATAAATACTTATTATGGTTGAAGTTTATTGGCAATTTACGTGCCATAAACACCTCAAACGTAATTGAGAATGTGGTAGAATTTCCCTCTTATTCTCTCTGTATGTGTGTGTGGTGTATAGACCTTAAAGAGTTATCTGTTTCTTTGCAATTAAATAAGACAGAATTTTATGATTTTCTGAGGAAACCATTTTGGTTACTCTTTTGGCCAAATTGACCAAGTTTTGCTTGTAAGTTGTGTTTTTGTTCTATAATTAAATTTCCAACTGTAGCTATAGATGAATTTACTCTTTCTATTAAGTTTTTAAGCTTAGAAGGGCTTTTTAAATTATTCATTTAAGATCATATTAAACAAAAATACTGTCCTTTCAACTAAGAATATACTAAATCAATTAAATAAACTTGTGACCTAATAAACAAATACAATATCTTTGCTTCAAATCTTTTTAGTATAACATCAAAAAGAAAGAAGAGGTAGTTGAAATGCAGCCTCAAGAGGAACCAAATCCTTTGATGAGAAAAAAGAAAACACCAGAAGAACTGGCTGCCGAAGCTGAACAAGAAGAACTGGATGATTTCACAAGTAAGTACTATATTCCTTTTTAATTGCATTTCTTTGTACTTTAATTTTCAGAACACAAAAAAAAAATTACAAACAAACTTATATCTTCTTTCCTACTAATAAAAGTTTTCAAACTAACATTAATCAACTAATATCGCTTTTTAATAAATTTTAATAAACTATTTACACATGAAAAATATATAAAACGTATTACTTTTTTATGCCTAAAAAACTACGTAAACTTTTTTTACATTATTTTTTGTACAAAAATATATTTTTCACTATTTTCTTATATAAATAAATACACTTTTTTAATACCATATCTTTCTTTGAGAAACAATGCCACGGAATGTTTATAGAAATGAATGTTAGTATTATGGATGTTTAGTTTTAATTAAGCGAAAATATCTGAATGTGAGTGTGTGTAAAAACTAAATGGATACTAAATAATTAAGCCATCGATATCTACTCTGTACAGGGCGTTTGAAAGCCTCAATAACCAACAGCTTTACTTAAACAAATACATCATAAAAGTCTTATAAAACTACTGATACTAAATAATATTTGTATTCATACTCGTATATAACTATAACTAACACTACTACTTCTACTTCTACTATCGCTGTTTCTTTCATCACTATATATTATTTTACAAAACTACGTTCAAGTACTTAATGGAAATTAATACAACTTTTTAATATAAAACAAATAAAATAAGAATGCTTAGAGACTTCAATATTAATGCTTTAAATAAAACATTGTAGGTTTGGTTAATGTTCAAAACTATATTTTTAAATGTATAGATGTTTTAGCATTAAAAAGTAACATTAAAATCCTACAATGGCTTACCAAAGCGTTAATATGTAAAATAATACTAAAGTTCGATAAAAAATTTAAATCCACACAGTTTTCTTAATTTGTTATCAACCAATTTAAGCATATTTTTCGATACTAGATAAAATTATTTCAAACTAAGACCGAGCAAATTGCAGATTCTTGGGTATTTGTTAGAGAATTAAAATTAAAAAATATTCACAAAAATAAAAAAAAAAAATATTACTAAGAAATAATAAAAGTAGTAACCAAACTTCATACTAATTACACGGTACAATATTATACATATATATTTTTCAAAACAACAAGATTCTAACACTCTGGTAGAGTTATTGTCAAAATCTACATGCAACATCATTCTGAAATTTTATGCTTGATATTAATTTTATTGGGAGTTAAATACTCCCACCATTTTGTACATTTTTATAACAAGAAGTGAGGCACTTTAGAATAAAACAATGCTAAGGAAAAATTTTTCAGGGAATTTTTTATCTCCAACTATTTTCTGGTGTCGGGTACCATTCATCTCTCCCCTCTCACCAACAAACTACCACTTTCATGAAAGAAAACTTTCACGTGTGAACCCAGACATAGGAAGGGTATTGTTCAAGTACACATCCACTTGGAGACCGAATTTTGTCCATTGTAATTCTCTCATATAATTTTATTTCCTAATTTTCTTAGCCTACTTAATACCTAAAAAGAAACAAAAGACCACTTATTATCTATCAAGTAGCCACCTAATTACTATCCCCAAGTTTGCATTGCGAGACATCACTAGTGCTCTCATGGAAACTTCAGCACATCTATCTTTGCCTATAGCGTTGCAGTCTTGGGCAACTGACTCCACTTTATCCCTGCACATCATACAATAATCCAGAGTGTCTTTTTGCCCTCTGTTGTATGTTCCACGCACAACCGAGCAATGGCCAGTCAAGTTTTAGCCATATACAATCCTCTCTATGCCTGCAGGAATGATTGTTTCGGTTGATCACCCCGTTACTGAGTTCCCTATGGGAACTTAACAACTAAATACTTGATATTTATTCCTGTTAAACAGATAAGAGCGGTATATCGATACTAAAAGAAAATTCTCAACCCTTTTTTAAATAAAGGTACAAACAGAGCCGTGCAGCTAATTGTTAGAGGGTTAAAGTTTTCCACAAAAATATTCCTTAACGTATTTTATATAAAAAAAATTTAGTACAGAATAATAAGGTTTTCTATTATTACACTATAACTATGTGCTTATCATACATGGGACTTTTTCATTGGCATTGAATTTTAATTGGCATTATTTTAAACATTTACAATGAAAAAAAAATCAGTACCAATAAATGCCATTGCTTTTTTTTAAATATAATTCTTCTACTATTTATAATGAAAAAACAATGCAAGCTTTGAAATATTAATTACAATTGAAAAAAAAAAATAATTAATACTATTTGTATAAAAAAAAATATGGTCACATAAGCTTTTTAAAAAATAAAATTATAAATTAAAATACAAACCAAGCTATGTACATATATTTAATACATACACATACACAGATATATATGTAAATAAATATGTGAAATAATATTGACGTTTAATACTGATAATGCTTTTGAAAAACTTTAGCATTTATTATTTGTAATGCTTTTACTTTTTAAATAACTAATAATGAAATTATTTCATTGAAAAGCATTAGCATTGTTCAAAAAATTTTTAATGCTAAAAATTTAATTGGCATTGTTTATAAGTCAATGCCAATGAAATCGACAATTAATTAGTCAATTTATTTAATTACTCCCATGTATGGTGATAATGTAGGGGAACTTTAACTTCCCTTAAATAATTTTCAGGTGTAAAGTTTCAAATTTCCTATACAATTATATATTTTCTTTTGAGCTCTGCCAGGATGACTTGATAGAACATTTTGTTTTTTTTTTTTTTGGTACAGTGTGTAACATAAGAGTTTTTGCTAAAATATACTTCATATATTCTTGCTTTAATTAAAACGATCTTATGTTTAAAAATGTACATATACGGCCTATGAAGGGCTTGTAGAGTAAATTTCAATATGAAATTCGTTTAATAAAACTTTAATAAACCAATACTATATTTTTATAAATAAGTCAAGAATCTGCATATGAAACATGTGTGCATCAGCTTTATGTATTATCAACTTTGTGTATTCAAATTTCTTAAGTCATTCTTAGTTAATTTCCACTACAAACTTTTTTCTATCGCTTTCTCAACCAAAACTGTCTCTTCTAAAACTACGTTAAACACCCGAGTAACAAATATCGACTATCTACTACACCTGCTAACTTAAACTAATTTCTAATGCTAAAACTATAATTAAAATAGATATAATAAATTAATATAAAAATTTCATTAAAAAAATAATATTAATGTAAAATAGTGCTTGTTTAAATATTTTATTTTCTTCATCTCGAACTGAAATATTTTTATCATAACTGTGCACGTTTGTCGTCTAAGCACCATTTTTTTTTTTCTTTTGTTTTTGTATTATTTTTTTTTTTTTAATTTTTTCTGGTCGAAAAGCATTTTACTTTCTTTATGTGTAAAAATAAAATAAAAATTCCAATAAAAAACAGCGATGACTTTTAAATGAATGCTGTAGTATGCAACTAACTTTTGGTAGCTATCAGGATGTGTGTAAGCAAAAGTCGCGAAAATCCTCAGGAATTTTGTAAACAAAAAAGTTATTGCATTATAGTCAAGTTTGTTAGGTTATTAAAAGAATATGTATATATATTTCTTTTAAATCGATCAGTAGTTACCCCATAGCTTCATCAGGCATTTCGTTTCTCAATGGATTAAAATATCATGTAGTCGTGACATTCATGACATCTCGTCTAGAATGCCTATCGATTCTGTTACAGATCATTGATGATGTGTCCTTCCGGAGATCACATAGTGACTGCGGGAAAGGCATTGATTCAAATATATTAAGAAATGAAAGTATGTCATATTTATAACTATTTACAGTATTAATAGAGAATTTTCTTTAAACAGCAATTGAATTAATGTATTTTAATCAATACTAATATGATATTTTCGACTTATAAGCTGCTGTTTAACTCACAAGTAAAAATTAGCTTCTGTAAAATTTAAATTAATTTAAATGTTGAAATCAAACAGATAAATTTCTGTTGTTGCGACCAAGAGGAAATTAACTGTAAGCTTGTGCTCCTTAGCAATTAACGTCACGTTGGTGCTGTAAGATATAAATGGAAGTAGGTGTAAACTCTGCTAGTCTGGTAAAGACAAAAGTCAATAGAAAGTTAATCTCTAGGGGTTCCCTTTCAATGCTTAACTATGAGCTACAAAGTGATACCTCCGTCTACCGTTATCCTCGCCGATGAACGCCTGGAACTCGAGTGTAAGAGAATTGTTTCCCATACATTCGACTCTCTTTACGATGAGCTGGAAGATACATAATTTGCCGCCTAACAGATGGATATGATGACGTGTACAGTGCTATCCTAAATGAGAGCATAACTCTATAACCTTTTATTAGTGAGGTTTACTTTGGAAGTATACGTGGTATCTGCCACAATAACTGGAGGTAATTCAGCGTAGTTGCCACTTCATGTAGTAGCAACTACCTCTGGTTGTGTTCTTTTCAAATCAAATTACTCTGCCTTCGGGGAAACGGTAGTGGTGAAGACTTTACTTCACACTTTCTTAAGAGCACCGTACGGTTGGGCAAAAGGTTACAACTCTTGAACACATATGTTGTCCTTAATATATAAAAGACACTGGGTCTTGATTCCAGTATGATTCTCCGTTGCATCACATAAGCAATAAATATTTAATAGCATATGAAAAAATTGTGTCCATTATTTTACATGAAATGTATTAAACAAATTGGCAATAAGTTCTAAGATTTCTTTGCTTACCTCCTTCTTAAGGTCAACTATGGTGTCATGCCCAAATTTATTGCTAGACGTTTACATAAAATTAAAGAAAACATCTGGAAAATCATAAATAATTTACACATTAAATATTCCTCATCAGAAATTGCCCATTTTATTCAGCATCATCTAAATATTAACACTTAAACTTTTGCTACAGAATTTTATGATAAATAACAATTATGTCTAAAATAACACCTGCTTAATCTTAAAAGAAAAAACGAATAAAGTATCCCTTAAATAAACAACAAGGTGTTGCTTATGTAAATAAAAACTCATAAAATAATAACATTTGTTTATATTTTATAACACAAAAAATGGAAAAAAATTTCGACAGCAACGAAAAGTTTTGTTAAATATTTAAGAAAATAAAACACAAATGAAATCTTGTCATCTCTAAAATGAATATCTGTAGAATTTAATTTTTTTGTTTTTTATTGTCACAATCAAATTTAACAAGTGTATCTTTATTGTCTTCCTGCTGGCTGTAAATAATAAATGAGAGACACTTAAATTAAACTGAACTCATACACATACTCGTTTACTCTATTTTTCTTATTGCTGAACATTTATGCAAATATAAAAATGAAATTATTCAGACATTTTGTCTACTACAAAATAAACTTTGTATGCATGCATGTACATTTGCAAAGCTTTTGCGTGCTGTTGCCAAAAAAACTTGTGCCAGATAAGACTTTAATATATGCTGTGTCATAATAGTTTTGTGCAATTTATTTTATTTGCAAAAAACAAGTAAAATGCTGCATCAATGTTTAACTTTAATAAACAGAGGCGTATAAACATTTAGAACGGAAGACTTGTCAAACTTGCACAACATTTGCAAGATTTTAAAATATTTGTTTCTATGTGTATGTGTGTGTGTGTGTACAGCTTTAGGCACATTTAATATCTTACTGGCCCAAAGTTACATGACCACGTTCCTTCATTAATATTATTTTTCCATCTCAAGATTTATCTAAAAGAGAACAAAAAAAAAAACAAAGAAATGAAGAACATCTTAAGGTAAAATGTAAATTTAATGAGTTTCAAGAGACTTAAAATAATATTAAATGATGTCGTTCTATTCTGTTTAAAAAAATTGTCTTTACAAAAATTAACAACGAAACTTTTAACAAGTGCTTTTGTTTAATTATATGTTTGAACACTTTTAAGATTGGTAGTACGGCTGTAGCTTGTAGTATATGAAAGAGCAGTTTAATATACAGAATATCTTTATATAATTAATACCAGAGATGGACAATCGTAAAAAAATGAATTTATATCATAATTATAAAGACTTTTCTATAATTGTAGTCAGTCTTAGCTTTTTTTCAATTCTCCACCATGAAATTCTTGTTTTCACATTTTTCTAAGAAGCTATACTAGTTTCTTAACACAATATTTCGTATTCAAAATCAATAATTGTTTCTCTGATTCAGTAATACTCTACAATCTCTAATCGCTTATAAATAACCAATGAAGTAATCAGTCATTCCGATTCTACGTCGACTGAGTGTTTGAATCGAAAACAAATGATGGAAGTCTGAACTAAAATTTTAGATCTTATTTCACATATAGCCATCTCATAGAACTCAATTCCGATCGCAAGTGGTTTTAATTCCGGTTTGAAATCAAATAATTTTTTAAATTCAAATTGAAATTGACAATGAAAATTTTTTACTAACTTCATTTGCAGTAAACAATAAAAAAAACATCCATACCTTTAGGATCGACAGTAAAATGAGCTTCGGTTGTTTATATAAAAGCTTATTGTGAGTTTTACTAAAAAATACAGTAAAAACAAACAATTAAAGATATAACAAACTTTATTACTGTTAAATCACAATACAATATAAAGTAATTGAATACAATTGCGGATATGAAACCATTCCGATCGGAAAACAAGATCATTTTATGAAAAGTAATATTATCAGGCTCAAGTTCAGTTTTATTGAATTAATGAAAATTCAAAATTACTAAGAGTTTTTTGGGTTGGAAAATATTATTATTTATATCCAATCAGTTTTTAGCAGAACGTATCAGTACTGATTTCAAGGCCGCTACACCTCTCATCAGCGTTCAATTGTCCATCTTTACAATTTTCGTAAAGTGGATACTAATTGAGAAGAATATCAACTATTTAACCAGTTTTCAACAGAAATAGAATATGAGAATTAATTTTTTAATTCAATTTTTATTCTACAATGAAACAGTGCTGGTTAGTACGAACGCTGATGAGAGGTGTAGCGGCCTTGAAATCAGTACTGATACGTTCTGCTAAAAACTGATTGGATATAAATAATAATATTTTCCAACACAAAAAACTCTTAGTAATTTTGAATTTTCATTAATTCAATAAAACTGAACTTGAGCCTGATAATATTACTTTTCATATGTAAATCAATATAAGTTCAAATAATAATTACGTTTATTCGTAATAATAATAATATAAAAAAAGATCATTTTATATTGTTCTCTTTCCAATAGGTGGGATTAGACGACTGTAGGTTTTTATTATATGAAAATATGTCTATTTTATGTCTAAAAATTAAGAAAATTCTATCACACATTGAAGACTATGTAAATTCTTTCTCCAAGAAATTGATAGCTTCAATCTTAAAAATGAAGTCAAAGTTAATATGAAACTTGCTTTAAGCAAGCTTTCAAACTACAAATCAAGTCAGAACCGAAAAAACCAATTAAGTGACAAAAACAATGTTAACTTAAGAAACAAGCCGCTGTCACAAAAAAAAAATACAATCAAACCCAACTAAAATTGTTTTTGTTACAAATCTATAACGGTTCTGTGTGTGACCATGAAATTGAAAGATATCATGCAAAGTTGCCAGTTATTTCAATTATTTAAAAAAAACAAATATTATGTCGCTTAAGCTTTTTTTACCGTTACCGCTCGATATATAAATTTGTATTTTGCCTAGGCCACTATTAGTTATATTCCCGTTCGTGTGAGCAATAGATACTAGAAAAAGTGAAATAAATATTGTTAATTAACGGATTTGTTTGTTGGGTTACATGAAAATCTTACAATTTTTTAAATTAAATTTGTTTTATTTCTTTTATTTTGATTTTTTTTCTCTAGGCAAACAAAATTTGTATGCAGTATATTTTAACTTTGTATAAAAAGCCGGAAAATTCTTAATTAAAAGTGAAGCAAATGCTGACAGTCAGAAGTAAGAATGTTCAAGTATTTTTTTCAATTAGCATAAAAATCCACAATCCAAATTGCAGCTATAAAAGAAAGAACAAAGTGAAAAAATTGAGAACGGCCAGCAATATATTTAGCTGACAGTTAGCTGACAGAAATTCTACCTTGTGCCTATTAATTAAATAATTTATACAAAAATAAAATTTACAGATCTCTTTTTTTTTTTTCTTAATTTTCTTTCAAATAGAAGCTAACGATAAAGTGATTTTTATGTAATTCCATTTTGTCTTCTTTTTCTTACTTTTAAAGTATCAGAGACATGCAAGTAAATAACACATTTTGTTTCAAGCACCAACCATTTACAAGTAATTAAAAGTTACAGATAATTTTTGGGAATATATTTTTGAAGCAGGATTCTCCAACTAAAATTGTTTGCATTAAATATGTTTAATTAATATTTAAATAACAGTTAATCTAAAGAATGTTTGTACGATTAAATCAGATTTCATTGACTAAATAAGTGTACAAATTTTTGGCATAAAAATAAAAATTCTGAAAAAACTTCAAAAGCACATTTCAAGCATTAATCGAGAATATAGCTTAAGCGGCATAGTTTTCAATTTTAACTTTTTAATTGGGCAAAAACTTTAATGGTTTTATGGTCAATTTAATGGTTTTGCACAAACAAAAGAAAACAATCCTAATAAACAGCTACTCGTATTTAAAAAAAAATCTACATCATCAATTTTCCTTATGTTATTTATTCTAAAAAGTCTAAAGTTCTTTTCTTTACAGTTTATTCTATTCATTAATTTGTTATATTTCATTTACTTTAACCATATTTCTTTTATTTTTGCACAATATTTTCTACAAAAACTGCACAGTATATATCAACACTGGCTCAGTGAAAATACAAAAACAATATATCAAGCACTTTTTTAATTCTAGCAAATCATTAAAATTTATTTTTACAAACCATTTTTCGAACATAAGAAAAAAAAATTCATACATAATAATAACGTTTTCAATAACTTGCTAATAAAACAACATTTCAAACACACTAATCAAATAATTTTCATATTGTTTTTATGGAAAGTTTAAAAAATATAACAACTAAAAACTAACAAAAATGTATCTCTTAAAAACACATACAAGCTTTTTCCCTCTTACTCTACACCATTGGCATCAATTTGTTTTATTTAAATATTTTGCTAAACAAAAAATAAACGAACATTTACAACAATTTGTTTAGGCCTTAAAATATTTACTTCTATTAAAACTGATGTAAGGCAAACTTTTTTTTCAATTCTCATCAATTTATTTATTAAAAATAGACTTTTGCATAAGCATTTTTTATACGCAATTTTATGTAATTATTAAAAAAAAAAAAAACAATCATTTTCATCCTTATAAATTTGTAATTATTGCATTTTTGTATATTTTACAACACTGCTATAACAGAATACATACATCATGATACCTGAATCCATTTATGCCGAGATAAAGAAAAACCAATTACATATATACACCTTTAATTTCCTAGATATAAAGTAATTTAAGACAATACAGTACAACTTCCCTAATCAGGACACACATAGTTTCAGCTATTGTCCGAATTAGTGGATCGTCCAGACTACAGTTAAAATAAATTTTTAAGCGCAATAGATATAATTCGGTTTTTTAACCGAACAAAAATGTACGTACACATAAGAATTCATCTGTATTTAATTAATTTACAGAAAATCTAAAAGGAAAAATCTAAAAGTGATTAAAAATAGTCATTTTGAAAAATCAGAATTTATTTGATTCCAAAAATTTGTCTGTGAATTTCAAAATTACCCAATTGTTATTTTAATTATTAGATAAATTTTATTTGTACTATCTTTAAATGCTTTCAAAAATATAATTTAAGAAAATTTTATAGACTCTCGAAAAATTTTAAAGTCCGTATTATTAGATAATCCGAATTAGTGTCCGGATTAGGGAAGTTGTACTGTACACAAGATATGTGAGATGGTAGTCTTGAAAGTCTAGTTTTACAATTAGGCACTTCGAACCCCATTTCTTTAGATTCATCATTAATAACTAAAATATAAACATTTCTAAAATCATTATCACAATCTTTAACCTGGAGGGCTTGTGAATTATTTGTAACTGTTGCTATCACATTATCTGAAATCTATAAAAATTACTGGATTTGAAATTTATGTTGTCTACTTTGAAAAATTCGTACATATTTTATATAAAATTCGAGAAAAACTTTCTTTTTTAAATAAACCCAATTAGATTTTCAACTCCCTCATAATAATAGAAACAAAGTAAAAGCTATTAAAATTTCCTGAAATTACCTCAAATTGATCATGTAAGAACAAACCCAAATTGACGTATGATTAATATTTCATATAAACTTATTGCTTATTCGCACTATTAATCTCTATCTGCCGACAGAGGCTTAAAAAACCGGTTTCACCAAACTTTGTATACACATTAGTGATGCTATGAATATCATCTTTTAATATTCCCGTATATTAATACGAATATTTGAAACAATATTCGCCGATTACGAATACGAATATTCTTTTTAAAGCTTAGAGCCACATAATAATTCAAATTTAATTGGAAAAACTCCCTCACTTTGCGTCAGTAACAATAAATTGAAAAAAAAAAAAACTTTCGGACTACTACAGATATTTAAAATTATTATGACATTGAGATGCCGAATTCGAAGACCACTACAGAACATTTTTAAAATCTTTTACTTACATACTTTCAGATTTCGTTTTTCTTACATTGTTTGCACTTGTAATTAGTAATTCAGTGCTGTTTGGGCATATGGCACAGCCACCTGTCTCGGTGGAATTTCACATATTAAATTTTAGTTTTTCCATTTTTGAAGTCAACATTATTTTACTGAAAACTAACTTACGGTGATATGAATATATGTACATATAAGACTTTAACTTTTAAGTTCTTGTTGAAAAATATATATTTGTGTCTGTTTTTAAAGAAGGTAATTATCTTGAGGCAAATATAAATGGTTTTCTTTATATAAAAATTATTAAAATTTAATATATTTTTCTACATTTTATGTACTTTTTTCATAATGTTTGTATGTATATTTTTTTACGAAAAGTATTATTCGAGAAATACGCGCTCGAAGTTTGGCGAATACGAATACGAATATCTTAAAATAGAAGAACAGTCGAATAATCGAATAAGAGTATTCGTAACATCACTAATACATATATCATATTTTTTGATCGAAATAAATCAAATTTTTTTTATTAAGTAAATATACACAACACATTAACCAGCCTCAGTTCCACTGCTGCAGTGTGTTGATCTCTAAACACTATGACCGTAAGTTCAATACTTAGGCACCGTTATATACGAGTATTAATAAATTTATTTCCATGCATATGTATATTTGTATGTTTAATCAAATATCGAAACCGAGATTTTATTTTTGATAATTTTGAATATGAACGTCTTAGGACACATCAGTTTAACACCCAAGACCCCAACTCATCCAGTAGCTTCAAAAAGCTTATTTCACGTACAAGGCGGACATGGACACGGACATTTAAGTTCAATATCTATAACGATCAAATTAATGTATACTTTATGTGTCCCATATGAATATTGTGGAAATTACACAAGGAAGGAAAACGATCAATTCGTAAATTAACTTTTATACTTATAGCAACCCAAGCAAATGAGGTAAGGAATACTTAACCGCTTGGTTGTTTTGAGCAGTTATTAATATGAACAATAAATAAACAATAAGTATTAGTAAACTTATTTTGTTCTAATTAAGAGTCTTATGAAGATAGGAAGAAATTTATACTGTCTCGGATGTATACCTCCAATTCGTTTTCAGTACAAAATGTCAATTAATTGTTATAAAATTTTTATACTGCATTAAAAATAATGCCATTCTATATTGTTTTCAAAAGCCTCCAGCTGTGACGTTACTTATAATGTTAAAGTATACTTCCGTAAAGTTCTCGTTTAATATATATAAATACTGATATTAGAATGTATGTATGTATATAAATAAATATATCTTCCATAAATGGATTAAGTGTAAAAGATACATATAATTAAAATTGAAAACCAATCAACAAAAATAAAAACATTTATCAACATTTCTCACAATTCCCAGCCAAACACTCATTTAAAACCGTCACTCGCCTAATTGTTGTTAGTAAATGTTATTTTGTATATATTTGTTAGAATGGGTAAATTCTGCCTCCGCAAAGTATGCTAAATAAAATGAATTTTAAACAAAATTGCTATTAATATTAAACAAATAATATGCATTATTATTAATAATATTAATAAATCAAATATAAAATAAATGAAATATTTTAAATTGAAAAAATAATTATATGAAAACTGTAATAAAACACGACAATTTTATTATGTTTGTGTCAATGTTACATTATACCAAATATAACATACATTTATTGTACTATTCTTATTATTGTTTGTATTATATTCTAAACATACTACAACTATCATAAGATGTGCTTATTTATTGCTGTTTCCATTACTCAATTTCTTTTTACAGAACTGAAAAATCAAATAGAAACGCAAGTAAATGAGCTAAAAACCCAAATAGAGGGAAAATGCGTCATGCAGTGATATGTCAACATAATATTTATTTATATAATAAAGAAATAATTTAATAAAGTATATAAAGAACCTGAATTGGAGATATAACAATGATATAAAAGATATTAATACAACAGAGATCGTAATCAATATAAATTAATAAAATATTTCAATAATATAATAAAATTCAATAACAACTACAATAATAATATAAATAAATAAAATAATATAAATGATAACAATTGGTGGATTATACTAAACAAAAATGATAAAGAAAAAAAGTTATATATAATAAAAATGGAAGTAAAACTGCTGAATTGCATTAAAACCAAATAAGGCTACATAAATATAACAAATAAATTAAACACTTTACATTAAACAACAAATAAATAAATATATATATATATATATATATATATATATATATATATATATATATACATATACATACATATACAATAGTCTATACAAAACTTATAGAAAAAAAATTTTCTATGTATACAAATAAATCTACATGTATATCATATGTATATAATTAAGTATATATACATGCAAACAAACATACATTACAAACAAAACAGCTAAAATTAAATTCATGAACAACAACAGCACTACTACAACAACAACAACAATCTTTGTTATGGGGAAACCAAAAAAAATATATATATAAATATAAAATTTCAACTTTTATCTTTAACTAATAACAAATGAATATTAAACCGGAAAAAAAAAACAAACAAACAACAAACATACTTAACTGCATTATTATTATAAATTAACTAAAGTTTAAAATAGTAACAAATCTTAATAAAGTACGTATAGAAAAACTTAAAATAACCTCTTAAAAACCAAACGAAACCAAAAAGCTGGCTAATCTTATGCATATTACAAACAACTTCAAGCACCACCACCACCACTACAACTCTTATAACTACAACTTAATTAAAAAAAAAACAACAACTTTATCTATATACAAACAAAAGAAGAAACTGGAAACTGTTACGAATTCTTTCACAGCAAAATACATATTTAAAAAAAAGCCACCAAAATCTATTTTATTTTTTTGTCTATATAAGCAACTTTAGCGACTTTTACTCTTTAAACCCCTCTCCACCCACACACCGCTTGCTTATTAGTTTAATTAAAAAAAAAAAAAAAAGAAAAACAAGCAAAATCTACACCAATACCTAAATAGAAAATCTCTAAACATTTACAAATCATAACAAGAACATCTGCTGCTTAAATACGTGCTCTCTTTCTCTCTCTTTTTAAACACTAAACATATATTTTTTAAACTCTACTTACAAATTGTCCGTTATTTTTTGAAAAGAAATAGTTACATAAATGAAACAGAAGCACTGCGTTTAAGTAAAGTAATAAAAAAAATAATAATAATACTAAAAAAATTAATTGAAATAAAGCCTTTTAAACAAAATTTAGATGAAATTAATGAAAATCATTTAAACAAAATAATTTAAATATAACGAACAAAATAAATATATTAAAAACTCTTAAGGAAACAACGTTTAAGTAATTTAGAACCAAAAACAAAATTTTAAAAGAAAAATGAAAATAAATTTATAAAAAACAGACAAACATTTTTAGTAAACATAAAAAAAGCATTACTTAGGCTGTTAAAAATATAAACATTTTTGAAAAACCAACATCAACAACAACAAAAACTTAGCTAAGCCGTAATAAACATTTGTTTCTGATTTAAAAACAGCTGCTAATCTGTTGATTACTCTCAATAGTCATAATTATTATTTAAATTTTTTTTAATTCTTGTTAACTTTCAAAAACTTAACTCTTATTAAATTATCATAATCTTTTCTCTTTCTCTTCTTCTTTTGATCGTATACTCGGAGATATGAAATTATTGTTTCTTTTTTTTTTTTTGAGAAACTTAATCTTTGGTATTGATGATTTTATTAAAAATGTAAGTAAATATTTTAAACTTTTTAACTAACTTTAAGCTGTTATTAAAAGTGCTTTATAATTATATGCGACTTACTTTAGTTTTTATGATTTTGTGTTTATATGCTTCATGGTATTATTTGTGTCTTTTTATACAGAATTGTCATTTGTTTGCAATATATGAAATTATGTATTAAATACCTTTTATTGCTTTTATTATAAAAATTCTGATTTAAAAAAAATGCTTTATAACGATTTTATTGTAAGATGTAAAAGTGGGCAAATGAACAAGGCTGATTTTAATGCTCCAAATGGCTCTTAGAGTATGAAACCAGCATGACAATCGAACGACTACTGATCATACTGCGAAATCCTCAAAACGAGCATGCATACGAGTACCATCGTTTATCCGACCGAATGTTGGAGTTCATCTCTTACGTATGGGCCGGTGCTTCACAATCTCTTTTTAATATAATCAACCGCGAAGAGAATGAACCATTTATGATCAACTCTATTGACGCCTTACAGTTCTGACGACACTTTTTCCGAAAAATTCACTGTTCATTTGGAGTTTCTTTTGACCGATTAACTTGTACGTGAAAAAAACTTTTGCCAAAACGAATTATAAACGTGGCTCCGAGTATTCTACTTGAGGCAATTGTAAATTCCCCAATAAAGTACTTGTCGTTAAACACCGCCTAAGGTGAAACGCTTAAAAGTACTTTTCTTTTAAAGGACCATAATCAGCCTAAAATCAGTAGTAAAGTTACTACCGAATATTTATTTATTTATGAGATGTGATATCTGGATTTACAAACGAAATTTTCTGTACCAAATATTAGCGTTCGATCGACTGTCTAGGCGTCACATGTGTTAACCTGATTCTTGTTACTGCCTTGCATTATTCGGTTCGTGGTATAAGAAAATATAACAATTTGTGTTGAATTTATTTTCCCAAAATTTCAGTAGAATACAACCCAAATTGTAGTTTAATTAATATTTATGAGCTTTACTAAGGAGCAGTGATTACACCTTTAAGATTTTTGAAGTTAACTTTAAAATTAAACATACTTTTTGAAAAATTCCCCTTTAGAAAAATTATAAAAATAATGTATATCGATGGACAAACATACTTAAATCGTTCCTACAAATTTTAATCAGTTATGTATTTTCAAATTATGACCGCGAAATACTAATTTTTTCACTCTTGTTTTATACATGATATGTTGTATTCGAAAAAGTTAAGAAATATTATATCTTTCTTCTGATTAAATTAATATGAAACGTACAACGCATAAAAAGTTTTAAGGCGAAAATTCATAAGTATGTAATTTAAAACCTTCTTCTTGAAAATATAGCAGTTATTATATTATTTTACAGAGAATTAAATAAAATGCATGAATCTCTTTAATTTATTATATGCTTAAGTAATTAATAATTACAAAACTTTAATAACTCACTCTAATATCCTTTCATCTTTTCTTTTTTTATTAAATAGCTCAAGTCTTGATATAATTTTACATTTCAAATAGTTGTAGTTAAATTCAAATTTTAATTCACACAAACATTTCAAAAAGTAAATCGAAAAAAAAAATCTCTAAACTAAAATTCCAACAATATAAAAATTCCGAACTATAATACACATATAATCGCAACTGATCCCTACAAAATTGTTCTTAGCTTCCAGTAGTTAAAAAAAAAAAACTTTTTCCTACACATAAAGTAACAGCTTTCCAAATTTTTTACAACAAAAACTGTCCGTTTTCTCTGTTAATTTTCTCTATTATCTAAATCTCTATTCATTCAAACACAACTAATTTTTTCCTTTTTTTCATAAATTTGTAAATATTACTTTAACAATACCACAAATAAAAAACAAACATATTTTAATAATTCTCAGATAAAGAGAACTATTGACAAATAGCTAAAGCTGATTTGTGATAAGAAAAAAGTAGCAAGAACAATTTAAACCATTAAACTTAAAATAACCAAAAAAAAATATTTTAGTTTTAGAAAATATAGAATTTTGATATATGTAATAGATAAAATGCGTGCAAAAAGCTGTGATAGTTTTAAAGATTTGCCCCATAGTGAAACAAGTAATAAAAAAATAAACAATTGCACTTCAGACAAAATAAAAACCCCCCAAAAAAAAACAAAAAAATAGATAAACAGCATGCGGATAATAACTTGCACCTAAGTATATAATAAGGAGATTTGATTGCGATGGAAATTTAAATATATTTGGGATAACAATTTCAATTTTAAATGCATAAAAGTCTGCATTAAGACTGCATTGATACTATAAGTTTTTTTTTCATGACATTTATTGCATGTTGTTTTATTGATTTGCTAACAGAAAGTGTGGAGAAGAAAAATGAGTGGAATAATTTATAATAGATGGTGCCTAATTACAATTAACACTACAACCAATACGTTTACAATGATTTTGTGGTTATTTTCTATGAAACTTCAATAAAGTTCTGTGCCTCGTTTCTGAAACTAATATGAGAGTTTCTAAAAGTTTGTTATCATTCTGCGAAAAACTGAATGAGTGAGAAAAAGTTTTTAATTTTTGTTAGGTCCATATAAAAATCACACTAATATTTTCTGAATCATCCTACAAAAGATCGAGCGACATGTTTAATTTCTAATTTTTTTCGATGTGAGAACTTATCACAAGTTACAGAAACGAGGTACTGAGTAGGTTACAGCTTAATTTATAAATTAACGTTTTCTGAATCACAGATAAAAAGATAATTTTTCACAATATCTGAGGCTTAAAACAACAGGCACCGCTGCGGAATAAGTAAGTGTATACGCCTATAAAGCGACCACTACGTCAACAGATCACTATTATTAAGGGCGGTGTTGGCTGAAGTTATTAATGTGTTGACTACTAAGCAAACAATGACTTAGGACCTGGATTCAAAACCAGTCCATAGCAAGTCATCAATATCATTAATTGCTGTTGGACTGTTAAGGTGATGAAGGCATAGCACAGGTCAGAGTATGAACACAATGTTTGTGGTGCGGCGCGACTTCTAGTTTCGGGAGAGAAGACTAAAAATAATGCAATGGAAGACGGCAACGGCAATACTTGTCATTGTTTGTTTACATTTTTATTAATTTATTTGCCATTCCGCACTGCGGTTTTTTACTTGAAAATCGTATGATAAACCGCACAGCAATAAATTATCGCTACATTGTGTTCAGACTCTCACTAAAAACTCTTCCGACAGCGTTTGATACTGTTACAAGGTAACCTACACAACATCGCCCTACTTCGTCGGTAAGCAGCACCGTTGGCGAAGTAAAACAATTTATAAATTGCCTGCTCATGAAGCTTAAGAAGGTTAATGCGTCTATTTAAAACCAGTGAGCCAATAGCAGAGTTGTAAAAGTATTAAAGCATTTTACCTTTTCAACATTTATCTTCTCTAACATTTCTCTTTCCCTAAGTTCTGGCAAAATGCATTGCATAAATAGAGGTCAATCCCCAATGCTCGTTCGAACATACTACATAGCTTGAACTCAGAGTTACCAATGTAAAGTTGTTGTTGTCTGAGATCACATTTTCTTGTAAACCATCCCGTTTTTGTAAGATATAGATCACTGCATATGATCTCCATAATATTTAACCTGACATAGTCGACAGAAAATTAAATACGGTTTTCATATGCGTCCTTCCCGTCCATCAGGGGTCTTTTCCGTCAGCTCTAAGATAGTAAAGTTCAAACTCATATCTATCCATTCACTGCTTCATATATAACTATTGTCATAGCTCTCGTATAATGCTCTGCATGAGTAGCTAATATGTCTTAAGTGCTGGAGCTATGAAAAAATATCGGCAAACTGGAAGAATCGCCGATATTTTAGTATCGAATGTATGTCCCTAATAAAACATCAAAATTCCGTTCTACAACAAACTTTTCTTTTAGTGTTGCCTAGCTAAAAACGAATACTTAGTCTCTCCTAAATTGTATTTATCTCATGTCATGCCATCTTCCTTGTCGTGGGAATATCTGACGCAAAACTCCAAGTCAACTGTTTTTGTTGCGTAATAAGTTTATATTTCTGAAATAAGCTTAACAGTTTTGTTAAAGCCAAATATTCCAATCCATTCTTCGCCTCTACATAATTAAGAAACTTTGTAGCATAAATAAATATGCTGTAACGTAATCACTCATATAAAATGAGAGAGATTTTTAGTTGCCCCTCGATCTCGATCTCGTGCAAATACAATTAAAGCAAAAACAAAACTTTAAAATAAATTATTGTTGCCCCCTGTGCTTTTTTAAAAAAGATGGAAATATTTTGCGACTTGATGGAATCAGCAGTTAGTTCAGAGTTGGCGAACGAAAATAATTTCCTAAAAACGAAATTAATTAATAATTTAATCATTCATTTTTGTATATAAAAAAGCATGTTTTCAATTATATAATTGTTGTTCTTTTTGAAGTTCAGTTAATTGTCTTATAAATTATAATTTGATTACAATTCTATATTATATTTATGTATATATGTATGTATGTCATCTTATGTAGCAATATGATGACGTAAATTAAATATTTTATATACGCTATTTATATAAAATCAACTTTATATCATTTTACATTTAAAGTATTTTAATATCTAATTTTCTTTCTCTCTCTCTCTCTTTCTCTAATGAACTTATACTTACTCTCTTGATGTGTGTGTGTATATGTCTAACTCTTTAAATATCAATCTACTATTATCACAACAATATCTACACAATTACAACATTTTTAAACGCCGAACAAACATCAAAATTTCAAACAACAGCTGAATTTTTTGCAGTGTACCAAAACTCTCTATTTAATTAATTAAACTCTCTGTTTTTGTAAAAAGAAATAAAAACATTAAATTAATTTTCTTCTATTATTTAGTAAATTATTAAAAAAAAAACTTACTATTTTCATATCAAATGAAATGTACAAATTAAACAAATTTATATAAAAAAAAAAATAATTGTATGTATATGTTATTTAGTGATAAACAAGATTAAGCAGCTTTTAATTTAGGTTGTTTTTGTTTTAATTGAAATACTTTTAGAAATGTTGAAACAAAAACAAAATTGGTTGTTAAGTGTTTTTATTTATTGTTATGTATTTGATTTATATTTTTAACTTGTTATTAAATGCAAAATGGAAAACCAATAGCTAAGGCCATCAGAAGAATTATATGATAAATAATAGATGATCATTATAAAAAGAGTTGTGTTAATGCTTTTAAGTTTAAAGAGAAATTCTCTTGACTTTTTGTATATAAAAAGTTTCATCATGCTGTAGTGTATTATAATTCACAAGCCACTGTTAAGAAACCCCTTTCTCTCTCATTTCTTTTATGTCCATCTCTTTGTTAGTTGGATTTCTAAATATGTTTTAAGCTTTGATATTGTATAACTTTTAGAGTCGATAAAGCTTTTAGAAATTACCTATTTAGAGATTAAACTTTGAAACGAGTTCTCAGTTTTAAACTGCCTTGACTTGGTTTTCTTTACGAAATATATTTGGTCTTAACACAGACTGAGAACAAGCAGGAAACAACAGATCTGCCAAAAACGAGTTTCAATGTGTAAAAACTAAATTTTATTCTAAACACATGTACAGCGTAATAACTTTGATCTCAATATTTTTCATAACAAATTTCTAACTCTTCTAAAAGAAAATGGCTCTAGTTATTAAAATTTTCTAATTAACTTGAATATTTACAATAGTAAAATAACTAAAAGTTTCCTAATTAATCAAACTTAATATGATATAAAAGCTTAAAATTTGCTAATACTTTTAAATGGCTTTTTGTTACTTGTAGCTTAGAACTTAAGCCTGTTTAAGGCCTTTATATTTATTAACTTTTTCTTTAAAAAAGCCAGCTAATTAATCAGTTTTAATAATTTTGACGGCTTATTCTCTCTTCCTTCTACTCACAAGTAACAATAAAAGTTAGTTGATTATTTACC
Organism: Lypha dubia; assembly: GCA_947311025.1. NCBI lineage: Eukaryota > Metazoa > Arthropoda > Insecta > Diptera > Tachinidae > Lypha > Lypha dubia. The sequence continues at coordinate 51,723,064 of OX371260.1, read as the reverse complement.
ATAAATCTTGTGGATATTTTTATTGCACATTTTCTAAAATTATCTTTTATGGTGAAATTAAATTACAAAAAAAACTTTCCGCTTTTTCTCAAAAATCTCTCCCAGGAAGAAAACTTTTTTTTAATCCTTCTTTCTAACCCATTATCTATGTATTACAAAATTCTCCTAAAGAAACGTAGCAATAAATATTATATACATAAAATATAATATAAAATTATAAAAAAGCAAGCAACCCATGTTCTAAAATAAAAAAAAAAACAATATATAATGTTTTCTTATTGTATAGAAAATTAACATAAATATTTATAACTTGGTTTTATAAATATAATTTATTTTATTTTTCTTTTTTCATTTCCAAATTAAAATAACAAAACATAATAATGTTATTGGAAGATAATAAAGTTATAATTTTTAAAATTTTAGAGAGAAGAGAAAACTTATATATACATTTAAAATAACAAAAGAAAATATAGGGATTTAATAATACAACAACAAACAAAAGAAATTCAAATAACAAGAAACCAACATTTAAACATTTATTAAAAAAAAAAAAAAACAATCAACACAAAACAATACAGAGAAAACAAAAAAAAAAATAATTATGTTCATGTGAAAGTTATATACAAAAAAAAAACAATTTAAAATATTATAATGTTGAATTATTATTATTGTTACTTTGAAAATTAAAAAAAAATTGATATAAAAATAAATTCAATAAAAATAATTATATAAATTTAAAAGGAAATCTGTGTTTTTCATTCTAAATGTGAGTTTGTGTATGTGTATCGGACGTTTTTTATACTTATTCATCACTTTACTTTCGCATACCTGAAGGAAACTGGTTAACATGACGTGCTCGTATTGATCTTCATTCTGATTCTACTATCTCTCTCTCTCTACCTTATCCTTTAACATAGTAATACACAACAACAACAAAAAGTACAACAACTTTTTATACATCTACAATAACATTCGTGTACTCATTGTACAACTACAAAAATTATTAATAAGTAAAACTTTGTATGTATATTATGTTGTGTATGTATGTGTATCTTTCGTTTGTGTGCGTATATAGAGCTCTTATTTTTTATTTAGTCTCATACGTATGTCTGTTTGTGTGTCTATATGTGTGATGTCTATATTAAAATTAAAAACAATGTTCTTCCCATAAAATGGTTTTGTTTTTTCACGGTAAGTTTTTCTCTTTTTCTTTTTCTCTAAACATTTTCCAAATGTTATTTCAGGTGGATGTGGTTGGATATGGAACATTTGTAAATAATTTTTTAAAGAAAAACAAAAAACAATCAATTGTTGTGAGTGGTATGTATGTAGAAAAGAAATTATTTGTTATCAATTTATAAATGGATGTGTGTACCAGTGAGCTGCAGCAAGTGTTTAATTTTCGGGTATACTTAATTATGCACATTGATTTTTATGATCCAATCGTTTTTGCTTAAAAGCAAAAAAACACTTGTTTACGCAACCGTTCGTTTCAAATATTCAGTTTTATTCACTTGTTGTTTTATGCTAACATGAATGTTCTGACTGTGTCAATTTGCATTAAATGATCGAAATGATTTAGACTTGTTAGTGAATTTTGTGCTTGTGCATAAAAAGCGAACGAAAATAAAATTGAATAATACTTGTTTGTGTTGTTCTCGATCATGCTTGTTGCAGCTCACTGGTGTGTACAGATAATAAAGAAACGGAAAACATTTATTTGAGAATAGCTTATACACACAGAAATAAATGTAGGTGGATCTAACCAATTTTATTGGTTAAAGTTGCACCAACTATTATAAAATAGTTAAAATAATCAATAAAAATAGTAAAATAACATTTTACAAAAGTAATGTTAACTGCACAATTTTTGTGGTTAGGCAACAAATAAAAGTGTAAATCATAACATGGACTATGGAGTGTAATTTACAGATAGAAGTGTTGCACATTTTTATCCTGGAGCACAATTGACTGTTGATAAAAATAAAATTGGGGAATTTCAAACATCTTTTAACTGAGTGCGAACTGTTTCAGGTTATGATGGCAACAGCGTATTGTAAGGACCTCTTTATTCGGGTCATATTGCATATTTCGAAAAGTGTTGTTGGTTTTTCAATATTTATTAATAAAGTGATAGTAAAATTTGTTCTTTTTTTTTTTTTTTGTTGTGTATATTCATTACGGGGTATAAAAAAAAATTATATCGTCAACTCATTGTTCCAAATATGTTTTCAATGTAGATTTTAATGTAAAAACAGTCATCATACTTTGAATGGTGTTCTTTCTTTTTTAACTTAGAACTTTGATGTGTTCCATTTATGTATGTATATTTCTTCTATGGGGTCTGTTTTAAAACCATGGTAAATTTTACAATGCGCGGCTAATAGAGCTTCCATACTGACATGGTTTTACAAAATCTTAAAACCTGATTTTACAATACAAAATGGTTTTGTTAATTCCTTTTCTGAATTGGTTTTTAGATTGCAAAGCTCGAGCCATATGTTGTAATACAAATCCCATACATAGTACATGCAATTGCGTATAACACGTGTTAAAATACATAGACACATATGTTTGTGTTTACCACGAACAACAAATATTTTGCAAGTATGTGTGTTATTACCCATAGATTAACTCGAATCTTTTTGTTTCGATTACAAAACAGATCATGCGTAAAATACCAGAAGTACAAGTGAGCAACTGTTCGTAAACAAACAGCATACTTCGTAAACAATTTAATCCAAGTATAACATTGAAACTCGATTGTGAACAAAACAAATGAAAGCCTAATTAGATTATAATTGTTATATAGCGTAAGTGATCAAGACGTCTCGATCATGCTTGTAGCGGCTTACTGGTACACACATACATGCCTACACACAGAACCGTGTGTTGTACAGTTCCTCAAATAAGTCTTATGAAAATTTAAAATAAAGTACAGCAACAAATGCACTTATTCCTTCGAAGGCCTGTTTTTTTTTAATTTTCAACAAATTTATTATACAACCTGTATGTCAAAATTTATATTCGATAAAATTGTAGTGTGAACGCAAAATCACCTGTTCATGGCTTTTATGTTAAAAACTAGTTTTAGCTTAAGGAGTGAAAACTTTATTATCTATATTTTTACACTCGTCTCGAACATATGACTCCTTTATTGCAACGTAGTCACATCTAAAAAAACAAAATTTCTTTATCTAAGCCGAAGTTACAAGTAATAAACTGATCAAGTCGGTCATAAAAATTTCAACGTTTTGCAAACTTCAAATGCGTTTTGCCAAGATTAAATTTTTTTTGAGATAATGGCTACGTTACAATGCTAATATGTTCAGTTTATTGATGAAAGCCATAAAAGTCTAAAGTGTTTTGCATGTTCGCCAATTTCTTACATTGAGATGTCTTCGGGGTTAGGCAAAACTATAATCCTCTAAAGGATTTATGGTGCACAAAGCAATCCTAAATTATATTATTATTACAAGCAATGCTGCCATAATTTTTTTTAAATAAACTGCAAAATTAAGAAAAAATGATTTTCCACTGAAAAAACTGCATATAGAACAAAAACCAGAAAATTTATTGTTTATTTAGTTAATTTTATATATAAAAAAACTGCTTTACGTACAAAAAAAAAACAAATTCAAAACTGCTCAATGCTTCGAAAAACTGCAAAAAACAGATAAATCTGCACATTTGGCAACGCTGACTACAAGATCACATCTGTTTTAAGTCATTTTTCATTCTCAATTGTATAGTGTGTGCAGAAAACACATTATTTAATTTATTTTATATAAAATTTTATTAAAAAATTGCCTTAGGATCTGTGCACATAACACGTAACGCTATTTTCAGATATATTATACCCCCCTCGCAGCAAATCTTTAGCACCCCCTCCCCCCGGAGCGGCTCGAAAGATGTGCACAGCCCCTTATTTATGACAATTCATCAAAAGTTTATAAAGTGCTTACAAATTACTTCAATTTCCACAGATATATTACTTTCTAAATATTCTTTATGAATTATGCAGTAAGTATTTGTAATATTTATTATGAATAGTATTGTGTAGAGTTTAATTTAATAAATTATTTCAATACATGTATGCCGTTGTAGAGTTCACACGTAGTGATGTTACAATAATCGCTAGCAAATAAAACAATAACAAATACTCGTACATACATGTGTCTACAATGACATTGATTTTAATTTGCTTCTTTTGATTTTTATAGTCATAATAAATTTAAAACTTAGCCCTGCTTGAATAATTTTATATAATTAAATTTTAATATTTATTTACAGCCAAATTAAAACGACGTTTAAGTGATGCTTTTAAAAATTGTTCTTTTAAAAATTTATTTTAAATTTAAAAATGTTTTTGTTCCAAATTATTAGACTACTTTCAATTATATGTACATACATACGAAATATGTTATCGCAAATATATCATTCAATATGTTTTATATCATTTAAAAAAAGATTTGGATGACGGTTTCAAAATTTTCACATAAAAAAACATTTAACTTTAAAAATATTTGAGCTGAATAACAAAACTGATTGGCGCTGTTTTACAAAAATAAAAAGTTAAATTTTACATTTAAGCACTTAATATATATAAATGATAGAATTTAGTTTAAAAAAATTATATATAATTATTATTTGTTCGCTATCGTGTTAAATAAGTTTAAAATTACTGTTGAATAAATAGAAATTGAAAATATGACTTTTACATAAAATATAATTTCAAAAAAAATGCTATGACTTTATTGAACATTTTTTAAAACTTTTTAGTTTCTTGCTAATGATTTAAGATCAATGGAAATGTAAGAGTATGTGACTTAGGGCCTGGGTTCGATCTCTGGTCAGGACAATCAAAAACATCATGAATTTCCTTGATATACATTAGTGTGGCATTGTATTAATTGTTGTTGCACTCTTTAAGTGCTGAAGATAAAACACTGTTCCAAGAGATAGTTTTACTCTTCCAAGCTAATGCGTGCTACAGTGCCCTCCTTCGTGTTTTAGCAGAATCGTCGGCGCAGTAAAACAATTAATAAAATGCCTGCTCATACATAGCTTAAGAAAGTTTATGTATCTACTTAACACCAGAAGCACTGCAACACTGCTCTAAAAATTAACAAAACGCCCAACAGCAGAGTTGTAAAAGAATTAAGCATTCATCTAGATTTTCACCATTTTAATTCTCTACACGCAGAGAAAAGACATGATTGCAAAATGTTCACCTCAACTAAGTATATCTGCCACAACCAAATAATTATTCATTGAATCAAATAAACATTAAACATTCTTCAATTATTAAAACATTTGATGCGACAATAAAATAATCATTTTGTGTTGCGTCCCGTAAAAATTGAATGTATCAAAAAAAGTATCTTTTGCAAATGAGAATTATAAAAGTTTATTGTGACCATACATTGTTTGTGTTCTGAAAAGAAACAATATAGCTTTCAATCGTATGTTACTTTAGCCGTTCATAGAATTTAATAAGACGAGTCGATGTGAAGTGAAAAAATTATTGTAAAAATTATAATTATATGATGAAAGTTATTTAATTTTACAACAAAACAAAAGTGCACCTGAAGTCTTTTACATCAGTGCTTTAAGGTACATATACGAGTACATACATATGGAGTGAATTAAATATATGAATGTATGTTTCATTGCAGCATGACGAAAAAAATACAACAGAACTGCAAAAGATGGCAATTGGATTTTACATGAATATTCCGATAAATAAGTTAATTATTTCGAATTTTATTAAATTTAATTTGTCCAGAAAAGTTTATTCGATAAATATTTTCAAATAAAAATATTTATCAAAAATATAATTTGATTTAATTTAATAAGTATTTGCTAAATGACAAATTGTTTACATAAACCAGAAAAAAAAACATTTTCCTCAATGCGCTCAAATTTCTCAGCATTTGCAGAGTATGTTCATACAATGGTATTGTCAGAGGGAGATTTTTGAAGAACATATTATGTTCCTTAGATGACAAATACAATACATAGTAGGTGCAATCATTAATCTGAACATGGTATGATAGTTTTCGATTATGATTCCATCAACCATGTTTTTTTTGCGTGTGCCCTATCCCTGTCTTTAGGATTTGTGACACAATGAATTGGTTAAGTAGGAATCATCAACTAAGTGCTCGTCTCTCACTGCTCATCTTTTTCATTTCTTAATGTTGTTTTTCTTTTTCAATGAAATCATAGTTATTATGTACTTAAAAATAATATTAGTTGCCTTTTTCTAAACAAAACAAAAAAAAAATTAAAGATATACAAAGTTTTCTGTAAAACTTAATATTAAAATTATTATACCAAACAAAAAACCTACATACATACATATATTATATATGCATAATTAAGTTAAAAATGCAATATTTTTGAATTTATATTGACATTATGAAATATATTTAAAAAATAATGTATATACATATAAAAATATTATATACATAGATAAAAAATAAGATGTGAGTTCGAGTTTATTTAACTTTAAGATTAACAAGAATGAATATTAAATTAAAAGGCAAAAAGTAGAAAATTCTCTGTACCAACAGAAATGATTAAACTTTGCGTACATTTGCAGATCAAATGGAAATTCAATAAACAACGACATTAGTTTTTAGAAAAACCAAAAATAAAATGAACAACCATACATACACACACATATAAATATATAGAAAATTTACGAAAAAACTTTTTTAAACTTTTACACATTAAAAGAGCAAAAAGTTACGCAAGAAATATAATTTAATCAGTAACAATTTGAAACAAACTCAAAAACAAAAATGAAAATAACGTTCGTTTACTCTACAATATTTTAGCACAATACTTTGCTAAAACTTCAGAACTAATATTCAGAGACATTTATAAAAATTTATATGTAGTTAATTGAATTATCTGAATTAAAAAAAAAGAAATGGTTGTAGAACAAAAAAATATATTAGTAAAATTTTAAATCTTCTTAATAAAAAGTTTTTATTTCATCAATAAATGAATTAAAAAATTATTTGTTTTTTTTTTTTAATAATTTACATTTTAATTCAGTAACTTATAGATTCACATTTTACATCACAAATATGAGGTACTTTCGAAAAGGAATAAAAAGCATGTGAAAAAAATCAGTTTCTAAATAACCAGTGGAGAGCTTTGCAATTTGCTAAGGATGATTCCAACACTAATTAAAAGCAGAGCTATAAAACGCTTTTTAAAGCTTTCAAAATATTAATGCAGCATTTTCACGACAATGGATCTGAAAAACTGCAGATTGACACAATTTTTTAAAAAAGGAAAAGCAAAAAACAATGAATTTATAAATTGTAGTTACTTTCAAGAAAATTTGTACTTCTTTCAATACCAATTTAATTAAATGTATTAAAAACTAGCTGTGCGTCAGCTGTGTGGTATTAAGTTTTGACTTGTACTTCTTTATTATGGCTTTTAACTTTGGATGCCGAATTTATCCTCATGTCAACATTCCTAGTGTATGCTCTTAGATGTAGAATTAGGTAATATTTTTTAGGCATATTGACTGGCCATCATTCGGTTTGAGATAGGACGAGCAGGCAGAAAAAACACACTTCCGATTTCTATAGCATGAGCGGAGATATAAAGGAAACAGAGGCTATTGAGCATATAAGCAGTTTGGTTTCTTCTTAGGCGTACCTATTGCAGTTAGCATATAGATTAGCTGACTCCATAGCAAATAAACTAAGTTTTGTAAACATAAATTATCAACTTCATACTCGAATAAAATGTTATGTGTAACGAGATAATATATAAAATTATTTGAAAAATATTTTTAATATATTTACTTATTTTATTTTATTTTTTGCTGATCTCTGCATACACTAACGAAATAGTTGTAGTTGAAAAAGTTCAGTTTGTTATCGCAAGTTGTATTTTAAATAATCCAAACAACTATAGATTAATTTTGTTGATCTATTTTGAAATTCAATAATTATTATCAGCAGAAACGTGACAACATATTTTAAATGAAAATCACTAAAATAAACACAATAAATAAAACATTCACACACACAAACACATACATACTCGTATACAAAATTCATTCGAGTATGTGGATTGATGTTCTATTAAACTTTAATAATTAAAGCCAAAGCAAACACTAACAATTGATAACAATAATGACATTTAATATTATTACAAACAGTGACAACAACATAAGTATAATTAAAATATTTTGAAACAACTATACATTTTCATAGCAAAAAGGAATTATGCAAAGTGAAAAACCTCCAAGTCCGCTTTTTAAAAAGTACATATATTAAATTTGATTTCATAGAATTTATAATGAAATTCAATAAAAAGCTGAATATGTTTAATAATAAATTAAAACTAAAAGGTTATACATAACGATTAGAGGATTAAACCCTATTATTATTCAAAACAAAAAAAAAATCAAAATTAAATAATTCCCCAAACATTTAAACATTTTGTACATTCGTCCGTTAAATACGCTACACTCCGAAGGTGGCAGTCAAAATGATAAGGACACTTAATTGGCATTGTTAGCTGTTACACAAAAGCACCAAGAGTTATTGCTGGTACACGTATAATTTTAGCAACCCCAATGATCTGTGACGATCTGAGATTCGTCGACTATCGAAAAACAGCATTGTTGTTTTTTTTTTTTTTTCATTACGTGTTCAAAATTGTTTGTTATTTAAAATGTCTGTTACGTGGGTTTATCTTCTAAGGCTGATAAATTTATCATTATTATAGCATTTCTTTTACCTAAAAATGTAAGCGATAACTTAATTCTTTTAATCCTTTTTTCAACTAACGCCAAGTTGTAATAATGTCCTTGAATCACATAACCGAATTTAAATTTTTATGAAATTATGATTATATATTGTAAATTTTACTTAACAAATTTCTTGAATATATTCAAAAATTATTTTTAACTAGACGTAAATTTCGCCTTATTTATGCTTTGCGTCTCAAGGCTCGTTTAACTTGAGTATATTTTTTCTATTAAAAAATAAATAATTTAAACGTATATTATTTCAAATTTTCTTTGCTTTATAACTTGAACAAAAGCTACTTTTTGCTAAACAGTCAGTATATGCTCACATATAACCACTTTAGATGTGGCCAAATTTATTTGCTTCAATACACAAAAAATGTTGTTTCTATTTGCTTTTTCTTGAGAATTTGATTAAAGGTTAATTATAACAAAAATATTAAATAAAAAAAAATTATATGTATATATAAAAAAAACGCTATAAAACATATATTGTATTGAATTTATTGTTAAATATATAAAATGTAAAAAAAATTATATAAATAATTGTAACAATTTTACTATAAAATTTAAACAAAAAAAAATCACATTTAATGAGAATTTATTACATAGAAATTTAAAGAAAAAGAGTGTTTTTAATAAATTTCAATAAGTTGATAATTAAAGAAAAAAATTGTATTTATATATGACTTTGGAAAATAAGGTTTGAATTCTACACGTTTTAAACTTTTGCTGCTTGCAGTCAACTTTGCGATGGTAAGAAAATTTTAAAATATATGACCTGCTATAAATAGAAGTTTAATCATCTTTTCAAGATATGTTTAATGTTTTCTTATACAAAAAACAAACCTTTCTATCTGCGGAACAACAAAATAAGATATTCCAAAACATATTGCAATTATTTTTGGCTGCTGTAGTTGTCAAAACCATAATAAATCATACTCCGCCCCACCTAATTACCGATTTTTAGTGATATCGGTTTAGTCTCGTTTCAATTTAAAATGGAATTGCTGACACATTTGACCCAATTGTAAATTTTTATTGGGTTGTGGTTAATCAAATTCAATTTGTTGTGACAAACTAAAATTTATCATTCATATTTAAGGAAAATTTCTAATCTCATGTATTGCTGATGGACTTTCCTACTAAAAAGCATAGTCCACACTATATATTAAAGTCATTTGACTATTTTTCAAACGAAAATACGAAATTTTTTGCAATTTTTAATTAACTGTAGCCTTTATTCAAAATGACAGCAAAAATTAATCTCCTGTACTGCTAATCGATGTTAATAGTTTTTTTTTTTTCATACATATACATACGTATGCGTAATAAAGTCCTCATTAGAAATGTAGGCACTTATAATGTTCTTCATACGCACCCATGTCCAAAACATTATATCCTTTAATGGACTATTCAATTAGCTGACTAATCGCTAACATATAAAAACATATGAACCACCAATCACATATTTTATAACCGGATAAAATAATTTTAAATAAAGACACAGCTTTTTAATTTTTTATTGAATACGACATTATTTGAGCAAATACTCAAGAATTAATGTTTTTTAAAAATTTATTTATTTGCTAAGGGTTAGCAAATCTATATGCATTTCGTTGGTTGATAAATACCAACTCATTGGTAGATCTTTACCATTCATTTTATTTTTATTAAATTTGATGCAGTTTTGCAAATGATAATTGAAAATCGATTTTAGTAGCAGTTTTCGTATTATAAATTTAAAGCGTTATTTTAAAAATTTTTCCGCACATTTTGTGAGACGTATGTACATACAGACATCATCGTTAGAAGAGTAAAAATACATTATTATGGCCCAAAAACGTCAACATCTGATAAAGAAAACTCGATATTCGAAAATTGTGGTGAAATCAGCAATTTTTTTTTTTTTTTGTTTTTTTGATAGCGGGAAGTTAAAAATTAAAATTTATATATTTATAAAAGAAGAGGCTCGAGATTTTACATTAACCATTCCCTTTTGAAATCGCTACAATATCAAACAAATTTAAAAGATTTTTCACTGCTAGTTTATACCTTGAGATGTAAAAACTCAGAACTCCAGGAGTGGTAAATGAAATTATTTATGCCAACAGTTGATGCAAACGTACCAAGTTTAAAGGTCGTTACATTTTCGATTGAAGTCTACAAAAATTATTCATTAAAGGCTGTCTCGCTCATCGTCTAAAAAATTTAAAGTGATCCAAAATAAGGAATTAAATCTGAAAAATGGCCACAGAAGTCGAAAAATGTTCTTAAAATTCGTGTTGTTGGTTTCAGTACAAAATTTTGGTACCATACAATTTCGTTTTAAATATTTTTAGATGATTTTAATTCAAAGAAAATTTTATATATAATCTGGTTCAAGCGGACAGTTTTATTTTTTTTTTATTTGAGATATTATCTCAATTTTATTATAAAAAACAATTTCATTTATTTAATTTTAAGTATGTATGTATGAATTTCTTTGGCAAATCATCATTTGATTTCATTAGAATTTTAAAAAATTGCAAAAACTCTTGGGAAACGCAAAAGCTTTCAAAAATTAAAAATAAACAGAGAACTTATGAATTTGTTACAAATGAAAAGCAATTAGTAGTACAGAATTATCGTGAGTACTTTCTTTTGGCCAAGTAACTAATAAAGGAGTTTAAAAGGTTTTTGAAAATATCTCAAACTTTAATATGCCTGGTCATTCATGTGTTCATTGCAAACACCTCAAACGTCTACTTTAACTTATTGTGTTAAACACATTTTACATTGAAAATCTTGTAAATTCATCAAGATAAATTTTGCGTTAATGACGGCTTTCACATGGTGCCCTGTCAAAAGGATTACAGAGCTCATGTTATGCTATTAAGATTTGTATTTGGTATTGCTTCGCGGGAGAATTCTCAAGTTCTAAGTTTTGTATTGTATGGAAAAACACATACTCGTATGTACATATTGATTTTATGTTATGTACAAGTGTGTAATATATCATGTAGGCATGTTTTTTGGGTAGAACATAGACTTGTGTATGCCTCGTCTTAAGGATAATTACATTAGAATCAGTAACAGCAACAATTGAACTGGCAATAGAATTCAGCAGATACATCACCATTATTTCGAAAATAATACACAATTCAACATATAAATTCTTACATTAACAAGATTTAACATGTCTACATTAAAGGCCATGAGCTAAATGCTTTTTCAATCTTTATAAGCACGGAGTTAAAGAATCAATTCAAAATCTTTTTAGATTTTCTTCAGAGCTCGTGCAATCAAGCGAATTAATACGACTCATTTAAGCAAATTAAAACAAATTTTATTTCTAGTTCGCGTTTAAGCTAAAAAAGTGAAAGAATACTGCAGTAAAAATTTGATTTATTAGTTAGCAATAATATAATTTTGCTATAAAGTATATGGTGGCACGAAATAAGCCCCAATGAAATAAGCCCCAAATCGAAAAATTAAATAAGCCCCAAAAAATTTTCAAATATTTTGTTTGGGGTTTATTTCATTTTTAAAATATTTGGGGCTTATTTCATAAAATTTTTTGGGGCTTATTTCATTTTATTTGGGGCTTATTTCATATCCGTAAAATATATCTAAAATCCTTGCGCCCGGCCGTAGGTCGGTTATGCAGAGAATACGCGAAGCCTGTGTTCGATATACCATAGAGGATAAACTCCTTGCGCCCGGCCGTAGGCCGGTTATGCAGAAAGTACTTTGAACGCGAAGCTGGTGTTCGATATACCATAGAGGATAAATTCCTTGCGCCCGGCCATAGGCCGGTTATGCAGAGAATACTTTGAACGCGAAGCCGGTGTTCGATATACCATAGAGGATAAAATCCTTGCGTCCGGCCGTAGGCCTGTTATGCAGAGAATACTTAGAACGCGAAGCCGGTGTTCGATAAACCATAGAGGATAAAATCCTTGCGTCCGGCCGTAGGCCGGTTATGCAGAGAATACTTTGAACGCGAAGCCGGTGTTCGATATACCATAGAGGATAAAATCCTTGCGTCCGGCCGTAGGCCTGTTATGCAGAGAATACTTAGAACGCGAAGCCGGTGTTCGATAAACCATAGAGGATAAAATCCTTGCGTCCGGCCGTAGGCCGGTTATGCAGAGAATACTTTGAACGCGAAGCCGGTGTTCGATATACCATAGAGGATAAATTCCTTGCGTCCAGCCGTAGGCCGGTTATGCAGAGAATACTTTGAACGCGAAGCCGGTGTTCGATATACCATAGAGGATAAAAATCTTGCGTCCGGCCGTAGGCCGGTTATGCAGAGAATACTTTGAACGCGAAGCCGGTGTTCGATATACCATAGAGGATAAATTCCTTGCGTCCGGCCGTAGGCCGGTTATGCAGAAAATACTTTGAACGCAAAGCCGGTGTTCGATATACCATAGAGGATAAATTCCTTGCGCCCGGCCGTAGGCCTGTTATGCAGAGAATGCTTGGAACGCGAAGCCGGTGTACGATATAATTTAGAGGATAAAATTCTTGCATTTTATGATTTCTTCTTAAGCTTACTTCATAAAGTTAACAAATTTGGGGCTTATTTAATTTTTTTTGGGGTTTATTTCATTTTTTAAAAATTTGGGGCTTATTTCATAAAATTTTTTGGGGCTTATATCATTTTTCGATTTGGGGCTTATTTCATTGGGGCTTATTTCGTGGTGCCAAAATATATATTTGTATTGGGTAGCAATGCTGTCCTCGTAGTTAGGAGGTTGTCTGTTGAGTACCTGCTAAAGAATGGCAAAAATTGAAAAAAAAAACTTATTTTTTGCAATTTTCTTTAAAAAAAATTCAATTGATTTAATATTTGGTGTAAACAATCCTTTTCAGTAGGTTAATCGAATAACAACACAGAGGATTTAAAAAAAACTAAATAAACTTTTTCGGTAACTTTTAACAAAAATGTTTAACTGAAAATGGCAGAAAACCTATTTTTGCAATTTTTTGCAAAAGAAAAGCCCAAACTCCGTTGTCACATACAGTGATGTAACCATCCACTGCTCCTGATTAAGGTATTAATTTTGAAGTTTTTGACCTTCGTCAGCTTATCTGACCATCGACCAACAATTTTCATTTTTTAATTTTTGGTAGATTGATTCCTCCTCCTGCTCATTTATGCAACTTCTACTGAAAATTATGGGTCTTTAGTACCACTAACGTTACACGATGCGAAATTTGCGGTGTCCTGTGATCACTGCAATAAGGTCTTTCAGAAGCGTCTTCGAAAAATTTAAATGCCTTTTTAAATACTGGGCAAGATCCCAGAACTTGTTGTCGATTTGCTGCTAACAGGCGGAAAGTGGAGCCCCACATAAGCTGTCGATGTCTGACTCCAACAATGAGGCATCCTCTCTCGTCAGCGATGTTGTTACAAATGTTGCCTCCATCTCTCTGCACCCAAACAAGCATCCGGCATCTCTTTTAGGTATGGCCGGCTTTCCTGGACTATGTTGGATCTTGACTAACTAAGAGCTTGTAGTTTTAGTACAAACATAAAAATAGATAATTTTATATTTAAAAAAATATTTTATGAATGTGTTTACTTTTCTACACGATACAATTAGACAACCGTTGGTTGTCAATAAAAGTATTTATAAGGCAAAATGAAAAGCAAATCTCTTCTTTACAAAATTAACATTTATTTGAGCATATACTCAAGAGTTTATGTTTTTAAAATTTAATTTATTTGTTGCGGGTTAGCAATATCTAAATATATAAGTAGTTCGTTGGTTGCTATACCAACTCATCAGAAGATGTGTAGAAAAGTAAACACATTCATAATGAAAAATTATTTGTTGAGATGTCCGTAAAGTTTTTTGAAAAGCTATTTTGGTTGTGCTGTGTAATTCGCAAATGTGTTTGTGAGTTTATGTATAAGTAAATGAGCTTTGGAACTTTTCAAACATAAATGGTAAACATCTAAAATATTTTATAAGATATAATATTCTCTCGTAGAACTGATATGAAAAAAAAACTGGTACTTTTTTACTTTTTACTTCTGGTATAATTTTACTACTGAGGAATTCTTTTAACAGATTTGGATGATATTTGGTACATGGAAAGCATCTCATCCAGATTCAAATAAAGGTTTATTTTTATAGGCTTTTACAAATTAGCACTTTTAGTTTTTTTTTTTTTTTTTTTGAGTTGTTGATTATTAATATTCAGCTATTAAGGCCTAACGCAGTTTATGACAATAAAAAACTTTTTATTTCATATTTATCCAACGTTTCGTCACTTTTATGTTGGCTTTTTCGTCTATTTGAAAAAATTAAAACTTAATATTATTATAAATAATTACACCAAAATTTTAATTTTACTTACAAAATGATGTTAGTTAATCACTCTACATACATGTAAATTAGGTTTTTTTTTTTAAATTAAAAATTAAAATTAGTAGAGTAGAATACTTTGATCATAACAGACTATGAGTTTGTGTTGATTATTAGTACTTTCCAAACAGTGATGAGGGAATTTCGAACTAACCAGCACTGTTTCATTGTAGAATAAAAATTGAATTAAAAATTAATTCTCATGTTCTATTTCTGTTGAAAACTGGTTAAATAGTTGATATTCTTCTCAATTAGTATCCACTTTACGAAAATTGTAAAGATGGACAATTGAACGCTGATGAGATGTTAATTTCTTTATCAAGTATTTTGACATTATCAAAATCTGCTGTATGTCCCGTATTGAGTATATGTTGTGATAATGATTTTTTACCTTATCTTTTATGTTAGTGAAAATTGTGTTAAGTGTGGAATTAGGTTTGAATACAAATTTAATATCTTCAGTTTGTGATATTGTTTTCAACCTTTTGCTGTCTGTTAGGCCTGGTATGAATGTAACACCGTAAAAACGGTTTGGTTGGTTGTTATTGGTTTCAGTTTGAAGATAATTGTTTTTGAGTTTAATTTTTGTTTCATGTATTAAATTATTAATTAAATTTATCGGAAAACTATTGTCTTTAAGCAATTTGGTAATTATGTTGATGTTTTTGGTGTGAAAATTCTCGTCGCTTATCCTTAGTACTCTAGAAATGAAACTTTTTGCTCTATTTAACATTTGTGTTTTTTGTTGTGTTGCATTGAAATTCATTAATCTTCCTGATGCTATATCCTTTGCATACCAATCGAATAAGATTTTGTTGTTTTTTCGTTGCAGCATTATATCTAAATATGGTAGATAATTTATATTATTTTTCCATCTCATAAGTGAATTGTATTTTCGGATGGAAACTGTTTAGTGCATGGAGAATTTCATCTCTGTCTTCGAGTTTAATTTTTTTTTATAATTTTTTTGTACCTTCTGGGAAAGAGGGAAAATCTAGTAATTTTGGTTATATTATAGGTGATAAAATGAGTACAAGTTGATAAGTCTACGATTAATTTTGCATACAGCCAGTTTACGCCATCTCTAACATTTAGCGGGAACAAAGTCACGGGTAAAAGCCTATATACACATAATTATCTTAAATAAAACCGGTTTTTTTTAATAATTATTGACAAATTTACTTTAACATTAGATTCATCTTGTCATCTTCAAACATAATCTAATACAATAGCATGTCAAGGATTTAATTAAATTAAAAATTATTTTAAGGAATCTAAAGTTTAAAGCATACATATATTTTTATGTATTTTGGCATTCAAAAAAGTCAAATGTTAGAACTATAATGAAAACTTTATTTCTTCCTTTCCATATGAACAAACGCACATACAGGGTATTTTTTATATGTTATTATTTTTCAATTGGGGCCACCTTTTACTGTTGGGAACTAGATATGACAGGTAAAAGTTGCTTCCCCTTGCCATTTCATAATAAATACAGAAGTATCGGGATCGTGCGGTATTATCTCAGAGATAATTAACTTATAGTTTCAAAACGTCTGCAATTTCTTTCAAATGTGTGTGTGTGTGTGTGTGATAAGCCGTTTAGACGCCAGACGCAACGGCCGCTAAGCCAATATCATATTCATCTCTTATTTAAAACTAAGACTCGTATTTGCAATATTTCGATTCCAATTTTTTGAAAAGCAAAAACCATAAAAGAAGCACCCTTTACATATAAACACATATACATGCAAATACAAATGCAAAGACACACACATACACACAATCATAGATTCATTTTAATACAACACAAGCAGATGCACTACACATGCAATTGTGTTGCTTTGTAAAAGTCATCTAAAAGTTTTTGACAGTAATTAAAGAACTTTTATACAATTTAGAAGATTTTTCGTTTAGTTGATTGCTTGAATAACATCTCTACTTCTAATACTTTCTATAGTTTATTAATAGCAATGATGAAATGCTGTCGACGTTACAGATGGAATAGTAAAGTGAATGAAGGTGATGACGATGCTGATAATGATGACGATGACAATGATGATGATGATAATGATGATGTTGTTAGTGATGATGGCATTCTCGTTATTGAACAAATCTTCTTTTTACTTTATGAACTGTTCTTGTTTCATCATCATCGTGACATGATACAATTGAATTAAGATTCACTTTAAAAGTTCTTCTTAATTTATTGTGATAACTTATTGTTGTAGTTGTTGTCTCTATATATATATATATATATATATATATATATATATATATATATATATTGTTTTTGCTATTTGTGTGCCAAAAAAAAATAAAAGAAATGAAATGCAGCAATATTTAATAATAAAAAATGCATAAAGGAAGAGCAAAGAGCAGCGCACTTTTAAGAAACAATTAAAACGAAATTAGTTACTATATTATCGTCAGTTTTTCTCCTGTTCACGAAAAATCAGCAAAATCACACTTTAAATTATTGTAACAGGGATCTGGATTTTTCTTTTTTCGTTTTCGATTATATTGAAAATGAGTAAAAGCGCGAGCAAATCAATAGTGATTACAAATTTAAATTGAAGAAAATTCAATCAATTAAATGCTTTTAAAGCTATTATAAGATTAGACTTTTAATTTATTTTTATATATCTGAATTAGGTTAGGTTACGACTGCCACCACAGCTTAGGAATTGAGAAACATGGGTCCGTTGATTCGGTCCCTTTGTGACACCCCATAGCAGACTAGCCATAGACAATTGGTTGTTCAATTTCCTGCCGCCAAGTATCCTGCCAAAAGTATCAGAAAGGACGATGGGTTGATTAGCCTTATTTCTGTCAGAATGTCTAGGTCTTGCATACTGCTGTAGCCCAGAGTAGTAGTCCTTCTGCTATTTGGCGCTGGACATTGATATAGAAGATGAAGAACTATTTCTTCTTTATCCTCATCGTTGAAACAGTTTTCGTTGTAACATAGACAAATCTTTACGATTTTGGTCCAAATGCACCAGTGCCCTGAAGGCACTGTTACTAATACTTTCGTGCAACATTTTCCAAACCTGAGCGGATCTCGTGTGTTATTCATGCTGTTGTGGGGCCAAGTGAACCCGACAACTCGGCAGGTACTTTCTAGTTCGTACTTATGTTGAAAAAGCTTATGCGACTCCTTCTGGATCAGTCGCTTGCAGTGCGATAGAGAAATTCCTGTTAAGTGACATAAATAATGTCCCGCTATCTTATTTAAATAATTCGGTCACTACCATGGATGTAGCGCATACACTATTTATGGCAGCGTTGGCCGCTCTTCCGATATCTGATAGTACCTAAGGTATCTTTCCGCCCCAGTGATGGCAGAGATTTTGGTTTCCAGGACGCTAAAACCATCTTGAAGTCTAAATGGACCCTTCACATCGAAATTTGCCACATAAAAATCTCAGCCAGCATTGTCGCCTCTTTTAAAGCCATCAGTGAACACTTAGTGATGTTGCCTATAACGCCGACGGTGTAATCTATAGTCTTGACAACCTTTCGCTCTTGCAATAAAAATTTTAAGGTGCCCTCTATATCCAAAAAAAGTCGCCGTAGTGAACTCCTTGTATTCAAGAGACTTCTCTATGTGGCTGACCATAGAATAGAGAGCAGTTTCTTCAGGCTTTCCCTTCGTGTAGTCATGTTTTTAGGGTAAGAGAAGATCCTTGTGAATGGACAGTCTGGGGCTCTTTCAATTGTTTTAAATAGAAAATGCGTCAGGATAGTAAATTGGCTTGAAATCGGTTAGAAACTTCAAATCATTATCACAATTTCAAAGTTTTTACTGGATGATTTGAACCATTTGAGTTTTAAATTTTTTTTCAAAATTATAAAAGTGAATCCTATCAAGTATTGCTCGCCTAATAGTATTAACCATTATATAGAAAAAAAAAACTCCAGCTGTTTATGGAATGTATTTTTTATGTAAAAATATTTTATATCTAATTTATTGCTATTATTTTACTGACAGTATTTTTAAAGCTCTTTTAAGCGGGAGAAGCTTATGATGTTTCCGTTTTATTTTGCTTTAAATTTTTCTCTGCCAATGCCGCTGCTATGGATGTTGGTTTGCATGAAGTTGTCTCGATACGAAGTTGTTTCTGGCTCTTTATTGTACACAAATTCCACTTAATTGAACGGACTTATTAGGAATTATGTCAACTCCTTTTTTTCCTTTTGGTTGTGTTTTTTTTTTTTTTTTTGTAATTTTTTTTAAAGATTTCTTCTTTATTTTCCATATATTTTGCTGTAGATAAATTTTATGCATTTGTATAAGGAAAGGAAGTATAAATCCTGAATTTTAGAATTTTATTATTATTACTATTATTTCTATTTAATTTTTTTTTTGTCTCTCTTCATTTTTGCAGAAATAAGCTTATTTTTAATCTGCTGTATTTAAATTTTCCTTATTGTAATAAAAGGTTGACACTAATAATGTATGACAAGAGAGAAACAATTAGTTTTTAGAAATGTTTTTTCAAGACTTGTAAATCATTAGGGATACTCTTTTCCTCAGCCGTACACGAGAGATGTAAAACAACATAAATTAACCGTTGAAATTTAAAATTTTGTTTAGCATTGGCTAAATTTATATATAATATTTTTTAGATTTAAGATTTGAAAAACTTATTGATAATTTAATATATAATTGAAGATTCAATAAATAATAAAATTTTTCAAAAATGGCAACGTTACAGATCCCCTCAGTTAAAGTTAAGGCTTAAGGAGTGTACCAAACAGCTCAGAAAAGTTTTACAAACACAAACAGCTTCGCTGCAAAAATTTCTTCAAGAACTCGATGCAACAACACAAACAGACTATTCGCTGTGGCGTGCAGCCAGAGGACTTAAAAGACCAGTGATTTGCAAACCTCCGTTACGAGATTCGAATGGTGACTGGGCAAGAACTGATGCTGAAAAAGGTGATCTATTTGTTAAGCACCTAGAAAAAGTATTTACCCCGAATATTTCTGCTGATATTGTTGAACTGCCACCAGTCGTCTCTTCACCAGAAATACCGCTGAGATTTAACATGAGGGAGATTGAAAATACTATTACTAGTATTAACACCAGAAAACCCCCAGCTGTCGACAAAATAAGCAACAAAATGCTTCAAGAATTGCCTTTCATTGCAAAAAGAATAAGACTATTCTTTTTTAATGGTATTTTACGGCTGCAATACTATCCGGCAGAATGGAAGGCTTCGATGATTACTGTGATACCAAAGCCCGGCAAGGATCATACGAAGGTTGAATCCTATCGGCCTATTAGTTTATTGCCCAATATTTCTAAACTATTCGAAAAGCTGTATATGAGCAAGCTGATGCCTATAGTGACTAGTAATGGATGCATTCCAGATCATCAATTCGGTTTTCGCATACAGCATAACACTATTGAACAAACTCACAGACTTGTGAATGTTATAAGAGAAACTTTTGAAAAAAAGAAATATTGTTCAGCGCTTTTTATTGATGTCGCACAGGCCTTTGATAAAGTATGGCACGAAGGTCTTGTCCACAAATTAACACAAAATCTACCCGCAAACATCGTCAGGCTCTTAAAAAGCTATCTAATGCAACGTAAATTTGTAGTAAGGGAAGGCAATTTTTTAAGCCATCCGCAGTCGATTGAAGCCGGAATCCCTCAAGGCAGTATCTTCGGTCCATTACTTTACTTAATATATGCATCTGACTTACCGTTAAGCAGTAACATTCACACGTCATCATTTGCTGATGATACTGCTTTTCTAAGCGTTCATGAAAGCCCTGTAGAAGCTTCCCGCAACTTACAAGGATATATATCCAAACTGGAAAAATGGCTCAAACAATGACGTATAAAAGTTAACGAGCAGAAATGTGTACACGTCACTTTTACGTTGCGCAAGGAAACATGCCCGCCTATAAAAATTAACACCGAGACCATACCGCAACACACTGTTGTCAAATATCTAGGCGTTCATCTTGATCGTCGTTTAACATGGAAATCGCATATAGACGCAAAGTTAATACAAATGTAATTAAAAGCAGCCCAAATGAATTGGTTTATTCGAAGAAATTCTATACTAAACCTAGACTGTAAACTTCTATTATACAATGCGATCCTAAAACCAATATGGGCCTATGGAATCCAGTTATGGGGCACTGCCTCCGCATCAAATGTAGAAAAAATTCAAAGGCGACAAAACAAAATTCTATGTACAATACCAGCAGCCCCCTTGTATGTCAGAAACCATCGAATTCATAAAGATCTAGACGTTCCGTTGGTGAAGACAGTGTTTTCAAAACACGCGAAAAAATATATAAAAAAACTTGAGTTGCACCCAAATCCACTTGCGCGCTATATTCTTCATTATAGATCCCACACCCGGCTGAAAAAAAGGGATACTCTTTTTCTCCGCCGTTCACGAGTGATGTAAAACAACAAAAATTAACCGTTGAAATTAAAAATTTTGTTTAGCATTGGCTAAACTTATATTTAATATTTTTAGATTTAAGATTTGCAAAAAATAATTGAAGATTCAATAAATAATAAAATTATCACAAAAAACAAAAATATATACAAAAATTGTATTTGGATAAATTTATCCGAGACAGATAATTGCCATTGCAGAAAACAATCTGTTAAAAAGTCCCGAAATTTTTAATAGTTCTTTAAATATTTGCTTACTTCGAGTTAATTAAGGTAAAAACTTCACTTTCATTAATATTAAAATTCAATAGAACAGCTTATCAAATTTTGAACACTAAAAAATATTAACTAAAATTAAGAA
This sequence comes from Lypha dubia, assembly GCA_947311025.1. Lineage (NCBI taxonomy): Eukaryota > Metazoa > Arthropoda > Insecta > Diptera > Tachinidae > Lypha > Lypha dubia. The sequence goes on along the minus strand of OX371260.1, from coordinate 51,701,119 downwards.
AATTTTACTTAATTTGAGTTGAAAATGGGGCCAATGCCATTTTTTACAGAAATGCTATTAAATTTTCTTTGGTGTTAGGAAATAAAATTTCATAATTATGAAAATACGAGCATATTTACTAAAAACTAGTTCAGTGTTTGTTCTGCCTTGTCTAGGAACAATATTCATTTCTTTGCTATGTGGTTGTTAATCTTACTAATCACTTCTGCGTTTGGAATTTCCCACTCTTTTCTGAACCATTTATCTGGTACAGCGAAGCTATTAACCATGTTGATATTTTTTATTGTTCCTTGAAGTATTAATAATGCATATTTATAATTTTTGTTCTTTTTTATACCGTAGAATAGAGGAAAAGGATATCCCTAGTCGATATGGAACTGACCGTCCACAATGTTGTACGGACCGGTGCGAACTATAACAGTCATACCTAAATCAGAGCGTTAAGCGTCATGTAAGCAACAGGGAACGTACTTTCCCTAAAAAAGTTATTTATTTTCCATTTTAAAAATATTTCTTCAAAAATAGTAGTTCCACTGCTTAAAGAAAACATAAAAATACAAATACTTTTAATATCGATATGTAATATAATACTGAGTATTTTATTTATGTTAATTAACACTATCCATTAATAACATCTTCTAAAAATCCCAGATTAAAAAAGATTGCATTGTTTGCTAGCAACCTTTATTAATATCAATATCTTACTATTTCTAGTGGTATCAAGTATCAGGTATCAGATATTGAAAAAAATGTTGATAAAAGCAAATTTTTTTTTAAAGTGAATTATTTTTAATTATTTTTGTATCTAGTGCTCTAAAAATCTTAATTATAAACTGTTTGTTAGCAATAATTTAGTTATATTTTTATTTTTATAAACAATTTTGTAACTATTCAATTTTTTTTTTGTTTAATTTAATTTCATTCAAAACAAGTTACTTAAAATTTAATTTTCTTTTGCTAAATAAGATTTTTTTATTCTTTTGCAATCTATGAAAACTCTACAATGACATTATGTACTCTCTAGAGTCCACAAGCAAAGTTAACAGAAACAGTAGCGATGACAATAATTATGATGATGGCGATGCTGCCAGTGCTTCTGTTGGTGCTGGTACTGGTGCTGGTGACGATGATGATGCCGGCGATAATAACATATCCTACAACAAGTTCCTTTTACACGTACACAAATATGCACCCAGACAAACACAAATACAGACAGGCACAGGGACGGACAGGCAAATCTATTGGACCCAAATGAGTTGCTGTTACTTCCTGCCAACAACAACAACAACAACAACAATTCGCTGCAATGAATTTGCCTAGAAACTTGAACTCGCACATGAACAGGCCACTAACTAAGCGAACATGAAAAACATGAACAAAAACACACAATAAAAATGGTGGACACAAAATAAAAATAGAAGGAAAAAAAACTATTTTTAAATTATGTAAAACCATGTTACTAAATCCTGCAATAACATTATATGGCAGTCAACCAGTGATCCATTCACCCAGTCACCCAACAGCCATTCAGCCAAGTAACCAACCAACCAACGAACTAAACAAACCAACCAACAGCTTCATTGTCATCATCCAGTGAGGCAGTCAAATAAGGTATGCATGCTTAACGACTCGGAAGGATACACTTTTAATTTACTTTTGTTTTTGTTGCAGATTGTAGTTGTTTTTACATATTGTTACCGTTATAATTTTCTTATATGGTTTTAGGATTTTGTTTTGTAAAAGACAAAAAAAAATGGCCACAGTTAAAAACAACCATTAGACTTGAATAACAAACTGACATCAACACACACACACACATATTCGTTCCTTCGTCTATGCAAAACTGAGTACGTATGAGAAAGTATCAGCATCTACTAACACTACGATATCGAAGAACACCATATAAAATGCTTTATCAGCAAAAACTTTTAGACTGTAGCAAAAAATATCATACTAAAAGTGTTTAACAAAAACAAGATTGTATAAAATTTACACCCACTTAGCGAATTTGTTTAATAAATGACCATACGAGTAGTACAAGCACCTGCATACATGTGTTCTGTATGTGTTATCATGTTACAATCACAAGTTTGTTAAATTGTGTGTAAGCATACATACATATCTATTTATGTAAATTTAAAATGGAATATATAACAATTTGCCATAAGACACAATATTTAGTTACCATGTATACAAATTAAATAGAAATAAATCGTCAAAGTTTATCCAGAATTTCAGAGCGGGGAATGGTGATTTCTTTCTTCTCCTTCTGCTTCATTCTTTAAAATTGTCTAAATAAAGTAATTTTTTAGGGTTCCTTATCGAAAAACTCAATCTGAATCTATCGTTTGTCCGTTTGTCAGTGCCTTCTACTTATACTGAGGAATGTAAGTTTTACGGACGTGAAACTTGCACATACTCGTAATATGTGTATCTATGGCCGCTAAACCAAAAATTTAATATCCTAAAACTTTAAAAAAAAGGGTGTGCTAAGGCGACCACTTTATTATATTAAAGATGTATTATATTAAAGATGTATTATATAACAAAACTGTTGTTATTTTATATACAGTAAAACAAAAAGTTCTAGATAAAGGAAGATTGTACAGTACTACCCACTTAATAGACACTTTTTCCAGAAAGTTCGTGGGAAAGACAAAGGAATTGCCATTATTCCTACAACTTATACAGAAGTTTGCATGCCTTAATTTTATACCAATTAATTGGGAACAATTTACATGTTGTATCTTGTTTGATACACTTTATTCGTGTGTGTGTGAGAATATATTGTATCCTATTTTATATTGTAATGATTGATAAAAAAAAAAGAAAAACGTACATAAAAATACTCTCAATGAACTATTGTATGCAATACAATTCTTTGTGATGGACTTTATGGTCACATCCTTTAACCGATTTTTACAAAACTTATAACAATTTATAAGTATTTATTCACAGATGTGAACAAGATATTGTGGTTTATTGTCGGTTCTGTATATTTAGACCTTCAAGCATTTAAAACTGAAACTACTACAAGCACACGTATTACTCATGCATGTAAGTTAAAAAAAAGCAAACAAACTAACTACACATGCACGTAATATTCTCCAAGTGGTTTTATAAAGAAATTACCAACAATAAGAAATTTTCTTTCATGTTTTGGATTTGAGATATTTGCAGGAATGTTAAAGGAACAAAAAAGAAAAGAGCTCACTAAATAGGTTTATATTATTGGATGGTATACATTTTGTTGTTGCATTTAAATATTCCGTTTTATTTTTATCATATGCAAATTCATGAACATGCACCATTGTATTGTAGGTGTATGACTGTTTTTAAGAGGTTATTTTATGAAAAAAAAAAACATTGTTTACGTCTAGAATACGGTCGATTTTGTCGGCCGTTGGTTATATTAGTTCTATTCAATTCGATAATACTCGCGATACAAAGATCCAAAGTGTTTTCGCATCTAAGCAAATATGCAGTCTTTACTCTCACAAGTGTGCGTGTTTTCTGTATATACACATCCACTATAATCGGATTGGGGCCACATCAGTCATGATTTCAAATGGTAATCTTGTTATTCCATCAGGACTACGCGATTGCACGTGAATTTTGCTGTATTTTAAAGGTCTCTAAAATGCATCCAACGGGGAAGCAACAGCACACAACAATTTTCTTTACAGTTTAATATCAATTGGATTCAATGAATATTATGTTTGCATACTGTCCCCTGGTATAATTTACTGCATTCTTTGGATTGCACTAAGAAAAAAGAATCTTATAATGCTGTTATATCTGTAAAAATCAAATATTAGTTATCAAAATCAGAGAGCTTAAGCTTAAAACTTGATATATTCGAGTTGGTGCTGCCTTGGCCAATATGTAAACTATCACTACTAGCTATTCTAGTAGTCCAGAGTTTGTCAATTTTATTCGAGCCAAAGATCCCGCGTGTTTTCTCCAGTCAAGTTTATCGTTTTGTAGATTAATTTGTTATTAAGAGAAAAGACCTGTTTCAGTTCTTAAAACAAATAACATGGAATTTACTATTACACATTTTTCTCTGCCATTGCATCTATTATCTATTTATATACTTGTATAGTTTTAATTATTTTAATTTCTCGCTATAACATTTATAACATCGGTATTAATTTTTTGTTTGCTGTTTTGATGGACTTTTGAAAGCTTGTTTTTATTTTTTTTGATAACTTCATTATTTATTGAATCTTCAATTATAAATTGAAACATTAATAAGTTTTTCAAATCTTAAATCTAAAAATGTTAAATATAAGTTTAGCCAATGCTAAACAAAATTTTTAATTTCAACGGTTGATTTTTGTTGATTTACATCTCTCGTGTACGGCTGAGAGTAAGAGTATCCCTCCTTCTCAACCTGGTGTGGCCTCTATAATTTAGAATATTGCGCGCAAGTGGATTTGGGTGCAACTCAAGTTTTTCTATGTATTTTTTCGCGTGTTTTGAAAATACCGTCTTCACCAACGGAACATCAAGATCTTCGTGAATTCGCTGATTTCGGATATACCAGGGGGCTGCTGTTATTGTTCGTAGAATTTTGTTTTGTCGCCTTTGAATTTTCTCTATATTCGATGCTGCAGCAGTGGCTCATAACTAGATTTCATAGGACCATATTGGTTTCAGGATCGCGTTGTATAATAGAAGTATACAGTCTAGGTTTAATATAGAATTTCTTCCAATAAGCCAATTCATTTGGGGTGCTCTTAATTTCATTTGGATCAACTTTGCGTCTATATGCGATTTCCATGTTAAACGACGATCAAAATGAACGCCTAGATTTTTGACTACAATGTATTGTGGTATAGTCTCGGTGTTGATTTGTATTGGCGGGCATGCATGTTTCCCTGCGTAACGTAAAAGTGACGTGTACACATTTCTGTCCGCCATTGTTTTAGCCATGTTTCTGGTTTTGATATGTACCCTTGTAAATTTCAAAGCTTATGATGAGCTTTCTAGAGCTCTAAAAGATTCACGAAGAAGTAAAACTTAGACTTTATAATTGAGCCACTTGGATCATGCGCTGAATTATTTTGGTTGATAGTAGAAAGAAAAAACTGCAACGCACACAAATTAATTGAAATAATGGTAAGCCAATTTCTAAAATATCTCACGATTTGTAGAAAATTTTTCAGTAGAGCTTTTTGACGCATTATTACGTCATAAAAACGTACAGAACGATTCATATTTGGAAATGCTTTTCTATTTTATTATCGCCCTAAATAAAGGATGACTAATATATTCAAATAACAAATTTGAATCAATTTCTATATAATTGTCGCCGTAGTTTTCCTATGAATGTGCTTATGTTTGACCTCTTTACGATAATATTTTCTTTATGTATGGAAATAACATGATATCTAGTTGTATCCAGCTGTACCTTAACATGATGACATTTTCTTTCCATACTCTCGAGGTGCGCGATCGTAAACTAGTTGAAAATTATCAACTTTGGCATCTTTTGAGAGAAATAATAGATCCACCACTATATTACCAGGTACCATTTATAGTACTTCGGTGTTAGGCACAGAAACATGTTCAGAAATTTCCGACTTACTGTTAGCTTCCGGTTAGTAATTGTCTTCGCTTTTGAAAAAATTTTCATCATCAGAAACATTAAAAATTTTCAGTCTATTCAACAACCTTCATTTACTTTACAAATTTTACTTTTTATGCAGTTCGCAAAAATATCAAAAATATACGTAAGTTTTGAAATATTTCTTTTAAAGAAAATAATTTTTGAAAAGTAATATTATCAGGCTCAAGTTCAGTTTTATTAAATTAATGAAAATTCAAAATTACTAAGAGTTTATTTATGTTGGAAAATATTATTATTTATATCCAATCAGTTTTTAGCAGAACGTATCAGTACTGATTTCAAGGCCGCTACACCTCTCATCAGCGTTCAATTGTCCATCTTTACAATTTTCGTAAAGTGGATACTAATTGAGAAGACTATCAACTATTTAACCAGTTTTAAACAGAAATAGAATATGAGAATTAATTTTTTAATTCAATTTTTATTCTACAATGAAACAGTGCTGGTTAGTACGAAATTCCCTCATTACTGTTTGGAACTAATAATCAACACAAACTCATAGTCCGTTATCATCAAAGTATTCTACTTTGTATTTTAACGTTTTTTTGTTGTTTTTACTCTATATTAGGGAAATTCAGATATTACTGTGACCCTTGTTATTAGGGTATTTATAGCTCGTGCCCAAGCGGAATTAAAGTACTGAACTTGAGCCTGATAATTTTACTTTTCATATCAAAATCAATATAAGTTCAAATAATAATTACGTTTATTCGTAATAATAATATGAAAATAATTTTTAATAAAAAAAAAAATACTTTTCTGCTCTTAATCTAGGCGCACTACCGCCAAGTTCGGCCATACAGTGTGTATATTTACACGAAACCATTCGATCTGTTTTTGCCCCCTTATAACTTTGCTCCTCTTCACCATAATATAATGAAACATAAAACATAAGGTCTCCCCACAGAGGTGACCTCACAGGTTAAATTTGAAAGTTCTAGCGTAAAAGCTTCCCGAGATATTAAGGTGTGAAAAGTCCATATTTTAGTACATATTCACTGACTCACTGACTCACTCACTCACTCATCAATATTATTGGGCACTTCCAGTATAGCTAGACAGCTGAAACTCGGTACACAGGTAGGTCTTGGTGATAAATTAACCACAAAAATCTGAAAACGGGCACTTTCCACCCTGGGGGGACTAGGGTGACCCTTCTTTGTATGAGACACTTCCAGTAGAGCTAGAAAGCTTAAATTTGGTACACAAGTAGGTCCTGATGAGAAATTATCGAAAATGATTTTTAAACGGGCACTTTTCATCGAAGGGGAGTATCATGCCCCTTCTTTGTATGTTACACTTCCAGTATAGCTGGAAGCTGAAATTTGGTACACAAGTAGGTCCTGATGAAAAATTAACGAAAATGTACGTACATTTAAATACAATCAGTGCTTTGTCAGTAAAGTCTACAATTTCTTGTAAAATGCAAGCAGAACAGCTATTTAAAAGAATGATAACATTAAAAATTTAACCATAAACTTTAACAATCTTATTTTGTTTTTAATTCTTCAGTATACTGGTGTTAAATTAAGAGCGACTTAAGATTTCTGTTTTCCCTAAAGGCGAAAATTTGCATCTGTTGCACACACTTTGCTGTTTCTATTCACGTTGCTGTTAATTGCGATCTGTTGTTATTGCTGTGAAATATATTTCACATTATTTTATAGCACTTTATTACCACTTAATTACATATATTTCATATGGTAAATTTTTCATTTAATATTTTTTAATTTCTTTGCTGTTTTATCTTCGTAATATTTTTTTTTTTTTTGTTCTTGTAAATGGTTGTATTTTTTTTTACTATTATCGTTGTAGTTTATTTTAATAAAGTTTATATGATACTCTTTTTTATTTGTTTTATGATTATACTGTATTTTGTATAAATGTCCCTTTTATAAACAAAGAGAAAGCAAGAAGAACGTGTAACATAATTAAAAAGAAAAAATAAATGAGTGTGTGTATTTGAGTGTGTCCAAACAAATATTAATACTGGTACTTTTAGTTGTCATCGTTTTTACATGAAAATGTTATGATGCTGGTTAGTGTATGCTTTCCGGTCGAAGTTGTAGCTGTTATATTGTTTGCAATTTTTTTATATATTTATTTTTGTTTCTTCTTTTCTTTTTGTCTTTGGAGCTGTGTAACTATTTTGCAATATCTCTGTGCTTGTGTTGCCTGCTTATTATGCTTTGTTTGCGACTGCCTTTGTTTGGTTTGCTAGAGAGTTTGGTTAATGACATGCATCGTTGCAATCAGCAGAAATAGTTTACGTATATGTATATATATGCCCTTCAATTATATTAAATTGAAATTATATTTGTGTATCCGTCTGTTGTTGCCAGGATTTGGTCAAAGTATGAGCAGTGCAGAAACTGCATCTTATTGTAGAATATTTAATTAATAAATATATTTATTTAATGTTTAAAGCTAAACAATAAAAATTGTATGGAAGTATGCCTATATTGACACAAGACAAGAACTTTTAAAACTTTTAATTTAAAGCGTTCTTTGTTTTCGAAAACTTTCACCAACTATATCTATCGAACGTACCAATCGATTTTAATCGAAATTCTTGCATTCGAATTTGTTTGGACTTGATGGCTGCAGTAGTTATATTTTTATGTTCTCAATAATATTCAGCTTAGGTCCTTATATGTATATATTTTTCTCAACATTTCGACCAAGATTATTTATCATCATGAAGGAAATATACAGCCCAATTACGAATATTCCCTAGGAACTTCTCTCCCACCGAAAATTTTTTTCTCGAGAAAAAATTTCTCCAATTATAAATTATTATATGTAAATAAAAGGGAAAAGTGGGAAATCTCATGCGGAATTTATATTCATAATAGGAGGAATGGGAAAAAAAATTCCCCCGGAATTATTATTCGTAATTGGGGTGATAGAATATTTTTTAATTCTCAAAATTGTTCAAATCGAACCGGTTTATTATTTCACAAAATCTAAAAGTGGCCAATGTATTTAGAGTCACATTTATTTGCTTTCAATCGGTTTTGGACATTCTAAAACTATGACATACGGATACGGATTATCGTGGAAATAGTTATCAAAGATTCAAACATCGAAACGTCGAAATCTAATAACAGAACTCGATATACGAAATTAGTACAACAATTTTATATGAGTGAAGTGGTTACATCGAGTTATATTTGACGCGAAGGCTTAGCAGGTTCATGTGGTAGAATTATTGGTACGAATAAAAATATACTCTTTCTTATGCAAAAATTCATGATTTTAGTAAATATGATATCACTTTTTCAAATTTTGTTTGATAAATTTTTTTAAGATTTGCTTGCAATTTACGATTTAAAATATCGCAATAGAAAAAGTTCATCATCAAATTTTAGAAATATGTAAATAAAAAATTATAAAATGATGGTCCCCCGTTTAAATTTCTGTATTTGTACATATGAAAAGTAATATTATCAGGCTCAAGTTCAGTTTTATTGAATTAATGAAAATTCAAAAATACTTAGTTTTTTTATGTTGAAAAATATTATTATTTATATCCAATCAGCTTTTAGCAGAACGTACCAGTACTGATTTCAAGACCGCTACACCTCTCATCAGCGTTCAATTGTCCATCATTACAATTGAGAAGAATATCAACTATTTAACCAGTTTTCAACAGAATAAAAAATGAATTAAAAATTAATTCTCGTATTCTATTTCTGTTCAAATCTGGTTAAATAGTTGATATTCTTCTCAATTGTAATGATGGACAATTGAACTGAAAAAAAACTGATTGGATATAAATAACAATATATTTTCCAACATAAAAAACTCTTAGTAATTTTGAATTTTCATTAATTCAATAAAACTGAACTTGAGCATGATAATATTACTTTTCATATGTAAATCAATATAAGTTCGAATAATAATTACGTTTATTCGTAATAATCATAATATAAAAAAATTTCTGTATTTGTTTAGTTTAAATAAAAATTCTAAAGTATGCGTGAAAATATACATGTGCACATTTCACATAGAGAAGGCAACAAAATTGCATAAAAAGTAGCAAACAGTGGGGTATAAAACTCTACGTAATCTAATAACCTTCCATTTAAATTTAGAAATCGTTCTTCCTTTCTTTTTTTTTTACTTTAATTTCAAAATTAATTTTATAACTATTCGGATGTATCGGAAGACAATTCAATCAATCTGAAGAAATTGTAGCTTTATTTATGCTACTAACTGTATCTATTACAGTACGTATTTTTGTAGGCACATCCATTATGCACAGAAGCAAACATTTGTTAGTTAGAAATGTAAATAGATGAGAGAGCAAAAAAAAACCTTGAGTATGTTGAATTGCACTGGAATTGTTCAAGTGTATTTTCTAAAGAAAAATAATTAACAAAAAAAAAACACCAAATTGAAAAAGCTTGTACGTATCCATATACTTTTTAACAAACCAAATGTGGGATTGTTAATACATTTTGAAAACGCATACATACATATTTACAGCCGGCATACGCTCTGTACCAACCAAATCATGCCCAGTTAAGCAACATACAAATTTAAACATTCTGTTAAATTTATCTATTGTTTTGTTTTGTGTGCAAGCATTTTCTCCGAAAACATGAGGCGTATGATGGCAAAGAAAATGTTGAGACTTAAATGGAATTTTGCGTGGAATAATTTTTTCCTCCTTTTTTTAACCACAAACTCATTGCTGTAAACAAAAATTCAGATTTAATTTTTTTGTTGCAAAATTTTAATGGGATTTGTTATGCAGGCTGAGCTGAATTATTAACGCATTAGTGTTGAAAACTGAGTGAATTCTTTTGTGGTGCTTATTATTTTGAAAACTTTTGTAGAATGTTTTTATTGTTTAGTAAAATAAACAAGCACTGCGAAAAGAAAACTACTTTTAATGGAATAATGTTAGAAAATATTTAGTTGCGAAGGCCGTTTGTTTAATTAAGACTGATCGATTGACGTAAAAAATATGTTTCTTAATTATTTTACTAAAGTACAGAAATAATTGTTTGCTTTTTCAGAGCAGTATAAAATTTAAAGAATGATTTTACTTATGCACAAACTAACATTACAATGCTTTTTAATAAATTAAATAACTTGAGGTATGGTATTATGGTATTATGGTATGGTCTTAGAATATCAGTCGTTAAGTATGCAGTAAAGTTTCAAACTGTCAAGACTAATGGCGTTTTCTTTTCTGACAAAAGCGTTGCATTAATGCTACACTATTTAATTTTCGTGATCCATTCTAAAAAATATGTAACATATTTAAATGCGATTTCATTCCTTTCTAATTATGTTGCACCAATAAATTGCAAAATATGCAACATAGTTTTCCCTCTACTATCAAGTCGGGGTAAGATACTGCCCATTTTTACAACTGTGTTAAGTACCTTTTATACATGTAAGAACTTTTATTATTGTCATTCTATGTATTTGCTTAAGTGAAAAAATCATTATTAGTCTGTGTTCACACTATCCAAGTCTTATTGCAAAACTTATCACGATTTCTTCTTTGAACTTTCATTGGCGTTCACACAACACTCGTCTTATTGCTTATTTTGTATGAATGTATGTATGTATGTATACCTACTTAACACTACGAATAAGACAACAAAACTAATTTCCTGAGTACATGAGAGGGTGTACTCGTTTCTTTTCCCCTGTCTCTCTCTCTCCTAAAAGCTAATAAGCTTAAAAATAAGACTTGCATCGTCTGAACACAGACTTAAAAAGATAAAAACCTTGTATAAAAACCGAAATGAATAACAGACGAATTTTAATTGAAGAGTTGCTGCAAACATCCTCGTCATCTGAAGATGATGAAATAATTATAAATTTGATTGATAGGAACAACGTGCCACGCGTTAAAGGTTTTGTGGAAAATGTAGTTCATACATAGTCCGATACCGAGTTAAGTACAAATATTTTCCCTAAATTATTAAATTATTTTCAATTAGTAAAAAAATCTTTATTCTTTATTTCTATTTACATGCATATTTATTCTTTATTGTTGGTTTCGAGACAATGGAATAAATTGCACCTGAAGACGATATTTTACTACTTGTTGGCGAACCTGTATTAGATGTTGGTTTCGGAACTTTTGAACTTGATACTCCCGTAGATTAACTACACATTGTTGAAATTGTATAAGAGGTTGGTTTTGAAACTATGGAATTTGATGTTCCCGTAGGCAAATCTTTATAAGATGTTGATTTCAGGTCAACTGCAGCTTGATTTAAAACTTTATTTCTTTCTTCATATTTGTGTTTACTCAAAGCTTCTGCAAGTTTACGATCCAATCCTGCCTGATGTATTTTTTGCATATCTGATGGTGTTATTCTGCCAGCATTAGCAGATAATACATTGTTTGTAGAAGACGATGTATTAGCCAAAACTTTTTCATTATGTGTCTGATAGGATGGCCCGTCCGAAGTAGAGCAAGAGAGAAAGGAATCCATGATTTTAAAACAAATATTTATATTTGCACTCAATATATTTCGTTTACAGAATTTACAACAGTATTTTTATGTTTACATCATTTGTAATTTTTTAGACGAAGATTTTAACACAAAAAATTTTATAAAAACTTTTGCAATAAAATTCTGCCGCAAAATGATAAGAAAGCAATGTTGATGACGTCTCTTATTGATAAAATTTCGCTAAAAACCGAAAAAAATTTATTGTGGCAATAAAAAAAGTACCACTTTTTAAAGGTATTGGTAAGCTGTAAAAAGTGTTACACATTGAAAGGGCAACATTTTTGTTCAGAAAAGAAAACACCATAAGTATGCCATATGCAGCGTTTCCAAATGTACATATAGATTTATCTGTATTTAGCAGTTTTACTAAGCATTGATTAGTTTTGAAGTTTTTTGTATATATATATTTTTTTTTTTTTTGTAAAGTGAGCATATTTTGCATTTTTATATATTTTCATTTGTCTAGTCTGTAGTTTTTAATATTAATATCAAATTCAGAAGCCATAATTTTAATTCATTTGTTTAAATTTTACACCTTCTTCTTAGCATCTGATAATATTATAAAAAATAGCAACGAAAGTATTTTTTTAAATCATTTAGTTTGTATCGTTTGTAAGTTGAAGAAAATAACGATAATCATTAAACAGTGGCCTGAACTACCGCAATTACATATTAGTTTTGAAGAATTGGACTTATTGAAAAGTTTTGTCAAGTCAAATTTTAAACAAAACGTGGAAATAGAGCTTATTTATAATTAGAATACTTGTGGCAACTGCTATTTTTGAAAGAATTTTATTAATATTACAGAGAATAAAAGAATGAACAAACTACAACTACCAATATTGTGTGACTTTTTAAGAACTAAAGATTTTTAAGAAGTAACAGAAATTGTAGCAATTTCGTGCAAACAAATTCACCAAAGAAATGTACAAATCTGATTAAATATTGAGTGAGAGAAGAATTGGCAGTAGTAAGTAAAATGCATGTGACAAATTTTATAAAAATTTTTAAATTTTGTCTGATTCTCACATAATAGAAAATTAATCAAATATTTTGGGTCAAAGGAAAATTTGTTTGCCATTGTAATAAACTGGTGTATTTACAACTAAAAGGCATACGTTTAAAAAGTAAAATGATGCGTGGCCACATTGTTATGAACAACTTTTCTATAAAAATTATTTAATATTTCTTTTTATATTTTATTTGTTTTGTTGTTGTATTACGTTTTATGTTTTAATAAAAAAACATCACATGCAAATATTGCTTTATTTTTCTAAATTTGCAGTTTAAACAAAAAAAAAACTTATGGCAGAGCTGACCACAACTAAACACAATTATTGTGATCAGCCCATTACTCATACGCTCTGCGTAATCTATTCGAATCGAGTACCCTGTAAGTATGCCATAATAATTTGAAATTACTTAAATTTATTTATACATCAGACATCAGCAACAAGTGGTGAATTTTCGGGCATACTTAATTATGCACATTGATTTTTATGATCTAATCGTTTTTGCTTAAAAGCAAAAAACCCTTGTTTACGCAACCGTTCGTTTCAAACATTCAGTTTTATTCACTTGTTGTCTTGTGCTAACATGAATGTTTTGACTGTGTCGTTAAGAGTATGAAACTCATTTTGAATCGAAGTGTTTTATTCAGTTGTTAAAGTAATTTTGTACACTTACATATTTTTTTACTTTTGACTTCCGAAATCAAATTTTCTACCAACAAAATACATAGAGTTGGTGTTTTTTGCATTTCTGCATATGCCTTATATTCAATGTATCATGCAATCAGATTATGCACATTCGCATCAAATGATCAAAATGATTTACACTTGTTGATGAATTTTCTGCTTGTGCTTAAAAAGCGAACGAGTATAAAATTTAATAATACTTGTTTGTGTTGTTCTTAAAATTCAACGTTAGGGAATAAGTAGGCCCGCTCATACTTGTTGCAACTCACTGGGATGCATACATAACCAATATATACATATATACACAAGAAAATTTCAAAAATAATTCTTATTTTATCTTGAAATTCATAACTATTCTGCAAGACTGCAAACGATTAAGTTTAAAACTTTTTTATTTTACTTTCTAGCACCATAAAATGCAATTATTTTGTTGAATATTTTCATCATTGTGTTTCTGTGCGTATTTAGTAGGTAACTAGTTACATGCTTCGTTAACTTGAAAACATTGTTTAAGTGTTGCAACATTCACTTCATTGTCAATTTCTATCACACCGCCAAAAATCTTAAGTTCAATGAAAAAAATTATAATAAAAGGAAAAAGCGACAACTTTCACGTTTGGAGGGTGTTTCACATACAATTTGTATGCTTTGAAAACATTTTTGTTTTTAATTTTCCATGTTGAACAAAATAACAAAATTTAAGAAAATATTTACAGATAAGTTATGAAAAACTTTTATATGCAACATCTTATATATATTTGTGTATGTATATGAAATGTTTAAAAAGTATCCAAAAATTGGGAATGGGAATTTCCTTGCATAAAAAATACAAAATTAATATTTAAATTTCTTTATGTTTCCCATTACTTTTTCTTCAAACATTTTCTTAAAAGCGAGAAGCTTAAGTGATCTACAGAATTAAATTATGCATTGGAAATATCCCAAGATAAATCAAAAGCCAAAAATTTAAAATTATATATGAAATAAAGCTGAGTGCCACGAGAAATATTTTAAAGCTATTCACTAAAAATAGCGCAAAAATATTGGTAAAAAAATTAAAACCATAAAACGTTCAGTTGTAACAATAGTTGTTACGAATAAAAACATAAAGATTTATGCAAAAGAGTCTTTTACTTTACCATAATTTTATTACAGCAAAAAAATAAATTTATTACGAAAAGTACTTTGAAATTTTTAGAAATTTCAAAATGATATATTTCACTACGCTATCAAGTCTTGCTAAAATCGTTTGCTTGTTACAAATTACAAATCCAGAACAACAGCTGCTTAAAACCGATTAACATAAAGGTCCTTGTAAGCAAGAAATTTTATTGACCTCTTATTATATTCTAACGATAATCTGCAAAGTTACTTACCACTTACTGGAAAGTTACTGACATGCAATTAGCTTTTAAATGAGAATCTTACAGTGAGCAAATATATGTAGAAGATCTTATTTAAAGTTTATTTAAACCGGAGAAAATAAGAATAGACAAATTAATTGTTACTTAAAAAGTAAATCTAATAAATAAAATTCTCGTGTCACGATCTTTGTTGTCGAACTCCTCCGATACGGCTCGACCGATTTTAATGAAATTTTGTATGCATATTTGTTAGGTATGCGAATAGGTCCTAAGGTATATTTTAAATCGCTAGGGGCATGTGGAGGGGGGAAGGGGGCAAATTCTGTATTTCCGAAACTCCTTGACCGATTCTTATGAAATTTGTTATGCATATTCAGTAAGTCTGACAATCGGCTACTATCTATTTTTCAAACCGCTAGGGGCATAAGGAGGTGAGGGACGAGGCAATTTCTGTATTTCCGAAACTATTAACCCACCAGATGGCGCTATGTCCGCCTGATAATTATTTTTGTTGTTGAATGACAGATGGTGCTACGTCCGCCTCATGCAGGAGAATCGTCGTCGTTCGTATTTCAAACAGAACAAAATTATTGTTTGGTATTTTTTTCATCGGCGGTCATCGTCACACACTTACAATACACTTGCTATTTTTTATATAACACCCAAAATATGCACTAGAAATATTTTGTATGGCAAAACAACGTTTAGTTTTACTTTGAATAATTATTGTTCAGCTAAAACATGTAACGAAATATTAATCTTTTTAAGTTTTATGGTTTATTTTTTTTTTCATTCCAATATAATATTACAAAGGTTTTTGCAATTTTAGTTTTATTTTATTAAAAGTCAACACTATTGTATGCCCTTTAGTGGTATGGCATTTAATAATGTCAAGCTTCAAACAGTAATCTTTAAAAACAATATAAAATAAATTTTTAAATTTAATTTATTTTGCGGGAATCTGCGTGGATTATTTCATCAATAGAATGACAGCGGCATGAATTCAATACAGGAATTGTAACATACGAAGCAAAAGGATAATGCTGTCAATAACATGCAACAAACTCCGAGTATTGTCAGTATATTCATATTTACTGCACTTTAATGGCAGTCGATGACAAAGACAACGAAACAATTTTTTTTCTTATATTTTTTTTTTAATTTTATAATGAATTAAACGATTTCAGAAAAAACAATGGATGTTAATTTAAACAAAGTAAAATATTTCAATTATAAAATACAAATGAAGAAAATAAATTTTGTAAAAACTAAAAACCAACAGCACAAAAGAAAGAAGACAATGTCACATTATTTTAAATTTTAATTATAATTTAATTTAGGTTGTAAACTTTAATTTGCGAAAATTAACACAAAACAAATTGTTATTAAATTTTAGTTTTAAAAATGTCTTAATTGGAAAGATCAAAATCACGATATGAATGGCCACTATATGAGTGCTACGAAACTTCAATACGTTAACTGCAGCTAATCTGCCAACGAAAACCATAGACTTAACGTACCTGCCCACAAACAAATCGAGAGGTGACGAATCGTACAACATGCAAGACCAATTGATAGATCTAGTTCTTGAAATCAACTTATCGTTAAATATTTATTTCAATTATTCTGTGATTGCAGTCACCGGAAGGTTCGTAACGTCATTCTGCTGAAAGCACATTTCCCCCGAATCGTGGTCATCCATATTTGCCAATTAAGAGATTGTAGATCGGTACCTCACGATTTTGTTTTACTGTAACGCGCGTTCCGGCTGCATTTTTTAAAAAATAACGTTCAGTGATACCACCAGTTTTTCTGGATCTACTGGACTGAACTGATTTCATTCCATATGCTAAAATTTTTATTAACAAGCGCGTCAAGCAAAAATTATTTTCAAATCGGATGAGTTTCCAGTGAATTGACAGACTCTGATTTTCAAAATAAATCATTTATAATTTGGTAGCGTTGCGCAACAATCAGCTGGTGTATTCTTGATGATTTGGGGAGTCTACTGAAGCATTTGATGATAGGACTGAAGCATTGGATGATGAGGACCTGGTTTCGATCTCTGTTAAGGGAAGTCATCATTATCATAAATTTTTCTTATGTACACAGAGAAACCAGATTAGTTGTCGCGACTGAATTTGTTGCCAACCGAATTTTGGCGGTTGCACCAACTATCATATAATTCGATGGCTACAACTACAAGTTTCGTGTAGTACCTCTGAATTTTCGATTGCGACAGCCCATGAAATCTAAAATGGAATGAAAGCTAATGGGGATTATTTTTATCCTGGAACACGATTCAATTGGTATTTGTATTACTTAACTAAATTTAATTGTCTGACTTACTCATATGAATTTAAAATTTATTTTTGTCCATTATTGGTATTGAACTCACACTGCTTTCTATAGCAGAGTTTTAAAAAAATTAATACTTTTTTATTTAAAACATCTGTCTTTTTTTATCCCACCACTCAGTCCTATTAAAAATAAAATGCTACATTTTTAGTCTGGAGCTTTTTGGTTCGATTCCGGGCAAAGACCCTTGTTTCAGTTTTTTTGCTGTCCGGGTTGTATTTAATAAAAAAGAAATTATATATAAAAAAGAACCCGCAGAATATATGAGTAAAATTTCTAGAACTAATTGAAAGATTTAATTGAAAAACCTATAGTATAAATTTTCGCCAAATAATTTTGTAGAACATTTCATCCCGCGAAATTGTTAAGTGGAGGAAGTTGTATAATCATATCTAAAGAACGTGAAGAGAAGACCAATACTCCGACGAATTAGAGCATTAAAAGTCTTCCTTGTGATTATTAACACAAAGTTTATTAACACTTTTTATATCTCAAACGAGTGCATTAAAAGATTTCCCATATTGTAACAATTATAATTCTCTTTAAAATAAGTAGTCACACATGTAAGGCTTCAAAATTCTTGTTAACCTTCACCTGATGCGTGGAATTTCAATTTCTGTTGTAAAGTTTATTTTTACAAATTGTTACAAATTAAGTTAAAAAAACAAATAGATAGAACAATGTGCGGTAAACGATATATAATTTGGAAGGATATTAGATAATGCAACATTATGATAAATAAAACAGGGCAACTAATTAAATAGTTTTCAACTTATTCTTTATGTCGATTTAAATAAAGAAATTTTTTACAAGATTTTCTAAGAAAATATATTCGTCATAGCCGAACCCTTTTCAATTTAAATTAAACAGCAACATGATGGTAAATTTAAAAATTTTGTAGATAAAAGAAAAATGATTCTATTTAAACCCTCCAGCTAATATAAAAGACCATATTTTACCATATTTATTGTTTTTTGCATTAAACAGTAGAAGACTATCTTTTTTTATGTTTTAGATTTTTTTTACTTTTAATTTTCTCTACGTTTTATTTGTACTAAAAAATTTTCCAAAATCCTTAAATAATTCGCAATCGTACGTACCAACAAAGATAACAAAAATTTAATTATACATACATTAATTCTTACATACATGCACACGTATGTATTTATTTTCAAATAATTTAATAATTTATTATTATTTGGTCTGCTGACCATTAAATAAATTTCTTTCTTTCCTTTTAGACTCTTGCTTTGGAGCTGTAATTAAAAATCCATATTAAATTGAACTGAACTTCTTGCAAAATTTATGCTTTCGTATAAAATTTCTTTATTTCTTTCTTTAAAAATTTTTCTAATATCTACACATTCATCTTTTGACTTACTGGCCTCCGAAATTCAATTAACCATGTAGTTAAAAAGCTTTTAAGGAAACTGGCACAAGATGATAATTGGAAATTATTACTGTCGCACTCGGAGACTTGTTATATTCAACTTTGGCGCTCCCTCCCATCTTACATAATGTTTTTTTTTCTGCATTACTAGCAGCCGTGCACAGTGGTTTTAAAAAAATACTCTTTTTGAAATAGTTCGAGAATTTCTATCAAAGTAATAAAAAAATTTTATGCATCAACTAAGAATTTTCATATAGAAATAATATAATCTATTAAATTAATAAATAGATAATTGTTTTATTTTTGTGTTCCCCTTTATGCACCGATTTGTAAAAGACTTCTACCAAATTAAAGACATTTTTTCATAGAAGTGATCAAGGTATTGTGGGTTTTTGTTGGTTCAGTATTTTGGGAGCTATAACCGTTTACTATATTCACACGTATTACTCATTCATGTAAGTTAAAGCCAAACAAAAAACAAACCAACAACCCATACATGGGTTTCACACATTTCGGTGGAAGGAGAAAAATAACAACACACACTAAGATGTGAGAGAATTGTAGGAAAATAGTTGAGAGAGTTGAGTAAGTTGATTTAGCTCAATGGAAAGTATTCTTTGTTTGCATTTAACCATTCTTTTTTTATTTTTAATTTTTGTGAATTCATACAAATGTATCATTAAATAATTGTTGTTGTTGTTGTTGTAACAGCCTCGTTGCTGTTACTTACGGGAGTTCTTTCCTGAAAATATATTAAAATGGAATTGTAATTGGGAAGTTTATTAGTTTATGTCATTGGATGGGTTTGGAGTTGGGAGTTGGAGAAACCTTGCCACCTCAGTTGGTCTTAGCCAATTGGGCTAAGGAATGTGGAATTTTGTGTGATTTTGAAAGCGATATATATTTTTAGTTATTACATGATGGTATCGGTCTTTTCGTACCTGCTGTCATCTGTATTCTACATAAAGCAAAATTTGTTTCTACTTAACAATTTTTAACCACTGTGCAACTTTAGCGTCATAATCAGTATATCATCATTGTCGTATTTGATACACTTTGGTTACAAGAAACGAAATGTCTAAAACCGAAGCATGCATTTTGCACGTAAACGGTTATACAATATTTGGTTTAGCTAACAACTACAAAGACACTTGGAATTTTTAACAAAAATAATAACAAAAGTCTGAAGAATACTTTTGCTTTTGACAAGGGGAAAGAAACGATGAAGCATATATGCAAGTGTTTTAATACACATGAAATTTTATTAAAAGGTTTTCAACATTCCATATTCCTGACAATACTCTCTACCTGTTGTCAGGAAGCATCCCAGGTCGTCTGATGACATCAAAAGCTCCGTTGTGCCAGATGGTCGGTCTGCTTTACAGTTTTTGGAGTGACTTAAGCCAAGTCGATTTTGATGGTTAGTAATTGTGCTTCTACTCGTACATTAAATTATATATTTAAATTGTGAATTTTTTATTCGAACTGAGTGATATTTAATCAAAGAAATTTTTAATTTTTCGGGCTTAAGTTCGTTTTCTCTAAATATAATTTTGTTATAAATTAAATTATTATTTAAATTAGAAAGGAAAATCTAGTGGCTCTTAATATTTTAACAGACAAAGAAAAATTAGACTGCGCGGAGGGTTGAACTGACATCGATGTTTCGAGACTAACCACAGTCTCATCATCAGAGTTGTCTACCGCTTAGACCTCACTGCCACCACGGCAGCTGCAATCACATTAGTTAAAGATCCTCTATCATTAATTGAATCTGCTGAATTACATGTAAGTTTTTACACTACAGCTTTTATCATTTTTTAATGGGTTGGAACTTTACTATACTTTTTCAAAGTCTATCTTGTTAAAGTTGAGCTTTATTCTAGTGTTTCTTATTTGATTCCTAGGTGACAGCCTTCGGCTACCAATACTCTAGAGGTTATGGAATGTGATACGTTATACATATGTATGTATATACAACTGTTTTTTATTGTATAAACAACTGTGATGTACAAACACATTCTTAGCTACGTGCCTTTAGTTTTATAATTAAGTTGTGAATTTTTTATTCGAACTGAGTGATATTTAATCAAAGAAATTTTTAATTTTTCAGGCTTAAGTTCGTTTTCTCTAAATATAATTTTGTTATAAATTAATAATATAATTAATAATATTTGAACAGACAAAGAAAAATTAGACTTAATTAGAATTAAGAGCCACTAGATTTTTCTTTCTAATTTAAATAATAATTTAATTTATAACAAAATTATATTTAGAGAAAACGAACTTAAGCCTGAAAAATTAAAAATTTCTTTGATTAAATTAAATTATATATTAAATTTATATGAAAATTAATATTATCAGGCTCAAGTTCAGTCTTATTGAATTAAATTAAATTCAAATTACTAAGAGTTGAACTTGAGCCTGATAATATTACTTTTCATATATACATCAATATAAGTTCGAATAATAATTACATTTATTCATAATAATATAAAACATATTAAATTTATATTAAACTAATGGTGTTTTCTTTTCTACAAAAAAAATGGTACATCTCCATGCAGCAAATGTACTTTGGTGTTCGTTTCCCAAAAATGTTTTGCTCTCTAAAAGGGCAGTGTGTTTGATTTTAAAAAAATTGCCCTCACTAAGGGTGGAAGGCATTGATAGTGCCCTGTAAAACTTAGATGTCAGCTGTTGAAAACAGGGCGTTCCACTTTTTCATAAGTTGTGTTCAGTTCTAGTGAAATAACAAGCTGCATTATTACAAGGTTGGCAAGACATTTTATATATGTACCTTTCAATAAGGTGCCATTTTGTGTGTAGAAAGGAACACATCATTAATGTTAGTAACGTTAAGAGTATTAGAAAACAAAATCGTGGTTTTACTTAAAAGCTTTTAATTGTAAAAGTCTTTATAAATTCCTTAACAGCTTTTGTGTAGTCTGTGTAATTCCCTGTGAATACTCGTATGGTATATTATTGCAGCCCATGTTGGATGGACTGTCAGAAAATTTCCAGGTGATTGTCAGACATTTTTAAATGGTCATATGGTCAAATTTTATGCATCTGAAAATCATATCATTGTTAGTAAATAAACACACGAATGCTTTTATTCTCTTTTTCTTTTTCTTAAAAGTATGATATAAATTGCTTAGTATTAATGCTCTCTGAGAGAATCTGACAATTATTGTTATACAACGATCTGACAATTTATAGGGTGATTACGTTGCTAGATAAATAAATTCTCTTACAATTGGCTTGAAAAAAAAATTGAAACTTCTGATAAATTTGTAACAACCGTGCAAACTGACAATATGTACAGTAGGGACATAACTTTTTAACAATTTTTTCAAATCCACATATTACTGTGACCCTTGTTGTTAGGGTATTTATAGCTCGTGCTCAAGTGGAATTTATATTTTTATATTATTATTATTACGAATAAACGTAATTATTATTTGAACTTATATTGATGTATATATGAAAAGTAATATTATCAGGCTCAAGTTCAGTTTTATTGAATTAATGAAAATTCAAAATTACTAAAAATTTTTTTATGTTGGAAAATATTATTATTTATATCCAATCAGTTTTTAGCAGAACGTATCAGTACTGATTTCAAGGCCGCTATACCTCTCATCAGCGGTCAATTGTCCATCTTTACAATTTTCGTAAAGTGGATACTAATTGAGAAGAATATCAACTATTTAACCAGTTTTCAAGAGAAATAGAATATGAGAATTAATGTTTAATTCATTTTTTATTCTACCTTGAAACAGTGCTGGTTAGTTGAGCCTGATAATATTACTTTTCATATATACATCAATATAAGTTCAAATAATAATTACGTTTATTCGTAATAATAATAATATAAAAATTTTTTAAAATATCAAAATCGGCATAGCACAGTCGTATATTTACTGTTTCGCTAAGGTCAAAAAAGTTCACACACCAACCGCGATGAAGTTTTGAAAATGTTTAATTTTCTTTTTGGTTAAGAAAAATTAATAATATGTTTATTAAAAACCAAAAATAGCTCAAGTATGAAATTTCATTTATATTTAGAGATTTTTCTGCAAAGATACGTTTTGGATCTTTAATATTTTTTAACGAAAAAAATTAAAAATGAATAAAAAACAGCGTATAAAATTATGAATATTCAATATTGCATTTAGTTTAGACAAACCAATTGGTGCGTGAACTTTTTTGAGAAAAATTACAAAAGATTATGATTTTCGTGGTAACTAGGACATGGTTGACCTCATGGTACTATGCCAAAAAATTGATTATACCCTTAATGTACATACAAATGTGCAGAGCTTTAGGTAGCTCTGCTTACAGTTTTTTCAAAACAAAAAAGTCCTAGAAATGAAATTTGTATTGTTAATTTTAATCTCAGTGTTTTCAACGTAATTTTTGCATAGAAACTATGCCTTATTTTCACATTTAGATTTTTGTCCGGATTTCCTTTAACAGAAGAGCACCTTACTTTAAAGTAAAAAGGTAAAAGTTATTTTTAATTTAAGTTACTCTTGACTTATGTTACAAAATTTATTGCTCGCTTTTCTTTTTAGCAGTCCTTTACCTAAAATAACAGTTCAACAACTGTTATTTATTGTTTGTTGCCAGTAAGCTTCTTATCCTTTTTTTCTATAAATTTATTAAGTTTCGGAAAACGACCGTAAACTTAATTAAGAAAAACACAAAATGTAATTTTATTTGTTTGTTGTATACAAAAAAAAAATACTTTTTGCTTAATAAAGGTAACAATTTTAGTTCTTTAGCTGGACAAATATTTGAAAATGTAAGTTAAAAATTAATTAACACTTCCAAATTCTTATGATTAAGATCCTTAAAATATTTAACAGCCACAATTTTGTTTACAAAGCCATGATAATAATTTATCATTTCAGATAGCTCTTCAAAGAAGTTAGTTTACAATGATGACATTTTTGTAAGCAATTTATTATTTTTTTTCGGCAACTCCCTATAAATTATTTTGCTATCCTGTTTCTTTCCTATTTTAACCATTTGAACAATCTTACCTTCACACTTTGTTGAGTAACTGTAGGGCTTTGCTGCAATCAATAGTTACACTGTAATTGTAAGTATATAATTTAGCAAATAATTAAATTTTTAAACAACTTTTTAAATATTAAATTGTATTTTCGTGAATTTTCAAGGATTCATAAGAACATTATAATCAATTTTCGATAAATTAAATATGTTTTATTTATTTATATCTTATCTTGCTCCTCCGTATTAAAAGGTTCACCAGCAAGCGATGACTTCAATTTTTCAAAGAGGATTAAAACACAAAATGAAAAATTTTAAAACCATCGCTTTCAGTCAGTTGAAAACATCAAATGAGAAACTTCGTCGTCCTTGTGGCTTCAGTGCACAAGCAAATCATTAACATTTTCCAATAACATATAATATGAAAAAAATCCTACTTATTTATGCTTCATAGAATAGATCTCATTTAGATAAAATTTATTCTCTATATATTTTTTATTATTTATAATGAAAAAAATTATTAAATAATAAAATACGGTCTTAAAATAAAATTAAATATAAATTTATCTAAGGGAAACACTTTTCAAAGTACTTCGCTTCGTATCAAAAAGCATAACAAAATTTATACATAAAACACATTTTTAGTGGTTATGGCATGTAAAAAACCACTTTAATTAAAATACATGGGAAGCTCAATAATTTGCAATTATATTGTGATTAATATCTTTTGATTCTGCTGCAAAATTCCGGAAAAAAATTTTTTTATAAGATGTGAATAACAAAAGAAATATTTTTGTATCTTAAATTTTCAGCAGATTTTCAGATTTTTCGTGTACACAGAAAAATAAAACTCGTACTAAATTTAAGACTTAGCACCCCACATGGTTGTTGTCCAAATCAAGGCGTGTATAGCTCTGTCAATTGTTTAATTTGGGCAGTTGCGAGTTGGTGGAAGAAAAATCAAAAGATTTAATTTTTTTCAAGTTGGATAGTAAGTCTTTAAATTCGATTGTGTTGTGTGTGTTCAAGTCTCTTGATCAGCTGTCAAAATTTATGTTTGTAGCTTTTTTTTTGCAAAGAAAAAGTTAAGTATTATTAAAATCGCCTTTAATTTCATTGAACTTTAAATAAAAAATATAAAAAACATAAATATAATATTATATAATTTTTAAATTTATAATTGTAAATAAATATAAATTTGACAGTTGAATGATAATCTTTCACTTAAGTTTATGAAGTGTGTGACCACGAATCAATTCAATTGAATTAAATTCCGTATACCATGTTAAGACTGCAGTGGTCTCAATGTCTATTGACAACCTGAAGCCTGCATTTGTTGATATTCAAGTGGATGGTGATGAGAGCTGTGATACATTAAAAACTAAAAAAAATAAAACGAGAGTAACATTCAACTTGAATGGTCTAGTACACAGATAGTTTTTGTAAAATATCTAAAATCTTCATAATAACTTCCTGAGGAAGAGACGTAACAACATGCTGATAGTTATCTATATCATTATGTATTTGTTTTAAATTAAACTGAATTTCAGTTTGCATAAACCTGGCTTCTGGACATGATGACCAAAAGAAAGGCAATTTAATCGATATATTACTGTTATTATTAGGATTTGTGGGAAAAGTAAAAGCCTGATTGTTAATATTAGAATTGTTTGGGTTTTCAATGATTGAAGGGGTGCTTTCTGAAAGTGGATTGTTAATTGAAGAATTTATTTCTATTATTACGTTTGATTGTGGTGGTTCTAACAATATATTTTTTTTTGTGAATGATCTAGTCAGAACCATAGCTAATTTTCGTAAAAGGAGTGCATTCCAATAATATAAATATACATATAATAAAATATTTAAAGAAAATCCTAGGATTAAGATTCAGCTTAATCCGTTAAATGAATTTTTATATGTATGTATGTATACATATATATATATATATATATATATATATATATATATATATGTGTGTATGTATGTATGTATGGATATATACGTGTGTATGAATATTAAAACAAAACCTAAAAAAAATTACTTATCTAAAGAAATATGTTGATGATTCAATCCCAAAGGTGGAAAATTCTAATTAAATTGAGTAGAGATGTCAATTGCTACTGATGTTTTTCCAGATGTTGCAAAAAAATAGTTATGTTGAAAATACTTAGTCCAGATCCTAAAAGCTCTTCAAAAAATGAATTGGTATCATTGATGAACTTCTTGATATATATTTGAGCTCCTGGCAGGATCGCCAATTATGTAGTAAAGTCCAATGATATTGATAATTATTAGTTTTTATAAAAATAATATTTACTCATTAATTTAAATTAATTGTTTTCTTTTTATCAAGTCAAACTGTAATAATAATAATAATCATAATAAAAATAATAAACACATATGTATGTATATCAGAGACTCGTTGATAATAAAAACTTAATATTTACAGTTGTTTAGAACAAGTTCCTACACAGACATACATTCTTAATTGTGTCAATTTAGTTTTAATTGAGCAATTAAATTTGCTGTACTCAATTTTGAAAGCTGAAAAATCTATATTGGTTTTATTTTGTTCGTAAAAATATTTTTATATTATTATTACGAATAAACGTAATTATTATTTGAACTTATTTATGATTTACATATGAAAAGTAATATTATCAGGCTCAAGTTCAGTTTTATTGAATTAATGAAAATTCAAAATTACTAAGAGTTTTTTGTGTTGGAAAATATTAGTAATTTTGAATTTTCATTAATTCAATAAAACTGAACTTGAGCCTGATAATATTACTTTTCATATGTTCGTAAAAATTTAAATTTATAGAGATGTAAAAAAATGGACAAAATTTCTGTTTTAAAAATTTTATTTAGTATCAGTAGATGAGTTGGTAGTAGTTGAACCTCGATTATCAAGTTCTCAGGGGACCGAACTAAGCACGGATAATAGAAAAACACGGTTATTAGAGGTTATATGAAAAAAACATATATTTTCAGCACGGATAACAGAGGCAAAGCACGGTTAATAGAGGTACAAAAACGAAGAACAGATAATACAGGTTATAAAATAATGCAAGGACCCTGCCGGTTAATAGATGTAACCGATTAATAGATACCCGGATAATCGAGGTTCAACTGTATTTAGATATTGCTAACCCCCAACAAATAAATAAAATTTTTAAAAACATAAATTCTTGAGTATATGCTCAAATAAATGTAAAAATTTTGTTTTAAAAAACATTTTATTATGTTATATGTAATAGAAATTAACAGACTTTTCAGTAAACATACGTTTGGACAAGGGTTGCACTTCGTATTTTACTCAATTGGTATCTAATATAGTTTAGTACTTATTGCACAATTTACTTATTGAGGTCTTGTATGGTAAATTGAACACAATTAAGTCCTAAATTGAATAAATTTTTTAATTGTACGATTAAAGCGTATGTCTGTTTGATCATGGTATACAAACTGTATGTTCTTAGCCAACAACATTCTCATTGGGAAAGCATT
This sequence comes from Lypha dubia, assembly GCA_947311025.1. Classification (NCBI taxonomy): domain Eukaryota; kingdom Metazoa; phylum Arthropoda; class Insecta; order Diptera; family Tachinidae; genus Lypha; species Lypha dubia. The sequence goes on along the minus strand of OX371260.1, from coordinate 51,673,655 downwards.
TGACGAAAACTATCAAATAGTTGTTTGCTGCAGTGGTACCGTAAAGCATTTTTAATGTGTTATGCTTTCGCCTATCATATTTTTCGACAAAAAAAAAGGACACTCAAAATTAAATAAAATAATATATATTAAATAATATATTTTATATCAATAAAATAAAAATATAATTCAAACAATGTAATATTAGTGACTAGTACAAGTAGTTACATACATATGTATGTATGTATGTACTTATTTTAATGTTTAAAACAGAATTTAAATATGTCTAGAAGTTCATACGTCGTTAAAACAAAAAATTAATTAATTAATCAAAATTAACAAAGAAATTAAATTTAGCCAATAATACAAAAATAACAAAATTCAATAAATAAAAATAACGAAAAACAATAGTTTAAGGATTATATATTATTGATATTTTTCTGAAGAATGTATTTTTTTTTTTATTATATCAATGTTATTTGATAAAAAACAATTTAAATTCTTCACAGAAAATTTGACACATTGAACATACACTTTTTAGTGTTGCCAGGCAATTCCTATCTTGGGTGGTTATAAATTTATATTGTATTGAATTTAAAATTTCGGTAGTTTGAAAAAATAACACTTTTAATTTTGGAAACTAAAGAAGAACATTAGCCATCAAAAAGAAAGGACAAAAAAGGACAATTCAATTAAAAGAAGGAAAATTTATTTTGTTTAAATTTTAAAAGACGTTGTGTCAAAAAAGAGGACTGTCCTTTTTAAAAAAGAGGTGTAGCGGCCTTGAAATCAGTACTGATACGTTCTGCTAAAAACTGATTGGATATAAATAATAATATTTTCCAACATAAAAAAACTCTTAGTAATTTTGAATTTTCATTAATTCAATAAAACTGAACTTGAGCCTGATAATATTACTTTTCGAGTAATTAATATTTGAAATTATATTAATGTACATATGAAAATTAATATTATCAGGCTCAAGTTCAGTTTTATTGAATTAATGAAAATTCAAATTACTAAGATTTTTTAGGTTGAAAAAACATTAGTATATCCAATCAGTTTAGCATAATGTATCAGTATACCGATTTCATGGCCGCTAGCTACACCTCTCATCAGCGTTCACATGAACTGAACGAATATATTCGAATTCATAAAAATCTATCTTTAAAAAAGGAGTTTTTGTTGTTGTTTGACTATTTTTCTATAAACTCTTTTTTATAAACATTAAAAAAAATTATTTACATCTAGAATACCAACAAATGTGTCGCCCGTTGGTTACAATGTTATCAATTATGCCATAATATTGCTTTAAAAACGCTAATAAGGAATGCAGAAAATTTTGCAAAAATTGTGACTGAGGCGAAAATGTACAAATCTTGCTAATGCAAAAATTACACAACAAGAAAATGGCACCCAAATTGATCAGAAATCGCAAAACGATTTCAAAAAGTTGTTAAAAAGACGCAAAAAAACCGAATATCGCATATAAAAGGCTCAACCACTTAACCTGTTTTGAATTGAAATCGACAATAAAACAAATCCGGTTTTTGTTCAAAATTGCCATCGAACAGTTTGTTAAAATTGTTGTTAAAATGTGCTTAGTGTGACCGTAAAACGAATTTTTATTGAAATGAAAAAATTTTATTATAAATTAAATGTAACCGTTACTTATTACACTGAGTACTCCTTATCAAATTAAAATTCTGTTTCCAAATTACAAAAGAAAGCCACGAATATAAAAATCAAGTGAAATATTGATTAAGAGTTTATGTCTAAGAATACTTTCATCTGCAGAGTTTAATGGAAAATCAAGAAGTTTTTTTAGCATAACAATGAGAACAGCTAGAGTACAACTTAGAATGGCAGGACTCAAATAGCACTTTTGAGCTGATCTTTTTAAAGATTATCTCCAGACAGGAAATGTTTGCGTTGAAAGTTTCAACATATAAAAAATTTTCAATTGCCAAAGATACTCTACTATTTTCCAAAGATTTTTTTTTTACTATTCAGTGTTTCCAGGTTATGAAAAAGTTCAAGTTTATACGTTTATACGTTAATTAATTTTATTTTTTGTTATTTACCGTTAAAGTTGATGTTAAGAAGAGTTTCTATATGTGTACGTTTTTTTTTTCAGTTTATTTTCTACCATTTCATAAATATTAAATTATATAATGTCTTCATTGAAATGTTAAGGAAGTTTTAGTTTTTGCTTAAAGAGAGAAGCGAAAAAAATGTGTGCTTACATTGTAATAAATACTTTATTCAATCTTAAAGTCACATAGTTGAAATAGTTAAAAAGAAGTTTAGAAAAAGGTGCACTTATGTATATCGTTCAGTTTGTCTATTGCGAGTTATAAGAAAAAGACATATATAAACCGACCTAGAAGTGTTACTTTACGTGTCGTGAATATTAAAATTAGTTTTTTTATTTAAGTTTGTCAAAAACAAAAATATTAAAACAAATGATTGCATTAAATATTTAAATCCCTCACAATCGCAATCTAATATCATTTCACACTGTAACTAATCTTAATACGTAAGCATATATGTGTTTAAGATAAGCATTAAATTTAAGAAAATTAAGTTAACTACTCAGCAAACATTTTGCTGGCGAACTCAATTAGATAGTTTACAAATGATGGTAAAAAATTACGGTTTCAGATTAAATTTTTATAATTTTTTGAAGTTACATTTAAATTCTACATAGATATTTATTCCATAAAAGATTTTTATTAAAGTTATTGTGGTCTTAATGTACTAATTTTGTATGGAAAACCCAACTTTATTGTGTACTTTAAATTTATAAGTCGTTTATGAATCAAAGTCGGTTAGCCATTATGTATATCTAGGTTGCAATAAAGTTATGTACTATAAAATCTTACAAGACATCTTCTTGATTTTTACCGACAACAAAACGGCGCCATCACTTTCATGATGGTGACCGAATGTCGGACATCTTTTAATAAGATATTGCGACATTCAAGATAATACTAGTTTGGGTACCGAGGCACTCAGAGTGAACTGACAACGATTATGCGGACGAAATTACCAAAAGGACTGCATCATTCACTAACTCGATTATATGTCACTTAACAGGCATTCCTCTATCTCACAACAAGCGACTGATCCAATAGGAGTCATACAAGCATGCTCAACATAGGTTGGAACAAGATTGCACCTGCCACGTTATCAGGACCACTTCACCTTAATATTTCACTCCACTTCACTGTTTTATTGGGACCCATGCAAGAAGGAAGTTAGAACGACCACTGCAAAATTTGTAATGATGAGGAGGAAGACGAAATATTTTCTCCATCTTCTGTGTCAATGTCCAGCGTTAAATAGCATAAGGGCTACTACTTTGGTCTCCAGCATACTTCCAGACCTAGACTGTCTATTTTTAATCTTTTTTGACACGATTGGGATGAGTAGGAATATCAGCTATTTAAAAAAAGTTGTATTTAATTAAATAGGATAAATTAATTCATATTAAGTACAAAATAATTGCCAATCTCTTATTAGTTATCCAAACATTTTAACTGCTCCTATTTTGCCTTTCTTGTCATTGAAATTCAATTACTCATATTTAACTGTAGATGATATTAAAAGCATTACTGTGATCTTCTGTTTCTATTTATTTTACACATTTAATATCCGCCATATTAATGACAAAGGAAAATTTAATATAAAACTAACAGAAAATGTTCGCTGGGTTACCAACTTTTTGTTAGTTTATACAAAGTCGTGAATACGTATCAGTTTTGTCATTCTAAGTTCAACACATGCAAAGACATTTACGGCTGCTTCAGTTTCAATTTCTTCTTCTTTTTCATTTTGCTGTACGAAAAGAAGAATAGCGAAATATTCGCATAAATTAAAGAATTTTATATTCAATAACACTATTGAGTTGTTATTCAGTAAGAAAAACTGTTTCATATGCGTTCGACAAATGTGTTGTTTTTTAAGCAGAGAAACAATGACACAGTGGTGCACAATAAAACAAAAAATATTAATTGTTAAATATTTTTTATATGTCTGTACAACATCGTAGCAAATGAAGTGATTTGCATAGACAGTTAAATCCACAGATTCCACCTTGGTGCAGCTAATCACTATTTGAGGATTATTTTTTTTTTTTAACAAAAACAGAAGGTTTTCTTCAAACATATTTTATTTTCCATTTTGCGGCTGATTTTAATGTTTTTATTTTGGAACAATTTTTCATGGAGCCTCGTCGGCTCACTTGTGTAAAGAATGGAAGCGAAAAATAATCTAAAAAATACCTTTATAGATCAAATTAAATAGTGTTTAAAAGTCTTCTAGTTGATCTTCTTAAAATGGTGAATCTTATGCACTGTGCAATGCCTCTGTGTAATCAAATTCTCTGAAGACGTTAGATTGTTTTTTCTTGCTTCATTGTGTATATTTTTTCCAAGTTTTTTATTTAAATTTTTTTCCTCCATTATACATTATTGTTTGTATTTCCATGTACATATTAAATTTTATTCAACTTTGATTTGTAAGGTTTACCACAAAAACACGCGCGTTAACCCAAATGATGCTAAATAAGCAGATTATAGTTTGCAAGAACTTTCCAGCATTTATTTTCATTAGAGATGGAATTTACTCACGTGACAATAACATCAGGTCTACATGCCTATATGTTCACTTATAATTTACACTAAAAAACATAAGATGATTAAACATGTTTTAGAAGTAGTTATAAATTTCGCAATTAGGACAATCATATTTTTAGCACCTGTGGTTTTATATTATAGATATTTTTCTTAAACAAAAATGTGTTGAAGAAAACAACAACCATAGATAGTACATTTTTTTTAAATAAAAATACTATGATAAGTTTGAAAAATATTATGTTTAAATCCAACTGGTTAAAAGACTATAACGTGGTTTATTATTTACATACAAGAAATACAATATACGTAGAACCATGCAACCGTAGAATTCAGCCGTAGTTTTTTGCTCTTAGAATGTGGTTGCGGCAACCATAGTTTTTCTTAAAGTATAAACAAAAAAAAAATTCCCTGCGTTAGGTTTTCAGTTAGCATGAAAAACCAAGAATTCATTCAGTTTTTTGCTCAAGACCGTGAAAGAATAGTCATGCTCTCATCCCTACTTTGCACTTTACTTTATTAATATACAATCACACGATCACACAATCTCACAAGAGCTCAGAGACTTGCTTATTTTGTTCGACTTGTTTTATAATATTAATTTTTTTTTACTTTTTATTTTAAATCTATATTCTCTTTTCAAAGACGCCAAGAAATTCTTCTAATGAAGTTATTTTGTTCTATTGTTTCTTTAAATTCTTTTTTTGCCATTTTTGCATGCAATAATCGTGGTAATTTAAGTGGAAAACGCGTCAACTATAACGCGTTAGTTACATTCGCTCTTGCTATCATGGTTTACACTTCAAGACGTAAACGTACATACACACTACATATATAAATGTACGTAAGTAGAATGGAATAGAGCAGGCTTTAGAACGTAGTGAAAATTCAAAAAAAAACATTTTGCATGTTTTCATGCAATCTCAGCATATTATCACGTAAAATATCATGTAGCAGTTACGTGATATTAAAAATAACTAAACAGTAAAGAAAATTTAAAACTTTGATGCATATTGAAGTTTAAATTGATTAAAATATGAATGTATGTAAGCAGCAAACTAAATATCAAACGTAATAAGGAATTACATACATATAAATTATCAAATGATATTTAAAAGTTTGTTCATCAAATAAGAGTTTGGAAACATAAACAGTATAGTTGAAGTCTACTGCTGATTTGGTAAAGAACCAACAAGTAAATATTTTTTTAAGCATTAAACTTAGAGAATATCCCAAATAATAAAATTAATAAATGCAGACTAAAACCATCATAATAACGACAAAATTATCTATGTATATCTGATGACAAGCTCGAAAGTCGTTCGATGGTGAGTATGCTGAACTTTTTCCAATACTTAGTTCGCAAAAATGTTACTCATACGCTATGGCTCCCATTCACACCCGAAACATACGTACATATGTAGCTCCTAAGAGTATGAGTGATATTTTGCTTTATCAAAAAATTTGTATTGGTAACACATTTTGTGTATTTGCAAAAAAATTATGAAATCATTAGTACTAAAAATTTTTTTATAAAATATAGTTTAATATTTTGTAAGACGCCCTTATGAAGTTCGATTGGAGACTGGACTAGAACGGATAATCGGTTGTTAACAACTCTCATAATATATTTACTCCGAGAATATCTGTTTATATACAGTGGTTATTGCTTATTTTTTGAAATCATATAAAAATTATATCACAAATAAAATATAGTTGCAAAGTGGCATTTGATTTTCCTTAATTTCTACTGCACATGATGGATTTCGAAGTTAAGTTGCTTTTTAACAAAACTGTGAGTGTGAAATTGAAATGAATATTTCTCCTTGTTGTCATAAGATCACAATATTTAAATGTATTCAATATGTACTCGAAAATTTGTTCAGTTTCCTAAAGCTATTAACACATAGACCACAGCGAGCTGCAGGCAGTAATGCGTCAAAAATAAAATACACTAGTTTATATGAAGTTGATTGTTATGACGACAGCGAGGCAGGTTATTGTCTATGCTTCTTTTGATCTTGCTGCTAAATTGGACTAATTTCTATTATTTGATTTTTATAGAAATTATTTCTAAAACAGGGTTTTAAGGTCAGTTTTTTCTCCTAAATGTAAATAAAAGACATTATTTATTCATTTTCTATCCGACGTTTCGTTGGGATTTTTCCAACATCTTCAGGGAATTTTTATTGAATCTGGTAACATTGACAAAAAGAAAATATACAATAGTTTAATAACAACAAAACTCAAAATATTATTTAACAAATTAGACTTACATATAATTCTTTAGTCAGTTTTACATTTAATATTGAATAAAACTAGTTTTTCACGACACAAATAGTACGACATAAAACACATAATTATGTATAAATGCAAAAATAATTAACACGAAAAATATCACAGTATAATTGTTTCTTAATATTAGGTATCAAGGTATAAACACATTTGCCACAGCAGACTACACGAACACAAATGCTGATAGCTACCGATGTAGCCGTTTAGCCAGCTACTTAATTATTTTGGAAACGACAGATACACAGTAAACAGCTGATCCTGAATTGTTGCAACGATTCATTTATGTATATTACAGTGGTGCATATTCAGCGCTTTTAGTTTTATAAAGTTCGCTGGGGCAAATTGAATACGGCGAATTGAATTCGCCACTCACATCACTTTGTATGGATTCGCTTTGACCGAAAAAAATCATCTCATAGATCTCTTTTGGCTCCCGAGTTACGGGTTCAAAACTTATTTTTTATTGGCCATAACTCCTAGAATATGGAACGGATATAAGCGATGTGGATATCAATCTTCTCCAAAATACCTTTATGCTGCTATACAAATTTTTTAAAACAATTTACCCATTGCGAGTGAAATTCAATTTTAATATTTTTTTATCTGACTTTTCACTTTTACAGAGAACTTACCATGCTTTTATTTGGTGTATATTTGAAAGCTGTCACCGATGAAATACGTAAGTTATGCTACTTTAATGATGATTTTAAGAATTAAATAAGTTATTTAGAGCATTTTGAAATGATACCTGCATATGTCGTTTATATTCGTTCTATATTGTAGGACTAATGATCAATAATATATTAGAGTTTTGGACCCCGAAACTGCGGAATCAAGAGAGCGCCGAAAAAATTACACAAAAATTTTTAGGTAAAAAAGAGCTATTACCCTGTGAGTTTTTTTTTTTAACTTTATCAATGTTGGTATTTTTGACTCAAGTCAATATTCTATATAACAATAAACCTAATAAAAATTATTTATGCATATATATTATAACATTTAAATTTTGTTATTTTCTTTTTTTTTACAAAAAAAAATATTTCTAATCACTAATTTGCTTTACAAATTTTGTTATATTGTCAACACTGTTTTGGTTTTGTGGCCATCAGAAATAGAAATTAGTTTAATTTCACTACACGACAAAAGTAGCATGGACAAAAACCTTTTGCCGTGTTGCCTTGCTGTCTTCAATATAATCATTCTCATATGCACACATGTATTCTAATTTTGACAGGTGGTAGTCGGTAGTCTGTTGTGGCGAATGTGTTTAATGCTTCACAGTTGGAATTAAAGTTAAAGTTAAGCAAGTGCAATGTTGTAATTGGCATTAGCGTCGTCCTTATCTGTCTTATTGTTAATTGCTATGTTTGCTTTTTGCTGTATACTTAAGCTTTTTAATGTAAATCGTTTGTTTTGTTTTCTTTCTTTATGCAGTATCATGATCTTTTTTCATAAGCAGCAATAAGCTGATACAAAGCTGCCAATATAATTTAAATGTTACGGCAATGAGAACTAAAAATATTTGGTGTTATTTAACCGAAAATAACATAACAAAATTGAAATAATAAATAAATTGATATGATTTTATATTTTTACTCGATTTTATAACGTTTTGAGCGGGTATTTTCATATTCATTCTTGTGAAATATTTATGTGGCATCTCTGAAATATGATGTAAAACAAATATTGAAAAATAATATCGAAACTTCAAATTCATTTGTCAGCTGCTGTCGTTCTCAAAATAATTCAGTAGCTAACTAGATGGCAGCATTTGACGCCAACTACATTTGATGTCTGCTGTTGTGAAGTCTGCTGTGGTCTATGTGTTTATACCTTAACAGAGTTAAAATAATGTTAATAGGATTTTTGTTGATCAACAAAGAAGGCATTTGCCAATGCAAAATTTAACTTATGAGGTCATGTAAAGATAGAGCAAATTTTGGTTACATTATTTGTGTAATTTTGCGTATTTAATTTATGTTAACTAAAGTTTTAAATCATCGCTAACGATATGGCTAAGATTGGAACCCAGCTTGGGGATGGCTATATTGACAATTGCTGTTGTCTTCCATTCTCATCCCGCTAGGAACGTAATGTTGTTGCTCTTATGATGGTACAATGAGCCAGCCTGCTCCACAGCGAGAACTTTATGGCCTCACCTGGATTCTAATAGAACTAACCAAATGCTAAATTTTCCTCCAATGTACTTGCGCATCCGCATGGCCGAAGTCGCGGGACACTGCACCTTCAATACACACGCCAGACGCATGTGTATCCCATATAATAATTATTGCTCCACCTGTAATGACGAGGAAGACGTGGAAAACATCACGCCTCTTCTCCGCTCTAGGATGTCACCGCATTCACTTTCCAGGTGAAAGATTCTTCCCTACACAGAGCCAAAACTGCCTAATAGAATCAAGAAGATTTTCTCTATGAAACGATTTTAGACTAAGGGGTATCCCAGCAGAAAGAAGCGAAGATTTTTTTGAAGAGATTCCTTATTGTTTTTATGTGGTAAATCTCATTAATTTTTTCAATAAGGAAAACACATAAAATCAAGAAGAAAACTTGTTATTTACAATTTTTTTACCCAATTTCCGTTGTTTTTGGCACTAAAAAAAAAACAATCCATAGAGAAAAACTTGATTGATTGATTCTATTAGGTTTTCATATGAATTGTAAATAAAAGGGATTTCTTATTGATTTTATTATGTATTCTTATTATTTATTTCAATAAGGTTTTCTTCTTGATTTCATTAGGTCGTCTTATTGTTTTTTTCAAAAAGGTTTTCTTCTTGATTTTATTAGGTTCCTGTATGATCATGTGTAAATCATCTTCTTAATTTTTTTAATAAAAATATCTTTTTGATTTCCTTAGCTTGCTTGTTATTACATACATATAAATCAACATAGGAACAATTTTTTCATAATTTTTTTTTTGTGCTACAATAAATCATCTTAAACTGGCTGCTAACATGTATACTATAGTAACGTGTAGTAGTGAGGTGGTTAGAGTGCCAATCTACTAAACCGAAGTTTCTTCTGAATACGTAAGTTTTATAAAAATGTTTTCGTCACCCCTCGATTCAGATAATACGAATACATGTTGTAAATAAGCATTCGGGACTTACCATGACGTTCTGATGACATCAAATTTGTATTTCCTAACATCACAACAGAGAAAACAGTGCCTAATAAATACCTAATAAAATAGAACAAAATTAATAAGAGATCTCTACGAATTTTTTTTCAAAAAGGAAGTCTTATTATTTTAATAAGGAAAACCCTTTTGAAAAAATCAATAAGAATAGCTAATAAAATCAAGAAGAAAACCTTATTGAAAAAATCAATAAGAATACCTAATAAAAACCATAAGTTTCCTTCTTGATTTTTTTCAATAAGGTTTTCCTTATTAAAATAATAAGACTTCCTTCTTGAAAAAAAAACTATAGAGATATCTTATTAATTTTGTTCTATTTTATTATGTGTTTATTAGGCACTGTTTTCTCTGTGTACCCTCTCCGAGCTAGCAGCAGGCTCAGTATGCCTGCATCTATTTTATCTTTTGCTAATTCTAATTCTTGAAATTCCTTGATCTTTCTTATTCTAAACTACCATTTCTTCTCTTCTTCTTACAGATATCACAATGGGACCACATCAGAACCCAAGTGGGCTAGCAACTATTTCCATATCATAGCAATATGCTAATCAAACCTTATAGCAAGTTTACATACATATCTTGTCTCTTTTTAAGTGTTTTACAAAAATGTTTCTGATGCAAAGTTTCATCAACTCGATACATTTAATTTATTTGCACGCTACTAGAATCAATCGTTAGAAATTTTTAATTTAAACAGCGATGTTCCTACCTGCAAATTTAAAAAGAAAAACGCAGCACTTAATGAAAAATTCAGTAAATTTGTAATACAGACAACATTTTATCCATACTAAATACAAGTTAATAAAAATTTAATTTCAATTAAATTTTATTCGTAAACAAAGCAGAAATAAATAAAAAAAGGATATATAAAATTATATAAATTATATAGATATTGTCCAGTTTGTATTCTTCACTAGCTACTCAAAACATACAACTCATTCAACTAAACGGCGTAGTAAATCTCTTAAATGTTTTGAATTTATAATGATTGCCAAGGGATAAGCTAAAATATATTATAAAGTGCTGAGTTTTAAAAATATGAAATAAAAAATAATGCTAAGAAGCTTTAAAACAAGAAGAAAATAGTTTTATTAATACAAAAAAAAAAATAATTTAATAACAAATAGTAGAACTTACAGTACAAATATGATTAAAGCAAGACAGAAACATATAGTTTTCAAAGAAAAAGGATGAGAGCTTAAGGACATTGGCAATATTCTCTTAAAAACAATAATGAAACATTCTAAGAAAATTTGCTTGTGTGCTTGTAATTACCAGTACATGCAACTAAATGGATGATGATAATCGAATAAGCTCTTTATATAAAAATAATAATTTTTATACTTATCTTAAGCATGATAATTGATTTTTCATTCTAACTTTGTGCAGTGTACTTAATTTTTTAATAGAGAAAAGATTCAAACTCAACTAAGAAGTGCTATAAGATTATAAATTGAGTTTAGAGAAAATTTAACTGCAAATTACTGTACTTCGTAGCATGACTTGCTGTTCCAGTGATCACTAATTGCTTTCATCTTAGCCTGAAGAATTGCATACTTTGCATTTTCACTATAGTAGAGTATGAGTATGACAAATATTATTATGACGCCAGACCGGAATATGAAACCAAAAAATTAAATAATTTTAAAGAAACACAGGAAAGAAAACCTATTGATTGTCCGAATCGAATTTGTAGCCATACGATCTTAATCGGTTTTCCTACGTTTGTTGTTCAAACTCGGTATAAAGTGTTGAATATCACAAAATAAAATAAAATCTTTACCCAAGTTCTGCACAATCTGTTCAAGTACACTTAAAGTTTTTTTAAATATAAGCAGTACAATTAATTATTAGGAGTCCCATGATTTCATGGCAAAAGTTACAAATATTAAATTCAGCCTTGTTACGGTTCTCGTATTCGAGCATTAAATTTGTCGTTTTTACACTATGGTACTACGTTTCTCGAAAACTATAAAAATACAACTTTGTTAAGAATTCTTTTACAATTTGTTGTACTACGTTTCTCGCATTCGAGTGTCAAAAGTTGGGAAAATAGTCGTGTATTTTATTTAATTTGACAAGAAAGAAAAGTTAATTTAAAAGTAATGAAAGCATCAAAAGAATAAGTATTTTTGGTCATGAACTTTATGAAAAGTGTTTTTATCTGATGCAAATAATTTTAGATTAAAACAGTTCGAAAAATGGTGAAAAAATTTGGCATTGAAAATATATTTGATGAATTCCTTATTTCGCTCCGCAAAGTATTCAGCTCTGTCACTGTATACTCATCTTCATCATCAGAGAACGAAAATAAGGCACATCTTAACATTTTTAATTGTATTTTTTTTTTTTTCACCAAATAACCAAATAAATTATTACACAAAATTAAACAATATTTTTTATATATTTTCTTCAGTTTATTATTATTTTTGATAGTTTACAACAGCCTGTTTCATAATATTAAATTATTTTGAATATTTTGTGCCACTCTCATCTTTTAACTCTATTACAAATTTCTTGCAGTCGAAAATTTTACATAGTAACATACAGAAAAAAATTCAAGAGCCAATACGACAACACTCGAATCTCGTTTTCGATAACCGTAATAAGGCTGATTGATTGAACTCTGTGTTCTAGAATAATGGCTGCTAATTATCAGAGACTATCTTAAGAATAGGAATAAGAGCTGATATAAAACACATCCGTCGACACATTAGTTACACTTTGATATGCCACAAACGCTGTATTCCAGATCATAGTTTTTACATTTGAGCCGGGATATTTTTTTTTTTTTTGTAATTAGGACCAGCACTCAGGGGATGACTCCTACGTATGCAGTGCATTGTGCCGGAACTCAGAGAGAGGGATAGAGTAGAGAAGATAGATGTTGAAAATATAGAAGGCTTAACTCTCTTACAACTCTGCTTTGCGCGTTATGTTAATTTTTATAGCAGTGTTGAGGCGCCTCCGGTGTTAGGTAGACGCATTAACTTTGTTAAGCTGTATTGGCAGGCATTTTATTAATTGTTTTACTTCGCCGATGTTTCTGCTAACCGACGAAGGAGGGCGATGTTGTGTACATTAGCTTGGAACATCATCACTTTCTGTCGGAACAGTTTTTTAGTGACTAGCGCTAGGCCTTCATCACTTAAATAGTCCGACAACAATTAATACAATGTCTCACTAATGTACATTACAGAAATTAATGATGTTGATTGACTTGCTCTGGCCAGGGTTTGAACCCAGGCCCCACGTCATTGTTTGCTTAGTAGTCAACGCGCTAACCACTTCAGCCAACACCACCCTCAAATATATGCAAGGATATACAAGGAAAAATAAGCGGAACGACTGGTAACCTAAAAAGCAGAGAAGTATTTATTCTCGCCAGACGAGCTGATTTCTCCAGAAATATGCATTCAAATTAATAAATTTGTTCTAAATTATTGTCAGTACCTTCCTTACGCCCTATCCTGACAGTGTTCTCAACACTGAGTGCAGTACTGTGTTCACTACCACCCCGGATCTCTCCAGTGTGATTTCCAAAGAATACATCAAGTCGTACCTTCATTAAGAAACATCTTGCTTAAGTGTTTGAACTGTCATGCTTCTGATTAGGCTTCTGTTGTTTTGGGAACAGCGCAAAGAGGCTTCATATTGATTTTTCAAAATCCTACCAACCTAAAGCCACTGGTCACCGAATTATAGCACAATTGAAGGTAGCATGGTGGCATGGTGCCAGTCAAGGATTTAGAGCATCCAGTAGTAAAGACCAAATTTTTTCTAATCCTTCAGTATTTATTCATTCTCGGGGATTATCGGCTCTTTTGGTGCCAGTTTTTATCGAGTTTAGAATTAATAATTATAAAGATTGGAAATACATAGCCGTGTACACTGTGGAATATGAATCGACAAGGAATTAAAAGCGTCTTATCAGCTATGAGATATTTGGTAACAAAACTTGACTAAAAATCGAAAAACACCACGCTACGAATAAGGGTGGTAAAATGAAGGAAACATCTTCTCTATGGGTGCGACATCTGGAAATATGAACAACAAACAGCTGCATTAAGTAAACCATGAGCAAACCCAACTGTTTTAGCACCTGCAGTGCTAGAAAAAAATTTTATATGAACAGCAAAACGAGAAGGAGCACAAAACTCATAGATGAACAGCAATACCTATTCCAGACAAATAGTACTTTTGATTTTCCCATGTAGAAATATAATCAACGAATTTAACGAAAGAAGCGGTATACATTGCAAATAGATTAAAGAAAACTATTTTTAAATTTTTCATCGAAAACCCTCATAAATCCAATCATAGAGATTCGAAATGATCTGTTTTATGAACTTTTAAAATTTTTCAATTAAATTGCATTGGTTTAATGATACTGTTTCATTTTATTCATAATAGAGATTTTCTTGTAAAGTTGTACAACAGCGCTTAATTATGTTCATGTGAATTTTATTGCATGTTTTCAACATGATGGAAAATTGCTTTAAAATTATTCGAAAATATGTACTGTTGTAATTGACTATTTTTAATAGAAAATAAAAATTTGTACGCTCAACTAAACCGTTGTAACTTGTATTTACACACAAGATTTTCAATTGTAAATTGAACTTTTGGCTTATTTATGTCCCTTTGAGAGCTTTAGCTATTCATAATCAATATTAGAAAATGCTATTTCTTCCACTGTATTTTCTGCCAATTCAAACAATTAATCAGTCATTTCTTATATATATTTTTTCTTTGCTGTTTTATTCCAAACGCCAAGCAATAGATTTAAACGTCGTCAAGATTTTCCTTTTGGGAACCCAAAAGGGTCTGCATGAAAATTCCTATTCAATAAAAGCTTTTTATTAATAATCGGACAAGTTACTAGCTGTACAATTTTTAAAGTAATCATCTAGTCAAGAGGACGAAATTGACGATGTGTAAATATAAAAAAGAGAATCTCTTTTAACCTAATCAATGTTTCATGTTTTTTTCCAACATTAATCTACCGAACACACTGAACTTATGTTTTTCAAAGTAACACACTTGTAGCTGCGTGTAATTGAGCAGTAATTGTACAAGTTACTAACAAAGGGACATTGAATGAGTGAGTATACATCCTTGCAGATACTCTGCACTTTAGTATCAATATACTGATATACAGGAAACACATAAACATTTACTCGTAATCATAGACTAACAAAATTAAAACCGCAAGAGTTTTCTATCAGAAATTTTTGAATTTTGCATTTTGTAAATGGGCGTTTTTTTGTGTTCTTCCATGAAATAATAGATCTGATAGCCACAGACTCTGTGTCATGTTCTTAATCATATCTTGTGCTACCTTTTGGGACATTAAATCATGTGTATGTACAAGGAAAATACTATGCTATGGTACTGAATGTAACGGATCTCTTTTAAAGCTAGAGGTCATTCTGTCACTCATGGAAACACAGACACATATGCACATGCATATGTAGGTATGTATGTATGTAGATAATAAACGTTAATACGTATAACCAACAACAACAACGTTATGTATTTGCAAAATAAAGTGTTCCGGCTTATTTGAATAGATGTGCAAAAATACATTTTTAATGTATTTGTTAAAATGTTCAAGTACACGTACGAGTATGTATCTTTGGGGGTTTATTAAATTCTTGCAGTGTAGTCTTGATTTGAGTGCTGCAAACATCAGGCAAGCCTTTGTTTAGATTTTAAATAGAGCCAGCAATTAACAAGAGAATCAATTTAATACTCTTTAAGTATGACCAATTCAATAAAGAATGATTTTAATAAAGTGCACGAAAATATTTTTCAGCATGCATTGAGTTTGTTTATTGAAAACAGAAAATAATATAACAAAAAAAAAAATATTTTTGTTGAAGTCAAGAGAAATATTTTTTTTTTTTTTTTTTTTTTTGACATGGATAATGTATTTCTATTAACATCTAGTTCAAATCCCCCAGGTTAAGTCCTAAATCAAGACTGCCTTTTTCGATGAAGTAATACTTGTGACTTAATACCAAGATCGATCAGGCTCTATCATAGGTTATATATATAGAGCTTAGCGCTTGAGGAACTAGTTCTTCTATTAAGCGTTCAGTTATTTGCTTAAGAAATTATTACTTTCTGGAAACAATTACTTCATGTATGTATGTAGTTGTGTAGCTCCTAGCTATGTGGTTTATCACCTTGTTAAGCAATAATCAACGTCTAGCAAAGCTTGCTACCTATCAGAACGCTATTTCAAATAACAACTAATATTTCGTAACTAATTCTTTTAACAAATTAATTTCTTGAAATTTCTAAGTCATAAATTACAAATAATAAATGAAATTTTTTCGCTAGTTTATGCAAAATGCTATAATTTAATAAGAACTTATGAATTTCAGTTGAGTACAACAGTTTTCCGTGTTTAACAAGCAGAGTTTCATGAACTCTTCAGGACGAAGTTATTTTCTAAATCATTTCTATACCAAATCATAATTATTCCCGGCTTTTGCTTCAATAGCGAGACAATTATCCAGACTATCACAGAAAGATGTTAAAGTCAGAATGAAGAAATTTCCGCTTTTGAGCAGTTAAAACAGTCAATGACAAATACACCGGTCTTTGAAAATTTTAACCACAACAGAAATCCATACAAAAGCCAGCTTTTTTAGTTTAAAAATTATTTAAAAATTAATAAAAAAAACTTTTGTTACTTAGTTCTTACTTTTTGAAAATTTTATTGAAAAAAATCTTACATTATATATTCTGTATACCATTATGAACTATTTTCAAGGAAATGAACTATTTGATATTAAGATTATTTTATTTGATTTAAATAGAATTTATTAAAGTTTAATAAAATTTTAATTAAGGTTAAAAGTTTTTAAAACTATTTTAAAGGAATTTTTTTTTAATTGAATTTATTACATGTCTTTTTTTTAAGAGAGAGAAGGACCCATTATTGAGACAACTCTCATTAAAGAGGGGCAGGTCTTCCCGAATATAATATTCCAGATTGCGAACCTAATCGTTGGTAAGGCTGTG
Source organism: Lypha dubia (assembly GCA_947311025.1). NCBI lineage: Eukaryota > Metazoa > Arthropoda > Insecta > Diptera > Tachinidae > Lypha > Lypha dubia. The sequence goes on along the minus strand of OX371260.1, from coordinate 51,656,546 downwards.
CAACTTCGAAGGTGCAACTTCTTTTTTATTTTTTCATAACTTCTTATTCTTTTGTGAATTAATTTAGAAACATGACATACATGACATACTAACCAAAATTGTTTCCATGTTTAAAAATAGAATAAAAATCAATTGAATTAATTCTCGTATACTATTTCATTTAAAAACTTGGTTAATTAGTTGATATTATTCCCAATTAGTATCCACTTTACGAAAATTGTAAAGATGGACAATAGAACGCTGATGAGTGGTGAAGCGGCCTTGAAACCGCTATACTGATACGTTCTAATAATCTGATTGCACATGCTAATGTTTTTCAAAAATAAAAAAACTCTTAGTAATTTGAATTTTCATTAATTCAATAAAACTGAACTTAAGCCTAATATAAAAATATTTTTTTTAACTATTTTTAAGGAAATTTGTTTACAAAAATTTAGTACATATTTTTATTGTATACAAATTAGTTTGTATAAGGTTTTCAAATAGGGAAGTGACGTTTCGGCCATTTGTAATATGTCATGATCTGTCATTTGTTTTTCATTGAATACTGAATACAATAATTACAATTCATCATGGAGAGATATACGCAAGAACATCTTTTACAAATTATTCAGTTTTGTTATGTGGGCACGCTATTCGTCAAATTGTTGAAAACTTTGAGCTTACATTTTCTTTACATAATGTTCAAATGCCAATAAGACAAAGATCCGCTCGAAGTAATGCAAATATTGCTGCCGTTCAGGCAGATTTGTTTATTCCAAGACGCGCTCAACAATTGGCACTGTCTCAAACCACAACCTGGCGGATTTTGAGAAAGGATTCTGGCTTGCATCCGTATGAAATTGTTCTCACTAAAGAAACCGTAGACAACATTTAGTTCCAACAAGACGGGGCTACGTGCACCACAGCAAATGCAACAATTGAATTATTGCGAGAAAAGTTTTGAGATTCGATTATTTAAAGAAATTGTGATATTGAATGGCCTCCAAGAAGTTGTGATTTAACACCATTAGACTATTACTTGTGGGGTGATTTGAAGTCATTGGCCTTTCGAAGTAAACCAGACTCTCTTCAAGCTTTACAAGTCAAAATTGAACGTGCCATTCATGACATGACGACTTGATTTAGTAGAAAAAGAGTTTGAAAATTGGGTTCATCAAATTCGTTCCTGCTGATGAAGCCGTAGAGGCCAGTTGAATGATGTTTCATTTATAACTTAATTGTATCGATTTTTTTTATATAAAAAACTTTTGAATTTCCTTAACAATAAGTGTGTTTTAAAGAAATCACATCACTCTTATTGGAAAACCTAATATAAGTCCTTTGATGCAAATAAACTAAACAGGAATAAACTAATTTCGGTTAAAGGAACCGATCCCCTGAATATATGACTGAATATTCTGGATGTCAATTTATATCCCATTCCTCTTTCAAGTATAAAGAAACATAAAATAATATTTCTGTGGCAAAAAGGAAAAAGTGCTTAAGTCGAGATAATATCACCATCGCATTTTCCATATTCAAAAGTATCTCTGGGCAAAGTTTTATTTGCATTGAACGATTTTAACGAAGTTCTTGCAAAATTACTAGCTGCATTTCCTTTTCTAAATAATTATCCCATATGGAATAACATCTTATTTTATCTTATAACATATTAAATTTCAAATTGAATACATATGCTATAGTGAACAGAACCATGTTTTAAAAAAATCAAAAGAATCGATAAACGAATCAGCAACTTTTAGTACAACGCGATTACATTTTTATCAAACCACTTAAACATTTAAAACTGCTTTTCTAGATAACTATCAAATATGACTTAAGCACTTTTTCCTTATTGCCACAGATTTATCTGCAGCATATTCGTACCACATGGCTCCTTCTTAGTCAGTAACACATTTGCCTTATAAATTTGTATGTATGTTAGTTATTAGCCTTAACTGTTTGTTTAGTGGTTTATGATGGCACAAAAACAAACTTTACTCATATGAATTAGGTAAACTATATGCACACATATTTAACGCTATGCAGCACATACATACTCGCACATACATATACAATATTTTATGCGTGCCAGTTAGTAGAATGTTGAAGTGTTTATATGATTTTACTTTTATGTAAATATTTCCTGATATACGTTTGTTTCTTTCAAAATCTGCATAATTTTCTGTTTTGGCAATAACTTTTCCTTCATGTTTATTTATGTATTTTGCAGGGGGTATGGTTTTATGACGCACCCATTTTTAACAAAAGAACCAACTAAATGTTACAGCAAAAAGGATTTGCTAATCGTACGTATACTTAATGATTCGAAAGAGTGTTCATCTTACTTTCAAAAAAAAAAAAAAAAAAAAATTTAAATTAATGCATGAATTAAATGGAAAGTGTAGTTAAATAAAGTGTGTTTCGTATTTTACTGAATCTAAAGTTTGACAATATTTTGTGACTGTTGAAAGTGTTGAAGTTGTGCCAGTGTCTGTAAAACAAATTTTGTATATTAATTACACAACCTTATGCGCAATATGTTTTTCAATGTTTATTTTAGCATTTGTTTTGCATGTGTATGAGTAAAATGCGGTAGCATATAACCGCGAGTGCGAAAATACATTCAAATGTTATTTTGCAGATTGTATCAAATTACGTACACAAATAACACAAAATATTTAAAACAACAAGCTAATAGACATATAACTTTTAAAAAGAATAACAAGCTGGATAATTTTAATTAAAAATACTTTAATATATGTGTGTGTGCTTATTCAAGTCATAGTATAGAAGTAGGGCTTGTTAAAGTATTTAACATTAAAAAATTAACTAACTATAAATTAACGAATGAAGTTAATGTAGATTTTTCCCTTATTCCTCGATATATTGATCATGTGAAAATATTTCTGAATGTAATAATTTCCTGTCTCAGTCTGCAAAAAAAAAACTTAGGATTAGAAATCAAATTAATACACAATTTATTAAATCAATTTAAAAAAAGAATGTTACCACAAAAATCTACCGTATAAAATCCCACCTTACAAAATATATAATGAAAATAATTTTAATAGCTTTCTAGCTATACTGGAAGTGCCCCAGATAAAAAGTGCCCGTTGCCCCGTGTACCGAGTTTCAGCTCTCTAGCTATACTGGAAGTTTCCAATAATATTGATGAGTCAGTGAGTCAGTGAGTGAATATGTACTAAAATATGAACTTTACACACCTTAATAACTCGGGAAGATTTTACGGTAGAAATTTAACCTGTGAGGTCACCCCTGTGTGGGGAGATCTTATGTTTCAAGTTTCATTATATTATGATCAAGAGGACCAAAGTTATGAGGGGGTAAAAACAGCTCGAATGGTTTCGAGTAAAAATACACACTGTGTAGCCGAACTTGGCCTGGCGCACTACCGTGCGCCTACATAAATATAATAAAAAAATATAAATATAAATATTAGTTTATATGCGTTTCCTAAAAGTCGGCTAATAATACATATAGGAAACTTTCATGAAATTACTTTCATTTGTAAACGCAGCGTAAGACTTTTTTTATTGTATAACTTGCTTTTACCCGTGACTTCGTTCAAGCATAAACAGTCTGTATACCAAATTTATCCAAAAAACGAAAAGCGTCAAAAGCAAAGGAAGAAGGTATGAAATAACGCCAAACGAAGTAACATCCAAAAATAATATGAAAAATAGCCCAAAACATTTTCATACAGTTTGGGAGTTATTGCCTTATGAAACAATTTCTAAATATTTATTTCGTTTTGAAAGTACATAATTTAATTTTTTTAATTATTTAATTTCATTAATAAAATTTCAAATGAAATAAGACCAGAAGAAACTTTTAATTATTTAATTTCATTAATAAAATTTCAAATGAAATAAGACCAGAAGAAACTTGTTTTTGGTCTACTTTCATTGCAGAAGAACTTTAGGATTTATTTCCTTTATTTGGCACATATTTCATTGTATTGAATTTTTTTCTTTTCGCTTTGCCTTACAAAGTATCACTCCAGATACGCTTACTGGAAGTATTATGCATTATTATGCATAGTTTTTTTTTTCCCCAAAGTATTTAAAAAGATGGTTTCGCGTAGGACTTTTACTCTGATGAATATTCTACACCGGCTTCGAGATATTTGCAAAACCACTTTTACAAACTAAATCATGTTACAAAACCATCTTCTAACTTGGATCAACTTTAAAGAACGAAATCTTTGCGATCGGTCACTACATTAATGTTTTCTAATCAAAGCTTAAATTTTGCTCTCTATTTTATAAAAAGTTCTTATTTATTTTATATTTCTTGGGTATAATTTTATTAGAACTTATTTAATAATTGCATTACTTTCTTTGTGTGGGAATTATTTCATTATAAAGCAAGTCCCAAAATTGGAATTTATTTATTTTTTATTTATTTGGCAATAATTTCATTTAATTTTTTTATATATTTCATTAAATTTTTGGGACTTAAGTGCCTGTTCGCCGATATCGAAGAAGTTCTTTCTTTCGAGCAATTACATTTGAAACAAAAACAAATTCAAAAATTTTGTTTTTGTTTCAAATGTATTTGTTCGAAAGAAAGAACTTCTTCGATATCGGCGAACAGGCAGTAAGTATTTAATTTTTTAAGGTCCCATTTCATTGGAAGTTATTTCAGTGAGACTTAAACCGTAGGGTATTATTCATAAAGCCGCAAATACACCAAAACTGATAGCATTTGCTCATTTTGCTTCCAAAAAGCTACTGCAAGTTAATGTAAAGAAAACTAAAAATATTTTTATATTATTATTATTATTACGAATAAACGTAATTATTATTTCAACTTATATTGATGTACATATGAAAAGTAATATTATCAGGCTCAAGTTCAGTTTTATTGAATTAATGAAAAAGAGTTTTTTTTTTAAGCTCTTAGTAATTTTGAATTCTCAAAAGTACCAACTTGTCCCTTTTTACAACTTCAAGAGTACTCTACACTGTATCCTAGCCGTATACCAATTTTCATCCAAATAAATTAAACGTTTTTTTCACATTTATAATATTAACAGGATTTGAAAGTTAAGGGCCAATAATTGACTTCCTATTTAAATACTCATTCAGCTAATTTTCATTTAAATTTATGTTGCATTTAAATAAGATTCCATTTTTTCAGTGAGTAATTAAAGTTCTTATTTAATTTCGATGAAAATATGGTAGCACTGCGTAAAATAAAAAATTTCCCACAAATTTCCCTAAAGAACAGCTGACTAGAACAAATAAAGAAAAATACAAAAAAATATATTATTATTTTAGCTAAAAATAAGAATAATTAAGAACTGCTGAAATGTTTTTAAAGAATAAAAGCAACTTTCAATACGATTAAAATGTTAATAGCGGCAAAACAAGACAAAATTTTATGCAGTTTGCCAACAGCCACAAATATTTTATTGGCTTTATTTTATATAAGAAGAACAAGCAGTCAAAAACATATGGAAATTCGTAAAACTTATGTAGTATTTAAATGCACAATGTTGGCTATTTAATGTTGACTTAATTTTGCAGTGAAAAACTTAATTTTGTATATAAATAGCAAATAAAAAATAAATGACATATAAATTAGTACTGAATTATTGGCCCTAAGGGCCAATAATTGACTTCCTATTTAAATACTCATTCAGCTAATTTTCATTTAAATTTATGTTGCATTTAAATAAGATTCCATTTTTTCAGTGAGTAATTATAGTTCTTATTTAATTTCGATGAAAATATGGTAGCACTGCGTAAAATAAAAAATTTCCCACAAATTTCCCTAAAGAACAGCTGACTAGAACAAATAAAGAAAAATCCAAAAAAATATATTATTATTTTAGCTAAAAATAAGAATAATTAAGAACTGCTGAAATGTTTTTAAAGAATAAAAGCAACTTTCAATACGATTAAAAGGTTAATAGCGACAAAACAAGACAAAATTTTATGCAGTTTGCCAGCAGCCACAAATATTTTATTGGCTTTATTTTATATAAGAAGAACAAGCAGTCAAAAACATATGGAAATTCGTAAAACTTATGTAGTATTTAAATGCACAATGTTGGCTATTTAATGTTGACTTAATTTTGCAGTGAAAAATTTAATTTTGTATATAAATAGCAAATAAAAAATAAATGACATATAAATTAGTACTGAATTATTGGCCCTAAGACTTTTAGCTAAACTGTGTCTTATTTTAGTCAAAGTTATATCATTTTGCTTACAAACACATTTTTATCGCCGCAACAGTAAGTAAACTAAAAAAAAATATTAAAAAAAAAAAAAAAATTTCATTGGTGTTTTGAAAATTAAAACAATAATAATTTTTTCCCCTGAAGAAGCCTCCCAACGGTGTGGCGAAATATCGAGAGAAAATAAAAATTAAGTTTATTGTTAATTTTTATAAAAAAAGACCTCAAGCTTGATTAAATTAGATATATAATAATTTAAAGGTCAAAAAAAAAGATAAAAAAAAAAAAAAAATTTTTGATTTATTATCAGCATTTCTCTTATATGTTTCTAATGGCACCTTCGATTAGTGAAGGTTGTCTGCAATGACGTGCTTTGGCTTGAGCACGTTCTCTCTCCTCTCCTATTGTGGCTATTTGTATTCAAAATATTTTCATCCTTTAACTTTAAGTTGTTCTTTTTTTTCCCACAGTAAAGTATTTACTTAAAACAAATTATAGTTACTTAATTTAAGATTTAAAAAGAAATAGAAACTTGATTTACTTAATAATGGTCAATTAATTTGTCCAAATAATTTTGTTCTTTTATTTGCATTACAAACAAATAAATTATTTCTTATTGCAATTATTCGGATCTTTATGCACTCTTTATGAGATGGTTAGAACCACTTAAATTTTTATTTACCTATGAGAAGTAATTTTTATTTTTAGTTGGTGATAACATTTTAAAATTACAAGTTACTTACATGCAACATTATGATCTAATGCAAGAAGTTACTTTTTAAAAAAAAACAAAGAATTTTAAGATTTTGATGACTTGACCTGACCTGACCAAAGATTGAACCTAATCATTCCCCTTCCGATGATAGTAACATTTCAGTTGTGATATGACGAACTAAAAACATGAATTGAAGTGGATCTGATCATCTGATTGCGTGTGTATATATTGAACTTAATATTTTATATGAATAAACCATTCGAATTACAACTTTAGTTAAGAATATTTAATGAATACCATGTTGTTTGCATATCACAGATGACTACAACAAAGAAGTATAAGTTACAAGTACACTTCTCTTTGATTTTATACCGCATCAACCGAAGATTGTAAACAAATTCATACTGCTGAGAATTTTACCTGGAAAATTTTAATAATCATTTATAGGAAAATTTAATGTAGGATAAATACATACGTACTTACCTCTTGTGTGATGCTATTTCACATATAAATTTGGTAATGAAACCGCATAGAGTTGTGTATGTGGCTTTCAATAAACGGTGAAGAATACTTGAATCATTTACAAAATATTTATTAATTAAATGAAATTCATCTAATAATATTGTTTAAAGAGAATACATTAAATGGAAAAATTCAATAAGTTATTTGTCGGAAAAAAAAAACACAAAGAGAACATTAAACATAAAACCATGTTTCATGACTGAAATTTCGGTTACTAAAATGTAGTACAAACAAAAACATCATATATATTTCTTTCTAAAGCCTTTGCCTGTCCCCGTACAAAAAAAAATTTATACCTACGTCCAAAATTTTAATTTTGTTTAAAACGGTTTTCTTACACTGCTTGTTGTTTCTTATATAATTTAAGTAATCTAGAAACTGATTTTCATTTAAAAAAAGTGTGAATCAGATGTGATGCACAGACATTTTTTTATCATAGTTTTTAACCAGACGTTGTGTGCATCACATATGATTCACACACTTTAAAAAAAAAAAAAAACGGAAGTTTTATTACTTGTTTTACAAAGAAATAATGAACACAAAAGCTTTTTATAGCTAAAAAAGAATGAGAAGCGACGATTCCGATAGTGATGAAGAGGACCCCTTTCAAGATAGCGATGATGACTGTGTTCCTTCTGTTTTAAGTTTTTCATAATTTTCAACACCTGACGAAAGAGAAGAAAACTTTGAAGAACATTGTAGATCTGAAGATGAAGAATTGGAGAAAAATCAATCTACACCGGCAGCATCCAGAATGCCTGAGTCTCAGCAATGGAGCTCCACTTTTGAAGCAGGGAAAAGTTTAAATTTTATTGGAAGATACGGTTTAAATGAATGCGTTAGAATTGATAATGGGGAACCCATGCCAATTTACATATTTCAACAGTTTTTTGATGAAGAATTAATGGAATTGATGCTTACAGAGGCTAATAGACAAGACAATTTATTGAAAATAATCATATGCGACATAATTCGCGTATGAATAGATGGTCAGACGTAACAATGACTGAAATGAAGAACTTTCTAGGTATTATAATTATTTCAGTTCTTATCAAATATCCCAACATGGAAGACTATTGGAAATAAGATGAAATTCATTATCATCCATTGTTTCATAAAACTAATATGACCTACAATCGTTTCACCTTAATTTTAAGAAACTGGCATGTTAGTGACGCCTGGAGACCGACCGTCTGTACAAGATATCGAACATCACCAAAATTTTAATTTCAAAGTAGCAAGAAGTATATACTCCAGGTGCATAAATTTCGGTAGACGAAACAATGATTTAAGACAAGGGAAGACTCCTATTCATACAATATTTTCCTGGAAAAGTTCATAAATATGGCATCAAAATACTTAAACTGTGAGAGATTAGTGGCTATGTTGGGAATTTCTCTATATATTGTGGTAAGGGATCATCTGAAAAAATTCAAGAAGTAGATGGTTTATTGAATGAGGGAAGACTAATAGTTGCTAGTTCACTAATTTTTTGGAAGTTTTAAATAAATAAAAGTGAATTCATTATTTTTTTCGTTATTAAAAAATGGCCTCTTTATTTCCATAAAACTTTTAATGTAGAAGAGTCAGGCATATGGGGACTTGATACAATATAAAATAATGCCATCTCGACTCGTTTCGTAACTTAAATTCATTATTTCTCCATTAAAATACAAACCTCGAAAATAAATACCACTTGTGAATCACATGTGATGCTCAAGCGTATGAAAGCAACTGGCTGGGCATCATATGTGATGCACAGGACAGAGAAAGGGTTAATAACCATCAGCATGCCATTTCATTTAAAGATCTGAACGAATAGCAAAAATCTTTCGTCGATATGGAAATAAATTGCCGGACGGTTTTTTAACTTTTTAATCACAATTATTTCTGCCTAATATGCAATTCGAGTCGAATGGATTTTAATTCGATTTAGAAAAATCAAACGCACTAATCGCAGGATTTTTTTATATATATTTAATATATTAATTTTTTTAGTGAATAACACACGTCTGCAATTAATTAACAATATATGATTTAAATTATATTTTTGGGGTCGTTATTAAGTTAAGGAGAATGAAGTCGCAGACAATCCTTAGTGATGCAATAGGTTTCGCAGACTTTATAGTAAATTTCGCAGGATATGCAGGATATGTGAACATGGACAACATTCCCATCCAAATCCTATAAAGCGAACAAAATACTGATGAGAAAAAAATTCTACATCTTCTTATGTTTTACTTCAAAACTTGGTAGGTATGATTAATAACGATAAGAATTTATTCCTTTTATTAAAAAATAATTTATTTCTTATGGGTTCGTTAATCTATACCGCAGTTCTTTGGTTGGTAAATAGCATTTCATCAGGAGATCTTTACCACCATGATTGAAAATTGGTGTTTCCACAATACGCACGAATGATTTGAATATAAAATTTTTGTGGAAATCTCTAAAGAACTGAATGATTTTTATGCACATCGTCAATGAATGTATAGCAATGACTTCAAAACTTTTAAGCTGTTATTAGTAAGTCCATTTTAAGAAGTATTTGCTTTTAATGGAATCCTTATGTTAAAATAATTAAAAAACAATTCCAAAGTATGTAGATGTACTCAATTGTATGTTTATTCGCATTTTACCAAATTACTTTGATTCAAAAATTTTTTTCTCCGATATCTGTATATAAAAACTATTTTTAAGGTGAACTAAAGGGTGTTTCAACAAACGCTTACTGTCATAAATTAGGCTAAATTTGACCGATGTCATGGTGTCCTTGAGGACCACTTTGGTTTGTGGCTTATTGGCATATACCTGCGGCTTAAGAAAATCCCACTACAAAAAATTTAACGGGGTCAAATCACATGATCTTGGTGGTCAGTTCACATACTCTCCATGTGAGGCAACCAAGGCCTCAAATTGCTCGTGCAGAATATTCAATGTGACATGAGATGTGTTTGACGTAGTGATGTCCTGTTGCAATCACATGTATGTTATCTATTGGTGTCCATATCATCGAAAATTTTTTTTTTATTACGACCAGCACTTACGGGATAACCACTACATATACAATGCATTGTTCCAGAGCTCACGGAGAGGATAGGGTAGAAGATATAAGTTGAATATTAAGAAGGTTTACTTTTTTAATAACTATGCGCAACTGGTGTTAAATAAATGCATTAACTTTGTTGAGCTGTATTAGCAGGCATTTTATTAATTGTTTTACTTCGCCGATGTTTCTTCTAAACGACGATGGAGAGCGATGTTGTGTACATCCCCTGAGTTCTGGTACTAAAAAAAATATATACCGAAGAAATATGACACTGCCAGCCTGAAATCTACACGAAACAAAGACTTCCTTGGATCGCATATGAATTGATATCGTACCAAATTGTTCCATAAATGGGACTCATCGCCGAAGATCATTTTTCGACTAAAATTAAGGTCTGTTACTAACTGACATTTAATCAAAATAACTTTTTATTAAAAAGAAAGCTCTAGAAGCTCGTAATAATTGAACAGAAAAAGAATTGTTTTTGAATCTTTAGAAGGATGAACATAATGAGGATTTGGGACAAACCTCGTTGTCATCAACAGAAATTCTTGTACACTTATACCCCCCTCCCTGTCACGACAACTGCCATCAAACAGTCATTTCATAGTTTGTCTTCATATTTTTTTTTTCATATCAATGGTTCGGAAATAAACTATTTTCTTCTTGTTTGTGATAAACGGAACTGTTTATTGTTTCACAAATAGCAAGGTTTTTATATTGGCAAGATTCTAAAAAACTAATACTATGTTCACACGGACAGAAATTATAGAGGTTCGCTCTCTCACTCTTGGTTCGCAGGCCAACCTTGATTGAACCTACATCCCAGCGGGAAAAGGTAATGAATAGTAAACGAGAGAGTAATGTACAGAATGTATAACTTTTCATTCTAGAATTCATTATGGTTAACGCAGAACATATCCTAGGAAAGTAATGAATTCGTTTATTGTGTACGGCGAATAAATTCTATAATTCATTTCTTTTTAACAATTTAAAAGGAAAATGCGAACACTTGTGCACAAGCAAAAAGAATACATTCCTTCATCGTAAGAAGTGGTAATATACGTGGTAAACAGTGTGTAATTTTTGTGTGATGAAATTACCTTCTCGTTTCCAAAGGATTACATTGTTTTGCCTTGGAAAATAATACATTATATCTTCCATTACATATGTAATCAATGACCAGTTTTCCCGCTGAGATGTTTCGCCATACAAAATTTTGAGACCGAAACTACGTGTTTCATTTTAAACCTTGTTGCGAACCCATATAATTTACCATCATCTCTAATTTTGATAACAAATTATCGCTAGTTTATCTGAACTAATTGTCCAAAATTATTTTAACAAAGAAAAACAATTGATAAGTGGTAAAATTTAGTAAAAACATTGAACAAATATAAAGCATATACATATGCTATTCAACTCTCGTAGTGAACAGACGCGTTTTTATAATCGTCGCAACTGAATATAAAAAAATATAAAAGAAAAAAAAATTTTCAAGTCACAAAAAATATAAAAAAAACAAAACATTTATTGAACAGTTATTTTACTGGTTTTATTTTATTTTTTTGCTTGTGTGCAATTCACATAAATATTTGCATACACATAAGTGAAAATACAAAAAAAAGAGAATTCTAAATGAGTTCACCTTCTAACAACAACAATAAACCTACAAGCAGTAGGAATGTACAATATATAACTTTGGTTGCTAACGACGACAAAAAAATGAAGTAAACACAAACCTGAATACTACACAAAACACAAATACTCGTGCGCGATCATTATCTTTGAACATGTTAAATATCGATCAAGAAGCACAACAATTGCACCTATTAGCAAACTTGTCAGCTTAGCTGTACAATCAAACAAACAAACAATAAATACCCAGGTGACCAACGTGCACAAAATTGTAAATGCAGTGAGTGAAAATAGTGATAATAAAATCCAAACTGGTATGGACAGATACATAACCGTGCTAAAAAGGGGAAGAAGTCCCAAATCAGCTGAAATAGCGTCAACGGCGAAAATGCCCAAAGATGGGAAAAATAATATTAAACATTCTGAAAATCGTTTTGCGATTTTGAATGAACAAGTCGATGAAGACACAAGTACAACAAGGTCCACTAAACCACCGCCGATATATTTAAGAGAACAGAACTCCAACCTTTTGGTAAAAAGCCTTATCTCATTAATTGGAGAAAATGAGTTCTATGTAACTCCAATTAAGCGCGGCAAAATCAACGAAACTAAAATTCAGGTAACACAAGAAAATAATTATAAAAAAATTGTCTCAGATTTTGAGACTCAAAACAAAAACTTTTATACATATCAACTGAAGAGTGCTAAAGGCCTAACAGTAGTTATAAAAGGAATAGATTCAAGCGTGGATCCGGAAGAGGTAAAGTCTGGCCTTGAAAATAGTGGCTTCAAAGTCAAAAATGTTTCAAACATTAAAAACAGGGAAAAAATCCCCCAACCTATTTTTAGAGTCGAGCTACAGCCAGGCGACTTGAAAATTAAAAAAAATGAATCGCACCCAATCTATAGCTTAAAATACTTGTTGCATCGAAGAGTTACCGTTGAGATGCCACATAAAAAAACTGGACCTATCCAATGCATGAACTGTCAAGAATTTGGCCATACCAAAACTTATTGCAAGTTGCCTACCGTTTGCGTTGTATGTGGCGAGTTACACAGTACCGCTAACTGTGACAAAATAAAAGGTGATACCAAAGCAAAAAAATGTAGTAATTGCGGCGGAAACCACACTGCCAACTATAGGGGCTGCCCTCTTTATTCTCTTTTTAAAAATTCGTCGAACAGAAAAACCAATGCTACTCCCGCTCAGCCCAACACTCATTTAAACTACCTAACTGTCGTCTAGCCATAATCAATACTCAAATGTTTTAAAGTCTAACACGACTCTTACTCAACAAAAACCTAATAGTCAATCTTCATACGCTAATATTTTAAAGAGTAACCAGATTCCGGCGCAAAAAACTGTACCAGTAAATGAAGAATCAGGGCATAATTTTAGTCGTATTGAAGCCTCAATAGAGATCCTTATACAAACAGTAAATACATTCACTCTCAACATGTCCTGTATGATGCAGGAAATGTTGAAAATGCAGTCTACCTTGTTGCAGGCTGTATTGAACAAACCATGAACTTAAGAATCTGTTTTTGGAACGCAAACGGCATCTGCCAACACAAAAATGAAATTGAATATTTTCTTCTGGATAAACAAATCGATGTTATGCTTATCTCAGAAACTCACTTGACGTCCCGAAGCTATTTTCGAATTAGTGGATATAATTTCTACGACACCAAGGATCCTCAAGGTAGAGCTAGTGGTGGCTCTGGAATCCTAATAAAAACTCGAATAAAACACTACCTACTAAACGACCTTCGTGAAGAATATCTTCAAGCAACGAACATCTGCATTGAAAATTTTTATCAAAAGCTTGTGATATCATCTGTTTACTCTCCTCCCAGGTTTTCAATTTCAGAGAGTCAATATACCGCATTTTATACAACACTGGTGACCCGTTTTCTAGCAGCTGGCGACTACAATGCTAAACACACTTTTTGGGGCTCACGTTTAATCAGTCCCAAGGGTCGTGTTTTGTTTGACACAATTTCAAAAATGGGTTTGAATGTAGTTTCAAGTGGTCAGCCAACATATTGGCCAACGGATCGTCAAAAAATTCCTGATGTTATCGACTTTGCGATTATGAAAGGCGTGCCCAGCGAAATGATTGAAGTAGAAGCATCTCTGGATTTGTCTTCAGATCACTCGCCTACTATTATCACTATTTACTCACACACAACTACAACACCAACATGTGATTTACCGCTGACACCTGCACGTATTAACTGGCTGAAATACAAAAAATATTTGAGTGCTCATTGCACGGAAAATATGCCATTGAGAACACCTGCTGACATAGAAAATTCTATTAGGTTGTTTGAAGCACATGCTAAACAAGCTGCTCTTAATGCTTCTTCAATTCAACCAAATCAACAAGCGAGATTTAACAATATTTTTTGTGCAGATGTAGAAAGGCTATTGACTGAAAAACGGAGAGCTCGACGAGAATGGCAACGTTACAGATCGCCTCAGCTAAAATTAAGGCTTAAGGAGTGTACCAAACAGCTAAGAAAAGTTTTACAATCACAAAAAACAGCTTCGCTGCAAAAATTTTTGCAACACCGTCAACAGATTATTCGCTGTGGCGTGCAGCCAGAGGACTTAAAAGGCCAGTGATTTGCAAACCTTCATTACGAGCCTCTAATGGTGACTGGGCAAGAACTGATGCTGAAAAAGGTGATCTATTTGTTAAGCACCTAGAAAAAGTATTTACCCCGAATATTTCTCCTGATATTGTTGAACTGCCACCAGTCGTCTCTTTACCAGAAATACCGATGAGATTTAACATGACGGAGATTGAAAATACTATTACTAGTCTTAACACCAGAAAAGCCCCAGGTGTCGACAAAATAAGCAACAAAATGCTTCAACAACTGCCTTATATTGCAAAAAGAGTTATACTCTTCATTTTTAATAGTATTCTACGGCTGCAATACTATCCTGCAGAATGGAAGGTTTCGATGATTATTATGATACCAAAGCCCGGCAAGGATCATACGAAGGTTGAATCCTATCGGCCTATTAGTTTATTGCCCAACATTTCAAAACTATTTGAAAAGCTGTATATGAGCAAGCTGATGCCTATAGTGACTAGAAGTGGTTGCATTCCAGATCATCAATTCGGTTTTCGCAGACAACATAGCACTATTGAACAAACTCACAGACTTGTGAACGTAGTTAGAGACACCTTTGAAAAAAAGAAATTTTGCTCTGCGCTCTTTATAGATGTTTCTCAAGCTTTCGATAAAGTATGGCACGAAGGTCTTATCCACAAATTAACACGCAATCTCCCCGCAAACATCGTCAAGCTTTTAAAAAGCTATTTAGAGGAACGAAAATTTGTAGTTAGGGAAGGTAATTTTTTAAGCCCTCCGCAGTCGATCGAAGCCGGAGTTCCCCAAGGCAGCATCTTCGGTCCCTTACTTTATTTAATTTATGCCTCTGACTTACCGTTAAGCAATAACATTCATACATCAACATTTGCTGATGATACAGCTTTTTTAAGCGACCATGAAAATCCAGTAGAAGCTTCCATCAACTTACAAGGGTATATATCCAAATTGGAAAAATGGCTTAAACAATGGCGTATAAAAGTTAACGAGCAGAAATGTGCACACGTCACTTTTACGTTGCGAAGGGAAACATGCCCGCCTATACAAATCAACACTGAGACTATTCCGCAACATACTGTAGTCAAATATCTAGGCGTTCACCTTGATCGCCGTTTAACATGGAAATCGCATATAGACGCAAAGTTGATGCAAATGAAATTAAAAACTGCCCAAATTAATTGGCTTATGGGAAGAAATTCTATACTGAGCCTAGACTGTAAACTTCTACTATACAACGCGATCCTGAAACCAATATGGTCCTATGGAATCCAGTTATGGGGCACTGCCTCAGCATCGAATGTCGAAAGAATTCAAAGGCGACAGAATAAAATTCTACGTACAATAACAGCAGCCCCCTGGTATGTCAGAAACCATCGAATTCATAAAGACCTAGACGTTCCGTTGGTGAAGACAGTATTTTCAAAACACGCGAAAAAATATATAAAAAAACTTGAGTTGCACCCAAATCCACTTGCGCGCAATATTCTTCATTATAGAGGCCACACCCGGCTGAGAGATGTAAAACAACCAAAATTAACCGTTGAAATTAAAAATTTTGTTTAGCATTGGCTAAACTTACATTTAATATTTTTTAGATTTAAGATTTGAAAAACTTATTGATAATTTAATATAAATAATTAAAGATTCAATAAATAATAAAATTATCAAAAAAAAAAAAAAAATATACATATGTATTTATATTTATGTAAATAATTTATTTATTATTTATGTAAATAATTATTATTTATGTAAATAATTAAATAAAATGAAAAAGCATTAATAGGCAATCGTATTTTAATCAGTAAAAGAATGTTGAAGCACGAACCAATCTAGAATATGTCGTGTGAACACATGGTTTCGCCATCGAGGTTCACGGAGCGAACCTAGTGTTTCAGTTCGTCGTGTGAATATAGTCTAATATGCTAAACAGCTAAATTATTTTTGGCTATTAGTATTAAACAAGCTAAATTGGCAACGCTGTATAATTTAGTTGTAATTGTTTTATCAATAATATATCAAAGTATTTATTTTACTACTAAAACCGACACACTTTTCACAAACACTTAAGTTGATTAGATTGAGTTTTACTGACAAATTGAACATTTTACTAAAATAAAACAGTTTTCAAAAGCCATTAAAGCAATTAATTTAAAAATGTTTTGAGAAATTAAATTTGACAAAATGCATAAACAAACAGATAAAGTGTTTCTTATTTTGAAAAATATATCTGGCAACTAACGATCATTAATTAAACGCAATAATATTCATTAAAATGGTAAATAGAACTTTAAATTTCTAATGATTATACTATAAAACCACTTCATTAAACTAACAAAAATCCAATTTATTGTCGCATATTTTATTTAGTTTGTTTTTTAATCAAGCATGCCATCCATGTACGTATATTTAGAGCCACACCTATTTTTTATATAAAATTCTATTTAAAACACTAAATTATATATATTCATTAAAACATTTATCACTGACAGACAACCAACAACTGCATTTAAGTTTCGAAGGTCCTTAGCTTTAACCAATTTCTGTGCTTTCTCATTCTTCTAACTATCACTGTCACTAGTTTAGTAGAATATAATTAAATATTTTGTGATTTTCTTTTATGGCTACAAAATAGCAATTTTACAATATTCTTTTAACAAAAGTAGCAAAGTAAATATATAATTAAATTAATTGCATGTCTTGGTACTTTTAAGGTGGAGCAACTTTGGTAAAAAAAATATAGTAAAGAAAAAATATACGAAAATAATTGTATTAAAGCAAATGCCATAGAAAAAGGAAAATCTCTAAAATACTTTGAAAGGACAACAATATAATAAAAAACTGTACCTTCACTTGAGCCACAATGTTCCACAAATAATTTATAAAAATTCAAATACAGTAGTTTCCACTCAAAAGAATTCCGCTTAAATTAGCTTTCTATTTTAAGAGACAAAAGAGGGTGACAAAAAAGATACCCTTATGTATTTCATTATAACATTTTCACTTAAATGCCACCCGATCAGAAAGCATTTTCTCCTTAACTGTCATAGTTTCACTTAACCCGTTATCGTTCACTGTTGAAATGTAACGATGATATTTATTTAATCTTTAATTAAACTGTTAATTAGCTAATTAACAGTTTTTAATACATGTATAATAAAGGGTCCGCCAGATAACTTTTTTTTTTGAAAATGCTATAAAAAAAACTACTGAATATTTTATCAAATTCCTTTTTTTATTTGAAAGTACAATCCTTCCGGTTAATAATGAAAAATACTTTCATTCAAATGGCTTCCTCGGCTGGCCATGCAGTAGCCTATACGATCGGTCCAATTTTTAAGCACATTATCCATTGTGTGCAGCTGTATTTCACCAATGGCTTCACGAATATTGTCCTTTAAAGCGTCAATTGTCTCTGGCTTGTCGGCGTAACACTTATCTTTGACGGCACCCCACAAATAATAGTCCAACGGTGTCAAATCGCAGCTCCGAGGTGGCCAAACGACATCAGCTCTGCGGCTGATAATGCGATCTTCAAAAACAGGGCGCAAAACATCGAGTGTAGCTTCGGCTGTGTGGCACGTAGCGCCGTCCTGTTGAAACCAAATGTTGCCAATATCCTCCTCTTCAATTTTTGTGAACAAAAATTCGTTCAACATGGCCCGATAACGATCGCCATTGACTGTAACGGCTACTCCTTGCTCATTTTCGAAGAAAAATGGCCCAATTATGCCTCTGGACCAAAATCCGCACCAAACAGGGACTCGTTTTGGGTGCGTCGGCTTTTCAATGTATGCGTGCGGGTTTTCTGCGCCCCAAATGCGACAATTTTGCTTGTTTACATACCCGCCAAGATCAAAATGAGCTTCATCTGAAAAGATGATTTTTTTTGGCAAAATCGGCATCTTCTGTAAGTCGATCACAGGCCCACTTAGCGAAGCGAAAACGCATTGGATGGTCAGTTGGCTTTAACTCCTGAACCAATTGGACTTTTTATGGCGTCATACCAAGGTCTTTATGCAAAATTCGTCTCAATAATGTCTCCCAGAACGACAGTGAATTGATGTTGATGGCGCTTCACGCACACTTTCTGCCACAGCATCAATATTTTCGGGTCTACGCACAGTTTTTGGCTTTTCACGCTTTGGTTTATCGATGAGGATGCCAGTTTGTTTCACTTTTTTCACGAGATAACGAACATACTGAGCTGACAGTGCTTCTCTTCTTCCAAAATCCGTACGCAATTTCCGCACACATTCTGCAACATTACCATGTATTTCAAAGTAATGTCGCAATATTTCCCAGCGTTGTTCAAGTGTATACACTACCATATTCGTTCAGCGGAAGGATAAAACTAATTATCTGTCAAATCAGACATGAGCTAAGTGTTACCATTCACGAAATAAGCACTAGTTGAAAAAAAAAACGTTAAATGGCGGACCCTGTAATTGTAATTTTTTTAAATTACTACGAACTCTTTATTATTAATATTTTTTAATATTTGTACAGGCTAAAGTTCATAAATGTTTATAATCAGAGAAATATTAGGTAGACATTGTTAACATATTTCAAGCAACAAAGGAAAAATTTAATATTTATACATCCCTTTTGTAGATTTTTCAACAGCACTGGCTGAGTAGAACAAACGTATTTTTCGGTAAAAACCACTAAACCTCGTCGGTATTCATGTGCAAATGTTTTCGCTATTTGTTAGGTAGCTTCGTTGAACGTCATTTCATACTCTATTTATACAAATTACAAATACAAATAGAATACGCGACTTATCTCTACTATGTATTCTAGCTGGGGAATTTTTTGTTTTATTTTTTTATTTATTTTCATATATTAAACATTACAGTGTTGCCAGCGAATTATATCCTACAATGCCCAATCTCCTGATTTTTTGTTCTACTTAAGACAAACTTTTTTGGTTTGATTTTTAAACTTAAGTATATTTTTTTGATTAATGTTCGTTTTTAATATATTTTCTATATTTATGTCCATGTTTCAGTTTTAAGCCATCAAATAGTCAATTTCATCATTGCTGTGCAACTTCAAATTTGAAATTGTCAAATATGATAACACCAAGAATAAAACAACATCAAGGGCCGTATGCAAAAAAACTTAACAAAGGTTGGTAAGCCATTGTTAATCAAAATTCCTTAAAGTTGTATGTAAAAATTATTATTAGCTTAACATACCTCTGGTAAACCTTTGGTAACTTTAAATATTTTAAACTAGAAAGAAACCTACTTTAAATGTATGTTAGAGGGACATTTACTTATTTTCTTTTTGATTTATCGTTTGAAAATTGATATTTCGTTAAAATTTTTAATAAATTGTGTTAAGTGGTGAAAAAATGAATACGTTAGATTTTATCCGAAGAATTGGTAACATTAATTGTGAATGCAGTAAAATGTGTGTTAATTGTGTAATGTTTTTTTATAAGTAGATAATCTATAATTAATATCGGCCAAGAATTTACAAGACGAGGATTGATGGCTTCTCCCTTCCAGATGACCACTTGAAAGGGAAATATCGTTTTAGCAAGGAAACGTAGAAGAAAATTGTAAAATTAATGAGACCGGACATTGAATTCAAAAGTATTTTTAACAAAAAATTTGCTCAACTATAACAATAGCTTTACCTACTTTGTCCTCTTCGTTAAAATTTTCGCATCTTTCCCTTTTCATATCCTCTGGCTTATCCATTTAATATAATATTTTTATTAATATGGCTCTTGTTCTAAATTTTTTTATATATTATGATTTTTGCACAATCATATTGCATTTTAAATAAACGGTAACAATGCGATCATTAAATAATAATTTTTTTATCGTACACCTATTAAATTTTAAAAGCATTTAAAACAATAATAGCTTTATTTGAACAATCCAAAACTATATTCTGAAAACTGTCACTGTTAATGCAAACATGCCGGAACCATATATTTTATTTAAGTGAATCATTTAACTAAAATACTTGTTCAATCACAGGTTTGAACCTTAATCTTATATAGTATTTAAGTATTTTTCTCATGTCTTAATTATTTGAATTATTTTATTTTGCTTCACTACACCACAAACTTTTTGTCTTGAGACTAAAAATTATAATTTTATATGTTTATTTTTAATATTTGTTAATATTTATATATTCTAAAGTTCGTAAATTTAACAATCAGAGAAATATTAAATAGGCATTGTGAACATATTTCAAACAAAAAAATAAAAAGTTTAATGTCTAAACATCCCATTAGATTTCAACTAAACGGCTGAATAGAACAAACGTTGTTTTCGGTAGAAGCCACTAAACCTCGTCAGTATTCATATGTAAATAATTTCACTACTTTTTAGGTAACTCTGTTGAACGTGATTACATATCCAATTTATATACATCTCGAATGCAAATAGAATACGAAACTTCTCACTTCGAAATTGATGTTAGCTCTGGTGACTTTTTATTTTTCACCATATATAAAAAATTACAGTGTTTTCAATGAATTATATCCTACAATGGCAAATCTCCTGATATATATATTTTTTTTTGTGCTACTTAATACAAACTTTTTTGATTTACTTTTTATACTTAAGTATATTTTTTGATCAATGTTCGTTTGAACATATAATTTAGTTTTGTTTAATTCTATTTATAAGTACATATTTAGTTTTAATTATTGTGATAATAATAAAATATGGCTAATGCCGTAGGAATAAACTATGTTCTTTACACTTTCCTACAGGAGAAAACAGAAACTAAAACAAAATATATGTTTTTTGTGGGAGATACTACACGCACATGTCCAATCAGGGCGCTCTTTTGAGGGAAGTGTTACACAAAATTTAAATTTTCTTACTTAGTTTGTTCGAAAAATATTTCAGTATTATTTTTAATTGTATGTGGTAGTTGTCACAGCACTCATATTGTCCGGGATTTTTTCTTCAATAGAGCACTAAAAACCTCAGGTCATTTTCATCATTAGCTCCCAAAATAAGAATTTTTCGTTAGAACCCATATAAAAATCATACGCACACAAAATATAATAATATATAAAGTTCCTCTGTATGAGTAATGCCACGCCCACATTTATATTCAAAACATTATGTTGCAAAATGCATAGCTCCTACAAAAGCTTGAGACAATTTCTTCATTAGCTCCCAATATATACCAAAACTACTTCTGGGTGTTACAACGCCCACTTGTCCATTAATTCAGTAAACAACAAATAAAAAGTTGTTTTTTTATAGAAAGTTCAACGCCAACTAATTTGTTCTTAATTATTTTTCTTTAGAAAAAATCAACGAAGCAACTCCTCATTTACTTCGTTAGTTCCCAAGATATATCACAGCCATTAGGTGTTAGGTGCAACTTACACTTGTCCAATTTTTGATTAATTTTTCTTAAAAGAATATAAATTGTTGCCTAAATAAATAATGACTTAAATTATGGAAGTGTGACTTCTACAAAATTTCAGGTCATATTTTTTTCATTAATTCCCAGGATATATTAAAATTATTATGTGTGTATTTCAATGCCTTCAATTGTAAGCAATTTAAACTACTGATACAAATACACTATTTCAATAATGACACATTTATACCGTATACCATATTTATATAAACGTAACCTGTTTTACATTTTTCTCCTCAATGTTTAACTACTGTAGTGTGTTTGACTAACCACTACTGCATGCCGTCTGCATGCAGCAAGTGAAACATAACACTCTTGTTATTGTTTAAATAATTGTCCACGCTATAACCGCATGATCAGAATATACAGAATGTATTATGCTGATCATGCACATTCCCACACATACTTTGTGTATGTGTTAGTTTAAGAAGTAGAATGTTTAAGTTAGATTTAAGATATAGAATAAAAACATGTACAGTTAAGAAATGTAAATCAAAGTGAACAGTCGCACAAGCGGCTGTTCAATCAATTAATAAATAAATAATAAACTATTGGAAATCAAATAATTCAACTAAAGACTTCAACAATTATTACATTGAATATATTAGTGAACCTTGATTAAGGATAATATATAAATAAAACTATTTATATAACATGGCGATCCTGCCATTATTAATGGCATTTAAATCCTGCCAGAATAAAAGTACATAAAATTAAATAGTGCCTAAAATCCTCTCTAAAATCATGAGTCAAGTTTCTGGTAATAATCGTGAAAATAAAACCCCAACAAACAAGACCATGCCACACATCCAAATATAGTCCAACATCTCAAGCAATTGTATCCTGCTCCATATTTTATAAACATATCGCAGCAACGAGCAAATCAATGAATGGAAGTTGATGGTGATAAATATGAAAACATCAATGGAGTCATAAATGCCGAGATTGATTTACATCCTTAGCTAACAACAAGCAAATCAACTTTAATTATTGATGGCAATAAATACAGCAATTACAACAAGATAATGGGAAACGCACCGGAATATTACCATCAAGTAATGTATTAATATATTTGTGTTTGAAAACGTTTATATAAAATACTAAAAGTTTAATTAATTAATTTAAATAAAAGAAATAAGATATTAACAATATAAAGAAATTGATTGAAATATTTTAACTTTGCAACTGAAAAATTAATGGAATATTAACAATATAAAGAAATTGATTAAATTTTTTTAATGAAATAAAAGGTTGTAAATTGAAATTCTTTTTAGTAAGATGAAATAATTGAAATTTTTTGTGAAATGAAATAATTGAAGATTAAATTTTTTTAATGAAATAAAAGGTTGTAAATTGAAATTCTTTTTGGTGAAATGAAATAATTGAAATATCTTTATGAAATGAAATAATTGAAGATTGAATTTTTTCTTTAATGAAATGAAATAATTGTAAATTGAAATTTTTTTTAGTACAATGAAATAATTATAAATTGAAATTTTTTTAGTAAAGTGAAGTAATTGAAAATTGAAATTTTTTGATAAAGTAAATAATTGAAAATTGAAAATATAAACAGAAATTTTTATAAGAGGATTCACTGAGAAACTCACGAGTCCCTCCAGTTGATGATGTACAAATAATACTTTCAATAGCATATACATGTGTATATCACTGAGAAACTTACGAGTCCCTCCAGTTGATGTATATATATACTATTGCATAAGGGTAACCGTTTCGATCAGTAATTGGTACTGATCGATATATGTCTGATGACCGGTCCTCGGTATACAGAGTATACAGAGTGCTGAAACTTAGACATATGTACCAATTTTTTTTTTTTAAACTAATATGACCCATGACATAAAAAAAAAAGGACATACTAACACTCATGCAGTTGCGTAAACTTAACTATAAGTAAAACAATTGTAAACTTGATTTTGTGTATGTAAGCAACTGTGTGAAGGACAAACTCGACTGGTTAAGGAGATTTGAAATATTAATTTGTTTATTTCGAGTTGAATTAAGTTCTGATTTATGATTGCTCTAGAAATATAAAGCTTCCTTGATTAGAAGTTCTAAAACCAGATTTTTTTCTTTTGATTTGAGTCATATCAAATCCTCACAATTTTTTTATGGGAATTTCAAGAGAGGTTTTCTTCATTTCTTATTAATTGCATGAGCTTAATAATAGCTTTTAAATTGATCCATAATATATCGTTCGAATATCTTTCCTTCATAATGGGAGGCAAAGAATCAAAAATAGAGAATCCTAACGCAAACGTTATCAATGAAGTCACGGTTAAGGTTGAATATCCGGTAGTGTATCTAGCAATAATTATTGCAATACTTTTGCTACAATTCCTAACAACCTTATACCAACTTCACAAAAGATCCTTGAAAAACAAATACGTAAAGAACTTCAGTACCATTTCCGGACTCGACAAAGTCTAGTGAAACGAATGGTGAAATAAATTAGAAATAAACCCTTGCAAATTTTGGAATTTTCATAACACTATCGAATAATACATTATATAAATGTATAAATCCTAACAAGTTTTAGAGTTTTCATTTCTCTGACGAATAATACATGGTATAGATATATATGTTTAGTTCCGGGAATTGTTATCCTTTGATAAACAATCAAAGAAAGCAGTTTCTTTTCTCCTTATTGCACATTCATTGTTGTAACATTGTAAAGATAATGAAGGTCATTTAATTTATATGTTTGAATTATATTTGTTTAATGTCGTTGAACGTTTGTTTATTGTTTTGTGTTCTGGACAATATTATTGTTCCCTGCATTTGTGAAGAAAAATGTTTTGATCTTTGCAGTGTTTCTCTTTTGTTTTCTTCAACAAATTCATTAGAGTGCACATTGTGACCTCTGACTTCCAGAAATAAATCCTTGCAGTGGAATATATTTGCCTACAGTCAAACTATCATATCCTTGGTAAGACTGAGTTTGTTTGCATTGCTATCAAGTGATCCTTAAAATTGTCTTTGTTTGGCATCTCCTTTGTGTTGTTACACTTCATTTTATTCTTATACTTTTTCTTTTTATTCAAAAAGAAAAATTCTATTTTCATTCCTGTTTTTTTCTCCTTTGTGTTGTTGCTGTTTGGCTTCCCTTCTACTCAATCCAGTTATTGCATATTGATACATCATTGATTGTAAATGGAATGGGAGAGTATTGTGAGAAAGTCAAGAATACTTAAGGAAGAATTCTTGAAATCATACAAATGTCTTAGTATAGATAGGGATACCAAGCCAGAAACAGTAGACAAGCACATAAGGATTCTGCTGAAACAATTGGAGAACATTAGAATACTCCTTAATGTAAATTACTTTCGTCTAACAGTAAGTCATAAAGCGGCAGCGGACGCTTTCTATGCAGACGTTAGAGAAAAACTTTTATCGGTAGCAATTAAAAAGGGAATAAATCTTGAAATCCCCTCTTCATTGCATGAGCAAATTTTGATATCTGAAACAGAGAAAATATTGATAATGCCTCAAACTGTTGTAGAATTTTTAGGGACCGCATCCAGGCTACTTCCTGATTATGATGGCACCCCTGAAAATTTGCAAAGTTTTATTGACGCGCTGAATTTAGTGGACTCAATAAAAGAGAGTCATGAATCAGTTGCAGTAAATCTAGTAAAGACCAAGCTAAAGGGTACAGCCAGAAATTTGTTGTCGGCTGAGACAACTTTACAGGATATAATATTGAAACTGAGATCTTCAGTTAAGGGAGAATCAGTAGACGTTATTACTGCTAAAATTATGAACATTAGACAGTCTGGTAAGAATGCTAATGCTTATGCCAAAGAGGTGGAAGACCTCACAAAAAAATTAGAAACAGCATATATATCAGATGGTCTGTCTAATGAAACCGCAAATAAATATGCAACTCGCTCAGCGGTTACAGCTATAGTAAAGAATGCCTCAAATGATAGAGTGAAACTGATCATGGAATCAGGCACCTTTAATAATATGAATGACGTAATGTCGAAATTTATCACTAGTTGTACCGATGTATACGGTCAACCAAATTCTATCCTGGCTTACGACTCACAGAACAGTCGTAATAACAATCCTTCTAATAGTCGAAATTCTAGAAATTTTAATAATTTCAATCCTAGAAATTTTAATAATTCAAATCCTAGAAACCTAAATAGTTCAAGAAACTATGGCCCTAGAAATAATAATTCCAACTCAAGGATATATAATAATCCCAACTACGAGAATTTTAATAGAAATCCTAACAGAGGAAGAAATAACTATACAAATAATAACAGTAACCATTCAAATAGTAATGGATACAATTCAAGAAATAACAATAATGTACGATGCATTACCGATGAAAATAATTCGGGAAACGTACAGCCACCCCAACATACTTCTTAGATGAAAAAATTCATAACATACAACTAAACTTGTATAGCTATTTGATATCCCGAACTACTTTAAATGACAATAGGTCAACATTTTTAATAGACACTGGCGCAGACATATCAGTTATCAAGCATAATCAGGTTCTGAACGAACCAATAAATGTAACAAAAAGAACTAATATAAACGGTATTGGACAGGGTCTCATAACTACGCTGGGAAAAGTGAGAACTGATTTAAAAATAGATAGATTTCTTATAGCACATGAATTTCATGTTGTCGGAAATGAATTCCCTATTCAAGTTGATGGAATAATAGGAATGGACTTCATTAGAAAATACAGATGTGTATTAGATTTTCAAGATAATGAAGATATTATCACTTTAAGAACAAATGATGTTCCATATGATATATCTATCCCACTTATGAGTGCTCCTAACATTAATTCCATATCAGTTCCAGCAAGATCTGAGGTGATAAGACCAATTAAATTTGATTCTACTGAAACAGAGGTATTGGTACCACAACAAATGCTTCAAGATGGTGTATATATTGCTAACACAATTACATCGAAATCAAAGCCTTTGGTAAGAATTATCAATACAACTGAGAATGATTTGATCATTAATAATGTCCAAGTATCAACAGAAAGTCTGAATGACTATAAAATCGTAAAGCAGAACCATGACCCACAGAAAAATAAAGAAAAAATTGAAAGGTTATCAAAAAACTTTCCAGAATTCGTTGATAAAGAATTGAAAACACTGTGTCATGAATTTATAGATGTATTTGCTTTAGAAACCGAAAAAATAACGGTTAATAATTTCTATAAGCAAAAGCTTAAACTCCACAATAAACAACCGGTTTATATAAAAAATTACAGAATACCTCACTCACATAAAGAGGAAGTAAATAAGCATGTTGATAAATTGATAAAAGACGATATAATAGAGCCATCAGTGTCTGAATATAATAGTCCCATTCTTTTAGTACCTAAAAAACCTCTTCCAGGTACAAATCAAAAAAGATGGAGACTGGTAGTAGATTATAGGGGAGTGAATAAAAACTTAGTAGCTGATAAGTTTCCGTTACCACGTATAGATGATATACTCGACCAATTGGGCCGAGCTAAATTTTGCTCTTGCCTTGACTTAATGTCAGGTTTTCATCAAATAGAACTAGACAAAAACTCTAGAGATATTACATCCTTTTCTACAGAAAAAGGATCCTTCCGTTTTAACAGATTGCCATATGGTATAAAAATAGCTCCAAACTCATTTCAACGAATGATGTCCTTGGCTTTTGCCGGATTATCACCAACACAAGCTTTCGTATATATGGACGATTTAGTTGTGATTGGTTGTTCTACAGAACACATGTTACGTAATCTCAAAGACGTATTCAGCCTATGTAGAAAATATAATCTTAAATTGCATCCTGATAAATGTTCGTTCTTTTGTCGCGAAGTGACGTTCCTTGGTCACAAATGTACTGACAAAGGTATTTTACCTGACGACAGTAAATTTTCTATAATTGATAAATATCCTACACCAAAAAATGGTGATGAAGCTAAACGCTTCGTAGCTTTTTGTAACTATTATCGACGGTTCATACCCGGTTTTGCTGAATTATCACGACACATAACTAGGTTGTCGAGAAAAAATATACAATTCGAATGGACTCAAGAATGTGAACATTCCTTCCAAACTCTCAAATCACATTTACTGAGTCCTACAATACTTCAATATCCAGATTTTTCTAAGGAATTTTGTATCACTACAGACGCAAGTAAACACGCTTGCGGAGCTGTTCTCAGTCAAGAAAAACAAGGTATTCAACTACCCGTTTCTTATGCATCCAGATCTTTCACTAAGGGTGAAAGTAATAAATCAACAATAGAGCAGGAATTAACTGCAATACACTGGGCTGTAAAATACTATAGGCCATATATCTATGGAAGAAAGTTTGTGATCAAAAGTGACCACAAACCACTAACTTATCTATTTTCATTAAAAAATCCTTCATCAAAGCTAATGCGGATGAGATTGGATTTAGAAGAGTATGATTTTGTAATCGAGTATGTTAGGGGTGAAGACAATACAGTGGCAGATGCGCTGTCACGAATAGATTTTGAAGACATAAAAAATACAGAGATCAATAAAATACTGAAGGTAACAACAAGACTTCAGTCTAAAAATAGTTGTAACAATGAGGTTAAAACAAACCCTAATTGTAAAACATCGGTTGGTTTAAAAGTATATGAGGCGATAAATGCCCAAGAGCACCGTAAAATACCAAGATTGTATTTTACTAAAAATGAAATAATAATAAAAAAAGGAAAGCGAGTACTTTCCGAATTTAAGTTGAACGACACAGTTATAAATAGAAATGTAGACTTAGGTCACCTCTTTCTAAAGCTTGAAAAAGTAGCTGATAATATGGGTCTGACAACACTGCGACTTTCACTAGATGATTGTACGCTTTATAACCTAGGAACAAATATAGAAACCTTCAAAGAGAAAGGTAATGAAATCTTGCAAGATTCTAATTTAACTATTGTGCTCACACCAAAATTAATTAAAGTCACCACCGATTCAAAGAAATTAAATATCATGCGAAAATTTCATGATAATCCAATAACTGGAGGACATCCAGGAGTAACACGTATGATAAGGAAAATACAACTACAATACCATTGGAAAGGTATGACAAGAGACATCACAAAGTATGTCAAGCAATGCAAAGAATGTCAAATAAATAAGACAACGTTTAAGGGCAAAGAACCCTTTATTTTAACACCAACTCCTCAAAAAGCGTTTGGAACAGTCATAATAGACACCATTGGACCACTTCCAAGGTCAGATTCACAGAATGAATACGCTGTGACAATGATGTGTGACTTGACTAAATATTTAGTAGCAATTCCCATACCAAATAAATCATCCAGAGAAGTTGCAAAAGCAATTATGGAAGGTTTTATTTTGATATACGGTCCTATGAATAAGATAATTACCGATATGGGTACCGAATATATGAATCAGGTTTTGAGAGATTTATGTGAATTAATGAAGATAGAGAAGTTAAACTCTACTCCCTATCATCATGAGACACTCGGTACTGTTGAGAGATCTCACAGAACATTCAACGAGTATTTAAGATCTTATGTATCATCAGATAAATCTGATTGGGATAATTGGCTAAAATTTTTCATCTATTGTTATAATACAACTCCATCCACAGCTCACGGATATTGCCCGTTTGAGCTAGTTTTCGGAAAAATGCCACCTACCTTAGAATTCACAAACACTATAGATCCAGTCTATAATATTGACGCTTATGAAAAAGAAATTAAATTTAGATTGCAAGTAGCTCAACACCGAGCAGCATCTATGATTGAAAATGCAAAGCTTGAAAGACAACAAACCTCCAATGAAAAGGCCAAATCAATTAACGCGGCCATAAATGATCTTGTTTTAGTCCGCAATGAAGCTGGACACAAATTGGAAAATGTATATAAAGGTCCATACAAGGTAGTAGGCCTTGATAAAAATAACAATGTTGAACTAATGGACGAAAACAAAAAAAAGTTTACAGTCCATAAAAATAGAATCAAAGGATTCAATTAAGATTTTTAGTATATTGGTTAAAATGTAATTTTATGGTGAAGCATTTTGATACAATTCAATTCATCTTTTATCTTTAATATAAGAAGATTTTTTTTTTTTCTTCTCTTTAGTGTAATCATGAAATCGAGATTATGAAATGATTTTGTAATGACGTAATTTTTTTTTTAAAAAAAGGGAAGGGAAGAATGTCCCTATAATTTTAATATTGAATCTCTTTAATTTTTAATCTAACAATTTTAAACCCCCATATTTTTAATTTTTACATTTTGATTACCAGTAAGAATAATCAACCCAGTATTGATTATTCTTTCTGAAAAAGGGAGGTGTAGTGTGTTTGACTAACCACTACTGCATGCCGTCTGCATGCAGCAAGTGAAACATAACACTCTTGTTATTGTTTAAATAATTGTCCACGCTATAACCGCATGATCAGAATATACAGAATGTATTATGCTGATCATGCACATTCCCACACATACTTTGTGTATGTGTTAGTTTAAGAAGTAGAATGTTTAAGTTAGATTTAAGATATAGAATAAAAACATGTACAGTTAAGAAATGTAAATCAAAGTGAACAGTCGCACAAGCGGCTGTTCAATCAATTAATAAATAAATAATAAACTATTGGAAATCAAATAATTCAACTAAAGACTTCAACAATTATTACATTGAATATATTAGTGAACCTTGATTAAGGATAATATATAAATAAAACTATTTATATAACACTACAAACATAAAATGCAAATTTTACAATACGTCTATTAAGAAGTTTGTATTACAAGTGCTAAATGGTGTTGACACCAAGTAAATAATAATATCCTGAACTAATACAGATGTACTAACAACTATTCACGTAAACAACGAGACATACATATTCTATACATTAGCATACATACGTGTAGCAAAGTATATTTATACTAGAGACCACACTTTTAAACACATACATTGATTTACAAACAAATAATACTTGGCAATAAAATTGAAGTTAAATATAAACTTAAACGCATAAGTCTTACACACTAAAATAAACCAACAAACGAAGAAACAAACATACATTTGAGAGTAGAAATAATTCTATTTATATTTAGTATTAACACATCCTGTGAAACCGTATGTAAACTTGCACACATATTTTCTTCTAACAAACAACGGAGTCCAATGGAAAGATTACGCGTCCATGTAGGATATTGTGGAAAAGGAAAAATTAAAATTTGCTAGCAATTTTTAAATAAAGAAAAGAAGCAGCAAAACAATGCAAGTAAATATATTTACATAAACTCTTAAGATCTCTAATCATAATATAAACAGCATTTAATAAAAGAAAAAAGAAAGATGAGAGGCTAAAGAAAATACAGAGAAATTGAAAAGAAAATATAAATGATAAAGCAGAAAAAAATACAACAGGACTGGATATGCTTTGATATTCTCTAAAACTATACGCTTAATACACTTCTAGCTTCAACTTGCACATGTGTTTTTTTTTTTTTTTTTTTTTGTATCTATGTGTAAAAATTTGTGTGTGTGTGTATCTGTGGTGTTAGTGGTAGCACAATATTGTATGTCCCGTTTGGTAATGTATCTCCTTGTAGGACTGTTTGCAAGGATTTAAACAGTGATGGATAAAATTTGGATGTGTTGTTAGAAATTCAGTCTCGTTAAAGTTTTTTCAATCAAATTTTATAAAAAATCAAGCTCTAAAATGAAAACTCTAACAGACGACTAATTTCACGGTAGCGGTTCTAAGACACAGTTTCCAAGTTCGAATATCGTTAAACCTCTTAATGAATCCCCAACAATTTTTATACAAGACTACGTTCATTATTATATCATACGGGAAGGTATTTTAATTTATCAGTTTTAGTCAAATATAGTTAATAGTAAACATTAATTTGGTTATCTAGATCGATGCTATTTGTCTTTATAAATATTAGCAGCTCTAATCGTAGTAGATATAAAATTTTATGTGAGATATATATGATTGTTTGACATCATATTGTTTTTAAATAAAACAATATTATATTCAGAACAGATTTTTACAACAATGCTACAGTATGAAATCGTACTCTTTTTAAAAATTAAAAAAGTTACAATATCTTAAAAATGAAATATTATAACCATGACAAAAAGAATTAAAAATCCATATTTTGCTCCTAGATTATAGTTGATTTAACCATATTTTTTTTTGCGTGTTGGGCCAATGCGGTTTAAGATGTTTCTTCATATCATGGTTGGAATTGTTAAGTTTAAAGAAATATGGTTTATTTAATTTTAATTTATTACGTCTCCACATGGTATAAAATTATTTTTAAAGTTTTTCGAAATATAAAATTATCAGGCACGTCACAAAAATCTTTTTCGTTCGGAAACAGAATTCAATCCGTATTTTAATTCTTAAAAAAACGAAAAAAAAAATGATTTTTCCAAATGAAACCATTTTTAAATTTACAAACAGGAAAATTTTATACATCTAAAAGTGGTTTTATTCCAAAAGCTATTTTCGTTGTTGAAGAAACAAAATACAATTTGAATTCTGTTTTCGAATGGAATAGATCTGTGTGACATGGCTGTATATTTGAATAATACTCTTGAGTTTATGACGAAATGTTTGAACAAGAATAACTTAGTAAAGAATATGAAAAATTAATTTATTTTTCATCTACATTTTAATCTACATATAGGCGGCATTTCAATCATGGTAAAAATCTGAGATTATGTCAGCAACCAATGAAATGCAGCATATAGATAATAAAATTAGGGAGTAAAGTATACTTAATACCGACCATATTAATAAAAAGGGACATCTTGAAATCACATTGTTTTCAACAATGAAAAACTTCGAAGGGTTATTGTAGAAGATCTGTAGCATGTGACCAACAGTGTGTAGTATGCATTGCAATTAAATAGTACCGCAACATGCAATCGTTGACAAACTGCAAGCAAGATATTTTGTGTGACTGTAATTTGACACTTGTACGTTTAATCAAGTGCAGCTGCACAATGCACTTAAATGAATAACATTTATTAACTGCATTTGTTTAATTGTAAATCCGAATCCGAGCCATCGGAAAACTAGTCAGAGAGTATTAGATAGAGAACAAAATAAGTAACATTATCTAATTGTGATTCAATTACATCCTGTAGAGAATATGCATCAAAGAGAGAGAAAATGCCTAACTCCAGCCTAATTAAAATATCTTGCAATGAGATCTATAATATTCTATTTATGTTTCTATCATTTGTAAGATAATTTTTTTCATCTATTTTAATGTACACTGTTAATATTGTTTTTGCAAGTGTGTGCATATACGTAAAGCATACTTATGCGTACGTACTACATACTCGTACATATATTCATATATATATGCTATGTTAGATAATGTATGCAGACGATTATGTATGTTTACTTGGGCCAGAAGCTTATTGAATTGCAAATCAACTAGAAACGCATAAATAAAATACTTCATTCCATAGAAAAACTTATACACGCATACACACTTGTATGTATTTTAACTGACGCATACTTAAACAAACACTGAATATCTAAACATGTATATGTACCACATTGTATGTCCTAAATAATGTGAAGGCAAAAGAGCACACATGGCTAGAGCAGTATGTTTCACTAGTATAAGAACGAGCAGTAGTTGCAGTTGATGTTAAAATGTCGACACTTTTTTCTCTAAGAGCTTTGCAAAGCGATCAAATTGAATGAGACTAAAATGAAACAAAAAGAAAATCCTCATTTCCGTTTCTTGGATGATAAAAAAATTGTATTTAACCATTAAGTTAGATGGTCTAAAATACTTTTTCAATTGAAAAACTTTTGTTATGTAAATAACTGGAAACAACTGGAGGAAAGAAAATAGGACTCAAAAAAATCCTAAAAAAATATATTTATGTTTTTTTATTTTGTATATCGCAAAAAGTAAAAAGTTTAATAAACAATAAAGAATGAAAATAAATAGCCAACCCTCTTGAATTACAAACTCATTGAAAATCAAAAATATTTACATCAGAAATATCCTTTTTGTGTAAAAAGTACGATGTAATTATTATTGCCTAAAGGTTTCAATGAAAGCTAGATCACACTAAATGCTAATGAGTATTAAAAGAGATACAACGAAAATAACTCAAATGGCTCTGGTTTTTATGGAAGCCAATTTTAAATTATTACGTATACGCCGAGGAGATATAAGCCATTCACAGTTCACAAGATTTGTCCTTGATAGAAAAATTTATGTAATTTAATTAATAATTATTTTATTTGATTTTTTTTTTAAGTAAACGATCTAAAAATTTATTTTGTTTTCTTTTCTAAAGAAAATGTTCCATAAGATTTACATATAATTTGGCAAAATTTTGAAAGGCTGTCCTGACTTTTAGGAGTATTGCATATTTTACGTTTACAAAAGTACACATATATTCCATAAATCTTACATGTAAACCAATAAAGTACAGAAATAATAACAAAACCAACTTTTAATTAAATGCTGCACTCATGCCCTTTTAATTAAAATGAATGTTGAACATTTAACAATTTTCCATCTCTTTAATGGTAACATCACGAGAAAAGTTCGCGTTACACTTTAAAAATAACACATAGATAAAAACACAAAGATATTAAAATGCAAAATAAATGCAGCATAATATTCAGAAAAGAAAATGTCATTAAACAACATCAAATAGTTTTTACGTTCATTCCATAAGTTACGTTCACACTAATCAAATATATGCCGAAAAATCAAACAGACAAACTAAAATTGTATTTCCTTTAATTCCAATATTTATTTAAATTTATTCTCGCAAACTCAATAAAAATATAAAATCCAATTTAAACGATACCAACACTAAGCAAATGTAGTACCTGCGTTTGTTTCAAAACAGACTGGGATTAGAAAAAGTTGTAAATATTTTAAACAAATGTTTTAATTATGTTTTAACACTTTAGTTTTATACTAAAATTTAACGAAAAATTATATAGAATTTTAAGTCTTCCATAACTTTTTTCTTATTAATATTTTTTTTACATGCTACAGAACGTTCAAGGCCAAAGACCCATTAATCAAACAAAGTTACACGCGTATCAAAATTCCAGTACAGTCAAAAGTTATAGACTTATGGCCTACTTCTCATCAGGTGGTTAAATGTGTGCCGTCTACAACAACAAATTCTCCTACTTCCTATTTTTTTTAATTCAGCTAGCGATTTTAAATATAATCACTAAACTACAAACATTTTTAACCACTACCACTCCCTTTTCTTTCAGAAAAATTATCTGACCGAATAGTATTTTCTAAGTATACATACATATGTACATATGTACATACACACATAAGTATTATAGACAGAGAGAGCGAAGAACATAACTAATTTCGAATTTTACAATTTTACCTAGGGAGTATTTAATAAGCTAAGAATGTTTAATACCTGCTTTTGCAATACAAATCCCTTTCGCCGAACTTATAAGACCATAAAAGTGAACTCTAATATTTATTTCTCTTTAAACAGTTTGATGTAATTCTAATCACAGTGAAAAGTCATATCCTTATCGAAGTTCTAAAAATGTAATTTTTACTACACCAAAGAATCACAAAGAACAATTGTTAGATTGGAAATATTATTAAAATCACAACTAAAGTACTTTATTTGAGTGATCTTTACAAAAAATATAATTGAAAGGCTTTTTTTATTAACACCTTGTAACTCACAACCCTGCAGTAAACTCGGGGCCAATTGTCTCCAAGTCACCACTTTTGTCTACTTGTTTGGTGACTTCTTACTTGGCTTATTGCTGACAGGTCACCAATTTGACGACTAGTGCTGACTTCTTGATGACAATGTCAACGATACGTCTACACTTTTTAGTTTGCTTTAACAGGTATAGACTAAAATTATAGAAATGTACTAGTAATTTTCTGGTTCGAATGTCTCTACTTGGTTCATTTAGAACTACGTAATCTCTACCTAGTCAACACTCTCAATGTTACTAGTACATTTTCAATGACAAGAACATGCTAAATGTCTATAGCGGAAATCATTGTATGGGGGGTAATAGAGAGTAGTACTGGTGACAAAGTCAAAAGCGAGTCAGTATAATTTAACTAACGACATTTCCTGCAGGGAAGTATTCAATTACTCAAAGTCAAATACACTATAATTTGAAAATTACTACATCCAAGTTTTCTTGGAGCTGAAACTACAAAGCACACTAGTAAGCATATTTTCCGAGTGTCAAGATTTTTCACTATTTTAGATTATAAATTTAAATAAATCATGCATTTGCTTTAACAATATTTATACAAGAGCTCTATCATTTTCTAAATGTTAAATAAGCTCTCGTAAATTTATTCGCTCACACATTTGTACTTATGCATACGATTATTGTAGAATATTTTAACAAAATTTAATACTCTTAAATTAAATAAGTGTTTTCAAACAAAAACGGAAATTAAACAATCCACTCACATGTGCACATCATACATACTACTACCACTTTATACGGTATTCTAGCATCCCTGCAGGAAATGTCGATACTGAAATGGTACTGATTGGCTGGTGAATGTGTCAAAAGTACTACTCTCTATACACCCCCATACAATGCATTGTACTATAGACAGTTAGCATGTGCTCGTCATTGAAAATGTACTAACAACATTAAGAGTGAATTTTTAGGATAGAGTTTAAACGTTGTTTCAAACTACGTTTATGTTAATCTGAATATAAATTTAATCGAGTTTAATTGTGTTGGCTGGTTTTAAGTTCCCTTTTACATATTGGCAAGTGAAGGGCAGACATTTTTGTAATTCTCTTTTGAAATTGAATGTAGCTTTTACATATTGGAAATTAATAGACAGACAGAAATTGTTCGTATCCCCTTTTCGTTCTTTTTCGCTGTTGTTGTTTAAGCACATAAATTTACGCTCCACATTCATAATACTAAAATGACAATGGTGTGAGAAAAATGATATGAAGCAACAACATAAAAAATGCGAAAAGTGAAAGAGAAAAAGGAAAAATCTCCGGTACAGAGGATCGTGTACTATACCCTCTGCATCTTCACCCCTTCTTCATCAAACTTCGCCTGTCTGCCTTTCAATTGCCAATATGTAAAAGAGAACTAAGTGATACCTTAAACCTTGCAAAATGGCCACACTGAAGACTAAAAATTGGCAACACTATCCATCAAATGGCAATGTTTTTATTCCAAGCAACACTGACTTTTATGCAAAAGAAGAAAATAATTTTTTATTAAAAAAAACAATAATAAAATTAAAAAAAAATATATTTTATTTATGTTCTTATATTTTGTTTGTTTATAATATTTTGATACCTGGCTTTTTATACATGTTGTTTTGTTACCATATTTCAGTAAGTTTAACCCACCAACATTGGCCGTTTAAACTTTCAAGTAAATGTAGTTAATTGTCATCCTAAAAACAGTTAATCCAGATTAAAGTTGTGTAAATCTCTGATCAGCCACCTAAAAACTCACTCTAAGAGTGTCAACTAAGTAGTAATTACGTACTTCTAACGAGACCAAGTACCATTTAAAGTGTCTTCAACAAGTAAGCACTAGCCAACGGAAATGACTTGGAGACAATTGGCCTTGAGCTTACTACGGGGATACATCATACACATACAAGTATGATATGGTCCAGAATACACACAATATATTTTGTGTCTGTATATGAATACCTGAGAGCAGCAGAAATTTTGAAAACTAAGTTTACAGGTATTCAGCTTTTATTCTGTTTGTATTTATATCAGATTTAATTTATGTACATGCGAGTATGTGTGCAGAATTTTCGTAATCATTTTAATGAACGTTCTACTAATGATATTTGCAAAATTTTAGGCATTTTTATGCTTTGATAATTTCATGCAATATTAATGTACAGCACTAAAAACTTTTCCGACAGCGATTGATCTGTTCCAAGTTAATGAAGACAGCAGCGCCTTCTTTCGTTGGTTAACAGAACCTTCGTCGAAGTAAAAAATTAATTTAAAAAACTTCCTGCTCATGCAGCTTAAAACACTGTAACACTGCAACACTGACATAGAAGATGCGCGATGTTTTCCTCTTCTTCCTTGTCATTGCAGCTGCACCTATAGTCATTAGACCCATGCGTCTGGTGTAGTTCCCGAAGTTGCTAGACATTAAAGAAAATTTTATTAGATTCGAGAAATTTCAACCTTAAACGGATTTTATGTTTAACTTATTTTTGCTATTCAAGAAAAGTTGTTTTTTTTTGCTACACGGTTAAACTGTTAAATAAATTTAATTATTACAAACTTTTCTATGGAGATTGACTGATAAATGTATAAATAAATGTTGAAACTATATACATATAGGGTGGTTTTTATAGAGTGTCACAACTTTGAGTTAGCATTACTGCATTACTTGATAGCTGATAGTTGCTATTTGTTTAGGTTGGTATGAAATTTCATTATGAATCGACTTACACCAAAGCAACGCGTGCAAACTGTTGAAATTATTAATCAAAATAATTGTTCTATTCCTCCTCAATCTCCTCGTGCAGCGGGACTTATAAAATAAAAGGAATGAACACAATTTTTTATGGTTCTATTTTATTAAAATAAATCTTAAGACTAACTTTTTAAAACTAACTTAAAGCCAAGCACCGTATTCAAAAATGCTTACGATGCACTCCGGCAAACTGTTTGA
Source organism: Lypha dubia (assembly GCA_947311025.1). Lineage (NCBI taxonomy): Eukaryota > Metazoa > Arthropoda > Insecta > Diptera > Tachinidae > Lypha > Lypha dubia. Next base: position 51,617,699 of record OX371260.1, on the reverse strand, counting down.
AAAAACAAAAATTTTAATTTAAAACCTTAGTTCTTCCCTACAACCTGCCAGCAGTTATTATTAGTATCGGTTATCAGTATGTAACTCTATTAGTATCAGCTATCAGTATGTGACTCAGGCGCTACAATTGATTTACTTAAAGAAACTTTTGACGAGAAATGATTTCACGTAATGGCCCAATTAATTGGCCAACAAGATTATGTGCTTAAACCCCATTAGATAATTTTCTTTGGGGTTATGTTTAGTCAGGTATCTACGTCGATAACACATTCAACAACAACATTCGAAGAATTATCGGCGAAATACGGTCGCAAATGCTGCGTAAAGTTGTTGAAAATTGGTGCTCCAGATTGCGTCTTCTACGCGCCAGCCGTGGCGGCCACATGGCTGAAATCATATTTAAACATAATTTCATAACATTATCTTTCCAATAAAGCCCGTTTCATTGATATTAAAAATATATTTCTATATTTTATTACGATTCACTCTATAAAAAAACAACCTTTAAAAGTAAAAGAGGCAGCTTAGAATCTCCTAATATAAAAAACATATCTCAGAATCCGAAACGTTAATACTCTTATATTAAATATAAGAGTAAGACAAATATTAACTGATACCCTCTTCCGGAACAAGTCAATATTGTATTTTTAAAAGAAGATAATAAGTATGTCTGTCCGTCAGCTCTTATGAGATTCGATTAAGTAGACTATGTTGAAAGATAATATTTCTTTGGATGGGCATGGCACTATCCATTTTTCTAGTAATAATAATGCAACTAAAAGAGTTACTTTTTCTATTCTGTTTAACTCGAATAGTAGCTAAAATATATGCACTACTTATGGGCGTGGCACTGCTTATTTTTTTAAGCATAATATTATTGCCACAGAATGAAAATAATTCCACAAAGTTTTATAACAATCAATAAAGAAATTCGTTATGAATGAAATTCGTTTCTTTATCAAAAAAACCAACGTCTAAGGCAGATTGAATTATTATCTTTTTCTAATTACAAGATATTTATTCTTAACCTGTGTTAAAGTGTGTGGAAATAACATCGCTTTATCACAAGCTACAACATATAAAAATTAATACAATTTTAATTTTTTTCGTAATTATACTTGGAATTTGAGTCAACTCCCTAACAAATTAGTAAAGTTTTTTGGGCAGGCTCTTTACTAAAATGATAATTAATGATTTGTTAGCCTTTCTACCATTTCTATACAAAGCTACAAACCAACTATGTATATAAACTTCTAAGCAGACAACAATTGCAACACCCATTTTATTCTGTATATGTTTAAAGATAAAAAATACAAGCAAATAAAAGCCATTTATTTATACAATAAGAAATTAAAATGTTATTTATGTGACACTTACAATAGTAATTGTAAAGATATCACTATTACAAACTTGATTTTCGGCAGCATCAGACACTATCAGGATCACCATACAGAAGATATGTCATGATGGTATGTGCACAACTAAGCATACCTAGAAAAAAAATACACATTCTAACCAACTAAATACCAAAGAGAATAGAATCTTTTCATCTTCCTCTATTCTATTCCATTTAAAATGTATAAATTTTATTTTGCAAAAGTCCTACAAGCAAATGATATTAATATTAATGTGTTTTTCTTTTTTGTGATTTACAAACAGAAATAAGGGAACAAAAAAGAAGTCAATTTAACGATATGGGAGCTAAAAGAAGACGAGCAGCAAATTGTTAAAACATCCATAAATGTTTGTTGTACATCTAAGTGGAAGGTTATTGCAATGCAAAAATATACTGGGGGTGTCGAAACACAATATGAGTGTTAAGTTCACACTGATGTTGTCATGCAATAAAATTCCACTTAACAAAGTGTTAAAGCCAACAAGAACAGAACAGAAAAAATAACTTTTACTCTTTTGTCCCATGCATGCACATACATCTACGCACACATATATAAAGCATGCAGCACTCAACGCTGGAGTTTGCAACTCACACACACGCATTTATATCCTATATAGTATGCAAGAGTGTGCTATTAAATGCCACTATTGGCTTATGGCTGATTCTGATTTTTCATACATATATAAATTTTCACACAAAAATTCTAACCACCTACAATTGTTTTATAGTTAACTGAAATTTATTAGAATTTTTATATAACAAAAATTTCATTAAAATCAAAAAAAAAAAATAATATTTTCTAAAACATAACTTCTATAAAAAATTACGTGCTCTTTTTTAGATAAAAAAAAATTAAATTAAATTTGTATTTATTTGTGACCTTCATAATAATATTTGACTTTTTTCCTGACGGTATAGAGGACTGTGTTAGATTTGGAACATTTACACCAAAAACTCACGGACGAAATAACCCGAAAGGAAAAGATCAAGTTGAGTGAAAATGCTCTATTCTACATTAGAAAACCTTTTGATGAATTTTTCAAACTGGCATTTGGTTATTTTAAAAATTAAATATTACTCATACACTGCTATGTAACCTTCAAACGCCACAATATATTTATATCCCGAATGTGAACGTATGAGTAATATTTTTCTGTAGAAATTTTATTCGTTAGAAACTTTCGTTCTGCATGTACAAAAGTTTGTCAATATTTAAAACTTAAAAAATAAATCCATCTGACTTTTTAAACGTTCCCAATTAAATTTCATGTGGCGGTGGTGTTGGCTGAAATGTTTAGCGCGTTGATTAATAAGAAAACTATGACCTTGGAACTGGGTTCGATCTCTGGTCAGGGAATGTCATCAGCATCATGAATATATGGAATGTTCATTAGTTTGGCATTGTTTTAATTGCTGTTAGACTATTTAAGTGATGAAGACATAGATCTGTTCACTAAAAACTGTTCCGACAGCGTTATATGCTGTTCCAAGCTAATGTAAACAACATCGCCCTCCTTCGTCGGTTAGCAGAAACAGCGGCGAAGTAAAACAATTATGTGATGTGATGTTACGAATAATCGTATTCGTATTCGACTATTCGACTATTCGCCTGTTTTAAGATATTCGTATTAGTATTCGTATTCGCCAAATTCAAGCAAATATTTTTCGAATAATTTTTCCATACATTTTCCAAAAAAAAATCATACAAAAGTTTAAAAAAATTACATAAAATGTAAAAAAATATATTAATTTTTATTAAAAAAAACCCATTGTATTTCACGCAGAGTAAGAAAAACGAAATCTGAAAGTATGTAAGTAAAATAATTAAAAAATGTTCCGTAGAGGTTTTCAAATTCGGCATCTTAATGCAATAATAATGTTAAATCACTAATTTTTTTTTTTTCATTTATAGTTACTAACGCAAAGGCAGGGATTTTTTCCAATTAAATTTGAAAAGAAATATTCGTATTCGTATTCGGCGAATACTGTTTTAAATATTCGTATTCGTATTCGTATTCGTATTCGCGAATACTAAAAATTGATATTCGTAACATCACTAGTACTAATATAACTGCACAACATCTATCTTCTCTACCCAATCCTTTTTCCTAAGCTCTGGCAACCCTAACTACTGATCTTAAATTTAAATAAAAAATTATTATTGGAAAAATCAAGACATATTAAGGCTTTTGGTTATTTTGTAAAGAAAATATTACTCATACGCTGACATGTACCTTTATACCCGCAAAAAAGCATTTCCCAGACTTGAACGTATAAGTGATATTTTTTTGTAGTATTTTTATTCGTCAGAAAATTTCGTATACATACATACTAGGGACGCTAATCGGGACTGGATTTGTGAATCCCAGGATTCGGGCTTTCAAAAATTCCAATCCCGGGATACAAACGGGAATCCCAAATACAAATAGATTAGTTAACCCACAACATATATATATATAAAAAGAAGTGTACACTTTGAAGTCACCACTAACTGCGGTAACGGGTAGACCGATTTCCACCAAAATTTCAGGGTACGTTGTTGATGGTCTGTAGATAGTTTACGTGATGTTTGCATGAGGTCGGCCCAGTGGTTCTGGATATATGGCATTTAGATTTTCCTATATATTTCCATACAAATATCAACATAATACCCTGCATTTTCCACATTATGATTTTTTATTGTCCAAACCATGTATCGTAATCTCTTATGTGTACAATGACATTCGTTCTTTCTAATTGGAATGTTGAGCTGAATTTTTTTCAGTCGTTGTTTCGATCGTCATTTTAATTGTGCAGTGACCATTCGATTTTTTACGTGCTATACACCTGCATTGTATCATATGTATGTGTTATTGTTGTTGTTTCTGTTATTCGCTATTTTTTATAAAACACCCAAAATATGCACTAGAAATATTTTTTATGGCAAAACAACATTTGCCGGCCCATCTAGTACACACATATTTTATTAAATCTTTTGAATATTCAATCTTGGCTATGCAATACTTTTCGCAAAAAAATTTAAAATTCTCAAGTTATGACGCCCATAAAATATGAACCACACGAGTAAACAAAATATATCTTGCTCCACGTGATATGCACGTAAGAGTAGAATATTTATGTTGAATTCCATCAAAATTGATACACCATATAAGTCCTTGTTTTAATGTCGAAAATTTTCAAAATTCCCAAAAAAAGTTAGCTTCAAAAATTATTATTTTGCAGAGTTTTATCACTTTGTCCAATTGCTTTTTAGTCATTAATTTTTTGTAATTCTCTGCAATACAAACAAAAAGTTTTCCAAATCGTGACATACTCGTATATGTAATGCAAAAATTAACTATGAACTTGCAAATATTAGCACTTAAATAAAAAACAACAGCAAACTGAAATAAGTTTAAATGAGTTTGAATCCGATATCTTGAATAGACAGGCGGTATGTAAAAAGCTCATATATATACACATACATTTAAATGTAAAAAGATTTCGGGGGCGTAAATTTTGTCCAGAAAATATTATTGAGGTCAGCATAAATGCATATACGCGGCTTATTTGCATTTTCTCCAAGTCGTATTTTATAAAAAGTTTCACAGTTGAAATTCAAAAGAAAATTTTGTATCCAATTTACAATAATATTGATGCAACTTCTTTTTTGAAAAACTTTTCGATAATCTATTCTTATTTCCTTTTTTTTTTTAAATACAATATTCGATGAGTTTCTTTTGTGCAACTTTACCTTTACAAGTCTTAAAAAAATTGGGTTTATTTTGACCTCTTTGCGAATGAGTTTGAACAAAAATTTTCAACAGAACTTTTTATTATTATTCTCTGCAGTACATACCTTACATTTTATTTTGTGTCACTGGGTTTCAAAAAAAAAAACTTTTCTATGCTACACTACATACTCTGATGTGATTTGCTTAAACTTTATTTTTAGATATACACACACGCATACATATAGGTAATGACAGCACTTGCAGAAAAATATAATTCTAGACGACAATTTCTGAAAAATGCTAAGACTCTTAAATAATATTTGGATGTCCTTATGAGTTGCATTTCATTGCTCCGCTCACTATAAAAGAACAAAAAATTATGGCAAATTTGTTCTTACAGAGCAACATATAAAAGCAAAGATTAATAAGTGTCACTTAGATTCAAGCATATTCAGTACATACATATGTATGTATGTATATGATCGCAAAATGGCTTCCCAAGTCTTGCAATGTTTAATAAAAGTATGAGTAAAAATTTTATTTATATCAATTAAAACAAAAATTTAATAAACAAAAAACTTAACTTTTCACAGAAATTTTCTTTTTCAAGAGATTTAGCAGAATAATCTGCAAAAAAAACAAAAATAATTAAAATAGTCTTTCTATTATTTTTAAAATGCTTTCATTTTCTATTCTCCGCTTAAGTTTATTTATGAAAAAAATTTTTTTTTACCAAAAGTTTAATAGTGGTATTCCGTGTTTGGTGCAAATGGTCTTGCGAAAGTGCAAATGCAAAATATTGTAGCTTTTTGATAAAATCCTGCAACAAAATACACAGAGTTGCTAAGATATTTTGCATGTCCACTATCGCAAAACCATTTGCACCAAACTTTGAATATCGTGAATGTATAATCAATTGGTATTGGTGGCAAAAATTTTAAATACACAACGTGTTTCAAATCAAATAGAAGCCGCAAATTCATAGTAATATTTTGCTTTAAATTTTTAAAATCGGATCTTTAAAATAGTATTTCACTTATGTTTAATGGCGGTAAATTATTTAAAAATATATGGCCGGCCTACTAAAACAGAATGTAATCAGTTGATCCCTCATGTCTGAATGTGCGTAAAAATGTTTTGCAATTTTCCATTTCTGGCACATTTGAATTCATTCGATTGTGGTGTTTGCTGCAGTGATTACCGAGGTAAGTACAAAACAAACCATAACTTAGGACCTGGGTGCTGGTCCTTAAAGTAAATTAATAATTATTATGTAAAAATCAAGATACTTTGTTTTAGTTATTTTACAAAGAAAATATTAATCATACGCTGCTACGTACTTTTACAAGGCCAAAAAAAAAATAACCCGTATGTGAAAAACAACAACGAATCTAAAGATTGTAAATATAAAACGATCGACATGCAATTATGGAATAGAAACTATTCAGATTGGAATGTGTCACTTGCACTTGAGATAAGACCGAAAACAATTATATTTTTATATTTTATCACCCAGCTGCTGAAATGTTTTCATATCAGAAAATTAAAAAAGAAAACGGTTAAACATCTCACAAAAATTTCCCATTTATAAGTGATTCAATAACAAGCCACATAAACTCATGCAAAAACTTATCCGGAACATGCATTTATCACTCCTTTCGAATAAATTCTCTTCAACATCTTCCCCCAGAGATATAAGTACGTACCTAACTATACATTCATACAAATGTATGTACTATAGTCAATATGGAATTCGCTTTATCTAGTAAAGTTAAAGTATACTTAAACAAAAAAAGAAATGAACATAAATAAAGTAGACCAATTTCCTTGTATAATTTTTCTGTTTTCAAACGGGTTGTTCATCTCAGTTGAATGCATTTAATTTTAGCTTTACACTTTATCTTCAAATTTCCTGTTTTTTTTTTCACTGTTGCAGACCAACCCCAATGCCTCCATTCATCTTCTATGCCGCAATTTATGTTTGTCAGTTTTTGTGTTTGTGTCTATTTAAGAAGTTTTTTACACTTAATTTGTTAAGTGGGTCAAATAATGTTGCACACGCTTATCTACAGCACAATGGGTTGTTTTGGTAAAGCACACATGATTGTCAATAGCTTTATATTAGCACGTTCATACGCGTACATATATATGTATGTGCGTTTTCCTATGTGTACATATGTGTATGCGTAGAAACGCCTGTATATATGCAAGTATTTTTGTGTTACTGTCAAGTAACCATACTTTTTCTTTTTTCATTTCCCTTTTCCATTTTAGTAGTTTGTGACACCCCACCCTTTATTCATTTTATACATATTACACTTTAACTGGTTATCTGGGTATTTTGTCACTTGTTTAACTTGCTCATGTTTATACTTAAAGGTTAAAAATACCACTATTCGTTGGTTGCATTAGATATACACTAGCTTTTACTTGCAGCGTGGAAGCAATTGGTAAGTCAAAAAAAAATGTTTTCTCAATGAAATTCACAAATTTACTTATAATCCCACATCGCTTAGCATAGTAATTAAGAGACATTTTTCGAGCTTCAATATGTGAGAGGAAATTTTACCATCTTTGACAAGATCTTTCAAATGTGTATTGAATTTTAAAATCTCTTTAACTTTATTTAAGTTCACTCTAAAAAAAACTATATCATGAACTTGGTGACAAAAATGAGCATTTCCGCTTGAGCTGTAGTGAAAATTTTGGATGGAATACTACATATATATTTTGGCTCTGCCTAGTTCGTCGATAAAAATATTTTTGTGAACATTTCTTGATTCAAAACTTAAATTTATTATTTAGATAGATCCGTCATTCAAATGCCAATCTGGATCCGATAGAGACTTGATGGCAGCTTTGCTGTCAGTAGACATTTGGATATCCTTATTATACGATTATATCCTGTATTACCTTTTTTATCAGCTGGCATTTCAGGCTATATTTTTTAATAAAAGAAAATAAAGATGCCTCTACCCACTCGAAAGTTCGATTCGGACGCCCTGTGCTTTCTTGCAATGAAAAGAGAACTTTCGCGATAAGATTCAAGCGATTTTTTTATCGGGTACAAATATTAAGGTGCTGTAGTTAATGTTTTCCGGGATCCGACTTCCTTCATTCGGGCATATAATTACTTTCAAGGCTGCTGGTATTTCGAGTCTAGCTGCATACCTCATTTCCAATTGATTAACTATTACCCCGTTTATACGGATTTCTTATTTGCAAATAAAATTATTTGCAAAAACTTAACTCGCTGTTTATACGCAAATAGCATTCAGAAATATTGTTCTAATTTCGTAATGACACGCAGCATCTTGTTCGATTTGCTATTGAGTTAAATATACATTTATTTTTTATGGAGAAGTAAAGGTAGGTGAGCTTACTAGCCCAGCTGACTCAGATCGTTTTATATTATGTGTTCATACTAACTGATACTGTTTTAAAGCATACGACTACACACACATTTTCTACAGTTTGCAAAGCATTCGTATGAAATATGTTAAATTTGTTTTTGTCTTTTGATATTAAGCGTGTACTTTATACCAACAAAATACATGTTGTTTTTCGTATTGTTGTACTTAATGTTAAACAGCGCATACCTGGTAGTTGTGCCATGGCAGAATTGCACGCCATGATGACAGTGGACCAGATTATGAAAAACACCTAAAACATAGTAAATAAGAAATGTGGTAGCATCACACATTTTATTTGCAAATAGCTCGTTATTTGCAAATAGTTTTCGCAACATTTTAAGTTACAATAAAAAAGTAAATCGGCAACGCTTTCCACTCTTATTTGCAAATAAGAAGTGCGTATAAGCGGGGTATATGTAATCATCTAACAGGTGAAACCTCCAATCAGTCACTACTACAGCGAATAAAAATGGATTTCAATTAAAAAATTTGTGATATCAATTAAAAATTTAATTAAATTTGCACCAGTAAACAAATTAATAGTATCAATTAAAATTTTATACATTTATTAACTAAAATTATTTATTACAATTAAAAATTTAATTAAATAAATTAAATATTTAATCAAATATTTTTTATATTTTTAATTAAAGGGTTAATTGAAAAAAAAAATTTATATTTTTTTCTGTGTTCCTGTAGGAATTGTGAAGATTGAGAGTCTTTCTGTCCATATGGACAGAACTAGACTCAGGTAAATCTGATCTACATCTGGGTATGAACAGAAAGGTTTTGAGAGTCTTAGTAGGTGCGTTGACTGGCCATTGATTGGTTATAACGAGGATCAGCACATGGGAAAATGGCACTCCGGATTTCTGTAGGATGTGTGGGGATGAAGAGGAGCCAGAAACTATAGAGCATATCATCTGTCATTGCCCAAGGCTGCAACGCTATAGACAAAGAATGCTGAGCAGACGTTTTCATGAGGCCATTAGTGATATTGCGAAGTACAAACTTGAGGATCTAGGGCTTTATCATGGAAAATAAGTGATTGAATGATGGATGATAAGGGCTCTTTGCTTCTCCTTGGGCAGTAAGGAGACTAATTAGTCAATTAATTAAAAATGAAGGGAATCACAACGGCTCCAATTGGGTCACCGAGTGGACGTGTGTTTCACATTACCCTTTCTAACCAAACCTAATCATCTAGCAGCAAATTCATTGTTTCGCAAAATTCCCTTGATGGAGATAGAGCATCAACCATATATGGTAAATAAAGCTTATGTCTAATAGAAGCTGATCTTATCCACTTGGGACTAAAGCTGTAAGGGGTTTCATTAGCTTATTTAAAAGCCACTTCTATTCCGGCATTTGAGACTAAGTCTGCCAGCCTTTCCCATTGCTCTTACAAATATATATATGATGACAGCATAATTTGGACTGTCAGTCTAAATACTGAAGTTCTGAATAGTAAAATATGATTTTTATGCGAGATAACACTGGTTAGTACTGAAGCCAACAGACCCTGTAAAACACACAGCAATATCGGCGACATTATTTATCAGCAAGAGAAATTATTTGATACATGATATGTGTAAATTTATTGAGAGCGGAGTTTTTTTGAGTTTCACCAAATTAGAGTGTTGTTGGTGTGTTTTATTGCATTTGGTGAAAATCAGCACAAATTAGTTCCTGAGTTTCTGGATCTAAACGTTCTCCCTGATCGTAAATTAAGTTTGTTAAATTAATTTTTTAACGCACACACTTTTATCAGCTGACTGGTTTTTCTAGAAACTAGGAAGAGGAACTTACGAATTCTTTTAAAAATAAACAATTTACTCATCCTTAGAAAGAATTTTTTTTGTTTGGGACTTCCATACTGATTATCAGAAAACTCGCATTAAATCGATTCAAGAACAAATTTTGTTTACTCTTTTTTTGGGAAATGCAACACAGCTTAGAAATCTTCTCCCATATCCGGCTTGACTTTGACTCAAGTCTAAATTAGCCAAATGTAGATAATTAACATATTTCATATTTTAATTTTTAAAAGAGTTTTATTGTACGAAATCAATTCTTAGATCAGTCAACTTTACCTTAACTTAGTTAGACATCATTTTCAATTCTACCACGTAGTAAATGGAAAGATGTATAAACTAAATCCTTAAAGTAAACTTATAACAAGTATTCATGTGTATGCACCCATTTAATAACGTTCGAGTTAAGATGTCGATGTGACTTTATTTTAGAATAATTTTGCACAATTGGTTTCTCTGGCGCGGTCGTCTGTCTGAGATGTATACAAACGGTGTGATGGACATTATTTGTTAGTAAATATGGCCATTACAAATATTATGTTTTATATGAATTGGTTTTGAGACTATTGTAGCTCTTATTGATGTTATCGTTGTTGTTGCCCAGTTATTTGTTAAATTGATGGGCCTGTGAATTTTATCAGCACCTACCACACATTGATGTTACTCCATTAAGATTATTAGATTTGTTTAAAATATGCAGCTATAATCCAAGCAAAATATTTTGAAACTTTTGATTTAAAACTGATTGAAACTCTGTTGCGAAATTATTATTAACAAAAAACAGAAGCTTTGAATAGAATTCTGATAGAAATAAATATATATCTTCGTATACATTTTACAGCGCAATTAAATATTTTTTTTTTTTTTTATTGGTATTGATAAACATTGAATTTTTAAATTTAAAAAAGCTAAAATACCATAAGCAATTGCAATTTGCATCATTAATAAACTTGCTGGGCACAATGATGATACTGTGGTCTCTAGGGTGTTCGAAATAAAGGAATCTTTTATTGTTCGATGAATCAAATTACAGAGTGGCAATTGACTAAACAGTTGATATATAAAAAAAAGGAGGAGGATTTACTAATCCTTTTTTTTTTATTTATGTTAAATGTAATTTAGCTTTAAAAAATTACAAGCCCTGAAGAAGTCGAAATATAATCGTCGAAACGTCGGGAAAACTTGTAATTATACTTGTAAGCTAATATCACCTGTTATTCCCATACAAACCTGCTTACGGCGAAGCAGTAATTTTTGCTGGGTACTTCAATTACCAGCAAAGAAAATTTTTTTAGATATTCTTCATTCCCCTGCCATCAAATAAATAATAAATATAATAAAAGTGATATATCTTACATTTCTTTATATCAAGTTCTGGGTATATTGCCAACACCAATCGTTATTGTGCTCGAATGTGGCGTTAAATACAAGTTTCCATACAAAATAGACTCTTACAACTAATAATTATTAATTATCAATAGTTTATAACATAATTGCTTAAAATAAGCATTTTTTTATAATTCTAATAAACGAACTGAATTAAAATAATTGATTTTAAATAAAATAAAATGATTTTGTTTTGTATTTTCCCTGCTCAATAAATCATTACCTGGGGGGGCATATTTTGCAATTGCACATAATTCGGTTAATCATTAAGCAATTGTTGTGTACCTACGACAATTAAGAAGCTACATACTTGAAATACTAAATTCCGCAAAAAACTTAAATGCCGAAAAATTATGTCAAAATTTTCCGGTAATCTCAGAATCAGCCATAATAATTATATTAAAATCAATTTATTATTCTAACGTTAGTTTTCTATTTTTTTACAAAATATGTTTAATAACTCTTAAGTTATTTTATATTTGAGTATTTCATTTTCAATATTTAAAACTGCTAAATTTTAAAATCGTTCCTGAAGCATTGCACTACGTAACCATGTTTTTATACTACGCATTGCTGAGAAACTTCTTTCACAACTAGCAGAACTATTAGGAAGGCTTATTGCCACTTGTAAAAGTTTGTAAATGTTCAGATAAATATTCTTTTCAATTATGGATTTTAGCATATCAAAGTTTAATTTTTTTTCGCTGGAAATATTTTTAAACATATTCTTAAGTACTTGTGCTTCAGCTTTCATTGAATCACAAGCAATAACATTTTTGTAATTAATAATGAATTCGCTAGCTATCGTTAACGGCTTTAGCTAATGGAACGTTTTGGAATCGGTATTCCATTTTAGAAATTATGGTATCGAACTGGATAATATATATTTAACTTCCAATAATCAACTGAAGGAATATTTTCAGGCAGATCAAAAATTTTGTTAAATGCAAAGTAAACACTTACGGCATGCTATTGAAAATATCAATACACCTACAAAAAATTTTTAACGAAAATAGCAATTTAAAAAAAGGAGAAAGTCTGGGGTGGGCAGAAGCGGGTCTGGGTGGGTTTTGACCACCCCAGCCCCCCCAATTCCCAATGGTTTTACATAAATTCAACGAACTCCCGTTCCTTAAATTAAATTCTCTAAAATTCAACATATTAAACGCTGATTCAATAAAATATTCCTTGAAATTAAAAGTAAAATTTTATGTATTTATAAACTCAACGTTACGAGTAAAATCATTATTTTATTTTATTCGTTGAATTAAAAAATGAACTAGTTTTTTTATTTAATCTATAATACGTTGAATTTAAGAAACTCGTTCATTTATTTGAACATAATGAACAAATACTTTGATTCAAAGAACCTGTTTCTTGATTTTAAGTACTATACGTTAATTTTGTTGTATGAATGCGTTGGATCAAGGAATAAATTCTTAAAAATCAACATACGGTTTCAACGTATGGTTTCTTCACTTCAACAAACTGGTATGTTGAATTCAACAAGCCAATGATTGACATACGTTGAATTCAAAGAACATGTTCCTTGAGTGAAAAATAAGGAATAAATTCCTTGAATCATCGAATTTTTTCTTTAAATTAATTGCTTTTTTTGTTGAAAATATATTTTACAACAATTTATATTTAAACATTTAAAGGTTAACAACTACACTGCATTTTAAACATAATCCGAAGTCATAAAAATTTTTTTTTTACAATTGCGTTTGGAATCGGTATGAAAAATAGATTAGCTAAGGCAGGCTGCTACTGCATATTTGGTTCCAGGTTACGTTCCTTTGGGATACCTGTAGATGAAAAAGAGATAGAGAGTACGAAAGAATATAAGAAATAGAAAAAAATGTTACATAGACAAAGAAGCAGAATGGCTGTTGTCATATGCCATAAGGGGGATGGTTAGTCAAGAAACCATCTACAGCTCCTCACGAAGGAGTTAATTTGCCGATTTTGACCTTCGCCATCTGAGACAAGCTGATGAAGAATGGTCGGCCCTTAATTGTCATTCGTTGATCCTCTAGAGAAGGTCAAAAACAGAGAAGGGAAGGGAAAAGGGAGATTGATTTTTACTGCTTCTCCTCATTTACACACAAAAAAATATTGTTGGTTAATCCAACTAATTTCAGCTGTTAATGAACTGTTAATGTAAATTTTGGTTGCAATTTGCAGTGCCACAATGTTACTATTAGTTAAAGTAACCATGCCGCAGCAGTAATTGAACTACTTACATAAGTAAATTGTTTTAGGAATTTACATATACATACAAAATTATTCGAAGTTTATTAAAAATTCTGAAAAAAATAAACATAAAACTACTCAGTTGAGCTGTTTTTATTTAATTTTCAATTTCAACTGTGTTATTGTTTTTAACAAAAACCGCAACGACAACAACATGCTTGTTGATAAACTACCATACGAGTTGTGTTACAACTGAATGAAATTATACTTTGCACACCCCCTGGCACCAGCAATTCAGCCATTTATTTTCTTACCCATATTTTTTATTTTGATTTTTTGATTTTCATACAAATTCTTGAAGCGAACACTCTAGTTAACAGCCATCTCCTTTATTAGACTTATCAATTTGATTTTGACATTCTGTAAAATTTCTCAATTAGTTTTCTTTGGTTAAATTTTCCTAACGACTTAAGAACATGAGTATAATAAATTGCATTATTTTAGTAAATATATTCAACAAAATATCTTAATATAATTTTTTTTTTAGTTAAAATATACACTGACAATCTGAGATTCAATTTAGATAAAACTTTCATACATTCTCGTACAGAAATCATATATTAAGATTAACACGTATGTACACTAACGCAAACACATTTTTTGTACAGGAATTCCTGACTTTTAATTTAAATTTATATTGAAAAATTAAATATAGACTACAAAATGTTATCATTATATTTTGCAGTATAATTTAATAATGAATTGATTTGATATTTGTATTGAAAATCACGTACCAAAAAAATAAACATGAATTTATCTAAAAACAAGTATTATGTGTGTAAGTGTGTATACATCCGTTATGCCAGCAGCTTGTGGTTTATGAAAATTTTCTACCTTTTCGTATTTGTTTGTCTATCTGCATATAATTAGATATTTTAAGGTAAAATTGTTTAAAAGTTACCCATTTACGTTTAATGTTTGTTTTGTAAACATGTTTGATGTTATTTGACAACATAAGGAAAATGCTGATCAGAATGTTCACAAAGTATGTTTAGAAAGTAGTTGTGATTGCGATAATCAGGTACGGTTTATGATTATGAGTGGTGTCCGTGTTTGGACGGTACACTGTGGTTCAGCTTCATATGATTGGTAGCATTAAATATAAGGAAATATCGTAGAGCCTTGAAATTTGGTAATATTTGGTTTTGATAAAAAAATACTGCAAATATGAAAAAAATTCGAGCACAACCACGCCTACTTCCCATATAACACAAAAGTTAAAAATCATTGTAGAGTCACAATTTTTTGCTCAATGCAATTTTATGATAATATTAACCAATGGTGAAAAAATTAGAAAAATCTGCTAACAACCACGGCTACTTCTAATACAAAATGATGATATAAAATGCAATATTTTCCTTGTTATTTGATTAAAATATAAATAAAATGCAACAACAGTCACGCCCTTATTAAATGAAAATATCTGTAAATAAATTAAAGCAATAACAAAGTAATTCGTGTACCTTTATTAACATAACAAATTTTTTACTTCATCAGAAAATTCAAATATATCCTTCTTGAACTGTTTACGGTATGCATTTACATATGGATCTGAAGACGCTAGTAACATATGCATTACATCTTCATTTGTTGATATGCAATCAGTTTTTCTGGAGTGGCTTAGGCGATAACTTCTGTAATTTGCGTGCGCAATAACATGCTTGTGAAGAAAAATTTTCCTAACTTCTTTTAGTTTTTTATACCGGAATTGCTTAGGGGCAAAAATGGGCAGCTGAAATTTTAATAAATCGTTAGCTGAGCCTTCAAGATTTAATTTGATATAAGTCTCGGGCTAGAGGTCATTTGAGATCAATAGATACAAGCTATAGAATTCGGAGTAAATAAATATTTTTGGACAATTTCTAGTAGTAATTGCAAATTTATCATTTATAACATCCAATTGTATAAAAAAAAATTATTATAGTGTCATTAAAAGAGTATTTTAAAAGCCTGAAGCGATAGAAGGTAGCATATATGTATAATACGGTCATTTCAAACGCATTCACTTAGGTCAACTTTGAATGCCTCTGGACAAAAAAGTAATAAAGATATAAGCCTAATATTTTTGGCACATGATAATAAGATTGTTTTTTACAAACTGCGGAAAAATCAGGTAGATCAATCAGAAGACTTGATAAAAATGAATTAATGCCGCACTTAAACCACTGTGCGATATGTTGCCAGTTGCAACATTATTTCCTCTAACACTAGTCTTAATTATTGATAAATTTTCTCGACATCAGTATTAGTTATATGAATGTGTATCTTGCATTAAACCAATACATAAAAATCAAGATCTTCTTGTTGTATTATGCTTTTGCTCTAAAGTCCCTGTTGAGAGCTCTTCATACGGAAAAAAAATATCCTTCATAATGATAAAAACATATCGATGAAAAAATTATTCTAGTTCTATTTTTTGTAATACATTCTGAACTACACACCCGAGACTCTTGTTTTATTTTTTTTTTTTACTATTTTAGTTCTTTAATTTCATTATATTACTAAGAATATACTTTTCATTAAAAAAATATATATTTAAAATATTAATTCTCTACGAAACGTCTGTTTGGCAATTTTAAAACAAATTTTTAGTGCCACAAGAAACGATACATACTATAGTAACTATACCAATAGTAAATAGTAGCAATCCACAGTAACAGAAATTAGTGAATACAACGAAGAAAAAAATTCTCCAGAAAACTGTCAACAGTATTAAAATAGTTCAGGGACAAAATCACAGAAACTGTAAAGGGAAGATGAAAAAACCAAAAATAAAAATAGAAAAACCAATTTGGTGATTGGCTTGAGCTCTGACAAATTCAGTACAATTTAGTTTTGTTGCTGTTTCTAAATTTTCAACCACATTCGTTCTGCATGTTTTCATGAATAAATGAATAAAGAAGTGAATAAATGTTTGAATAATTGATTCAATGACTAGATAAATGATGTGTATTTATGCGTTCGAATGTATGTACTGATTGGATAATGATGCTAAATTTATAATAAATTTCATTTAATTTTTCCATTATTTGAAACAATATTTTATGGTGCTGGAAAGCATTGTTTGGAATTTTCATTCAGCTACATAGTGAATAGTGTGATTTTTTCACTAATGGGTTTTATTTTTACGATTCCAAAACTTAATTTATACGATGAAATGGTTTTGATGAAGTTCTTTTCAATTCTTTTTTAAAGCTTTTCATTGCCTGTTGTTGCATTTTCGTGTTTGTATATTTTTGACTATTATATGTTCATCATAAAAATGCCAGCCATGAATTTTTATTATGAAAAAGAATTTCATGCAATTAAAGTCATAACAAATTTTACGCAAATAATTTCATCATAAATGTTCTAGTGTAAATGTAGCTTTAGACGGGATCATCATCAGACATGTTGTCCGTTTTAATTCTGCTGAGTCACTTATTATCAGACTTTTTTATATTAATTGTTCCAAAATTCACTATTTTCCAGTCTATTGTTAAATTAAGATTTTTATTATATCTTTTTTATACCTATATATTTTTTTATTGCAAAAACAGTGTATGTACGTACTTAGCTATGAACCTTTAGTGTTTAAAAATTAAGTTCTACTCTTTTAGTCAAAGATTAAATATCGAACAACTATTATGTCAGTTTAACCAACCGCGCAGTCAAAATCATTATTTGTCTATACAATTATTATGAGCGTCTGCAGTTTTTTTTTCTAATTAATAAAAAAATACGAACTTAAGACTGGATAATTAAAATTTCTTTGGTCAAAAGTATAAAATCTAATTAAAATTTGGCTACAAAACCCCTACAAACAGGGCTCCTCTGTACTATCGGAAATACGTCCTGTAGTGCGATTCTGTAACTTTTCACAATAAACGTTACGTTAATTTTACCAACACAATTTATTGCTTGTGGTAACAATGCATCAATTCTGTAACTCAGTATAACCAACATTGTTAAAAAATTCAATAAGGTGGCATATTTGTTAAAAAACAATGAATTTTAAGCCAGAAGAATTCACAAGAGAGGGCGCTCTCTTTAACTTGTTTTAAAAAACAATACATTTAAACAATAAATTTTTAGTCAGACTAGTGTACAGGAGAGTGCGCTCTTTTTAATTTGTTCGAAAATATATTTTTTGAACATATCAAAATAACAACAACTTTAAGAATAAACAATGAAAAAATTATTGCTGTTAAGTTAACTGAAAAATTCGACGTTATAATTGAATATAATGCTAAACGATATTGTTAAAATCCTTACTGAATAACATCGACGTTAATTTAGCTGTTAAAAATTTTTAACAATTCAATTGACGTTAAAATTGAATAGAGAATCGCACTACTGAATAGGAAAATAAATAACAAAAATAATCTGAGTTTACAATTTTAGTTAAAAAAAATAATTAAATTATACATATGTAGATATATACAACATATGTACATATGTATGTATGTATTTTTTTTCGACACAACCACAAACAAGAGACAAAACTAGCGTAGTTAACTCGTTGACGAAACAAAAATAATGAAAAATTATGACATACGTATACTCCACGATTAAAAGATTCGCGTGTTTTAACAGCACGTCTTAACAGCATGTCATGTCTAATGTAGACGTGCAGTAAGTGTCAAAAATTTACTTACAAGCAAATTCTCTTGTAAGTAGACCTGCAAGTCCGAAAATTATGCTTGTGTTAGTGAAAAAGTGTGAGTGTATTGAGTTTTTCGCACTTGCACTTGCATGTGTAAACGGCGGGTAAATCAAACCAATTAAAAAAAAAAAACTTACTTTGAAATAGTCACTAAAAGCATTTTTATTGCTACCTTCATCTAAGTTAGCGATTTATTAAAAAAATTACACTATTCATGTTAAACAAATTTGAGTATTTTGCAATTAGTTTAATGAAACTTTTGACAATAAAAATAAATATTGAAATTTAGCAAAATTAATTTCATCAATTTAAAACGTTTGTTATTACAAAACTACAACAACGATTCATGGATACTATTTACTATAAATCAGATATGAAAATGGTTTAATATATACTTTTGTAATTTTTTTTAATTACGTTTTTCAATTGGCATTGATTGAGTTGTTATAGTAACCATAATTGATATACGATGACCGTTAAAAAATTCTTTGTTTTATAATTCCATGGCCGAAAATGTTGTTCTAATGATTCTTGAATTTTTTCTATTTCTTTTACGGATGATAGACAAGTGAAAATAAATAAGCCTTAAGGCA
The DNA here is from genome assembly GCA_947311025.1 of Lypha dubia. Lineage (NCBI taxonomy): Eukaryota > Metazoa > Arthropoda > Insecta > Diptera > Tachinidae > Lypha > Lypha dubia. Next base: position 51,598,483 of record OX371260.1, on the reverse strand, counting down.
CAACTCGATATAAGTATAAAATAATTTACTTAACGTATGCAATAGTTAATTGCAAATTGAAGTAAATTTTATACAAAAAATTTTGCAAAAACTATTTTTCATAATGTTCTTCATATTGTGTAAGAATTTCTTAACTCTTGACAGCAGAATGTAATTTAGTTGTTCCATTCACTTGAACCAGTAAAGCCAACGGACGACACTATCGTTCATAATCCAATTGCAAATAATATATTTTTTATGTTCATATAGAAATTGTACAAACGCCATAAAATCTCAATATCTAATATAATGCAACTACAATAAATTAATGCTACATTTGCATGAACTCCTATATCGTTATATGAAACGCAAACCGCCTTAAATAATACTTTTATTACTTATTTTTCAGGATAAACAAAACACATGGTTAAAGTAATTTTGAATTTGCGATATAACTTGTGAGCCACAGTAGTAAGACATTGAAAATTCTTACATGATGTGTATTATTATGGCTAATCCAAAAAAGTTAAAAGAAAATTTAAAAATTGAGTGAAATGTTTCTTCTAAGTTTAATAACATTTTGTCATACCATTAAAATTACATTATTTTAGCTGTAAAAAAATGATTTAGGAAATGACCTACTCCTGATTAGTTCATAAAAATTTGAATACCTCAAAACGGAAAACAGTTGTGCAGAATTTAAGTTCATATTTTTTTCTCATATTGCAAATTTTTGGAAAATATAAAGTAAATATTTTTTCAATTTATTTTTAGTTCACGACCAGTTTCAAAAATTATTTTTGTTAATGTAAAGCTACGTTCCTTCACATTTATCAAATATTTGACGAAAAAAAAAGTGATCAAAAAAGAAACTAATAATGTAAATCCCTTAATACCAATATTTTCTTCATTATGGGTTCGCATATTTTAAAAACTGCATAAAAATATTTTTTTGTGGAATAACTAATTTTAATTTGTGATATAAAAACCAAGTCAAATGATACTATCCCTAAGCAAAACTAGTGGTTACGTTTTTTTGAATAATTATTTAATATATGTGAAAGTAGCTTAAGACATTACGAATGTAGTGCTTATGTGTACTGGCTGGTAACAGGTAGCAAGATGAAGTAGTGAATTGGTTAGACTGCCTATCTACGAAACCTAAGTTTCTTGGTTCAAGTCCCAAAAGACATGAGTTTTATAAAAGTATTTTCATGACGCCTCATTCCACATAATAAAATTGCATATTGTAAATACATATGTATTCCAGAAAGTTTCAGCGCTCTGAAGACATTAAAAGCTTCCTTGTAGCAGATGAACGGTTCAAAAGAAATGAAAACACGGAAATTTGAAATGCGTAGTAAAGCAAGATCAAGCACCACATAGCAAGGATATGAACCACTACACAATTACATCAAAACATTGTTGCTAGGCAGGGCAGATGGCGCCTATGACGAAATTTTTACTAATTTTTACGCAGTTGGCACAACGGGCCCACATCAGGACCCAAGTGAGCTGGAATCTAATCTTCCTCTTACCAGCAGCATGCTAACCTACGCAGTTGGCACAAACCAGATGGTCTAATGAGCCAACCTGCACCATAGCAAGGACGCTATGGCCTCGCCTAGACGTAGACAGAACCAAAATTCTGTTGAAATTCCCCTAACCGCACCTTCTGTACCCATGCTAGACGCATTGGTCTACCATATAATGAATACTGCTCCAGCTGCAATGACGAGAACAAATAAGAAAGCATCGCACACCTTATATGCCTCTGCCCAGCTATGGAGGAACACCGCCTTCGCTTTCTAGGCAGTAGATCCTTCCGTACCCTCTCCGAGCTCTCAGTTGCGGAACTCGGTAGTCTTAGCTCCTTTATCAGGAGCAGCGGATGATTTGCCCAATAGCGGTCATGACATCCTGCCCGTTTCACTGCAAGTCTCACCCCTTGCTTCGATTTTCCCCACCTGTTTCTCTATTTTTTCTGTCCCTCTTTACCTACTCTTCTCTGGACTCTTCTAATCACCATTTCTCAAATACTATTCTGCCCTGCAGGCAACACAACGGGACCACATCAGCACAAAAGTGGGCTGGAATCTAATTTTCCTCTTACCAGCAGCCTGCTAACCTAACCTTTATAAACACTGAGCTAATTTTTAGTAGATATTCTCCCGGTTCTTAGTTAAAATTTTCGTTTCTGTAAAAACGGGATTGGCGCCATGCAACCATTATTTTTAATTCTAAATAAGTAAAATTTCAAAAATTGTAGTTTTCTTTTTTAGTATGTCTGCCAAATACGGGCTTGTAGAAGGCCTGACTATTACTTCTTTCTGCCGCTGAGTAAGTATGTATGTGTGCGGTCATATTCTTAATGAAAATATAAAGTTTTTCCATACAGTCTTAGTTATGGCAGATCTAATAAATGTAGATAATCCGATTTATGACCAACTGAGTGTACTCTAGAACACAGAGGCTTAAGTTAGTAAGTTAAGCTGCCCAATAGAGAACAATAATTTTAGCTACTTATTAAAATACACTCATACATAAGAATCAGGTTGTTTGTTTTTTCTGTTGCAAAGCAGTGTATATATTTATAAATCACACAGTTCTAGTACAATATCTCTATGGAACAACAATATTTTTTGTTTTGGTCCGAAAATTTTAATTTCATTATCAATTAATCTTTCAACGTATGGTTTGGACATATGTTTTCAATAGGAGTCGTAGTAGTATTAGTACTAGTAACACCTACTACATGCAAACAATCATAAGTATGTTAATATGTGTGTGCATCTAATCTGTTCTTATATGAACATATACATATCCACATTTGTATGTGTATAAGCACATCTCGTTTACAAAGTTTATGTGACCGCTGGTCTTGATGTTATTACTGCTATTGGCAGCACATAGAATGTGTATATTTTTAAGGAGTGTGGATTAAATACCCTTTTCATCACTGCCATTTCTTATTGTAGATAAACGTCTGTTTTCATACAAAATACGATGGGTAGAGATAAACGAATGCATGTGTTTGATATTAAATAAATGGTACAGGTTAGTAATTTATCATTGCATACATAAGATTGAGTTAGCCATCATACAGAAAGTAAAATGTGTTAGAACGTTTAAGGAGTATTCGAAAATTTAGTGTTACTTTTAAATCTAACTATTAAAAAAAAATTACTAGCTTAGTCACAACAAAAAAAAAAATAAAAAAACAAGCTTCAATTTGTATTAAAACCAGCGCGCTTAAGAGAAAGTTTGATGCGTAGAAGTACAAGATTTTAAAATGTCATTAGAAGTTATAAATATCTGTAATGAATTCTTGAAATTTTTCAAAACTTTGCACAATTATTTTTTATTAACACTTTATAATTTACCCTTTACTATAATTTCAAATAAGACCTTGTGTACTTTTATAGCAATTTACCAATTTACAAATAATACTCAAGAACCTGCACACAAACGTGTGCACATATAAACAAACTTACAATCAAAGTAACGTAAATATTTTAATTGAAATTATTATGCTTAGTTAGAAAATTTCTAATTGTAGGAGGTTTTAAAGATGTAAATACTCGTATGTGTAAAAGTTCTATCTTAGATTTTGAAGTAATTTGCAAAATCTTTAAATAAAAAATATTATTGAAATATAATATTAATAAGTATTTATAACAAAGAAAAGTCAAAAGATCACTTATTCTGTGATATAAATCCACATTGTGATTGTTACTCTGTTTTCCAAGAAATCTTATAAATTTTGTTAAGCAAATTTATATGAAAAGCAGTTTTTAATAATAATATAAATTCTCCTTGATATTTATACAGGCTAAAGTTCTTAATTTAATAATCTTCGAAAAATTAGACATTGCTAACATATTTAATTTATTTTAATCATTTTAGATTTTAATTACACGTCTGTATAGAACAAACGTTGTTTCCGGTAGAAGCCACTAAATATCGTCAGTATTCATTTATACACATTTCGAATGGAAATAGGATACGACACTTTCACCATATATTAAAAACTAGCTGATCCCGGTGTACTTCGCTACCCCCTCGTTATAAAATAAAATTAAAAGTATTTATATATCCTATTGTGACGATCGGTCCAGTAGTTAAGACTATATTACGATTTTTAATTTTAATAAAAAGGAGCGTGGTCCCATCCACTTTTCTCCCGGTACGTATTCCAAATTATGGCAATACCATATGTACCAAATATCATCGACGTAGGTCAAAAAATGCCCAAAATATGGCGATTTCAATTTTTGGGTTATATGGGAGCTGCCACGCCCACTTGTCCGATAACGCCCATTTTTGTCCTGATTACTCACATTAGTAACATATGAACTATTGCAATGTTTCAAAACTCTTGCTATCACAATAGTCAAGATATATGATGTTGTTCAATTTATGTGGGAGGGGCTACGCCCACTTGAAATATTAAAACCATCCTCTATAAATTCCCTTTTGAATGACACCAGTTTGGGTCAAATCGGTTGGATAGTTTCCGAGTCTATAGCGAACATGGGTACAAACATTTTTTGTATTTTATATATATAGATTACAGTGCTACAAAGAATTATATCATACAATGAAAAATGTCCTGATTATTCTGGTTATATTTGGTCGGTGTCTACTTGCTCGAATTCAAACTAAAGTTCAAAAAAAAAAAATATGTCTTAAATAGGAATATACTCGTATAATACTATAAATCCAAAAAGCCTCTGAAGAGCACAGATCAAAAGTTTTATACGCCATTACTAAAAAGCTCACCAGAAAAAATTTTTTTAATACTAAACCGCTGAAGAATAACGATGATGTACTTTCAACATCTAAGAATGAACAGCTGGAAATATGGAGACAGCACTATTCCAGCATGCTCTCTATCCTCCCAACAAGTGCGATGCACATTTACAGCTCATACAGTGCGTCAGGATATCTCCATACAGAGCCCCAATATCACCGAAGTCATAAACGCTGTTATGGCCTTAAAGGCAAACAAGTCGCCCAGTGTTGACAATATAGCTCCTGAAATGCTCAAAGCTGACTGCCAAACAACGGCGGATCTCCTGCTGCCTCTCGTTGAAAAATTCTGGCTTTCCCTCCATCTCGACTCGCAGCTTAAGGAAGGTGTCATAGTAAATATGCGCATAATTACAGAGCAATCAGCAGACTGGCAATCTCCCCTCTACATGGTCTTTATAGACTTCGAAAAAGCTTTCGTCACCCTAAACCACCAAGCAATCTGGAGCGCTCTCGCCTGCAAAGGTATTCCACCTAAAATTATTATGCTTATCCAAGCTCTATACAGTGATGTTAAGTGTCGAGTTTTGTATTTTTTTTTCTTATGACTCGATAAATTCAGTCAATTCAATTATATATTTTTTTGTTGGCTTTAAGTTTGATATACAAATTGAAATTGTAAAAAGACATAAGAAAACGATATAAAAATATTATAAACAATAAAATCTCAGTGTGCTTGCCAAAGTAAATGACGTACATACATACATATGTATGTCTGTAATAAAATATTTCCTTAAAACATAGTTGGTAAATAGAAAATTCTGAAATTAATTAAATAATATTACTTTATTTATTATTAAGGAAGTAAAATATTAAAATTTAGTAAGTAATATATATTGTGGTTAAACAATACTGTGGCTTACAGACCTCACATTCATATACATGATACAATTATATATATAAATACATGCAAAACTTCTCTTTCCCAGCAAAACATGTAGTTTTTACTTTCAAATTGCGAATGACTTTTGGTTGAATTATTTCTTAAATGACAAACATTTAAAAAATCTTTTATTGTTTAGCTTTCTTAACAAAAAAACCGAAATTCTATGAAATAGTATATGATTTTTTTCATTTTTATTCATTCTTAAATGGCCACTTAACCTTGAGGAAATACTTGAAAAAATTTTAATTATAAATTATGAAAACTTTATTTTTTCCAGAGTTTTAAACTTTTGCCTATTGGGTTCACTCGCAAAACACGCAAACATTATCAAATACTTTCTAAGTAAGTATTTTCATTTGCATAAGAAGATTTGAAAGGATGAACAATTATTTACAATGAAATAAAACTTGAACATATTTTAAGTGGCTAGATTTTATTACTGACAAGAACGGGACCAGCATCTGTTATTTATACATGTGAAGATTGTGAACGCACAACAAAAAAGCAAAACATTTAGTCAGATATTAACTACCCTTGTCATTTAAATTCCGAATGTTTTTAAATGCTTCAGTCTACATATGCTGGTTTTTTTTTTGTACGTAAAATATGTTTACTTTTCTATATTAAGTAGGTTTTATCAGAAAATATTAAATTCATAGAAAGTCAACAAAAAAAAAAACACTAAAAAATAAGTTCGACAATAAAATAAAATATCTTATAATTGAACTAAAGTGTTTTTAACTGCACTAAAATGTTCCGGATATGGTACGACATACTGTTTCTAAGGTATCGAATGTTAAAATTATTACTTTTCCCAACAACGATAATGCTGTCCAATTTTGAATTTAAGCCAGGGCTTTCCAATTCCTATGAGACCTTCATTACTTTATAATAAGGCGTGTAATAACCAACACTTATTGACAAATCTGAGGCAAAAATATATAAAAGTACTGCTTCAATTGGCTGCGGTACTTTATGAGAAACTGACTATAAATTTTATAGCTTTCTGACAGCTTACGTGTGATTCTTTCCTGACTTACATTAAAAAAGTCGTGATATACTTTATTAAAAATACTCAACAATATTTCCTAGAAGATCTGTTGCCACCACGCCAATATTGATGGTATTATGCATAAGTTTATTCGTTTCAGTTTCTCAAATTAAATTATAATACAAATCAACGCACCTGCTATTTTGTAGAATAACGTTACAACCGCAAAATACCATTAAAAATTGCAATACCAGTACTTTTTGCAATTCAATATGCAGTGTTTTATTTTTTTTTTTTTATTTTAAACAACAATAATAGTACAAAGTGATATATGATCTCGATTAACATTAACTATGATCGATAACAACGATCATGAGTCAGATATGTTATAATAATAATTTGCAATTGCGATTTTGTCAATAACGTTTCTTTTTTACCTTTAAGTACATCATCCATCAGCAGTTCTAGTTTTGTTCCCACGCTAACTTCATAACAGAACATTACAAATCAAGAAGGTTTTATGCCCCTCTGGTAGGTCGGCATGTCGAATATGGCCGGAAAAATTATAAAAAGCATTTAAACTAATAAAAAAAATTTTCAGTAATTATAACAATAAAAACTTTATCGGCTAAATACAAAAAAAAATTGATACACTGAAAAATAGCCTGATAAAGAAAAATATCACTCATACGCCCACGTCCCAGATCTATTTCTCTGGTCTATCGTATGGCGGCATCTGAGCGTATCACTGATATTTTTAACCAAATAATCGATATTATAATTTTTCTTTATTTAAAAAAAAAAAAAAAATTATTAAATGATTTTATACGTTTCATTTCCAAATTTACTCTAGTGGTATACATTAGTGTGCACCAAAAAAAAATTTTTCTTGTTCCCCCAGCATTTTTTGAAAGCTTATAGGGTAAAGTATTTTTGTGATTTTTTTCAGATTTTTCGGAAGAGGTTTAGAGGTCGCTAAAATCGAATTTAACCAAAAAATCGGGTTTTCTCGACTTTTTTTGAATTTTGCGCATTACTCGGCCCATTAGCACGATTTTCTTTGTTACTAAGTCAATTTTTTTAAAGAAAACTGTTCAAACTTTACTTCTCTGTGCAGATATTATAAGTTTCGGTAATATTTTTGCTCATTTGGGTACCCTCTATGAAATTTTTTTTGTAAATTTAGCATAAATTTTCAAAATAATGCTTTGTAACTTTTAAAATTTCTATTGAAGTTAAAAAAACTAATGACTCAGTTTAAAATGTGGATAAATTCTGAGTCATTTAAAAAAATAAATATTGAATTTGCTCTTACCGTTCCAAAGTTATACCCTTTTTAAGTTTTGTACTCATTTTGTGTATATACAAAAATCTATTAAAAAATAATAAATACTCATTTTGTGAAATTAAAAATATTGTAATGTGTTTGCCAGATATGTATCGGATTTGTTTTAATGTGTAAACTAGGTCTCTCAATCAGCTGCTATAAAGAAAGCAAAATGTAAACTTTCGCTTGTTATCAGCTGACCGAGAAAACAAAAAGCAAAAACGGTTTCTGTGTACAAAAAGTTTTTTTAAGAGTTACATATAACAAATCGCGTTAATATTTATTAATATATTTTAAATCTGAACCACAATTGAACTGGTTAGTATAAATTACTATAGAGTAGTCAAATCATTATGAGGAATTTCGATTAAAAACAGATATGGCTTTGTTGAAGACAAGAAGTGTGTGGCTTGTGGGCAAAATGATTGATGTCTTTGATCCTGCTAAACCGCCAACGAAAATTCAAATACTGCAACGATTTTTCAAACTACATTTGGTCGAAAAATACACTATATCGAAAAGCGCCCTAGAAATTGCAAATAATTTAATCGATTTGTGGGAAACGAATCGAAAGGTTCAACACATTGCACGAGATGTAATAAAATTGCACTCAAAGTGGTTATCGTTACATAAAAATAAATCTTTGAAGAGTAAACGACAAATTGAAAAACAAAAAATCTTCACGGACGACACGAAGAGCGTATTCGGCAAAATATTTCCACCATCTGGGAAATCTCCAAGTTCGAACCAGGTCCGGAAGATAAAATTGGAATCTGTTGCAAACATGGATAGCAATGATGATGATAATGATTCTGAATATGAGCCACCAACAAAATTAGTCTAAAAAGAGCTTGTTACTTCCTCAAAAGAGCAACAGCTTTGTGCAAGTCTGGACAGAACCGGAATTAGTTGCCGTAAAGCAGCACTTGTAGTAAATTGCTTCTCAGATCCTGGACAAAGTAGATCAAAAGCTGCATGCTCAAAGAACTCAATTTGGAGGGAACGTCAGAAACACCGAACAATTGTCGCAGAGTCAATTAAGAAATCGTTTGAGGCGTCAAATTTCATAATAGTGCATATCAGCAAAATTTTACTCTCAATGAAATGTTTCTTTCATTTGAGTGCACATTTTTTAAAAGTAAAAATTTTTCACTAAGTTTAAGGACATTTTGTCATACGTATGAAATTATTTTATTTTAGCTGTAAAAACTGATTTAGGAAATGACTTATTACTCCTGAAGAGTTCATGAAAGTTTTCATACTATTAAAATGGAAAACGGTTGTCCTCAATTTCAGTTCATAATTTGTTTTTAAATTTGGCAAATTTTCAAAAAAATTATAGAAATTCATAATAATAGCAGGTGGAAAGTTTTAAAAGTGTGGTGGCTAGAGGAACCCATCGACTAAAACGAAGTAAATAGTTCTTTTCGAATCCCGATATACATCGAGTTTTATTTAAAGATTTTCAAACCCATCATTCATGATGTTAAAAGCTTCGTTTTACCACATGGACGATTCAGAAAGCACCATCCATATACAGGTGCTAGCACGGATATGAGAAGCGATTAAATGGTCAAAAACCATTTAGCGAGGAAATGAACCACTACACATCTGATATCAAAACATGATTCATGTCACGGTAGGTGGCGCCACATTACGAAATTTGTACCAATTTGTAGATAAACACGGAATTTGTTTTTTATAAATATTTTCATATGATTATGAAAATTTTTTTTGAGAAAAATTTTACAGAACTTCCTTAGAAAACAGCATTGGTGTCTCTTGGCAACCGTTTTAAACTCAAATAACAATAAATAAAATTTGCCAAACTTTAGTTACTATTTTTTAGTGTGCTAAAAATATGGTTTTTCGTAAATTTAATCTGTTTATTTTTAATGTATTATCTTGTTTCGCCTGTGACTAGCTAAAGCGAGCTGTGTAGGACGACCTCGTAGTGGTGACGACAAGAGTTGAATCAAAATACGACAACCAGACCGCCGCATAATTTTATAAATTATCCTTTGTCTCAATTTTTATGTTTATTACAAATACAGACCACCTTCAAATGTAAATTTCATCACGGAAAATTAAAATAATTTGTCTTCTTCAATTTAGATAACCAAGAAGTTGAAGGTACATACGGCAATGTACGAATCATGGAGAATTTATTAATATGTGTCAGTTTCAGTTAAAACGGCCCTATAAGCAAAAATGAGTTTTGGAGAAAAACGATTTTGAAGTTAACAAGTTAATTCTGAAACGCCTGAACGCTTTTATGGCTCGAAACCCGTTCTAAGGGGGTTTTAGGGGTCGCTGGTTACGAATCTGGTATTGGATTTTGAAAATTCAAAATTTAAAAACCCGACTTTAAGTTCATTATCAGCGATCGCAAAAACCTATAAGTAATGATTTTAAAACAAATCTTATCAATTAAAAAAAACCATATACGATATTTAAAATTTAATGCCAGATTCGTAATCGTCAGTCCTGAAAACCCCCGAAAGGCGAGTTTCAAGTAAACTAGAAAAATTACAAAAAATTTTGTTACATCGCGTTTATTTCTTTTCTTATCAAAGGTGTATTTTAAAGCTTACTTATGACAAAAATAATAAGTTAGAAAACTACGGTTTGCTGCATTAGAAAGAGCGTATTGTCTATTTTAAAAATCACTAAAAAGTAAAAATCGATTTATTCGTCCATAGGTCCCTTTTAACTGAAACTGACAGGTTCATATGTAGATCTTTAAGGTAAGAAATATGTAAATTAATTTGTATGACTGCAGAATACAATTCATTTTTACTTTTTGACTGATACATGTAACTGTTATTTAAAATATATTTTTTTACCTTAAAGACATGGCAGCGTAGTGTAAAAACTTTGATAAGCAAATGTGCGATAAAATAATAAATTTCGTTTCTTTTTTGTTGTAAAACAGCCATCACAAATTACTAACAATTCATTGGTGCGTTAATACACACCAAAGATACAAATGCATCAAGCAATTGAGATAAAATTTTCTTTTTGTATTTCCTTTCGTTTTTCAACTTCTTTTACTTCCTGCATTTTTACGTTTTTGGGTTTTTATCATTTGATTTTGTTTGTGGTTTCTAGCTCCTTTTCACATACAAATAAAATAAAAAAAAATTTTACATATGTACGAATGTATATTTCTTTTTACCACAGACAAAAAACACATATAAATTTGTGTTAGTTTCAATAGTGATAGTTTCATCTGCAAATGTTAATAGAAACGTCAAAGAAATAAGAATGAATACAAAAAAATTTAAACATTCAAAAGCAAAAACTGTAGTCATTATAATTTAAATTTTTTTTTTGGAATGTTTTTATGACCAACGTAATCTGTTTTCGGTGTTAAATTGCTGAAAAGAAATGGGCAATTTTTTTTAAAGAGAAATAAGCTGTAAGGGGGATATTAAAACAGATGCGGTTTTTCCACTATTTAAACAGAATATTAATGGGCTTAAGTTTAAAGTCATTAAAAAACGATTTGAATTTAAATTTGAAAAAATATCCTTATATATTTTATAGGATTTTTAAGGCCATGTGGTAAATTTTTTCATTTCAACTATTTTACTTCACTTGAAATGTGTCATCAGTAAATTGAAAATATTATTTCACAATATTTGTTATGTATGACGGCTTGTTTTTTATACCTACAAACAGTGGTGCTTATAGCATTTATAAAAATAAAATAAGGCCTTTTTACCGTTAATTCTATGAAAGCTTCGAAAAGTTATTTAAAATTCTACTCAAACACATATTACTTCATTGTCAGTATAATCTCAAAAGAAAAAAGGATAATAATATTTATGGATTTATTTCAAAAGTGTTGGCAGTATGAGGGACACACCCCATATGCAAAGTTTTTTTGTGTTTAAAGTTTTATGAAATATGCTTATTTCTTTTCTAACAAAAATAAAATCTCTCATACAAAATATAAACCTCACAAAATTCATTTAAATTCAAATATCGTTTCCGTTTTCCTTTAATTTATGGCGGTCACATACAGCAACCAACCACTAACCAAATAAGCCCAGCCCCCGACACACACACGCACATGCATGTGTATGCAAATATTTAATTGTCAAGGTTACATGTGGTTGATTTTATTTTATTGGAGTACTTGAACAAAAGCAAAACAACAAAATTTAAAATAAAAAAAAAAACACCATCGATAAAACATGTTCGTATCTGTGAGGAAAAAAATATATATTTTCTTTTTCATAAATAAAAGTTGTCACATTTTTTTCGGAGCATAAACTGCAAATCGTTATGTAATACTTTTAGCCTTATGCAAATTGATTAAATATGAGGAATAATTTTCGTTTAATGTTTGAGTCTATTTTTTCTGAAAAAATTTATTTATTTTTCCTTATCTGAATATCGATCATTTGATAGTAAAAAGTTTTTACAGGAGATTTTTGAAGCTTAAAAGATTTGTGCTTTTTTTTTGTGCTTATGTAACTTCAATTTAATTAATCATGATATAAACTTAATATAGGTACAGTAACGATGTGTTGTATGTAATAAGCGAGAGCAAACAATAGAGCACAAATTGGGATTAATAATCGTAAACTAATTAAATTGTAATTTTTGTCAAATTGTATCAATATTTGTACATGAATAGAGCAGCATTTTTAAAGTGTCTTTATGTAAATTCATGCAAAAAGTTTTGTTTTAATATTTAATATTCATAGGGTTTCTGTTACACACAAAGAAACATCATAAAAGAACTGCACGCAATGGTTGATTATATGGTTGAAGCCGAGTCAAGTTATTATTTGCTCTAAAAATATTTTTGTTGTCAAACAACCAAATGTTTAGTTCAATATAAATATTATGTGATTTAGCTTACCATAGTATTGATTTATATAAAAATCGTATGGCTTTAAATAACCAAATATATATGTGATTTTCGTAACCATATCCTTGTGGACACAATTTTTTTTTTTTTAGGGGATGACCTCTACGTATGCAAATCATTGAGCCGGAACTAGGAAAATAGGTTTTGGGAAGGAGGATAAAGTGAGTAGTGTTTGTGGACATTCGATTTGAACCCTGACACACTGAAAGTGGCAGGAACGACCTCTGCGGTGAGTTTATTCCACATACGAACAGTACGGCCAAAACTACGAAATCTCTCTGTAATGCGTAGCGCGGTTTACTGGCATATCGACCACAAAGGGATGTGCTCTTGATAAAGAGCGTGTTGTACGTGAAAAGTGGCGGGTTTCTGGAACAAGTTCCCTGATTTCATTAGAGCACATTCCGTTGTAGTAGCGATAGAACAACGAAACACACCCAACATTGCGTCGATGCTCCAATGAGTCAATAGAGTTGGCTACCCTACTGTCACCGATAAGCTTCTTTGCCCTATACTGTACGCGTTCGAACATAGTATGCTCTGCAAATGCAGAGAAATTTGAGCGCATTATAGTAACAATGAAAATGTTTTTTTTTCCTGGTTTATGTAAACAATTTGTCATTTTACTTAGATAAAAGAAAAATGCAGACACAAATACTTATCAAATTTTTGATAAATATTTTAATTTGAAAATATTTATCGAATAAACTTTTCTGGACAAATTAAATTTAATAAAATTCAAAATAATTAACTTATTTATCGGCATATTTATGTAAAATCCTATTGCCATGTTTTGCACTTCCGTAGTATGCTGCAAAGAAACATACATTCGTATATTTAATTCACTGCATATATTATTATGTACTAGTATATGTACCTTAAACCACTGATGTATAAGACTTCAGCTGCACTTTTATTTTGTTGTAAAATTAAATAACTTTTATCATATAATTATAATTTTAACATTAATTTTTTTACTTTACATCTCCTCCTCTTATTAAATTCTATGAACGAATGAAGTTACATACGATTGACAGCTATTTTGTTTCTTTTCCGAACACAAACAATGTATGGACACAACAAGCTTTTATAATTCTCATTTGCAAAAGATACTCTTGTAGCAGCGAAAATAGTTTTTTTGATACATTAAATTTTTATGGGACGAAACCAGGAATGATTATTTTATTATTGCATCTAATATTTTAATAATTGAAGAATGTTTAATGCAACCATATTTGCTTCAAAGAATAATTATTTAGTTGTGGCAGATATACTTCGTTGACATGAACATTTTACAATTATGGCTTTTTTCTGCGTTCACCGAAGTAAATTAAGACTGCGAATAAAGCCAAGTACTCTACATGGTGAGAGATTGTAAACCCATTTCGACTCATCGAAATAACTCCGAAATACATAATTTATTCTGCGCTTCGTAAGCGCCTGGCAGCCACAGAGAATGTTCTTCGACGTCTCTTTTTGCATTTCGCATAATCTACATTGATCGGTCTTATAGTTTGCAATAATTAATTGGTGTCTACTGAGACCGCAGTGTCCGGTAAAGCAGCAGTCACTAATGTAAGGCCTTTTTGGTTCATTAGTAGTAACTTTTGGGATTTGTGTTCGGATAAAGTAATAATTCGTTTTGATTCGATTTGAGCCTTGGAAGTCTTCCCAATAGTGAGGAAATTACATTATTCCGATCTTTGATATTTCCACTTGATAAACCAAAGAACAGTTCCGGTCCTATAAATTTAAGTTGTGCTCGTCTGTTGCTTGCACCCAAAAAAAAAGATTGCTTGAAAAACTATTATGACGATAAAATATCAGTTGCATATTCTATGGAACCATCCAACACTCTATAATAGCACAATTGTAACCAACATGCGGTTGTTACAATTCTTAAATTGGTTGGGTCAACTGAACGTATGCTTTTGTTTTCACTAAATGCCAAAATGGCGAGCACAACTGAGTAATTCGCAATGAATATCCGATGTGTTTCAAACATGAGAGTTCTGAACATAGAACATAATACATAATAATAATGTAAAAAAATAAATTTTAAATTCAAATAAGTAAGTAAAACAATTTAATTTAGTTGTTAAGAATTAAAAATATCTATTTAATTGTGTTCCAAGTATTAATCAATTCTATCGGTTGTTGCAACTATTAGGCTAATGGCCGTAACTAAAAAAAAACAGTGGTATTAAACGAAAACTGTACTCTTAGCAGCCGAATTCTAGGATAGTTAGTCCAACTGCCACAATTCGATTGGCAACAAATTCGGTTGTCATTACTAATCTGTTTTCTCTGTGTAGATATTCAACTCGTTTGTATACAGCACGAAATTCGTGGAAAGGGAAACTACTTAACGTTAGTTTATTTTAGGCAACAAGTTCATTTAGAGATGTAACACAGTCCATGATAACACCCGGCCTTATCTCGTAAGAGATTAAGATCATTAATTTTTTTTTTTGTGGCTTTTCAATTTTTTCCTCCAATGGTACTGATTGAAATTGAAAGAAACTAAAAAGTATTTAGCCAAGGCGGAAAGCAGACATATACAACTGTTTTGACGATTGACTGAAAACAGAATGACAGTGTGGCTATTTTTTTTTTTTTTTTGTTTTTTTTTTTTTTGTTTTATTATTGTGGAATCATACTGTAGTTGCTTTTTTTTTCTTGAAACTGCTAAATCTTTTAATCTATGATAGATATGAAAGCAAACGTAAAACGCAAAAGCGTAACCACTAAATACTAACGAAAAAAACTTTTGATTTAGATACCTTTTTTATTACGTTAAACAGTTTCCTATATAATTTATAGACAATGTAATAGAATCTTATCTTAATAAATGCTGTTTAACTTAATAAATAAATGCACAAATTAAAAAGTTTTTCATTGGTATTTAGTGGTTACGCTTTTTTGGGCAAATGTTTGCCAGATGTGACCGTACCTTAAAAAGCAACGAAAAACCCAAACAAGTATGCTACATTTTTTGCTTTACAAATTTGTTGCGAACGATGATTAAATTCATTTACATATCACGCATTCGCCCACATTTGCAATAGTCTATTTTAGCAACGCTAAAAACTATGCACCATTATGTGCTCATATGCGCGTATAAGTAATATTTCAAAGAAACGAGCTAAATATTACTTATACGTCATCAATACGACTTCCGACAAGAAGGTTATCGATTGCATTATCTTCTTTTAATGCTTTCACTCGCAGAGCTCACCCATTTGATAGCCAATTTTTGTTGGCTTTTTGTATATTTATTAACGCACAATACCTCCAGCTATAAGCCTTTTTTCTCAGTTTGTTATTTTCTTTGTTGGAAATCATAATGGCATGAATTTTCTTATCTGCTCGATTAGCTTTATTTATTGCAGCCGATTTTTTCCCCACTAAAATTATTGACAAAAATTATGTTAACCAATTATATCTCTAAGTAACTAACTAACTACAATTTTTATGGCAAAGATGTAAAACAAATAAACAGCAAATATTTATTATTCCTTAATATTAAAACAGGCTAAAGTTCGTAAATGTTTATAATCAGAGAAATATTAAGTAGACATTGTTAACATATTTCGAGCAACAAAGTAATTTATTATTCCACGTTTACATGGAAAATATGTCCGTAACGCAATTTTAAAAATACAATTAATTAAACTGCTTTCCACAATAACTAACGATGAGGAGTGAATATATAAAAAAAACACAAACGAACAAATTTCTAACGAGAGAATTTTTTTTTTTTTAAATATGTATTATACATAAGATAAAAAAAAATTATATGTATAGAAAAAAATTTTTTTATAACCAACCAAACAAAAAAATGCATGAAAAATAAAAACAATTTAAAAATACTCGTAAACGTCTGCATATCTAAATTTCACTTGAAACGTGATGGAATTTTTCAAGTCCTAAAAACAATATAACTACAGTTTAAAATATTTCATATTACACAGGCTGTTCGTACAAAGTTGGAAAATAAAATATAACAACAACAAAATATAATAATAAATGTACACAATAGGTGCCATAGAAAAACGAACGAATGAAGCCACAATTTTAATCCAATTTTTTTAACAAACAAATGAACAGCTACAAATACAAAGGAAACTGGTTTGTGTCATCATGACCCAAAGCGTGATAGATCACAATATTAAAGCATAAAAGTTTGGGCAGTTAAAAATATTGTATAGAAATTTTATTACCATGCAGTTTTGGTTGGGTTTTTTCGAATCGACTCAATTTCCAGTATTAGTTGATAATAACAATTACGAAATCGTTTGATAAAGATTGTAACGTCTGAGAAAAGATTATTCCACACTCTCATCCTCTAGCCCAGCTTAAAATTATTTACTAAGGAAATGTGAAAAAAAGACTTCACTGAGTAATAACTATTCAACACAATTTTTGCTAAGGGGCAAACTGTGCGACGTACCTAAAAGATACCGTCGTAAGCATATAATTTTTATTCGGCAAAACCATTCCCTTCAAATTGGGCAATCCTCTAGTCAACCCAAAAGCAATTTCCCAGCGGGAAAAGGTAATGAATAGTAAACGAGAGAGTAACGTACAGCATGTTAAATTTTTCATTCGAGAATTAATTATTGTTAACACAGAACAATTCCTAAGAAAGTAATGAATTCGTTTAATGTTTCCGGCAAATAAATCTTATAATTCATTTCGTTTTAACAATTTAAAAGTAAAATGCGAACACTTGTTTACAAGCAAAAACAATGCATTCCTTCATCGTAAGAAGTGGTAATATACGTGGTAAACAATGTCTAATTTTAAATTACCTTCCTATTTCCAAAGGATTGCATTGTTTTGCCTTAGAAAATAATATATTCACCCCTATCGTGAATAAGAAGTGAAATTTTTGTTCACGTGAAATTTTAATTCCACTCGAAGGGAAAAATGGTATCCTGAATCTCGTGTATGTAAAAAAGGGAAGAAATTAAAAAAAAATAAAAAAATCTAGAACTTTTTGTTCAAAAATATACACGGACATATTAAATTTAAAGAAAACTTAAAAAATCAAAGTTAAATATTCAGTGTTGGAGCTTTAGCTTGGTTGCTCCGTTCTTTTATTGCATTCTAACTTTTATGTGGTAAAATAATTCGGCTACTTTTTGGAAAGCCAACAAAATGAAAAAATACCAACAAATTAAATCTTCACAAATCTGCAGGCAATCGCCCTGTTTTTTGCATTTTGTTGAGGAATACATCAGTTTGTGCCTTATTATCGGATCTTTTCATTAAAATAAACTTTTTAAAATTTAATATTGGAATTAAGAGAAGAAATCAATGTAATTTCTGTTCTACTCCCCATCAAAAATAAAGTGAAAATATCAATGTGAGAAGTGAAAAAATTCCGACCGAAATATTTATTCACGATAAGGGGAATTTTTTTCAGTGAACATTTTTCACGTTGTTATTCTGGACTGAATAAAATATTTTCATGCGAGTTGTTCACGATTGCAAAAACGTGAAAAGTGAAAAAATTTCTCGTGGAAAATTATGATGATATCTTCCATTACATATGTAATCAATGACCAGTTTTCCCGCTGGGTTACCATTATTTTGTAACACGATTTTTCAACTGATATAATATAATAAAAATTTACGATGATTTTTAATATCTCTTGAGCTGTATTTAATTTTTTGACTCTTCGTCTTAATTTTATTATATTTATTGCGATTTTTAATAAAAACAATATACAGTAGTTTTCCTGTTTACCGAACCTTCGATTCTGCGAACATCGCATTTAACGAACATACTGGGTTTGCTCCATTGAGTACCTTATATAGCGAACAAAAAATATTTTTTTGTGCTCAATATAGCGAACAACTAAGATTCATAATTTTAGTTTAAAAAACATAATGTGAAGTAATTTCTATCTAAAAACAAAGTGAGTAGCAAAAAGTACCACTATTTTAGGTTTTGTTTATGTAGCATTTTTCTTTGATTATGCTACAATGATCAGTTACGCATATTCTTTCGCGGTATAAACATAAAAATGTGTACAAGAAAGAGACCTTTTTTAAAAGAAAAACTAAATATTGTTGATGATTACCAAAATGGATTGCGAGTTGTAGATTTGTGCAAAAAGTATGGCTTAGAAAATCGACACTATGTACAAATTTAATATCAAAACAAAGTCTAATAAAAAAGGCGGAAAGTACAAACTTTGAATTTTAAAATAGGAAAGCCATGAAACAAATTTAATTTCATAGAATGGAGAAACAACTAATGACTTCAACGAATCAGTAGAAAACAATCCGAAAAGACAAGAGTAAGATGATAACCATGTTATAGAAGAAATCAATCATGAAGAACATTTGGAACAACAAATAAAACACATAGATGCTATCAAAAGCTTCGAAATTTGTATTCAATGGACTCCAAAAAATAATGATAATGTGTCGACTTTATTGCTTTTAAGGGAACTTCAGGAAGATGCCACAAAACAATTTTTTTTTTTCTAAAAAAACAAACATTACTCCACAATTTTTTATGTAAAATTTTCAAGGAAATTGAAAATGAATTTGAACCTATTTTTATTAAAATTATTTTAGGTTTTATGCCACCAATGTAATAAATTGTACCTTTTTCAATTTCTTTAACTATACAAATCTCAAAACATTTCAAAATAAACGACAAATAATACAGTTCTAGTTATTTATGCATTCATAACATGGTTGCTAGACATAAGTATGGCATATAACGAACTTTTCAGTTTAACGAACAGGCCTGACAAAGTACTGGTTCGTTAAACCGGAAAACTACTGTATTATAATTATTTTTAAGTGTAATTGTTTTTAGTGATACCACATTGCACTCCAATAGTAGTACACTTACGAGTATATACAAAAGTGTCGACTATCTCACACTAGTTTACACTAAACGGTATAAAAAAGGCTAAGATATTACCAGTGGCTGAAAAATTTCTGACATCGACATATCGACCTATTAGCAATGCCAAGGGCTTTTATCATACCGGGCTACAAAAACCTGTGTTATTGCAATAGTGATGATTTTGGAGGATATGCGACCATACTTTCTTATTGATTTATCAAAAGATTTTGAAAGTGTCAACTATGACGTGCAACGAAAAAAAAAATATTTGAAATTCTACATGTCACTCGATCTTTTGTAGGATTATTCAGAGAATTTTTTTTTTTTTTTGTGATAATTTTATTATTTATTGAATCTTTAATTTATGCTTGAAACACCAAAAAGTTTTTCAATTCTTAAAACTAAAAATATTAAATATATGTTTAGCCAGTGCTAAACAAAATTTTTAATTTTCAGAGAATATTAGTAGGATTTTTCTATGAGTAACCCTACAAACCTAATAAAAGTACGAAAATTAAAAATTGTCACTCACCTGGTTTTCACAGAATGATAATAAAATTTTTGATGCGAGAAAATGTTACATTAGTGACAGAAACGAGGCACTGACTTCGTTAAAAAAAAAACTTAGATTAACTAAAATGCTTTATATGCCAACGTAATTGAAACTTAACCCATAAACACAGAAAAATAACTCAACCTTAAATAAAGACGGATGTAAATCCTTTAAAGTCATAAAAGTGTGTATTAAAAGTAACTTTATTATCTCTAAATATATAAAGTCCCACTGCGCGGATTAACTTTAAAAAAAATGTTGTTTCATTAAAAAATATGGAATTTAATTTTATTGTAAAAAAACACAAAATATGAAATAAAACAGAAGTTCAATTATTTATTTTGTATGTTTTTTTTTTGTATTTCAAAGCAGATGTATAAATTGGGTTTTTTGTCATTTTTTATGAATAATGAAGGTTTCTTAAAATGCACCGTAAGGGAAATAACAACGTTATTATTTTATTTAGTCTTCTATTCTTGTCTATCTGCTGACTCCTAAACTACCTGGGCTGCTGCCAGCCTTTTCATACACATTTCGAAAATTGATGATTTTTTCATTTTTACAAAAGGAAAATCTAATTTGTTTATTTTTTACGTGATATGCAAAAAAAAAAATTCTAAAACAGCAAAAAAGTTTATATTGAAGTTGAGACAATAAGCCCTTCACACATAATGTTTTAACCCACTCACTCACTCACACAGATGGCCACCATATGCATGTATATTTATAATTTGTTTGTCTGTATATGTTTGGCTATAAAACAAATGATGATGTATAGAAACTGTTACGGCGAAAAAAGAATTTGTATATATATTTTTTTAACGAAAGAAAAGTGTGCGTACAATTATGGCGTTGAAACGAATGCCTACGGTCTAAAGGTTAAATATAAAACCCTATTTGTAAAAGTTTGAAAACAAAAAATTAGCCCTCTCTGCTACTAAACCATATTGTTATAGCCAAAAAAAAAGAAAAAAATACGAAATATTTATAAGCGAAGAATTTTTTTATTTTGGTTTTTTTGTTCATCCCTTTAACCACATGCTGAGGCTGGCTAAATGTTTTTTTGTTTTTAAATAAACGCATATTGCTTGCTTAAGTTGAAATTCATCAGGCAGGTGTAAGTACTAGATGCGAAAGCTGTTAAGGTTTCCATTAAATAAAAATTTTAAATTTGTACAAATATATGCTTACAAATACACATACATATACAAATTTTAAATTTAGGCCTCGAGCTGTAAAATGTCAAAATTTTTTATACATTTTAAATGGCAAATATGAATAACTGTTGGAGGAAGAGTGATGAGAAGGCAAAATAAAGTGATAAAATTTGTATACAGACGCACACAAGCACAAACCAATAAATTGCTTAAACGTGTGTAACCAAGCTTAATAAAATAAAAGCGAATCGTTTTTGTAGCGACTATGAAAAAAATCTCTTTGCTATGCAATTTTGAAAAGAAATAACACAACATGTTCGGCGAATTCATTATCAGGCGGCCATATTTGCCTTTGTCATCATCAGCTGTTTAACCTTAAACTCTCAAAAATGGCGTAGATTGAAAAGTTATGTAAGTTTTCTTTATATATTTCTGTAAGAACATATTTGCATTTGCTTGGACAGTTGGAGGAAAATTTAACGGCAATTGCTATTGTTGTAGGAATAAGGCTACTTCGTATGAATACGCCTTGATTCAGAACATGCAACAGTGGAGCAAAAAATAATATTACAAAACACTTAACATATGTAAATTTTTGAATTATTCCTTACTAATTTGTTATTTAAAATATTCTCCCATTTTTTTTAAGCGCTTTTCTCAAAAAATATTTATATATTCATTAATATCTGCTTTGTCACCTTCAAAGGTGTCCCCTCAGATCCAATACACTTGTGTCACCGTTTGTTTCCAATCCTCAAAACAGTTCTGATATTCTTTTTTCCCTATTAATCGTCGCAAAACACCGTCCTTTCATGGGTATTTTAAATCTTGGGAAAAGGAAAAAGTTGCTGGAACCCAAATCTGGTAAATATGATGGCTGAGGCTTGATTGTTATTTTTAGTTTAAAAAAATTTCCAACAAGCAAGGTAATGCGAATGTTTTCTTTTTTTTTTTTTTGTAAAATTTAGCAATTTTGGAGCGAACTTTGCTGCCACGTACTCAACAACTTCTCTAATAATAATTTGACGGTTATCCATATTAATTTTCTGCCCTTTCTTAACATTTCCATCGGTGCTTGATGTACTGGGGTATGCGGAGCGAGCGTCGTCACGCAGATTATCATGATCTTGTGTAAAAAGCTTGTAGCACAATCTCCATGTGTCACTGTCATGAGATCCAGTGGTTTTTCTCACTTTATTTTTAAGCAAAATTTTAGGCAAATTTTTTATCCATTATTTTTCCAGCCTACGATCATCAATTAACAAATTTTTTTTATGATAAATTTTATTATTTATTGAATCTTCAATTTAATTGAAACATCAATAAGTTGTTCAAATCTTAAATCTAAAAAAGATAAATACATATATGATTAGCCAATGCTGAACAAAATTTTTAGTTTCAACGGTTGATTTTTGTTGTTTTTACGTCTCTCGTGTACGGCAGATAGAAAGAGTATCCCTCCTCCTAAGCCGGGTGTGGCCTCTACACTCTAGAATATTGCGCGCAAGTGGATTTGGGTGCAACTCAAGTTTTTTAATGTATTTTTTCGCGTGTTTAGAAAATACTGTCTTTACCAACGGAACATCGAGATCGATGATTTCGGATATACCATGGGGCTGATGTTATAGTACGTAGAATTTTGTTTTGTCGCGGAGGCAGTGCCCCATAACTGGATTCCATAGGCCCATATTGAAATTAACAAATAATGAAAATTTTAATTATCTGGATATTTCGCCCTATTGTTTTTCATATAAAAAATAATAAATCTTAAATGCCCTCGAAATAAATTGTAGATAAAATTATAGTTCGATTGTTTCCTTTAAAAAAATAGTTGGCCATTTTTTCTAAAACAAGCTCTTTTTTAGAGTCCCATTTTTGTTTCTATTTTAAGAAATTTTGAACGTTTAAAATATAAAAAACTAGCTAGCAAGGCAAGCTCCAAAATTTTATGCGATCAGTGTTGCCATTTGATCTTACATACGCGACAAATAAATCAATAAGCAAACAATCATTTGCAAAATACTTAATTTAGTTAAATTTTCAAATATGTGTGACATTCAATCTTCCAATCGCACATTAAACATCAACCAATAATAAAAATAAAAATAAATAAATATTGATTCTTTTAGTGGTCACTTTTATGACATCAACACAATTTAACTTTTTAAAAATTCAATCAAATGCTCTTGTTAATAGTATGGTTCAACATTAAAATTAAAAGTAAATAAAAACCACAAATAAAACTACATAAACAGGGTGTCTGGTGGCAAATTTATATTTTCAAACTTAAATAAAAAACGTAATAATTGACACAAAGTTTTATTGAGAGCATTGAACGATAGAATGGAAATGCGGAGATGTCTGCCGTCGCATAGAACACAGTGTTCAAAACGGAGCCTTGTCTTTCGAAAAAATATGGTCCAATTATCTCATGCATTGATAAGGGACACCAAACAGGTTCCCTGAGGCAATGCAATGGTTTTTGATGTTTCAATCGGGGGTTGCGGGTTCTTGGAGACCAGTAACGGCAGTTGACGTGGACTTTTAATTGTCGTACCAAAAAATTAGATTTACAGTGCGAAAATGCTTCAACATCGTTTCACAAAAATTTTTGCGTAAATCAAAGTCACTATCTTTCAGTGTTTGAACGATTTGAATTTTAAAAAGATGGAACTTCAGATCCTTTTTCAAAATTTCATGAATGATCGCTCTTGGAAGTCCCAGTGAGGCTGCTCTTTTCCGTATTGATAGTCGCGGATTTTCACGTAAACTGCTTTCAACCAGTTCAATGTTTTCGGGAGTCCTTGAAGATCGACTGGGCTCTGGCGGTGGGACATTCATAGCCGAAGCAGTTGCTCTCTCAATCGATTGATTGGTGAAATTGTTTTTTCTAAATATATTATTGACATGGATGGAATTGACCAGTTTCACTTAGAAGACAGTGCATCTAAGAAGATGTATCAAAGATGTATTAGAGACAATGGAAAGCAAGTATACATCAAAGCCAGAGAAACTAAGGAGGTGATAGGGGTTTTATTTGAGATGTGTATGAAATTTTCCATTTTCATTACTAAAGGACCAAAAAAAATCACGAAAAGAAATTACATATTTTAAAAATAAATATCTTCTGTATAGTGATAAGGCTCGGCTGCTCAGTTGATGAATCAAAAAAAAAGCATAGGTTTTTAAATCGTATATTGACAGGTTCCACTACTCTTTTGGGTATTTAATTAAGGCCGCAAGATTTAATGCTCTCTTTCCTTTTATCAAATATTTGTTTATTTTCATTCAAACCACATTGAGCAATTGCTCAAAAGTTTTCTTACTATACTCCACCATCTCGCATTACTGCTGGTCAGATCGAAGGATAAACAGTATACTGTTGCTAAATAAGTGCAATAACATACATCTGAAAATAATGTGCGAGTAAGTAGATATTTTATGGTTGATTGCTCAAATAAACAGGACATAAAAACAAACATCAATAGAAAAATTCTTCTTCATACGCATACAAACTCCGGAAAAGAAAAGAAAACAAAAAACATACACACACAGATAGAATAAGTGCATATGTTTGTATGCATTATCGCTTATGTATGTGTACTTTTCGAAATAAAATGAACAGCTTCCGGCATAAATTTTGCAATACATGCATGCAAATGTTCCCAAGAACATGTTCAGTTGCATAAAGAAAACCATAACGAAGAGGAAAGATTTTGTGTTTTTAATTTACAACATTACATGGCTTAAGGATTGGTTGGTTACATCTGGCTTTAACTACTTCTTTATGTGAGTATTTATTTACGGAATGCTCACTGACTACAAAAAAGCAAACGACTCATAATAATGAATAATGCAAAGAAATGCATACATTTTAATTTAATTCAGCATTTAATTTATCAAAAAGTTAAGCATGAAAACAATTAAACTCTTTGCTGTGTATGCCTTGAGCTTTATTCTGAAATTGTTCTTTTCAGAAATATATAAGTAGATATAAATTTTAATATGTTGTGATTTCTTAAGACACTTGTTTGTTCTTAAAAACTCATTCCATTTTCTTGCAATTGATTAACATGCCGGTCAAAGACTGCCATGCTAAGCACTTTAGTAAACATGAAAATGTAGTAAAAATTAAAAAATTTCTATTTTCCTTACGTTTTTGTTGCAGGATTCAGTAACAGCTTCTTTTTGGAATGAATTCTGAACGTTTTTGATACCATAATTGTTGTGGTTGCCTTCCAAAACGTATGATTTTTACTTCATTTTTCACATGGGAACTTGCTTGCACAAAAGTTCCCTTTTGATAACATCTTATGACGTCATCAAATTGAATCACCGCTCAATTTTGTAAATAGACAAATCGTGCCCAGACGCAGAGAAAAGACATGATTGCAAAATGTTCATGTCAATTAAATATATCTGCCACAAACAAATAATTTTTCATTGAAGCAAATATGGTTGCATTAAAATATTTGATGCGACAATAAAATAATCATTCTTGGTTTCGTCCCATACAAATTGAATGTATCAAAAAAAGTATTTTCGCTGCTACAAGAGTATCTTTTGTAAATGAGAATAATAAAAGTTTATTTAAAATTAGAGTTTATTGTGACCATACATTGTTTGTGTTCTGAAAAGAAACAAAATAGCTGTTAATCGTACGGAACTTCAGTCATTCATAGAATTTAATAAGACGAGGATATGTGAAGTGAAAAAATTAATGTTAAAGTTATAATTATATGATGAATGTTATTTAATTTTACAACAAAATAAAAGTGCACCTGAAATCTTCAACATCAGTGGTTTAAGGTATGTACATATACATGTACATACTAATATATGGAGTGAATTAAATATACGAATGTATGTTTCTTTGCAGCATATGACGAAAAAAATACTACGGAAGTGCAAAAGATGGCAATTGGATTTTACACAAATATGCCGATAAATAAGTTAATTATTTCGAATTTTATTAAATTTAAATTGTCCAGAAAAGTTTATTCGATAAATATCTTCAAATAAAAATGTTTATCAAACATATAATTTCATTTAATTTAATTTAATAAGGATTTGTGTGTGCATTTTTCTTTTATCTAAACAAAATGACAAATTGTTTACATAAACCAGGAAAAAAACATTTTCATAGTTACTATAATGCGCTCAAATTTCTTAGCATTTGCAGAGCATACTATGTTCATACAATGGTACTGTCAAAGGGAGATTTATGAAGAACATATTATGTTCCTTGGATGAATGCTGCTAAATATAGTAGACTCAATCATTTATCTGAACATGAAATGATAGTTTGCGATTATGATCCGTCAACCATGTTTTTTTTTTTGCGTGCAGTTTTAAGAAGAGTTTAGTTCCCTCTCTCTTAAAAGCAATAAATGGAATTAAAACATTTTCTGATTAAAGATGTAAAAATAAATCTCCGTAGTGTTAGTCTTTAATTGAGAGGAACCAGGAAGAGGCAAGATGGTAAATAGAAGAATATTTTCAAGGCATTACGTGTAAGGAGCTATTCACCACGCAACATGGACCGTCAGTAATTCTAAAGCTCAGTTCAAACTTGGCAAATATTTGTCATTTAATATGGTTTTTATATTACAAAAAAAAATATTTATAAAGGGTGTTTCTTATAGAGTGTCACAACTTTGTGTTGGCATCGCCGCTTTATTTGAGCACCCATTTAACAGCTGATAGTTGCTTTTTGTTTAGTTTGCTTTGAAATTTTATTATGAATCGACTTACATCAGAGCAACGCGTGCAAATTGTTGAAATTTTTTATCAAAATAATTGTTCTCATCGTCAAACTCATCGTGCAGCGGGCGCTAGAATTGATTTAATCAAAGAATTTTTGATGAAAAAAAATTTTACGTAATGGAACAACAAATTGGCCACCAAGATCGTGTGATTTAACCCTATTAAATTATTTTCTTTCGGGTTATGTTGTCACTAAACCACAAACAACTGAACACCTGGAAATCAAGATTCGATGGCGGCAACATGGCAAAAATCATATATAAACATTAATTTCATAAAATTTTCTTTTCAATGAAGCCCGTTTCATTAATATTGAATATATATTTCCATGTTGTATTATTATTTAAAATTGTGTCACTATATAAAAAAACACCCTTTACTACATAAAGTTATTTTTATATAGTTTTTAATAAATCCGAGCACATGACTAAAAAAATATTGTATTGAAATTGAAGTTTGTCTGTTAACAGCCACTCTTTTTTCGTCAAATATTTAATAATTGTGAAAGTAGCTTAAGAAACTTGCAGTGGAACTTTATTACACCCAATTCACATGATGACTTTTGCGACGTCGTTTTTACTGAATTCCCTTTTGAAGTTGCTACCAAAATCGTTGTGTGTTCAGACGATGTCTTTTAGTTTCATGTCTTTTTTCCCAATTCTGTTTTGAAATAATGAAAATAATGAAAAGTAACAAAGATAAATAACAAAAGTAAGAAAAATAATGAAAAGAGAAATAGAAGAAAAGTCTTGAAAAACACAAATCAAGTCTTTTTGTTTACTCATCTTTCTTCTTTAAAGCGACGTCGCTTACTTATACTCAAGAAAACTCTTTTCGCGGATTTTAAACATGCTGGAAATTTGCGAATGCAAATGGAAATGCTCTTTTGAAGATGCACCCAAGAAGAAAATGGCCCCACTTATGCAATGTATTATTGCAGAAAAGGATAGGGAAGAGAGAGGTTAGTTATATGGTGCATATGTAGCAGAAGACTGCATTCCTTTAAAACTCTGCTATTACGCATTTTGTTAATTATAAGACCAGCGTTGCAGCACTTCTGCTGTTAATTACACAAATTAAATTATTTAAATTGTGTGTGTGCAGTCGTTTTGTTAATTGTTTAACTTCGCCGATGAATCTGCTAGCTGACAATGGAGGGCGCTGTGGTGTATGTTAGCTGGAAACTGTATCAATCACTGCCGGAACAGTTAAACAGTCCAACAACAACAGTGCCAACCTAATGCACATTAGAGAAATTTATGATGTTGCTTGACTTGACCTGACCTGATCAGGAACTTGTAGTCAACGTACTTCAGCCAACACCACCATCATTTAAAGATTTGTAGCAAGTAGTTTTGATAAATGGTGCCCAAAGTGTTGAATCTGAAAATTATTGTATATCCTTAATATATAAAATGTGTCTTTAATATTTTTATGATCAAACATGCTCAAAGAAACCGATAGCCGATAAGTAAAATGCAAAGGAAATATACAACAAGCTTTTAGCCAAGAATAGCAACGTATCAGTATTTATTAATTTTTTTTTTTCAAACAAAAATATTTTGTTTGTTTAGAAAATTAAAAAAACCATAACCATTATCCGCCAAAACAAAACCAGAACTGATAAGTAAAAAAAAAGTTTATGTTTTTATTCATTAGGTAGAAAATTAATATGAGGTTATGAAAAAATTTTAAAAAGTTATATGTGGGTGGAGTAGACTGGGTGTACTCATCTGAGTTCAGTGGCGGGATATAGGTAAAAACTTTCAAAACTTTTTTTTCAATGCATAATGTGTCCAAACATTTCTTGCAATGTAGTGACCTACACGATCTTGAGGTAACCCAATGACCAACGAGGATGAAAGTGGAGCCTTATTTTGCGTGTTTCGGCATAAATAGTACCTTGCAATGGATCGCCGGAATAAAAGTCGATCCAAGTCATCGCTATGACTCATTACATATAATCGCCAAGCGTTCGCAATGGCCATATCTTTTATGCAAAACCCACCACCATTTCTTACAACGAATGGCAATTTTGTAGTGTGAAATTGACTGGTCCAATTCATCTACTCTACCTTTGGAATATTGACATCAATTTTTTGTCGTTGAATAGAAGACCATCGTTTTACACCATTTTACCAATAGAATTTCATTTTATTTGTCAAACATATAGTCATATGAGGTTCTGTCTGCTTCTTTCATTTCTTTAGTACTTCTCAATGGACAATCTTTTGTTCTGTTCTCACTTATTGTTCCAATCGCACGAAATGCATTTTTCTTGAGATCTACCAAGAGATTATAGCTACGAAAAAAGTTATCGCAAAATACTTAGTGCGATGCTGAGTCAGTCTCAGTTGTTGACGTATAAACTGGTTAGCAGGGTGATGCCCAAAATATTTTACCATTGAGACTCATCAATTGAAATGTGCTTGTGAAACACTCCACACTGAAGGAATTTTTTTTATAACCACAACACAACTTAACGATGATAACTTGCACAACTTATGCCCCTATTATGATTCACAACTGAATTGATAGTTGAGTTGTAGTTGTCAAATTCTTATTATGAATTACAACTCAACACAACTTTCAATCAGCTGTTCAATAAGTTGTCTTCGTTAAGTTGTTACGAGTGTTATGATTTACAATTATTCAGAGTTCTGTTGAATAAGTTGTCAAACTGAGACAACTGCTTTTTATCAGTTGTGTTTCTGCCTGCGAGTACTTAATATGGAAAAAACAATGTAAGTTTGTATAAATTCCATAAAATATATGTACAATATTAATTCGCGCAGATACGAACATGGGTACCGTCAACAAATCCCATTACTCCTGGGAACCCTGTACGACTATAAACTGCCAGTTTTGAATTTTGGATCTCATTGGCAGTAAAAGCTGTTTTGATCCATTGTGAACAGATGTGTTGTTCAAAAATATTTAAAACTTCATCAAGTACGACGGAAAATGTGGATTGGGCAAGACCAACGTTAAAATCATTGCCCCCACACTTTTGATAACTGCCATCCGCGAAAAAACGAAGGGCAGCGCATAGTTTTATGACGGGTGAAATGGCAGAAGTTCCTGTTGATTGCTTAAAGTTTCCCTCCATCTCATTCAGCAAATATATAAAGGCTTCTTTATTTAATCGAAAATAACTAATGAATCTAAAAAAAAATATGAATAGGTTATTTTGCTTTTTTTAATGCATTCACTTACTTGGCTGTTGGTAATTCCAATGGGTTACTACGACTCCTAATACTGCGACGGATGCGCGTAAGATTCACATTTTCTTCCTCTGAATCTTCCGAAAAATACATTTCGACGGATATATCCATTTTTATAAATTAATTTACATATATAAAATTTCCAAAAATATTATCAACACACTTTGAATATACATACATATGCATGTATGTATCTAATAGTTGTCTATTAAGGTTGACAAAAACTTAACGAAGACAACGAAAATTAGTTGTCAATCATAATGCAACAAAATAGTTGAGTTGAGTTGTAACATGATAGGGGCATTAATTACTTTAATCAAACCAATCACAGAAAACAAGATTTGATACTTTCATATTTTGGGAATCCTCTCCTTACATATTTAGATAAATATGCTAAAATTCTATTTCAATTTCAATTGAGTACAGTGGTATTTAAAATTGAAAAACTTTGTAAACGTTACTGATAGATAATTTATTTTCAATTTATTTAATCAATAGAAATGCATGCTTTAAATATATAAAATAAAATATTTCTATAGCAAAAGCTGAAAAAGAGAAAATTCTATGCTTATCTCGCCTCACCAATTTTGTAACAGTTTAATAAGAAATTTTTTGACAACAGATACTTATATTGCAGGGTTTTTTTATTTTTCTCACATGGTTCAGGTTTCTTTTAATATAAAAACACAAAAAAATCACAAAAAAATTTAAACATATTGAAATTTTGACTAATATCAATTTGACAAAAAGCGAAAAGTGGGTTGTTTCACTAAATCTTCTGTAGCTTAGTCACTTTTGCTCCAATCTGGGTTTTGTTTGGCGCAAAATGTTCGTATTGTAATAAACTAATGTCCGATTTAATGAAACATTAAAATGTTAATTGTTTGGTTTTATAAAATAAGTTTAAAAGATCAAACTTGCAAAAAAACATTAACATTATTGTGAAATTTTAAATTTGGTCGACTGTAACTCAGTAGTTTCTTGACAAATTTTTACATACGACCCGTACTTGTTTTAGTAATTTTATTATCTTTCCTTAAAAAAGATTAATATTTTTGAAGATATTTGCATTTAAGTGACATCATGTTTTTCAAAAATACAATAACGGTTATTTTGGAATATCCCGAAAACTGTTCTACTTTTGACCATTCTGACTTCATATTTCGACTCAGCGGACAATTTTACATAGAGATTATGTGTCAGATACATTTGGTCAAAAAACTGTCTCGTAGTATATTTAGCTGTACTCAATTGAGTACAACGGCGATTGTGGTAGCACTTTCTAATATTAACAATTTGAAAAAGAGTAAAATTTTCAATTTTTATTTTTTTTAATTTTTTTAATTATTAAAATTGCTTCAGGCTTGGATAAACTTATTTACTTAAGAAAATAAAATATACCAATATAATAATAAATAATATCATAATAAAACGTTTCATATTAAAACGCACTCCAACAAGATCAAATTGACCTGCGGTAGATCGGCCAACCGGCCAAGGATATGCTTATCAGTCTCAACAAGCAATTTGTCATGGAATTACTTTTTTAGAAGATAAACTTTTATTACAACGATTGCCTTCACTACCACCTCTGAGCATTACAGATTAATTCGGCATCAATCTTTCAAATAAAGAAACACCTTGAATATTATTTAAAAAAAAAAACTTCTTAAGAAATTCTTAAATTTCTACATTTCGTCCTAAAAGTTCAAGGTAAATAATATAACATCAAATTCAGCCCAAAATAAAGAAACCATACTCTTACTAATGTTCTGGTTTCTTTGTAATGATTCTTTTAGCCAAATATTTAGGTCGTATAATTTAAAGAAATTCTTTTCTTTCATGTCCTCCTCGAGGCATAAGTTGAAGGATATAAAACCACTTGTAATCTCAATTTTTGTGCTCATTCGCAGTTTCTTTTAAATATTTCTTAAACATTGCCAAACTAAATTCCACCACCCGCCCCCTCTACCCATACACATTTTAATGTATTTCTATGCGGATTTCGCAACAAAGTTTCTTATTTTTTTCTTACTTAGAAATTACATTCCGAAACAATAGCAGCAAAAATAAACATAAAACATAAAAAAAAGAACGGATTATAAGAGCAAAAGTTGCTAAATTATCAACAGCAAAAAATCTATGGAATGTTTAACTTTTTTAAAACATTTTTTATTTTTGCCTTGAATCCCATTTGTGCTCTTACTTCCGCTGTTAACAGTGTACTTCCGTGGCCTAAACAAACAAAAATTCTCTCACACTAACTCGGTCGCTTCTACACACTATCTTTCTGCAGCCTCATTTTGACTTAACTAAACTTTGTTATTGTTATAATATTGAAATAAAAAAATAAATGGGAGAAAAATAAAAAAAAATTAAACAGATACAAAAAACACAATAAACTAAAGAGACACCAAAAGAGGTTGTGTTGAAATAATAACTGTCGCTTTGCAAACTAAAGGTACAACCAGAGGCACAATGAAAGCGTTAAAAGTCAGCCACTACGGTGTGGGTAGTTTTCGAAATGTATAAATGTTTAAATCATATACATACATACATACGTACGTACATACAATACAGTGAAGATGAAATTCGCAGAGCAAGTTTTTTAATTGTAAAGATTATAAAGCACTAAAAAAAAAATTAACTAGAAAAAACAGTAATGTCAATGTTGTACATAAATTTACATACGAGTATACCCTTCCTTCCCTCCTTCTTTCTTTATATGCATGCACTGATGCTGTTTTGTATTGACAGATCTTATAGATGAATTCACATATATTTAATAACTATAATGCTCTCATCTTCACTTCACTGTTAATTCTTCTCTATTGTTATTGACTTTAACACGCGTGATAGAAATTACAAACTTTAATTTAATTTCTGACCTCAAAAACGGAAATTAAAATAAATTCTGTTAAAAACTCCTTCGGGATGTAAATATTTGACATGTTTTCTCACAATGTTACTAAGCAATTTTAACAATTTCTTCAAAGAAATCTTTACAAAAAGTTTAAACAATTTTCCTTTAGTATTTTCAACACCCAAGAGCCACAATAACGATAATTATAGTGATTGCGTGCGGCTAATGACGGTATTGGTACAAGTAGATAAAGGGAAGGAAGATATATTGTTGTACCACGAAATTTTATATGATGGTTGCCAAAAAAAATATTTTACGTTATTTTAGCAGTGATGTACAATAATATATTGGTCCCTAAAGTAGTTTTTTTTAACAAAAATGTGCGTGAAAAAAGTTGGTCGTGGCTGTTTGTGATCTTCTAACAACTGATTGTCATAACATTCTGAATTGCATAGAACCATTTCTTTGCCGAACCTCACTCGTTAAGCACGGATACGTTTTTACTACGATAATTTCACAATTAGGTTTGATGATCTCTACACTACACAGTGGAGGTGTTTACGAAGCAAACCAATATGATATTTAAAATTATTACACAGTTTGTTTGTGTTGAAGTAATTGTGCTTTAGGCATCATTTGGATTATTTAATTTTTAAATTTTAAGACTTCAGGAAAATTCTGTGTTCGTATAAGCAAGTTATAATCAAAATCTCTTCCCGCGCGGATACAAGGAGTTTCATCTATCTTTTCAAAACTACAGATGAAGATCTTGTGCTGGCAATACCCTGACTTAAGGCAGGGTCACACATTTTTTTTTTTTTTTTTTGATAATTTTATTATTTATTGAATCTTTAATTATTTAATTTGAATTATCAATAAGTTTTTCAACTCTTAAATCTAAAAAATATTAAATATAAGTTTAGCCAATGCTAAACAAAATTTTTAATTTCAACGGTTAATTTTTGTTGTTTTACATCTCTCGTGAACGGCTGAGAAAAAGAGTATCCCTTCTTTTCAGCCGGGTGTGGCCTCTATAATGAAGAATATTGCGCGCAAGTGGATTTGGGTGCAACTCAAGTTTTTTTATATATTTTTTCGCGTGTTTTGAAAATACTGTTTTCACCAACGGAACGTCTAGGTCTTTATGAATTCGATGGTTTCTGACATACCAGCGGGCTGCTGTTATTGTACGTAGGATTTTATTCTGTCGCCTTTGAATTCTTTCTACAATCGATGCTGAGGCAGTGCCCCATAACTGGATTCCATAGGACCATATTGGTCACACATGGCAAACATTTCTCCAAAAAAGCGTAACCACTAATAATAATAGACACGTTTCTATTAGGTGAAACATTTTCATTACTAACTAATAGAAAATGTCATAGAATTCAATATTATTGGAAACTGTGTAACTTAATAAATACGTGTATAAAACATTTCTATATTTTACAATGTATTGGGTCTGTATACGTGCGAAAGTCTGTATTGGCTAGGAAAAGTCCTAAGGATGAAGTATATGTATACTTCCCCGGTTTTAATTCCCAAAATCGACGTTATTATTTTAACTATGCCCAAAAAAATCCCCTAAAAATTTCTCTTATATTTTCCAGGTTCTTAGATTCCTAAAATCGACGCAAACTCGTCGACGCTAACTTGGTTCACGTATAAAACAAAAATAATTTGAAAAGTTGAATGTAAAAGTAATTTTATATGATAAGTTTTATTAAAGAATTCGGCAAATATAATGTTCGCCTGTTTAACAAAAACATGTCTTAATTTTTTCACATTAGTTTTTTAAAAAGTGTTTTATAAAAAACAAAAGCAAGGAAAAATTTCATTTTAAATAGTAAGGAGCACACGCAGAGAAAAGACATGATTGCAAAATGTTCATGTCAACTAAATATATCTGCCACAACCAAATAATTATTCATTGAAGCAAATATGGTTGCATTAAACATTCTTCAATTATTAAATTATTTGATGCGACAATAAAATATTCATTCTGGGTTTCGTCCCAAAAAATTGAATGTATCAAAAAAAAAAAAATTCGCTGCTACAAGAGTATCTTTTGCAAATGAGAATAATAAAAGTTTATTTAAAACTAAGTTTATTGTAACCATACATTGTTTGTGTTCTAAAAAGAAACAAAATATTAGTCAATCGTATTTAACTTCAGTCGTTCATAGAATTCAATAAGAAGGAAATGTGAAGTGAAAAAATTAATGTTAAAATTATAATTATATGGTGAAACTTATTTAATTTTACAACAAAATAAAAGTGCACCTGAAATCTTCAACATCAGTGGGTTAAGGTACATATACGAGTACATACTAATATATATATATATATATTGATTCCTATATTTCCAAGTTGGAACAAAGGGCCATACATACTAATATATGGAGTGAATTAAATATACGAATGTATGCTTCTTTGCACCATGACGAAAAAAATACCACGGAACTGCAAAAGATGACAATTGGATTTTACATGAATATGCCGATAAATAAGTTAATTATTTTGAATTTTATTAAATTTAATTTCTCCAGAAAAGTTTATTATAATATAAATTGATTTAATTTAATAAGAATTTGTGTGTGCAAAAAGTCAAAGTGTTTACATAAACTAGGAAAAAATCATATTCATAGTTACTATAATGCACTCAAATTTCTCAACATTTGCAGAGCAATGAAGAACATATTATGTTTCTCAGATGGCACATGCAATATATAGTAGCTGCAAACATTAATCTGAACATGAAATGATAGTTTGCGATTATGATTCCATCAACCATGTTTTTTCTTTGCGTGCATAAATATGGCATATAATACCTATGTCGCACTCCAACTCAGTCAAATCTATACAAATCTTTTCTGGGGCAGCTTGAATTTTATGCGCCAAACTTTGATATTTTTGATAAGTCAAATCGTCATAAATTGACAGCTCTTACATTTTTAAACAAAATCATCAACGGTCGCGATTTGCAAACCAAAAATATTAAAAAACTAAAATAAAAGCGCTTATTACAGGCGAGTCGCGTTCTACAAACAGGCTGTTTATTTTAATTCCAAAAAAGAAATTTGTTCAAAAAAACCGTCCGACTTGACTTAAAGCGAAAATTGACGGCAAAATTATATGGGATGCATGAGTTCACGTCCAACAGTATCACACATATGCAATTTAAAGCCGTACATAATTCTTTTAGCTAATCAATCCTGTCGCCTGCTTGAACCAATCCGTAATCGGGTTTATTTATGCTCATTTTTAACCTGCAATGCAATTAAATAAAAATATTAGTATACTTTTAATAAATAACTAAATTAAATTGTTTACTTATGTAAAATTTATTTTTGTCCATTGTTGGTATTGAACATAGACATCGGCTTAGACATTTCAGGCACAAAAGTATAATAAAATATGGATTGAAATTTTTAACCACAACTCTTGAGTACGAGTAATCTTAAAATACTTAAATTTAATACGTGTATTTTCTTTGTGTGTATTAGTGGCAAATTACTCTCTTTCCACTGTGTTTTGTTGCAAGAACAATATGGCAAGTCATTTCATTTTACATATCCAGCCAGAGATTTAAACATCTTTGATTTTTTTCCAAAAAATTCCAGGAATTCCAGCATTTTTCTCTTAACTTTGTTAAGTACGAAAATAAAAGTACATGCTCGTATATCAAACTTTTTTAAGGCATAATTTTCTTGGAAATTTTTTAATTTAATGTGTTTTAGTATTTATCCCTGAAGCAGTAAGAAGAAGATTTTGAAACAAAAAGAAGCGTGCATACATTAATCAAAATACTTTGAAACAAAAATGTTTACGAAAACTGTTCAATGTGTTGAGTTACCCACCATCAAGTCTTTGTTAAACTTTTTTATTGCAGGTTGTGTGTTCATGAGTTAAATTTAAATTGTCATGGTTTTTAAATTAGCTTAAGTTTTTCTGTTCTCTTTTTTCTTCTTTTTATATTTCACATTTGTTTTATTTTTTTTTTTTTTGCTTATTAGAGCTTTTAGCAGTTTTTTGAAAAAGAAAATTGTAAATATTTTTTATTGTTTTTTCACTTTTGCGGAAAATTGCATTTCTATTTTATTACTGTGTGTTCGTTTATTCTTATTTAGGACTCATCTGCCATTTTTAGAATTTTCATTTATTCTAATAATTCAAATTATATATGTTTTTTTTTATTTCATTTTTTGCTTTAGCAAATCACTTGATTGTGGCAGCAACAGCAGCTGGTTTTAACAATTATCTATAATTGCAACGGGGTTGCAATATTCTATACAGTTTTTTTTTTTATTATAATTCCGTATTTTTGAGATCTTCCTTTTGGTTGCTTTGCAGTTATATCATCAAATAAAATATCTATTAATTTATTTGTTCGCTAGCTCGTTTATTTCAATTTCAAAGATATTATTAAAATGAAAGTATATGTGACAGCGCATAGAGAAAGGGACCTAAGAGTAAAAATTCAATTTTCACTTTTTTTTTTTTTTGATGTGGACAACATCTGAGCATCGAATGAGCCCAATCCCATGCCCCAAAAATGTTCCCTCCCAGAGATATGCGGTTTTATGAAAGTGAAGATACAAAAAAGTTACACGTAGTTAAATCTTTAAAATGGCTCTCCTGAACAAAACCGGTTTTTACCCTTAGGTCCCTTTCTATTTTGCGCGTCACATATATGTATGTGTATGCAGGGTTTGCAAGACTTAGTTAAGTTAAAAGATGGCTGATATAAATATATAAGTATATGGAATATGTATTATGTTCATTATACTGTTTAAAATTTTTAAAATTATATCCGACCATTATAAGATGTATAAATATCAATCTAATCATTTATCGTCTACAATTCAAAAGTTTTAATATTTTCTTATTAGTTAACATACTTACGTTTGAAAGATGATTATACCATCAATCATATACCTCCATACACCAATACAACAATCCTTCCACACATAGAGATATTTAAAAAAATACTCATTACCAAAAGGGTATTTATAAGTTTTGTCATTTCGTGTGTAATTTCCACAATATTAATATCAAACCCATAAAGTATATATATTCTGGTTGCTCATTAATAGGAATAAGTTGAAGGAGTCATGTCCTTCTGTCAATCTATCCACCTGTCAGTGTGTCTGCCTGTCTGTCTGTACGTGAAATCGAGACTTGGGTCTTCCACTAATATGTGAAGATATGTCTTAAGACGATTCCTATTGAAAATCGGGCGATATTAAACCAACATATCATTTTGTCTGATTTTTCTATATATTTGATGAAATATACACGTACATGCATATATACATATTAGTGATGTTACGATTACTCGCATTCGTATTCGATTATTCGACTATTCGCCTGCTTTAAGATATTCGTATTCGTATTCGCCAAATTCAAGCAAATATTTCTCGAATAATTTTCACATACATTTTCCCAAAAAAAATATCATACAAAAATTTCAAAAAAGCACACGAAATTTACAAAAATATATTAATTTATAATAATTTTTATTTAAAGAAAGAAAGCCTTTCATCTTTGACGCAAGATAATAACCTGCTTAAAAAACAAACGAAAATTATATTTCGTAACTATCATTTAAGAGTGAAAGTCTTATATGTAAATTCATATCATGTTAAGTTAATAATCAATTCTCAGTAGAGGAATGTTGGACTTTAAAAATGGAAGAACTACACTCAACCAAAAAATCAATTAAATTCAAGGAAAAAAATGTATTTCTTATTTTTCACCCAAGAAACAGTTTCTTCGATTCAACGTATGACAATTCATTAGCTTGTTAAATTCAACGTACCATTTCGTTGAAGTTAAGACACCAAACGTTGATTTTAAGAATTTATTTCTTGATCCCTCGTATTCATTAAACAAAATCAACGTATGTTACTTTAAATCAAGAAACATGTTCTCTGATTCAACGTAGGGCAATTCATTGGCTTGATGAATTCAATGTACCAGTTCGTTGAAGTTAAGACACTATACGTAAGAAGAGAATAAGAGAGAGTAAGAATAAGAATTTATTTCTTGATCCAACGTATACATACAACAAAATCAACGTACGAGTATGTTACTTAGAATCAAGAAACAGGATCATTGAATCAAACTATTTGTTCATTTTGTGTTTAAATAAATGAACGAGTTTCTTAAATTCAACGAATTATACGTTAAATCAAAAAACTAGTTCATTGTTTAATTCAACGAATAAAATCGAATAATGGTTTCAACGTTGAGTTCATAAATACATAAAATTTTACCTTTGAATTTCAAGGAATATTTTACTGAAACAACGTATAATACATTGAATTTCAAAGAATTTAGTTCAAGGAACGAGAGTTTGTTGAATTTATGTAACTCTGTTTTTCCAGTGTAAAATTTAATATGTGAAACTACACCGAGACACGTGGCTGCGCAATCTGCGAAAATATGTTCTCCCAAACAACACTGAATAACTAATTAAACGCGCAAACAGAATAAGAAAAACGAAATCTGGAAGTATGTAAGTAAAATAACTTAAAAATGTTCAGTAAAGGTCATCAAATTCGGCATCTCAATGTCATAATAATGATAAATACCTTAAGTACTGTAGCAGCTTTTTTTCAATTTATTATTACTGACGCAAAGGAGGGAGTTTTTCCAATTAAATTTGATATATTATGTGGCCGTAAACCTTTAAAGTAATATACGTATTTGAATTCGGAGAATATTGTTTCAAATATTCGTATTCGCGAATACTAAAAACTGATATTCGTAACATCACTTCTACTTACTAAGATTAAGTTTGCTTTGTTACAATGATTTTAATTATTAGTCGAATTCGGTTTAGCGGAAATGTAAAATTATAACCACTTTGTTTCCTTGTGCTAGAAAAGAAGTTAGGATAAATGAAAAGCGTTTCATTTAAACGAACTCACTTCTCTGTAAAACGAAAATGTAGCATTAGAAAGTAAAACATATGTGATTTGTTTTTCTTGCTTGCTTGAAAATAATCAATCATACTTAATATTATAAATGTTATTAAAAAAAAATTTTATTTCTTACGAAAGATAAAAAATTGTTTTTCAATGAGCATATTTACACTAGAACAATTTTTAAGCCGCACAATTTTTGTTCTTTCCAAATTACACTAGACTAATTCATCTGGCATATAATGTATACGTGTACTCAGCTTTGTGTGTGTTAATTTGAAGTTTGTCTTTCGTTGTGCACATTACGGAACATAGTTGGCAGATATATTGCGAAAATAATAAGTGATGATGAATTGGCAATTATTTTAGGAGGAATTTCAAGTATAACAAGCGAATTTACTGAATATTTTTGCAGTGAGGAAAAATTTTAAATATCAATATAAAAAATTTTTAAATTGCTTCACAACAAAAACCTTTATTAGTAATTTTGAATTTTCATCAATTCAACAAAACTGAACTTGAGCCTGATAATATTACTTTTCATATGCACATTGCTTCACAACTTCTATACTAATAAAAAAAACTTTAGCCAACATTTTTCAAAG